>JAODJX010000109.1:7614980-7665535 GCA_026776945.1 Isichthys henryi
CCCCCCCCCCCCCCCCCCCCCCCCCCCCCCCCCCCCCCCCCCCCCCCCCCGCGGCCCCCCCCCCCCGCGCGCGCCGCGTGCGCCCGGGCGCCGCCGGCGCCGGCGCCCCCAGTCATATATATAAAAAGTAATAATAACTGCATGGAATCAATTTCAAACACACACTTTGTTTCCTTCCGCTCATTTGAATGTCTGATGTGGCCACTCTTAGGATTCCCCTTCTGAGGAAAAGCACATCATTGCTTCTGATTGTGCTAATGAAATGTTTCTCTTTCTGATTGAGTTTCTGCCTTTGATTCTGTGATTATTTAGGATATCTTCCATTTTGTGTACTTGAGCCCACCCTTGACCTTCCTCTGTGTCTGGATTGAGGCAGGAATGTCATTCCTCCTCTAAGCATTTTGGGAATTTTTTTTTTTTCGAACCTCGGTTCCGGGTTTGTGCTGGAAAAGTGACCCGATGTTCCATCTTGTTCCCTGAGACTTCTATTCTATTTCAGTGTGATTTGTATGACCCTAATAAAGTTCTACTTTCCTTAACTTTACTTGAAGATTGTTGGTGGTTCATCATACAGTGGAGGAAATGCATCATTCCTAAATGCACAGGCAATTCTAGGCCTATTTATGAGGGCTTCAGACCCCTGAAAAAATTATTATAATAAATTCATTTAGCAATTTTGTCCAGTATTTCTTGGGGTCTGAACCCAGCCTAAGGATCACATCCTAGAATCACCCAAGCCTGGACACACAGTCAAATATAATAATAATATATCATAATCTATAGATTACATTGATTCATATGTATATTGTAGATTTCTCCCTTTCCTCCACCATATGCTGTCGGCTCCTTGCATGTCATGCTTTGGCTTTGTACTGAGGTCATGAATGCTCCTATAAGTGCTTTCGGTGCATCCAAATCCTATTAAACGCGTATTAACAGAAGGTCAAAAGTCCTACAGTAACCCATAACTGGACTTCATGGTTAAATATAGATGCCTTATAGATGTCATTTAAAATATAAGATCATCTGATTAAATGTGTTTTCAGGCAGCACCGTTGCTATTTTGTGTGTCATTGTGCATATCTGTCTGATATATGGTCAGTGACCTTCCTGATACATCTTGTCATTTTCCCCTCTCCCAAGTTGATGTATTCTTACATAAGATTATCTGTGCTGTCAGATTCCATTGAAAAGACACATAGTTTTTCATCTGTGCTTTTCCTTTACTCTATCTCCTCCTCGTGCCATCATTTTTCGGCTTTCTCCAACTTTTAATTGCAGTCTATTGTTCTGCCGTGTTTAAAAATATTACATGGCTGCAGTTCGCTAGGGTGTTTCCACAGCACGGGGAGGTCAGGGGCTGTGTGTCACCGAGAGTCCTCTGATTCAGAGAGGAGGAAAATGAGGTCCATTCTAATGTCAATGTCTGTGTCAGGGCTGCGTGGTCCGAAGCAGGAAGCTGTCGTGAGGATCCATGGTCCAAAGTCACCGGCCCTCACCTTTAATCCATGCTATTAATACACTACAACAGCAATAGCCCAATAAAACAACAGATTCTATCCTGGGTGGTAGGCATCGTAAGGGAAAATTATATTCTTCTTATTATTAATAATAATAATAATTATAATAATAATGATAATAAAGAAAAGTTTGATAGTTCCAGTTGTTCTTCACCTATGACATACAATGCAAATATAACTTGGTTGTGTTTGAGGAAGTAAATGGGAAAAAGCACGTTGCTGAATGTCGATATATATCTAGAATATACATTACCTAATTAAATAGAAAAAAAGAAAAAAGGGAAAAAAACCCGCCGGATTGGAGTCTACTGAAGGAGGCGTGTGCGAGACCGTGGGTTTGGGGAAGCGCAGGAAGGGAGGGCGATCTCCTCCTGGCGCTATTAAGACCCAATGGCTGGAGGAGTGCGGTCGGCAGCGCACGGAGTCTTTGCAAGAGGCAGGAGTCGGCAGGAGCCCCGACACCACGAAGGACGCTGCAGGGAATCTGAGGGACGGAGTAATGGGATGATAATGATTTTAGGACGAAGGGGAGATATACGGGGGCAGTAACTCGCAGAAATGCAATAGTGTAAAATAGGCGTAAGGATTGTGCCGCGCAAGTACCGAGAAATGAGGCTGGCTGCCGGCTGACAGCGACGCACCTGTTACCCCTTCGGTGCCGCAGGAGGATGAATCGCATCAGCGATGGTACTGCTTGAGAAACTGAGTCAGGAGTGACTTTCAGACTAATCAATATTAATATGCGAAGCTACTTTTTAATGTCTGGCTGCATGACATTTATTTATTCACTGTTATGGACATGTAAACGGGGGTGTCTTTTCGAAGGAACTTCACTTATAACTGCGGTTGCTGTACATTAGACATATAAAGTAATTGTGAAATGTACAGACCGGTATATTCGGTTACGAGAACAAGTTTAAATTGATCTACCTCCTGTCGAACAGGCAGAGCAAATATAAATATATTAACAAGAAAATAAAGTTCTTTGGAGAAGCGAGTAGCGCAAGAGCATATTGTGTATTATCTCGTATTTTGCGCTGATCCAAAAATATTAGTCGTTTTCATAGAGAAGACGTGAATTGCACAGTCGCTCGGCTGAATTCAGATGGCAGCAGGTGCCCGCGGTAGGTTTGGGAAAGCAGGCCGGAAGGGTCGCTGATCCGTAGGCACAACTACCTGCGCCAATGTCGCTATCTAAGTGGCGAAGCTTGGCACGGCTCAGCCTACTGTCACTATGCACCTGGACGTGGCTGTTCGCCCAGGGATGCGGGCCGGGCCCAGGCGGGGGTGTTCGTCCCAGGCCTCGCAAACTGACCCCCATGCCTTATAAGCAATTTGTCCCAAATTTCTCTGAGACTAACCTGGGAGCCAGTGGAAGGGCAGAAGGGAAGATCACGCGCAATTCTGAGCGCTTCAATGAACTGGTGTGTAACTACAACCCTGACATCATATTCAAAGATGAAGAAAACACGAAAGCAGATCGATTCATGACGAAGGTAAGGAGAGATTTACAGCTCTTCTGATGGTTTATTGTGGACATTTTATAGCGTCTCGAAGAACTTTCCCTTATATCATTAATTATAACATTATGAAAACATGATGAAACATAATGTCCGCTAATCTGTAAACTGCCCGCTTCTCATAGTTCGATTTTTGCATCACTGGAAAAACAGCCATTCATTCTTAAACATTAACATCGGAGCCTGAATCATCAGGTTGTTCATTGACCCAAAAGGAAATTATTTAGTTACTTTATTAAATATTAAATACATCAAAAGTTCATTTACTCTGCCTATCTAAAGCCCCGTTTTGGCTCTCTGAAGGTATTTCATGGTAACGTGGCACCATTACATGGATACAACCACTTGATATATTTTTCTTATATTTAGTTATTAATTCACCAGGGAAGTAGGCGGCAGGCCTTTCATATCACTCTCAAATGTCCCCCTGTGCAGTCACCCACCCTCCAATTATGTCCTTTCTTCGCATTGAGACTCTTTCTCTCATTTTCCCCATGGAGGAGATAACATTGGGTCAGCGCTGGGTGACGGGTTAGGGCACAACCATGCTCGCTGCCCCAAGGCACCCTGTGCTTCACAGACACCACGATTCACCACCTCATTTTCAGTCGCATTTTATCGTTATTATTTGCCCATTGGTAGGTAAACACTTTACTGCGTACCTTTAAACCTTGTAGATGCTGGCACCTCCTGCACTTTGAACACCTCGCGGTCTGACGGCCAAGTCGTTTCATTTCATGCTCAGTCTCAGGGGGCCAAATACCCTCCATAACTAGCAATGTATCTTTTAATCATTAACAAGAAAATCTGTCAGGATGTGAGTTGTGGTGCCAGTAAAGTAGGTCTTATAACTGTGGCTTTACTTGGCCGATCTGCAGGGTGACAGCAAGGAAGTTGGGAGGAGAGGCTGACTGTCTGCTTGTACCACTCTTGGTGATCCATAAGGTCTCTCTGCCAGTTTTTTTCCACCTCTGGTCCAGCACAATTTTATTTATCAGCCACCTTAGTGGACTGTGACGCTGAATTGCACGAGCTTGTGAAATCTCTACCCCGCCTGGGATGAATGGTGTGATTTTTAGCATGTAAAGCTGTGGATCCAGAGAAAAATGGTTGCTTTTAATCTACGGCTGTTTCTCACTCATGGTTTAAAGGGACCCTGCATTGTGGCTGTAGCTTCATACGAAGGCTTTGCTGGAGGTGACTATTCCAAGCGAATTCCTAGGCAATTCTAAATGCAGGAGGCAGCCTGAGTGGTCGTAACTGTCAGCTTATACAAGCTATTTATTTAACAGATGTGTTTTTTTATGACAGAGAGCTTATAAGTCGTGTGTTCGATCCTTGGCGGAGGTTAAAAAGGCATTATGAAATGCTTCTTGGGTTTTAGGCCAAACGTGTAGGTACTCATTAAGAGAAGGTCTTCCTTTAGCTGAATTTTCACATGAATGGACATTTATAAGCCAACCCAGACCACAGGGAAATGACAACCAGAAATACAGTGTATGTTATGTAATGTTGTGTACACAGTTTGTCGTCTGCTGAGAGCGCTGTCTGTTGTTTGTTCCAGCCCTGACTGCTTGCATATGTAAGTA
This sequence comes from Isichthys henryi, assembly GCA_026776945.1. Taxonomy (NCBI): domain Eukaryota; kingdom Metazoa; phylum Chordata; class Actinopteri; order Osteoglossiformes; family Mormyridae; genus Isichthys; species Isichthys henryi. Next base: position 7,619,610 of record JAODJX010000109.1, read on the forward strand.
TCCGTGTATAAGCAGTTGCTCTGCTGCTGCCCAGTGCACACTTGGGTGTGTGTATGTGCGCTCGTGCCCTCTCCCCTGCCCAGCTTTCAAAGGGGTCCTTTGTGCATCTTTTAGAGGCTCTTCGGGGTCGCCTGTCCGAAATTCCCGCCTGCTGAAGTAATGGCACCGTCGGAAAAGCCTCTATTGTAGTTGTGACAATGAAACGCCTCTCTGCTGTACAGTGCGAGAAAAATGTCCCTTCAGTTTGTTTTCTGTCTCTCCGTCCTCCTTTCTCACTCTTGCTGTCACATTCGCCTCTGCTTGCCCGGACATTCCGCCCTCAGCCCTCTCGCTTAGCCTGAACCTTGCCACTCTCCTGGCCCCTGCTCTCTCCCAAGCTCCCACCCTATTCTGCTGCCTGTGTTTAATTGTGGCAAATACCTCTTATGTACCCTCCGGGTCCACAGTCCACAGGAAACTGTATTCTGTCCATTTGGAGGCGTATCGTTAACTGTGCACGGAGGCTAGCGGAGAGAGACACACCTTAGTTTTTGTTTCAACCAAAGCTTTCATTTGTGAGGATCATTAACTAAGGATACAGTAGAGGAGGCTGTATAATATTCTCACAGGCCCAGAAAATGCCCTCTGCCAGAGGGTTGTAAGCTTTCAACATAAAGGCACAGTCGCATCTGAAATTTGAGAGATGGCGCCTTTTAAGTTGCGGCAATCAGGCACTGTACCTGGTGACAATGGAAAATAAAGCAATTTATAGCCAAAGCACTCCCATAGACACACCTACAAGAAAATATACAAGGCTCAATTGACGAAAACAGAAAAAAAAGAAGAACAGCTTTGAATTTTCTTTCGTACTGCAAGGACAACAAAGGGGTGCTTGAAAGGTGGCTATGGTGGCTTTGTTCTTAAGTTCTGATTGTTCGAGGAAGGAGGGGTGGAGGGGAACTTTTCCAGTATCAAAATTACAGGGAAATACGCCAGCTGATGTCACACATGTGAGGCCCAGACCAGCAGAAGTACATTCGAGAGCGAGCGACAAAGGTGGAATCGTGTTTGGCATTAGTTTCATTCCAGTCATCCAGAGATAGGGGCTTAAATCAAATATCATATAAATAAACTCACAGGGGAATAGTGAACAAATCACAGTATGCATTACTGAATAACATCATATGTTATACAATTCTGTCCTTTCAGTTTAGCACATAAGCACTGGTGTAGACGTTTGGGTATACAGGTGTCTACCGTTAGTAGGATTGACAATAGCTATTCATAGGATAATTGTAACTTTTGGGAACAAATAAGTTCTACTTCCTTTAATTACCCTGCTCCAAGTAGTGTATAGAGTGTGAATGAAATACTCTTTAGTATTGTTGTTCACATCCTGTCTTTTGAAGTGTCATTCAATTAAATGATACGTGATTCCTCTGTTCGACAGCGCTGCAAAGATTGCCTGAATGTGCTGGCCATCGCCGTGATGAACCAGTGGCCAGGGCTTCGCTTGCGCGTTACAGAAGCCTGGGACGAAGACGGCCACCACCCGCCCAACTCCTTACACTATGAGGGTCGAGCCGTGGACATCACAACCTCCGACCGTGACCCCAACAAGTACGGACTGCTGGCACAGCTGGCAGTGGAGGCCGGCTTCGACTGGGTGCACTACGAGTCCAAGTCACATGTGCACTGCTCTGTAAAGGCAGGTGAGAGTCTGAGTCTGAGTCTGCTGATGACGGTCACCTGACACATTCCACAGTCAAGTGGAAAAAAACGACGTGACCCCTCTCCACTCTGTGCTGACAAAACAAATCCTAGCGATAAACAAAATCCATCATGTTTAATGGCGTATGTGTGCTGATAAATTCTTAAATATGCAGCATCAGAAGGTCAGAAGTAGCAGAGATCAGGGGCCATAAGGATACAGACAAGTAACTTTGTGGAGAAGCGAGAGAAGAACAAAGAAAGACTTAGAAAACAACGTTCCTTAAAAAAATAGTTGCGTACGAAATAATTTCTTGCTTTGCGTGATCCATTCACATTGTAGTTATTGAGCAGGTTAGGTAGCTGCCATCCTGAAGTGCCGGTATCCAGCAGGTTTTCCATCCTACCTGCTCTCTGATAAACCACACCTGAAATAGGATAGAAAACCTGCTGGATACCAGCACTCCAGGATTAGGGTCACCTACCTACGTGTTATAAAACCATCTTCCTGTGATTTTTTTTTACGTATTGAAATGTCATCCATGCACACAAAGAAGTTTGCGGAAATACAGAATGAAGGAGAGTTCAATCAAAGTGACCATTCTTTGTCTTCCCTGTTTTCCCCTCTCCTTACCCCCCCCCCCCCCCAGATCACTCAGTGACAGTGGAGAAAGGGGGCTGTTTCCCAGGCTGGATGCAGGTGGATGTGATGGGTGGGGGAAGGAAAGTTCTGTCTACCCTTCAGCCAGGAGACAAAGTGCTGGCCCTGTCTGGATTGGGCCAGGTGGTGTTTAGCCAAGTTCTGCTCTTCCTACACCATGACTCTGAGAGCAGAGTCCAGTTCTTAGTTCTGAACACAGAGCATGGTCAGCGGCTCACGCTGACCTCTTCCCACCTCATCTTTATTGCTCCGAATGGCACCCTCCACCCAAGAGAGTACCAGGCCCAGTTTGCGAGCAGGGCAAAGGAAGGGCATTATGTCCTTATCCAGAGGGAGGGTGGGGGAGTGCAACCATCCCGGATCATCTCAATATCTGTGGAGGAAGGAAGGGGGGTTTATGCACCTTTGACAGAACATGGCACCCTTTTTGTGGAAGGGATCCTGGCCTCCAGCTATGCAGCCATTGATGACCACAAGCTGGCCCACTGGGCCTTTGTGCCACTGAGGCTCCTGCTCTCTCTCACCGAGCTCATGAAGGTGAGGAGCATCATAGTAGGAAACACGATAACCACCAACCAAGATTCCTCTGAGAACCTCACCCATTGTCACTCTCATCAGAGGCTCAAGAAAATTGTGGGCAACCAAGCCTTCAGCAGCCCCCCTGAACATTGGACATGGAACAGTCCAGTTAGCCTGAGCAATCAGGTCGTACCATTTACCGAGGGTATTCACGAGGCTACCTGCGATAACAGTGCCTCACACAAGGGATGGAAAGTTCACTGGTATGCAAGAGTACTTCACTTTTTGGCCCGTATTATTCTGAATCCAGAGAAGTTTCACCCATAGGGATTCAGGATATCCGCTGCTGTTTGTCTTTCATTGGCTTCCTCATATATAGTCTGCAACCAGTGCTTCCAATGATCACTTTCTGTTGATTGCTCATGGTCCTTCTCTGTCAAAGCCAGTATACAGACAGAACCTACATACAATTATGCATATTTATCTTCTCACTATGCTTCTGTTTATTTTTATAATTCTGTACCATATTTACATTTGCAAGTTCCAGTGAAAAACTTACAACAGTAGGCCCTGGAAGGGACGCTGACGGTTAAGTCTGTGTAGCCACTCTCAGTACATGACACTGGAGACAATGATAATGTACTTTTCACGTGTTCTTGGATTTTTGGTCCATATGCCCGTTGTTAAATCATTTGTGCATTTCCAGAAGCTTCCACTTTCTACATTAAATACCAGCAAATTGTTTCAGTAGCATAATCATTATTTCATACTTGTGTTTCTCTGAAATTAAGAACTAAAAGGGAAAGATATAATTTGTAAAATCGGCATTTTTATTATAAAATGAAAATGGGCTAGAACCAACAAAAACTTTATTTTTTTACCTTGGAATCATAATATATAAATATATCTATTTTAATTATTCAGCTTAACGATGGTCTCACATATTTGTAATATCAGTGTTTTTTAAAATGTCATTAAAACAAATAATAGTTTAATTAATTTGTAAAAAGATTTGTTTTTTCCCCTCTACAAATTACAAGCAGTGATACTTTTGATTGTGGGGGGGACTGGCATAAAACACACTGGCATAAAACTAATATTTTGTTTTAAATGAGTGTGTGGCAGGGGGTCCAAACGAATAAATATGAAATGTGAGGGAGGCACGTCCCCCTCAGATTTAATGGTGGCGACGCCCATGCTCTCATATTCAGTGCTGTGTGTCACTATATCAGCTTAGTGTTTGTACAACAGACACTGCACAGTATATGCAACAATTTAATTCACAGGCTAAGAAAGACTTGAGTTATGTGTCTTGAAGGTCAATCACATCGCTTGCTACATTATTCATATTCCAGTTGTTAAATACAAGAACTTCACTGTAGCAATAAAGTTGATTCTTCTGCTGTTTTGAATTATATCAGAATGCCCCTATCAAATATTACTATACAGTCAAGGCCAGTTCAAGGACAGTTCTAACATTTTGTCCCAGGCTGTACTCATATGAATCTGTCAGCTTTTTCATCTTTTTGATGGAATCACAGTTACGCCATGTGGTGTAACCTTTCAGTAGTTACACTGTTAGTTGTTGTGTTTTTGCACTTTTCAGTACAGTTTTCAATAATCATGCCTTGGCCATGACACACGTCTGCCGAGTACACAGCGTATGATTTGGGTTTATCTGAAAACATGCACCATCATTGGAACGACGAGGGTTAAACTCTTGGAGAACAAAGGAGAAAAGTCAGTAGTTAATGAGAAACCGAGGCATGCCCCAGTGTTTCTTATGCTGCACAGTCATTCCCCCGTTATCTCACACTTGCTCTCTTGCTCACCGTTGCTATTCCTCCCTCATGCAGCTTAACCTTGTATACCTTCTACTCAAGAATGACAGTGAAGGGGATTGTTAAACGTACCCACCTGCAAAGAAATACAGATAGACCAATGTTTCTGTGCACATTTAAGAAAGTGAAGATTTTAAATTTACATGTTAAATTCATGTTGTGGGGTGTGTGCGTATGTGTGTGTGTGTTTGTGTGTGTGTGCGTATGTGTGTGTGTGTTTGTGTGTGCGTATGTGTGTGTGGATTATGTTTACATTTATATTACAATGTAATAAAAACCTGTTATTTTGACGTTGTGGGGACCATTTTTCAGGTCCCTACAAAGATCTGTGAATGCAATCAAAAAACTAAAAATACCAAAAGTATTTTGTTTGGTTACTTATGGGCAAGGTTTGGGCTGGGTAGGGGTTAGGGTTGTCATTGTTGGGATTAGAGTTTTCCCCTTGGAAATGAATGGAGAGTCCCCACAAAGATGTAAATACAAACCCGTGTGTGTGTGAGTGTTGTGTTTGTGTACATTACACCATCCTCTAACAAACCAATACGTTCGACTGCACACCTACGTTTAGGCTGATACCAGAAGTGTACTACTACAAATAGATGTGTTTGGATCACAAATATCCAAATACTAATTGAGTTATAACCTACATAATACAACAGGGTGCATACAGAAGTATATCAAAGTTTGCACACTGCTCTTTTGCTGATACTCCAAAATAATTCAAAAAAAAGTAGATGCCCATTTAAATATTGAAATAATTTGAAAATCTTTAACTTGCTAAGAGTAAACTGAGTTTCGTTTAAATCTAGAGCTATAAAGCTACACACCAGTAAGCATCTACCGCCCTCTAGCGTCAAGTGACAATTACAGTTTAAATTCCAGTCTATCTGGTACATTTTGGTTTAGCACACAGTACTCCTCTTAGCCGATGTGGCGCCCTAGGCCAGTGAAATGGCAAGTCGGCGCCTACTCAGAAGTTGGCGCCCTAGGCGGCCGCCTATAGATTTACCGACCATGTTACTACACCATCACAAATTACTGACATGTACAGTAATTCACCGTTATAACGTGGGTGGTATAATCTGGGTTTGATCCATTTTTTTTTAATTCGATGAGAATTGAGTCAGTTAGGATATAACGCTTATGACTGTTTTGTGAACAGTTTTTTGCTTGCCAAACACAATAGCAGTGACATCGACAGTTTGGGACAGGTTATATGACTCGAACAAATATAGAGTAAAAAAAGCATTTTGTTAAAGTTTACAATGTTTCATTTGCGGCACAGATGAATTGCTTTTGTGATACAAAACACAAGAGATTTTATGATATGACATTTGAGATTAAATGTAGTAAAATACTCTAACAAATAAGCCAGATTTTATAGATGAGACATCATTTTAAAAATCAGCTGCAGCTTTGTTCTCCAAAATTATTAAAGGCCAAAAGTAGAAATGACTTGCTGCGAAGATTAACATTAAAAATAAGGTCCGTGGATCGGAATGTCAGACTGCCAGATCTCCGTCCACAAATACAGAAGTATATCAAAGTCTGCACACTGCAATTTTGCTATATTCTAAAAAAGTAGACGCAAAACGTTAAAAAGTACGTCTATATGAACATTGCTCAATCATATTTGAATATTTACTGACTAAGAAATACTGAATATATGCAAGGGGCGTATTAATTAAAATAGTAACACTATTCTGTATCACAGGATTCTGCGGTTTTAAGCCGTTTCCTTCTAAGAGTAAACACAGCGCTCCACCCCCTTCTGAAATATGTGCAGCAGGGCGTTTTATGACGTTCCGTAGTGTGGCAGCATTGACTTGCGCATTTCATGGTTTCAGTTTTCCCCATTCATGTTCTATACCGTCCGTAGGCTACGACGCGAGGTGGGGAGTAGTCCAGGATGGCGCGCCAACCCATCGGAAAAGTGCTTTTTCTCTAGATACTCAGAAATCACAAGGTACACGGAATAGGCTGTACGACGCTCTCTGCGTTTCTATGGCTTCTGTTAACGCAGTTCGCTATATCAGAGTTATCTTGAAACAATTACAGAGGCTCTTCTCTTTACTGTGTGCATTTTACATAGTACTCATAGTACTCTTGTAACACATATCGTCTGAGGTAGCCTGTTCAGTTTGCAATAAGAAGCAGGTGCTTTGGCAGTGCCGAGAACTGCAGACGTGCAGTTTTGTTGAACACCCACCATACTTTGTGACAGTTATTAATTAAACCAGGTGTGGACAATTTCGGGGCTTTGCAGGGCAGTGATTATGTGGTTTCTGTTCCTGTCCTGCTGTTAATTAACCCCTTTTGAGTTGTTGTCTGGATGACATATTTTTCCTTTGCACACTCTGGACGTTTTCTAACAAAGTCTGAGCATGACTCCTGTAAGACTTCGTTGAACATCATCAAGTGATTACCAAACCTCCATTCGTCCACCCATCTTCCAAAACTGGTAACCTAACACAGACTAACACAACCTAACCTAAAACCTGCATATTCATTCAGCCAGTAGGTTATCAAAGCTGATTAATGAATAACACTGCAAAGATGAAAATGCCATATTAATTGGGCCTTCAGTTACCTCCCCCTAAGGTTAAATTCCTCAAAGTCCTAAGCAATTTGTAGGGAGTCACTGCACTGCCAACCATTCATCAGTTACTTAGAAACCATTTAAAATCTTTTAAGTAAAAAATGTTTACGCCTTACAAAGGAAAACATTTAGTCAAATGCAAATGAAATTAAATATATTATTGATTTAAGTTTGCTATTTGGTTATAGTCTTACTCTATATGTATATGTCTTACTCTTTATATAATTTCTCATGCTTTTCATAGTATCCCTTCGCAATATGGTTCTTGACTTCAAAGCAGAAGTCCAGACAGTAAAATGAAACTCCCCGAATTTCACCAACCAATAGCGGATATAAGAACCATAGAACTTTTGCAGATGTGTGTCAGGTAAGATAGGTGTGAGCGTTTCTAATTCAAAAAGTTAATCTAATTCCAATGAGACATGGCATGTATTCAGACATTGTTTCCTACTTTATTGGAATGTGCACTATTTCGAACAGAATGTTTACGCTTTTTTTAAATTATTATTAATGTTGCGTCAAATTTAGGATTTTCATAGGAAGACTGTGAGTAACTGTGTTCTTTTCGGTCACCCGATTTCTTAATGTGTATTGCGTTGGATTTGCCGTCATCGTTCATATTCCAGTATTTAGTAGCCCTACTTTTTACTACTACTATTCAAGATCTAGGGTAAGACATGTATTTTTAAACACACTTATCAACCGTTAAGGCAACATAGACGTAGGTTTAACCGAACTCCACGGTGATGTATATATAGATGATACATAATCGATTGGAAACGTTGAAACTGATAGAAAACACTTTAGTAATACTACAAATGTCATTGTGTAATCACACACACACGCATAGTCAAGCAATAGCAATCTGGTGCTTTATAAATTATTATATTTCGTTTAAGTGTTTTATCTCATTCAACCAACAATGTACTTTTTTTCGTTTGGTATAAATTAAAAATACCAGTTTCTATTAAAATGTGATGTTTGACTTCTTGGAGATGAACGAAAGTTCTGTATCATCGCTGAAACTATACCCGGTGTGTCAAAGTCGATTGGAATGAGTTACCCTGCGCGGAGTGATATATCAAAAACATAGAGGCGTTATTACGTCCTAATACGCGAACCAGCAACCTCCCAGAATTTACGATGTAATTGGTTTCTCAGATATAATGGTGTGATTTAATTGGTCGCCGCTAAAACAACACTGAGAGCTTAAGTGTGACAGTTTTGGGCCGACAGCTAGTTGCCGTTAATCGACGAAGTGAAATCTATAAAACGGAAAAGGTGTATATATTTAGACCGCTGAATGCCTTCGACAGTTACTCTAGGTTTTGTCCTTTTGTGTGTTGTTTAAAGCGGTTCAACCTCGATGTCACATATGCGTATCAGTTACAGTATGTTATATTCAATGTTTTCAATCCAGAACGCCTCAAATAACTTCGACTTTATACGTTGTAATTCTATCTTCTAATCCATTCTCATACTTTGTATAAAACGCTCCAGCTGCCCCTCCTTTTTTCTTGTCGTTCCGGTTTTTGTGAATACTGCACGTCATCGATTTCTACGAGAACAGCAAATCAAAAGTGTCTCGCGGCGACATGCGTTATTACTATCAGGATTAATACAGACATAATTAAATCATCATTTAGTTCTAATCGATGTGGAGACTCTTAATCTTGAGTAGCCATGCCTATCAAAGCTTTCAGTAAAGAAAGGTTTTTGGCAGGTAAACGTTACTTCATGACTTTCATTCTCCTGTTGAGCAAACGCCAATTCCCAATAAGTACCAATTGTTTAACACCGGAACATGCACAGGCTAAAACAGTAACGTTGCCCAGCTATAATGCTACTTGGAAAAAAAACATTTAAACAAAAATGCATTTTAAGACAGATGTTATGCATACATGGCCAAGCAAGACCAGCGAATATCCAAAGGTAGCTAATTTTTAAAGACGTTGAAAACATTCTCGATTACGCAGGAGATTATTGTCCATACCAACAACCACTGTTCTTTGGTTTTCTCCAAATGCAGAACCGTCCAGATATAGGAAAAGGGTGAACGACGACTTATCAAATACTATTTCTTTTCCCCCAGTTCCTCATAAGTCCTGGTTTTGTGCTCCTCTCACCAGAAAAGCCTCTTTGTGCATTGGCTTCGGATAAGAATGGTTTCTAGCTTTGTGAAGCTTTCAACGTACAGAGGTGGTGATTCAATTCAGTAGCGTTTTTGGCCCGTATTTTGTGATGTTTAGCAAGAGTCCTGTTATTCCAATTGGATACCACAATCCCTGTTCCTTTAAGCGAAGTTTGTCCATGTTTAGGATACACTGCCAAGATTTCCCCTTAACGCATTAAATAATTTAGGAGTTTTTATGATCGACGCCTTAAAATTTTATCTAGCAAATCTCTGATTTTCAGATATATATTTTTGATGCTTATAATTAGCATTCAGCTTCATATGACATCTTTGTAGCCTCGTTTATAATTGTCATTAAGTTGCTTCAACATCCATTTTCATGTGGGGTTTACGTTATTCTATCCACCCCTGCAGGTATACTATACAATAACCAACTTAATGTCAGCTAATGTCATATTTTGATTTCAACCATTTGCTTGTGGGCTCCCATTATTGAAATGTTCATGTACTCTCAAGATAAAAGCAAATCTAATTATGCTATGGTTTTGAGAACTACTTGTTAGTCCCAAGTCCCAAAAGGTGTGATAACTAAGTTACAGTTTTTTTATACATTTATCTGAACATTCTTTATGCTTTTTTAAAATTATACTTTACCACGTTTCTATTTACCTCCAGTGTCAGAGTTTATTCCGTTTAAAACCTTTCTGCCTCAATACCAGACCTAACCAATGTGGCGCCGTAGGCGAGCATCACTTGCCAGCCAATTTCGCTTTGCCTACAGGATTGACAAAACCTGCTTATCGTTTTACCGGCATAGTACCCACCCCATTCATCCCTCCCCCAACATATATACACACGCACAAACGTTTCACTGTGCAGTGGCCAGGAAAAGATTGCAAACCTCACTGCATGCTGTAAATGAATGTCTAAATCGTTGTGCTGTTTTATTTATTAAATTAGTCCCTATTTTATTAGAAACAACCAAGGAGTAAATGCTAAAATGTAAAACAAATTAAACAGAACATGACAATTTAATGTACTGTTTTAATAAGAACAGAAAATCAGTGTGTTCACACTTCGATTATGATTGGGGAATGAGAAGGTGGTAGATGGATCGATGATCGTGTGAATGGTGCCACGAAATGGTTCATAACAAGCAGCATACATTAGACGTAGTAGAAATGTGTACTGGTAACCCGTTACTCGTTGAGATACAATGGCCATATTACGAGCAGATCGGGTATGCAGACCCAGCAAATAGCCCAAAGTGAAGCGTTTACGTGACGAAATCCCGCCTCGATCTCAATGTAACATGCAAACTCGGGCCGATGATGTCCAATTAAAACGCCACTTTCGTTCGGTTCTTCTGGCCTCTTCTTGGGGCTGCCGCTTAACATTCAATTTAACGCAAGGTTTTGCAAGATGTGTCCTTCCTCAAGTTCCCCAGCTCTAAATATCTACTGCTTTTTCTCTGGCGAGGACAAAAAAAAAAAAAGATAACGGAATTATGAGGCAAAATAATCTGGAAGTTTGAGAAGTGGAATCGTATAAATTGTGAAACGGTTTGCGTCTTTCGTTTTTGTTTAAAATGGTATATTTCTTGTGTTGTAAGCATATGTTCGAATAAAAAAAGGAAAAAAAGTGGCGCCCATGGGAGTTTATTTCTCAGTGGTCAAAATGGCCTCCCTTACAGACTCCCCTCTGCTATTCAAAATCCCCACTTTTGCTCTCGTTGGAATTAAAATACTGTTTTACCAAACATAGATAACCATTTAGAAGCTGGCATGCTATGCTATACAAAACAAAACAAGAGCAGCGGAAAGAAAAAAAAAATCCCATTAGCTCGCATCACAGTTTTCGCAACGCGTTAGCCACCAGGCAACTAGACGGAACAAACCAGTCTCTTCGAGTGGGTGACTGGAGCATTAAACTGAAGTTTGGCAGCACGGCAAGAAGGTTAAATGCCCTTCCATGCAATCTGTGGCAAATGCAAAATAACCCAGTTTCAGGGAAGCGTTTTTGTTCGGCCTTAGAAGTGTTTTAGGGGGTGGGGGGGGGACAAGCGCCTGTATAACGTGAGCACAACCAAAAAACACTGTTATTGCAACCTGCCGGACACAGCTTCGACCAATCTAGGACATCGAGATCAGAGATTGCGGGGATTAGTTCTATTTGGACTCCGGCGTGGAGGAAAGGTGGACATCATATTTGCTGGATCTCTATCTGCCACTTTCCTGCTTCGTGCGTTGATCTTGCTAAAGCCATCAGCACAAATGCCAGCCGCCGTGTTGGCGATTCATCTTCGCTGGATTGTTCTGATGTACGAAGACATACGGATACTGTAACAAAATAAGGTGAGTTTGGCTATAGAGCTAGACGTCTTCAAGTGCTGCCGAGTCTCCCTTCCCCGGGTTAGCTAACCGAGGTGCTTTCGCATCAATTTTAAGTGCGTGTTTATACTGGGTGGATGGACAGAAATCGGATCTCGGCGTATTAAACCAGTCTCTTCTCCAGCCGTCGATTTCTAATTAGCTGTAGTTAACGAAGTCCGTTTGAACTCCGAAATAAGGCAAGCTGTGTAACGCCGGTTATAAAGGATGTAATTTTCTACCTCTTTAGATACAGTAACCGTAGCAGTGTTTAACTTTGAAAATCTCCAGTTTCCGAATATGCTAGTTTACTCACGGAAACTGATTCGGGTGATGCTGAATCGCCGACTACTTTGCAAAACTTGAATGTTAAAAATTGGCGAGATAAATAAAAGAGGGCAGCGAGCGCTTCCCCGTCACCGCCGAAGCCCCGATTCACTCCCATTTCCACGCAGCGACGTACCTGAGTTGCAGTTTCTCAATTGATTGCGTGCGACTTGTTATTCTGTTACCCAACATTTGGCCTGCAAGCCTGTTGTCCAGCTTACAAAAAAAAACAAAACACTGAACTCCCATTTTAATTTTACACTTTATCTGCTAGCACATACTGATGGAAAGTGGAGTTTTGTCATCACACAACAGTGACTATTAAACTACATCCGTGGCATCTTCTCGCATAAACTTAATATGCAGCAACATGGCGAAATGTTACATTTAAATCGCATCAGTAAAAGTGCGGAGAGCGTAGGAGATCCGGCAGGGTAACTTTGCGGCTGTTACGCCGCCGTGCCCTAGTTGCAGGTCGGCCCCGGCCGGGTGACGGAGCAGCGTTAGCGGGGGGCTTCACTGCCTACCAGCCCTTTCATTTGACTCTGATAAAGTAATTATTCGGAAACTAAACGGCGCAGCGTCGTGCTTTTAGATGTAGACTGAGCTTCACCAAACGTGAAACCTGTGGGACTGCAGCCCGACCCACGGCCTAAGCTTAGTACAGTTAGCAAAGGCTGAGAGCTTAGGCGCTGCTGCTTCAGTATTTCCCGTAAAAAAAGAAATCAGTTTACATTCTTAATTACATTAACCATGGTGTCTCACGTTACCTATCCATATACCTCTGTACAAACATTCTGATAACGTAGAAAGCTGTTGGCAGCTTTCTACGTAAAACAAACGTTGCATCTATTCAGACACCATATATCGCGGGTGGAGTTATTTCAACGCTTTCCCCCCTCTGTTTAGCCCAAACTGCAAAATGGCAATAACTTAAAAGACTAAGAATTTCACGGTAGATCTCATTTGACCGACGGCAGGTCACATTTACGGTTTTTCCCATTTAGCGAAACCAGGCGCTAGTTTAGCTGGTTAAGTTCATTACTTGCAATTAGCCTTGGGAGAGGCTGCGTAATCAGCTGCTGTTTATTGACTATTGCAATACAAATGGAGGGTTTGTAAACATGATGAAGTGTTGGGTTTTTGTTAAGAAGCGAAATCTTTATATATATATATTTATATACTTATAGAAGATACATTAGTTTAGTCAATTCACTCGTTTATGAAAACAAAGCCTGTGTATTATTGAAAGGGAAATGTCATTCAGTCCAATCGACATTGATTGGTATTCGACCTACTGGGTTTATAGCTAATTAATTATCCGACATCCAATACGTGTCTCGGGCAGAGGACTTTAAGGGATCTTTTGCAAATATATAATTTACGCCCCATAGTAATAATCAACCATTTATTTTTGGCGACACGTTTGACAGCAGAAACATTTCAAGTTTAACTTTAAAAGTCAGTTCGTATTCATGCAGAAATTTGCTCATTTTTTAACATACTTATTTAAATTTAAGGGGGGAGAAACTTCCCATCTGAAAAACAGAATTAGGGGTCTCCCTGGTCCATGTTTACATGTTGTAAATAAAAACAAAACAAACAAAAAACGCAAGGATTAAACCTATGAAGAAAATTCAAATAGGTAATCGGAGGGCTAGAATATTTGCCAAAAACCTACTGGAGTAAACCTGCACTGATATGTTTCCAGTATAATTCCTTTTACATAATCCCATATAGAGATCTATGCTAAACCGTATAGATTATAGAAAACTATTAGAAATTTCAGTTATGAAACTGTACAGGTCAGTAATATTTTGTTAGAATGTTGTGGAAAATCGGTACTTATCAGTTTTTAAATGTTATTATAGAGGGAACCAAACGACTGACGACATAACCAATTTCGGCATATGTTGTCGCAGGAAAATGAATCGATTCGTGCTCTTTGAGGGGCTTAAAACGGCCACTTCCCCTCTGAAACGGTCTCCTGCAGTGGGAGGAAATGGAGTTGTAAATCAAGTGCAGTGAAGGCAGTTACAGTCTGCATGTGTGCTTGTGGGATGTCACCTTCATTCGTGGAGCCGTAAAAGTGTGCTTCCTTGACCTGCACTGAATGCTACGATAAGGCTTGTGGCACAATTTAGGCAGTTTCGCGAGCGTTACAGGCGGTTTTCTTCTATAGCAGATGTGGAACCACAACGCTCCAGTCGAAGTAAATGAAATGAATAAAATACACGTAGTAAGTGCGATTTTCCCCAGAAAAATTACACACGAACTTAACCCATTCACATTTGCCCTACTGTTTAGGGTCAGTGAATTTACGTAGATAACTTGGAGTCCGTCACTAAAGTAAATATTTTTTGTCTGTAATAAAGTTCTAAAATATTTAGGAAGCATAACCAGCACCTCAGACTCCGTATCCGTGCAAATCAGATACTGAATAGTTTGCGTGTCATGTAAACGGCCTAGGAACGATTCCACGCGACGCTTGTGTTTCAGCACGACGTCTGGCGCGTACAGGAAGTGTGGTTCACGGAAGTTGTATTGTCTTTTGTGTATCTGGCTTGGGGGTATAGTTTTATTTAAAGAGAGCAACATTTAAAATCTTACCTGTGCGAGTCATTAGAAAGTTGTTATGAGCGATGGTTGACGCATAGTAGCAGCAAAAAGTTTTATCGGGAAATGTATGAAACGCATAACGAACTGTTTGTCTGCTTCGAGCCAGTAGTTTACGGAATCTTGCAATCTAGTGTGGTCTCACCGAGTTTTAGGAATTAGCTAGCGACCGTATATGTGTGCTTTAACGCGGTTAAGTGATGCTTTCACGGGCTTTGAATATACCAGAAAATTCCAATTAGTCGGCTTGCTGTGAGCGCTTGGCCAAGTTTGACAGCGAAAATGGACGACTGAACACTATTTACCACGGTTTGTGTTTGATGTAATTGTTTTTCATTAAAAAAATTATTTGAAACTTTGTTTTTATTTGCATGTTAATCACATAGATGGGAGTGAATATTTGTTGAGGGCATGTCGATTTAGTTAGTATAAAGGGAAAGGTGGGTATTTAGTTAGGGTAAATTTGGGTTGCTTGCTTTTGAAGATGCATTTTTTTGTTGATACAATGTAGGTTGTTTCAAAGCAATTGGCATTTTTGTTGTTTATAAACTAATTTTATTGGTGTAATGGAGGCAAAGTTAAAAGTTATGCAACTCCTAGATCCTTAACCAGTATATGACTAGTTTAAAGTTTATATTATGACATTGTTAAGAGAGAAGTTTGGTGATATGTAGTTGCGTCCTTTGCTGTGACTTGTGCAGTAAGTGGATGGATGGACAGTTACCGGATACTGGCGTTAATGCGTCATTTTTATCACCTTTAGTCGGAATTCTCAAATGCCTCATGCATTCATTCACGCATTTGTTGTTTTTTGTGTCAGGTCTCTTTCAAAGAGATCGAGGTAGGGAGAAGGAATGGACGAGCAGAAGTCTAACTGCGAAGAGAATGATTCTGAAGCGGCAGGTAAGCAGACAGTCATGAGTATTCTGTAGATGTAAAACTTGTGCGATTTGGCGACATTATGGAAACAATGTAATTTATAATCCAGTTCAACTGTTACTTCCCTTATTTAAGGAAGAAAAACTGTGGTCAACTTTTTTTTAAGCTTTTCTGTATTGTTTATAAAGTTGTGTGTTTCATAGTATGTATAGCTTTAGTGTTATTTTACAGAAATGAATTCATGCTAAATGCACGTAATTCAAGTATCAAACTAGATACATGCATATATAATTTTATTGCCTCATTACAGATCGTTATTGAAAAGGGACCTTTAAAACATTGTTGGAGCATTCTGTATGATTTATTTCCAAAGCTGCCATAAGATGGCAGTAAACAGTAGAGTGTATACCACTGTTTTTATATGTATATTAAAAAATTTTGTTAAATGCGTTCGATATAGCTAATGATCGTTACTGGTATGTTGTTTACGCAGTCAGTGGTTATAATGATGGTGAGAAGGTAAGTTTATAGTTATTCAAGTTAGAGTACCGGAACTTTCGTTATTTGCAGGAGTTTGTATTCACTTAGATTTTGACACATCAGACCTCCACAAACTATGTGACAGAGAGTTTTGCTCTTAATTCCTTTGCCAGAAAAACACTTTCAGTCTTTTACATATGGTGCCTGTAAATAGGTATATCCAGTGGTGCATATTTTATAAAATAAATCCTTCGCACCAAACAATTACAGTTTGTTGTCAGCTAGTGGAAGCTTCTTTACTGGCTGGATTGTCATCGACATTCATAAGCCTGTGGTATTGTGATAATAATATTACCAGGCCTTTCCATAAAGGACATTGTAATAAAACCACACAGGATTCCTGTTGCTGCCTTATTTCTGGGAAATCGGTACATGGTATTTTATAGAATTACAAATCCATGGCCGTCAGGTTGTGTGATTTTTAGAATCTCTTCTAGATGCATTGCTGGAGCGTATCATCTTGAAAGTTGCATGTCTGGCAATTTCTGAAACTTCTGGGAATTGCATACTCTGAGAGGTAGCTTGCTCGGTACATGTGGGGCTTGTACAGTGTGATTTGGGCTCTAGTTGTATCACCCATACATGGTCTGTGCTTTTTCTTTTCACTCCTTCAGCATTTGATATATTTAGCTGTGGTTCCAAAATGTGAGAAATGCTTTATCTGTGCAGTAAATAGAAGGCTTTGTTTCTCTGTCTGCTGATTTGTAAGATTGCTGTTGCTCCAGTCTGTTTTTTGTCCTTCAGCCGACGACAACGTCTCTCCAAAGGGCAGCGTCCTCCCTGAGGAGGAGCATCATGCCCCCTCACCTAGGGAGGAAACTCAAGGGGCATCAGAGGATACATCTCGTGTGCCTAGGTAAACTCCCCGATGATGACTTCTTATTCCGTTCGTTCTTAGGGTGGGTGGTCTTAATGATTTCATCAGTTTGCTCTGGGGTTCGAATGGATGCATCTTGCAGTAGCTGATGTGTGTTGGTTATACCCACATGTCTGCCGGCACAGTGAGGTCGCCCGAACATGTGCACTCTGCGGCTGTGCCGAGCGCAGTCTGCACGGGCAGCGAGAGCTCCGACGTTTCAGTGCCGCCCCTGGCCAGCTGCCTCTGGAGGCCCAGGGCGCCTCCACCTCAGAGCCGGGCACTGACGACCTGTCCTCCATGGGCTTTCCCGACGGCACTGCTGCTGCCTCGCTCTTCGATAGTGCAGGTGGGTGCAGGGATTGTCTCCGGTTTGCAGAGTTTGCTGACCTTTTAAGGGTTTGTATGCGTACAGCAGGGTTGTCCTGCTAATGGCTACCGCCTTCTATTGTCCAGGGCACTGCTGGGTCCACCACTGGTGCGCGATGTGGTCGGATGGAGTGAGAACGGCAGACGGCGAGGAGCTCGAGGGTGTAGAGAAGGCCATCATCTCAGGGATAGAACAGGTCAGTCGGGCAGAAGGGGGGCCTGGCAGGCGTGGGGGGACCCTTGGCCCTGAGACTCTCAACAGCACCCTGGAGCTGACCCGTCACTGGAAGTTTATTGTTATAGCTGATCGTTCCGGAATGCTCCTGTAACATCTGACGTGGGCAATGTGACAAGATTGATTGATTAATGTCCTGGGCTCACTCTTGCTTCTCTTGTTGCCCCCTCTTAGCGATGTGAATACTGTAATAGACTGGGTGCTACCATTCGGTGCCAGGCGGGGGGCTGCTCACGCTTTTACCACTTCCCCTGCTCGGCGGCCAGTGGGTCATTTCAGTCCATGAAGCTACTGGCCCTCTTGTGCGTGGACCACATAGACCTGGCCACGGAGATAGGTAACCGCTCTGCGATCGGCATATGAAGGGTGGGGTTTTGGCCTGCTGTCTGCCTGTGTCTCTGAAGGCCTCATCTCCCTCCCCCCTGCAGCGGGTGAGGAGGCACGTTGTGCAGTGTGTGACTCTGGACAAGAGCTGCCTGGCCTGCTGTTCTGCACGGGCTGCGGGCAGCACTACCACGCCGGCTGCCTGGAAATCAGCGCCACCCCGCTGCAGCGCTCTGGCTGGCAGTGCCCCGAGTGCAAGGTCTGCCAGACCTGCAGGTGAGGCGCTGGCCGGGGCATGAGTGCTTCTGTGTATACAGGGCTTCCTGTCACATGGTAAAGCGGTCTTATTCCGTGCCCCATTGTAGGCAGCCCGGGGAAGACTCCATGATGCTTGTGTGTGAGGCCTGTGATAAGGGCTACCACACATTCTGCTTGCAGCCGGCCATGGACTCGCTGCCCTCTGACCCTTGGAAGTGCAGGGTGAGCCCAGTGTTCCCCTTCCCGCCTCACTAACTCTCCTTGGTTAGATGGCTGGTCGTAGATGGGATGGCAGATTAATAACTGGTGGTCTCCTTTGCGCCTCCCCCCCCCCCCCCCCATGTACAGCGCTGCCGGATCTGCAGTGTTTGTGGGGCGCGAGGCTTGTCCCTGCCATGTTCCACGCAGTGGTTTGAGAACTACACGGTGTGTGACGGCTGCCAGCCACCGCTCGCCGTAGCTGAGTGTGCGGTCTGTGGCCGGCAGGCTGGTCCCTCAGCTGTCCTGCATCGCTGCTCCGTGTGCCACAGGTGAGCCAGGCCCCGTCTACTAAGACTGCACCTCCACCTCAGTCTTGGTCACTTTGTTGGTGTATTTCACATTTTATAAATTTCTGATGTTTTGTAGTTTCCGATTACATGATTTATGCTTCTCTCTAATGGCTGCCGTTGTACCTTTTCCATAAGGATGGTGCACTTTGGATGTGCTTCTCCGTCGGATTCTCCGGAAGATAAATACACCTGTTCCCTGTGCCGAGAGCCCCCGCTGCCACTGGCACAGGAGGTTGCTGTTAGGGTGACGTCCCCAGCCGGTCAGACGGGCGCCGAGGTGGAGACCCCGTCAGAGGCCCGGGACAGCGCTGCACCACCTGTGCAGGAGGGTAAGGCTGCGCCTCTCCACTTCTCAGGAGTTTACTCATCTAAGACCAGCCTGGCATCACCCAGCAGAGACGAAGAAGTGGGAGACATATATTTAGAGAGTGTCAGCTGTGTGTAATGAGAAGGCGACTGTCTGGGGTGCAGGAACGGAAACGGGAGTCTCAGCAGAGCCTGAAACCCCGATGGAGGAAGAACCATCTCTGGAGACGTCGGGAGGGTCTACGGAGCAGCTGTCTGTCTTGGCTGCAGCCACAGGTATTGGTCTCCTCAAGCTTTGGTGTGAACTGGTGTGTTGTTTTATACTGGTGGTTAGAAATTTCCTTGAAGTTAGCATGAAGCAAAACTGCAGATTTATCCCCTCGGGGAGTTTTTCGATTTCTAATATAGCTTCCGGGGAGTCCAGTACTTTAGATCATATGAATGTGTGATTCTGAACGGCATTTACCAACTATCTCATTGTTTTTGTAATAGACCAGTAATAGACTCCACCAAACGTCCTGAATTTTGCACTTGTTACATATACAGCTGCAGAAAAAAAGCACAATTTTTTTTTTTGTTTCATTCATTTCTCAATATATGGGTGTGCGCCTGTAAATAATAGATATTTTTATGTAAACTGCATCCTGGTTCTTCTCTGTTTTTCATTAATGAAGGGTTTCTTCCCTGCTTCATGGGACTTCAGTCCTGCTTCTAGGAGCCTGACACACACTGTCCTAGCAGTGCACTTCACACCTGCACTTAATGTTTCCTGTTCCTTTTGAAGGTCACTTGATGCCATCCTCCAATTCATGAGAAATTCTCGGATAAGTTAACAGTCATAGAAACAGAAAAGTCACTTCCTCCCTCTACCTGGCTGGTTTCTGGTCTTTCCCAGTGTCTCCTGCTTCACCTTATTCTTCTGTACTGCTGTCTTAGAAATTGTGGAAGCAACCTGCTGCTCAGTGCAGCCTTCTGCCCGCAGAATCACGATTAAATTGGGATTTAAAAATGTAGATTTGTTTAAAAATATAGAGTGGTCTTTAAATTTTTACCATGGCTGTATATGTTGTAATTCTATGGTAACCAGCTGACTCTGTGTCCCATTTACATAGAAGAGACCACAGGCGATGAGCCATCTGAAGCTGTAGCGGAGCCTCCCCAGGACGACATGGACCCCCAAGCACTGGGCGTGGCAGATGAGGAAATGGACAGTGGAGAGCAGGAGAAAGAGACCCAGGTTCAGGCATCTAGTGTGTCTGCACAAGAGGAGGAAGAAAGCAACTTTGAGGGTGTGTGCGCCAGTCAGACTTCCCCTCTAGCCGCACGGCGTCCTGTGAGCCCGCCTAGAGAAACCCAGGAGGCGGAGCCTGTTACTGCGGTCAGGGAGAAGTGCGAGTCTACGGAGCCGACTGAAGTAGAACCAAGGACTAATCCCTTGACACCTCAGGTAGAAGCCCCTTCTGCAGACATGGACACTCGGGCTAATCAGGTGGAAGAAGGTGAGGAAGAAGAGGAGGAGGAGGAGGAGGAGGTGGAAGAGCTGGGTTGTACCAAGCAAGACTTTCAGGGTGAGCTCAAGATCAAGCAAGAGCAGGAACTCCTGGAAATTGGTGCCAAGCAAGACCTCCTCCTGGATGAGATGTCCAACATGAGTCATGGAGATGGCAGCAGTAGCGGCTTCCTGGGCTCCCCTGAGGAGGCCGAGCTGCAGACACACTCCGCAGAGCTGAGTCTGGTGCCAGCAGGCAGGCCGCGCTCCGATTCGCTGCTCACAGAGACCGACGACTCTCTGCCCTTTGACCCCTTGAAACCTGATGGGGACAAGATCAAGAGGAGAGGCTCTCCTGGTCGGTCACGGGTGAAGCAGGTACCGCAGTCAGTGGCACATGGTTGATTTTTATTTTGACGCAGTTAAACTGATGCATTTTCACATGCATTAAAAGATAAATATTTCTTTCAACGGCAATAGTATTAGACACAAATTGTAATACTATGGTGGTTCAGTCATCATTCTGTTTTTCAGGGCCGGAGCAGTAGTTTTCCAGGGAAACGGCGCCCCCGTGGGGGCGGTAGCGGAAGGGGTCGTGGCAGGTCTCGCCTCAAAGCCATGGCGTCCTGCATTGATGCCTTCCTGGTAAAACACCTTTACATTCCACCCTGTATTAATCTTTTCTTGGCCTGCACATTGTTCCCTACGTTTTATGCGGTCTTGTATCCGTAATTCTGAAAAGTAAACGCATTGCATCATTGGGCTGCTAGTATGCGTGTTTTGTGTGTGTGTGAGGTTAGTATGCCTCTAATTCTTTGTGCTTCACAGCTGAGCATGACTGCAGACACTGGACTTAGCAAAGAGGAGGAGGAAGAGGAAGACGACACGATGCAGAACACTGTGGTGCTCTTTTCCAGCACGGACAAGTTCGTCCTGCTACAGGTGAGCGGCCCCCCTGCCCAGATATCCGCCAATGGCGGGTAGCCGAGGGGTCTTATTCTCAGCCCTCCACTCTGACTCTGCACTCCCCTCTCTTCTGCAGGACATGTGTGTCGTTTGTGGCAGCTTTGGCCGTGGAGCGGAAGGGCAGTTACTGGCCTGTGCCCAGTGTGCCCAGTGTTACCACCCCTACTGTGTGAACAGCAAGGTGAGAGGTGCACCTCCACTTATTGACCACCTTTGATTTCCTTTATCTATTGGCAGTTCTGCAGACTGAACGTTTATATAACCGGGAATATCTGGGTTAAAGGGGTGCTGGAGGGGGGTGTACAGTACATGCTTGTCACAGTGTTTAAGCCATGTAGAGCCCAGAGCCATAAAATACGATTACAAATGTTTTTTTAAAAAGTGTGCTTTCATTAATTAAGAGATCATTTGCGTTTAGCTTTATAGTACGACGGACATGTTTTATTAGATTATTAATGTATAATCTACTCGATAGCGACTTTGTATTCTTCTCTATATATACACTTTACACCCTTACAGCCGCAACAAGAGTCCACGTCAATGAAATACGTTTACAATTTTTTTTTAAAGGTATATTTTTATTAATTACTATTAAATTATTTGCATCTAGCTTGATGGTACAACTGACTTTTCATTAGATTATTACTGTATATTTCACTCGTAGCCGAATGTGCTGTTACAGTAAATAAAACAGTAAATAATAACCATCTCAGTCGAGCTACATATGTATTAAAAATCTAATAAAACACGTTGCTCGTACTATTAAACTAAATGCAAAGATATTTTAATAAAACAACTTTTTAGAAAACATTTGTGATTTGTATTTTATTGCTGTGAACTCTGGCTGCAGCACTAAGGCTGAACTGAAAACTTTATAGAGACACAGGAGGAAGGAATTCGGACGGGGGAAGAGATTTGGCAACCGCTCCACTGTTAATCTACGTTGTGCTGCCAAGCAAATTGTTCATGAAAGTCTTGCTTGCACAAAAATGTTCTGAGGGCATTGTGTTTGGTTCGGAGATAACTAATCAGATTGTAGAGGAGGCAGGTCCAAGACATTTGATTGAAATCATATTTGTTAGAAATTTTGAAGCATATTGAATCATAAACTGAGTGCATTGTTACACCCCTAGTGCCAGAGCATGTCGAAGTGCCAGCCTGTCTTCTTGGCATTCCCTGTTCACCACTGTGGCCTTTGGCTCATCTCAGATCACCAAGATGATGCTGTATAAGGGCTGGCGCTGCCTGGAGTGCATCGTGTGCGAGGTGTGTGGCAAGGCCTCGGACCCTGCCCGGCTGCTGCTGTGCGACGACTGTGACATCAGCTACCACACCTACTGCCTGGACCCCCCCCTGCAGACCGTGCCCAAGGGCGGCTGGAAGTGCAAGTGGTGTGTCTCACTGTTGCGGTGGTTCTCCCATAGACCTGCTCCATACAAACTGGTCTTTCCCTGGCATTTCCCTGACCTTTCGTGTCCCTGGGCAGGTGTGTGTGTTGCATGCAGTGCGGGGCCCGCTCTCCTGGCTTCCACTGCGAGTGGCAGAACAACTACACTCACTGTGGGCCCTGTGCCAGCCTGGTCACATGCCCTGTGTGCCGTGAGAACTTCATGGAAGAGGAGCTGTTGCTGCAGTGCCAGCACTGCGATCGGTGGGTCCCGTAGGGCTGCCCGTGCCATGCTGACTGTGCTTTCTTCCCTCCTCACGCTGCCCGGTCCTGTCCATCGCCGTTAAAGCTAGTTGTTCCAGAGATGACCCTTAACCTAAGTTGGTCTTCCAAGCAAAGTTTGCTAGAGTGAAAGCGTGCCTGGCAGGTATTGAGGCCTGTAATTTGGCTATCAACCCCCCTCGGCTCCGAGCAGTACCCCTGCGGTAATGCGATTAGCATCGCGCTCCTGCAGTGCAGCCCGCCTGGTGACCAGTGCTGCTCTGCAGGATGGAAGCACCTGACACAATTTGGTATCGGTCAGCAATGGTCACAGCAGAGCCATCTGGCATTGAGAGAAATCAACTCGGTGGGGAGTATATGTGAGCAGTTTGAGTAACTTGTAGTTGCAAGGTTTGCAGGTTTGTCATGGATAGTGTCTGACACACAAAGCGTTGATCATTGGGCATGAGCTAGTGGGCTTTTGCGGAAGACGAGGTCACCAATCCTGTCTCCGATTTTTCCACAGATGGGTCCATGCGGTCTGTGAGGGCCTCTACACCGAAGATGAGGTGGAGCAGGCATCTGATGAAGGTTTCGCCTGCTCTGCTTGCTCTCCTTATGTGCCCAAGCCTGTTGGTAAGCTGTCAGCTGCTTGCTGAATCAGCCCAGGATAATGGACATTTTTTCAGAGCAGAATAATAATTTGCTTTCTGCCATGGCAGACTTTGTAAAAATAACATTGGGATAACTTTCATGCACGACTTTTCAGTGTGTATTTAGCCTCAGTTTTTCCTTTTATTTCCTAGTAGTAAGACAACGACTCTTTACCAAAACCTGTGATTTGTTATTGAAAGCTGTGGTTTGCATTACCTGGCAGGATACTGTGCCAGTGCTGTTCACTTCCGTCTGTTTACTGAGCTCTTCTGTCTGTCACCAGTAGTGGAAACACCCATAGTCCCTGCAGTGAAAATAAAAGAACCAGGTACACGTTTTATTGCCTCCCCTTCCCTGTCTGTTTTGTCGTTACCTTGCCTGTTGTCGTCTCTTATTTATTGTGTATCAACTCACACACGTACTTCCTGGCTCCACCCACTTTTCTGAATTCCATTTTATTGTGCTTCAGAACCGCAGATCTACCGGCTGGAGGGTGTGTGGCTGACGGAGGCAGGCATGTCAGTGCTGCGCAGCATCTCCATGTCCCCGCTGCAGAAGAGGAGGCAGCGACGCTCCCGCTCGGGCCCATTTGGGCTGGAGGCTGGCGAGGGGGAACATGAAGAGGCCAGAGGTATCTGTGGTTGTTTTTGGCATTGGTGTAGTTTGAGTTATGTTGTTTTTACACAAGGACTTGGGAATGAAGACTCTTTTTTTTTTCTTGGTGAATTTAGCTACTTTAGATTATGTGGTATTTTTTCCCTGAGAGCTCAGCATCTTTCTGTACATGTATGTCCCTGTAGGTGGGGGGGAGCCCATGGAGTGTGGACCCAAACCAGAGGCCCCTGGGAGCCCTGAACGGGAGGGGGGTCCTGACCGGGACCTGGGACCTGAAGACAGCATAGAGGCTGCTGGTGATGGAGATGGGATGAAGGGCGTGGCAGAGGAGGCTGATGATGGGAAGAAGAGGAAGAGGAAGCCCTACAGACCAGGTGAGAGGCCAGCAGGATGTGTCTGCTTTAAAGCCCGCGGAGCTCTCCCCGGGGAATGGGTGCGGGAGCGCCCCGCGGAGCTCTCCCCGGGGAATGGGTGCGGGAGTGCCCCGCGGAGCTCTCCCCGGGGAATGGGTGCGGGAGCGCCCCGCGGAGCTCTCCCCGGGGAATGAGTGCGGTAGCGCCCCGCGGAGCTCTCCCCGGGGAATGAGTGCGGGAGCGCCTATGAGTTACTTGGCCTGTCTGCCTCAGGTATTGGTGGATTTATGGTGAGGCAGAGAAAGTGTAACTTCAGGGCAAAGAAGGGGCTGATCCATCCGTCGGTGGACGTGATGGTGGCCGACAGGCAGCCCCCCGAGAGAACTGCAGAGGAAGGCAAGTAGGGGCACCGTAGCTGCTCTATAAGGTATTCCAGGGGAGTGGGCTCTGTTGGAGAAGGGGTTGTGGTGTTAAATTTTGTTGGATTTGTGTTTGAAGCGTCCCACCCGGACACTCCCGTGGAGGGTCCACCCGAGCTGAAAGCGGCCGAGGTAGAAGGGGAGCAGGCCAAGAAGCGCAGAGGCAGGAAGAAGAGCAAGCTGGAAGACATGTTCCCAGTGTACCTCCAGGTCAGAGCGAGCGGTTCTTAGGCCGTGTTCCATCATCACTGAACGTTGCCGTGAATCTGAGCCCTTTTAGGCATTACAAAGTGCGCTCTTCCATCTGCAGGAGGCTTTCTTTGGGAAGACGCTCTTGGATCTCAGTAAGAAAGCTCTGCAGCTTCCTCCTGGGCAGAAACAGACTCAGCCTGCCATCCGTCTCCCCCGTCCTGCGGCGTCTGCTACCGTAGAGCCGGGAGCTCAGGTTGTGGCCCCTGGCTCAGGTGCGTTTGCGGCAGGGAGTGATGTCAGCCTACACGTATGATCTGCGTGCATGCATGTTATAAGCTGTAAAACTTCATTCCTTCCTTACAGAAACCAAAGAGGACTGTGACCCACTACTGAAAAAGGAGAACGGCTGCAGTGTGGAGGCTCTGGCACCGGCAGCAGGTGGGCTTGCACAGGACGGCTTGCTGTAACATACAGGAAGATTCTACATTAGCATTCTCCCGAAACGTTAAGTTGACGTTGTGCTTCTTTCTGCTGATTCAGGAGCAGCTGGCCCGTCTCCCTTTCCCAAAGACCAGACTGCCAGTGACTCCCAAGCCCCCGGTGCAGTCAAGCCTGAAGGTATGCCTTTGAGAATGCTGTCTTATTATTCCGAATGGATGTCGCTCGTTAGAATGTGACACCACATGGCAGACATGTTTAATTATTATTTTTTTTCTGTTCCAGGGCTTCCTGAGGGTGTAGAGAGCCAAGATACTGAGCAGTTCTTCCGGAAGGTGCTGGGTGTGACTGAGAGTGTAGGTGGGAGCTTGCAGGGTGACGTCGCATCCATCATGGAGCCTGTGAAGGTGGAGCTCAGCCGCAGTGGGCTGCCACAGAGGGGCCTCCCTCCAGGTATGATGGGAGCAAAGGTTGTCTAGGTTAAACTTGTAGGGATGTGGGAAGAACAGGGAGGTGAGTAGTTTGGCCTGTACTCTGGTGCCAAGTTAAAAGATTTCCAGTTGGCTTCAACAGAGGAATCTGAAGGCTCTATATTAGTGATGTTTAAATGAAGCTTCACAAACCATTTGTTGCATATTCTGACCTCACTAGGTGGTGCTGAAAGTATGCCCCAAAAAAACTAAGAGCGCCATCTAGTGGAGTAAAAAAATGCAGCAAATGGTTCATGAAGCTTCATTTAGCCGTCACTACTCCCTACTCCATTCCTTCGCTAAACTGAGCAAATCATTGTTACTTATTACAATTCGAAGTGAATGAGCCTTAATGAATCTTTGCCATTTCAACTCCGGTACAGGTGCTTCTCTGCCAGGGTCGCTGCCATCTGCGGGAGTAATGGAGACCTTCCCCCCTCTCTCCCAGTCCTCGTACTTTGATGTCCGGTAAGACGACCCTGTGGATATCGCACTTCGATATTCACAAGACAAAGTTCATGAATTACCTTTTATCAAATAGACCTTTTAGTTTTTAAAGGAATGCCCTGGAAAAAAGCACTACATTGTGACTTAAGGAAGGATTTATCGAGATTTATGGAAGAATGCTCTCCCACCTACTCTACTGTGTGCCTGAATCACTGCTACTGTCTGACCTTTGTTTACTTTGCATAAATGTGCCCAACTGTTACTCAGTTTCTGGTCAATCATTTCCGTGTCTCTGATTTGTGTTTACAGAGACCGGGGAGAATTGTTCAGCCCAGACCAGGGAGATGAGAGTCCCTGGGCAGCCCCCTCCACACCAGCCACACCTCCGACCCCCACCGAACCGGAAGGCGATGGCCTCTCCTACAACCAGCGCAGCCTTCAACGCTGGGAGAAGGACGAGGAGCTGGGGGAGCTGTCCACCATTTCCCCCGTGCTCTACGCTAACATCAGCTTCCCCCACCTGAAGCGGGACTACCCAGGTGAGAACTTTTGAAATGGGATTTCTGTGGCACTGCCTGTATGCTCACCACACGAGGGAGAGGGAGGGATGCCGACTGGTTTTGTCTTTGTGCTCCAACAGACTGGACAAACCGTTGCAAACAGATCATGAAGATCTGGAGGAGAGTGCCGGCTGCCGACAAGGTTCCCTTTTTGGTGAGTGTAATGTGCTTATTGTCACAATCTCCCCGCTTTAAATTTACTGCATTCATATGAAATAATCATAAATATCATGGAAGTAGTGCTAGGGGACATGCAAGAGTCAATGCAGTGGCCACTTTTAATGTCACTTTTGTTTCATGTAGCAGTCGATTGAAATGTGACCCTGGTTATTCTGTTGACTACTGCCCTAATAAGGCTGTTTATCCCACATGAGTGACTTTGTTTTCCTTATTAGCAAAAGGCCAAAGACAACAGAGCTGCTCAGCGAATTAACAAGGCACAGAAGGTGAGGATATTCTGTGGGGTTTCTCTTCACAAGTGTGTGGAGCGCAGATGAAGCAGTTCCTGCCTGTTCATGAACTGACACTCTGCTTTTTCCTCTCCTGACGTCAGGCTGAGGTTCAGGTTGCCCGTCCCGTGAAGACTGAGGCTGGTCGCCCAAAAGATCGGCCCCACCTCCACCTCCAGATCCCTCCCCCGTCAGGATTTCTCTCCACTCCCTCCCAGCCTAGCTCGGCTGAGAGGCCGTACCCCAACCCCTCAAACTCTGCGGCGTCTGCAGCCCTCTACTCAGAAGGAGCATTCAAAGTGGAAGATCCATATCCGCATACAGACTCCTTGGCTAAGCTACCCCCACCATCCCCTTGTTCTCACTCTCAGCCCTCCACACCGTACTCCCAGCCTGCCTCAAACCCCTTGATGCCCCCATCTTCAGGTGCCCATTTTTCGATGGGCGCTCCTCAGGGCCGGCCACCCAGCTTGGGCTCCGTCGACATGCATCCAGGGACGCCCGGGACACCCAGCAGAGTGGATCCATTCTGTAGACATCAACCACAGCAGGGACACCCGCTACATTCTCTACATCAGGCCCCCCAGGAGGCACTGGGTCCCCCAGAAAACACTTTCTCTAAAGCCAGTGGCCCGGGGGACTCCCCTCTCTTATCGCCGACTCATTCCTCACATTTTGGAGACCCTGTCCGGCGCCAAGAGTATGGCTCGGCCCCATCTCCTGCTGCGGCTTCCTCGTCTCCGGCCGGTGCGGGTCAGCACCGGCCAGACTTCATGGGGGTGCCCTCTCCCCGCTCCTCTTCAGCAGTGCGCCAGGACCTCGGCTCTGGCTCTCCTGCAGGGATGCTGGAGGCAGGGGACGGCCTGTTCAAGGCACCCTTGACTCCCCGGAGCCACCAAGGGGATGCAGCCGGTGTTCTGGGCTACATCCCACCCAGTGCCTCCCCCAATCAAGCTTTGGAGGGTTACCGTCAGTCACCTTCCACCCCTTTTTCAGACCCTTATGCCCAGCCTCCACTCACACCCCGACCCCCGTCAAGAGAGAACTGCCCTTCCTTGCCCCCACGGCCTCTTCCTGCCCTGCAGGACTCCTGCTCCAGAGTGCCGTCCAGCCCCCAGTCACAGGGTAGCTCTCAGTCGCCCCTGTCCAGTGACGCGTTCTCTGTGCAGTCCCCTCGCTTCCAGTCCCCTTCCAGTCCCTACTCTCGCCCACCGTCGCGCCCCCAGTCTCGGGACCCCTTCGCTTCTCTGCACAAACCACCCCGGCCTTCCTCTGCCACTCCTGAGGGCACCTCAGCTTTCCGGACCTCTCCCCAACTTGGTCAGCAGCTTCCCTTGCCTCCCCCCTCTCCTGCCCTGATAGACCCTCTCTCAGGATCCCCTTCTTTTAATCGTAGCCCTAATATGGCCATGTTTCCTGGGACACAGTCCCAGGTTGGCATGCCTTTTGGGGAATGTCAGCCGCCTCAGTCCCACCCCACGACTGACTCATTCCCAGCCAGAATGTCCTTGCCCCCTGGGATGCCTGACAGTGGGTCTCCACGGGTGCCGGACACTGCGCATGTCCCGATCATGGCGGGGACCCAGGAGCTGCCTGACATCTCTGTGAGCCTGGACCCTGGGCTCATTGGCCTTAGCCCGTCGGAGCTGGAGAAGCACAGACAGGTAGGTCTGCCGTAAGTCGGAGAATCTCATACTGAGTCTAAGGACTAAGCATAAGGAGCAACGCAGAGAATCTTTTACCTTTAATTTTTGATAACTGTAGTGTTTCAGAGCTCATTCTGCTGGGTAAAATTGTGCTTAATGGTTTTCGTGAATCATCCAAACAAGCCTCTGTTTGTTATTCCGTTCTTATTTTGTAGGTAATTCATTTCTTGGATTTTGATCTGTGCTAAATAAAAGCCTATTCAATGCGCAGAAGACTGCCGTCAAACGGAATATTAACCTTCAACAAAGCTTTGCGAATTGGTTTCCGTCTCTTGAAAAGGTTGATTTTTTTGGATATGCTGCCAGTTATACCCCTTGCTTTCATTTTCCATTATCTCAGCTCCTGAAAAATCCCAGTTATAGTTAGCACTTTTGAGATTTCGCAAATGTTAGTCTTAGGCTGCCTATTTAACCCTCTGGAGTCGACGGCATCGTCGGCGATGCCCCGTATCTTTCTCGTTTCATTTCATAATTCGCTGAAATCTTATTGTAGAAACATGAGGGGAAAAAAAACGCTGAGTAAATCCGCAGTCTGTCTTTTCAAAACCTCCATTGTCGGAAGTATTTAAGTTTTTAAAATTAGGTTAAATCAGCAAAAAATTAAACACATTCAGTGAAAGGAGCCAGAAATAGTGACATGAGTTAGCTTTTTCTTATTTATGCAACTGAATGTTGCAACTGCACCGTTTAGTCATCTTCATGCAGCCAAGACTTTGGTGATCAGATATCTGGGATCAAAACAAACTGCCACCATTACTTACTATGTACTTTTATAATGTTTCTGCAAGTGTTCCAAACTGCATTTTGCAATGTCTATACTTTGATGTCAAATTAAAAACTTCACATAAAGCTGACATACGTACATAGTACACTAAGATTAAGATGAGTTTAACACCAAAACAAATATATAAGAAATGTATTTGCCATGAATTAAGTTAATGATACTGAATGAAATGTGTGACCATGCCCCAGTCAGTGACAGTGTGTTGCCTACCCCTAGACCTCGGAGGGTTAAACCTGATGTCTTAGTGAAGTAATGTACATAGTCAAAACTTTTTAGTGTTGACTATTTATACTGATATTAATTTTACATGTGTAAGCACACAAATACGTTTTTTTGTATATGATGTGCATGAACATTGTTCCCCTATGTTACCCCTTGCAGAGACAAAGGCTGAGAGAACTATTGAAACGGCAACAAATGCAAAGAAACTCACTCAGGCAGGAGAAAGAAGCTGCTTCTGCCAATGGTGGCGCCTCCTGCTGGCCTGGGGGAGAAATGGCTCCCTATCAGCAGGACACCAGTCAGCGTACACCACCTCCTTATCCCCAGGTATAGCGCCCATCATTTTTGATGATGAAGAATTGTGTGCATAGACTAATTCTTTCATTTAAATTAGTTTTGTAGATTAAGAAAATGGATGGAAGAAATTAGATCAATTTCCAGTTATGAGAACAACACTAAAACTCTGCCTGTGATGATACTGCGAATGGTTGTCGATTGCATGATTGTTATGGATTCCTGTGCCTTCGTCCCTCCAGGACAGGCTTGGTGTTGCCCCTGGTGCAGCTCCACTGATGAGAGCTGTCCCTCCTACAATCGGATCCGTGGATAGCAAGTTAAACTGTCCGCCTTCTGGGACACCTACAGTCGTGGATCCTACGACATTCAGGTACAAAAACGACAAAAGTAATTTTACTTCAATTATCCTGACATTGTAAACCGGTTTTTGAGAGGGGCTATTTTGATCTTTGATCCATTTCTCTCTTTTTGAAGACCCCCAGGGCCAAGCAATCCACAGGGTCTGTATCCTCGCCTTCCTTTCCATCCCCAGTGGCAGAGGCAGGCCACTGCTCTCCGGAGGTTCCCCTCACCATCCAGTGTGGAAGCAGAGGGATCCAGACATCACCCTGGTGCTCCTGTGAACCATCCCCTCAACCTACCAGCAGGAATGCAGGCACTTGGCACCTCTCATGCCCCAGGACCAGGCCAGGGAGGGGAGGCCCTACAAAACTGTACACCAAGAGCGCCGCTACAGTTCATAGAGCTGAGGCACAACTCTCAGAGGATGCCTGTGGGGTCACAGTTCTCACCACGAGGACCACAACCTCGGCCACGTGTTTACATGCCGCAGCAAGACATGGGTGCCCCTTTCATGCAGCGTTCCCTGCCTCTGCCCACTCCATCTCACCAGCCCCAGACATTGCCCCCTACCCTGTCTTCCCTAGCAGAAGGCACCCAGGACCCCAGGCTGGGAATGCAGCAAGAAAACCTGGCTTTTGTACCACCCCAGAAAATCACACCTCAAGCTTTGATTACACCTCAAAATCCCAACCCTGAGACCCAGCCTGGAACCCACCAACCAGTTCGACAGGCAATTCCTTTACGAGAACCAAAGGCTGCTCCTGTAGACATTCCTGCTAGGGCATGCACCCTTGACCTTGCAGAACCGGACATGGAAGACCCCTTTGTTCCCAAAGAGCTGGCAGGGCCAGGAGATGAAGAGGATGACCTTCCCCCATTAGATCTGGATCCTGATAAGGGGGATGATGATTTAGGCAACTTAGACAACTTGGAGACTGCAGACCCACACTTGGATGACCTGCTGAAGTGTGATGAGTTTGACATTCTGGCTTATACAGACCCAGAACTTGACCAGGGTGACCCTAAGGATGCATTTTCTGATCAGTTAACCCTAGTAGAAGCAGAAAGTGAGGTCCCAGGGCCTTCTTCCACTGCTGCTCCTAACATCAAGGTTGAAGAGAAGCAGGATCCTCTTACCGCTTCCACATCCTCTGGTTCACTTGCTCCATCAAATTCTGGGCCATCCGCCCCCTCCTCTCGTCTGTCTGTGCGTTCAGGCCCATCTGGGGAACCTGTAATTAAACTTGAAGATGCCGTTTTGGGTTCTGGCACTCAAACCCCAACATGCCCCCATCCAGCTGAGGCAGAGACACGACAGTCAGGACCATCAGGGGTGGGAGAAGCAGCCTCTGTGCTTCTTCCTGAAACCACAACAACCACCAAACCTCCCAACACTCAATCCACCAACTCTGCTTCTCTGAGTTCTGTTAGGATAGGAGGAATTCCATATTCTCTTCCTGACCATCTGTCTTTCCCATCAGCTCCCACAAATACTGACCTGGATGAAGACCATCTTGGGCTGCCAGGTGGCAGTGGTCAGCACTCTCCTTCTGTTGATCTGAAAGTGGAAAGCTCTCTGGAGGAGAGTGAACTCCCCCTGTTGATTCAAGACCTGCTCGAGCATGAGAAGAAAGAGCTTCAAAAGCAACAGCAGCTCAGTTCTTTCCAGCAGGCAGGGATGAATACGCATATCCATGGCCTTCCTCCTCAGGATGCAAACCAGGGCCTCCTCAGTCAGCACCAGTGCCCACCTCCCCAAGGGCTCATGGGTCAGGCGGTGATGGTGCCTAGGCCACCACACATGCTGTCTCCTCAGCAGCAAAGGATGCTGGGAACTCAGATGACCGCGCAGTCTCACATGGCTATGGCTCGGCAGCAGACCATGATCAGAGCCGGGCAACCCGGAGGAATCCTCAGAACAACCAATCCACCACCGCCACAGCAGCCAGTGACAAAACAGGCACAACTGCCGGACAACTTCTATCAAGACAAAGGTAATGGATGTGATATCGTTTTACTCAAAATAAAACCTTTTGTCTAATGTATCTTAACCTTGTGTACTAAGGAATCACCGATTGTACGGTGCTGTGTTATAGATCTTGAGAAGTTTGCAGCTGATGATATTATGGACCCTATTGCCAAAGCAAAAATGGTGGCTCTGAAGGGCATAAAGAGAGTGATGGCTCAAGGCAGCATTGGCGTGCCACCTGGCGTCAACAGGTATTCAGATCTGAGGCATGTTCTTGTATGTGCCCTATTGTGAAAGGGCTGCTTTTCTGCTGAAGGTTCTGCGCATTGTTACTGGCTAAAAAGTCTAATTTCTTTGCTCATATTCTTATACTAGGCAGCAGGTTTCCCTGTTGGCTCAGAAACTAGGCACGGGACCAAGTGCTAGTGATTCCCAAGGCAGGATGCACACAGGACTGGCAGATGTGAGCACTTTCTATTCTCTACACAAATGCATGTCCAATAAGACATCATTGTTTGCTACAGAACAGGTGGTGGTTTTAAGTGACGTGTCTGGATAATCAGAATCTGGAAAATATTTCTAATATGATATCTGCAAGATTGCTGGTTCGAATCCCCGACCAGCAAGGCACCACTGAGGTTCCCTGAGCAAGGTACCGCCCCCAAGCACTGCTCCCCTGGTGCGGAATTAGCAGCCCCCTGCTATGTCCCAGTATCACATATGGGTTAAATGCAGAGGACACATTTCGTCGTCATGCATTGTGTGCTGTGGTGTGTCAACAATGACCACTGATCACAAAATTCTAATTCTAATATTCTGTGATACGTTTTAAAATATGGATTATTTTTCTTTCACAGGAAGGGGAGAGCAGTGACCCAATGCAGTGCAGACCCAACCCACCTCAGTTTGTTCAGGGGATTATCAGTAAGCTTTCTTCAGTTTTTGTTTACCTGTGAATTTCTTTTTCATTTTGTTTCTTTACAGCTGAAGCAGCTGGAATCCCTGGTGTTAGAGCACTTATACCGAATAACTCATTTATAGATGACAGTGCTAAATTCTTTATATTGTAAAATACTCTGTCTTTCTTGCTCTGTGACAGTGACTCTGTGCTGTTCCATTTCCCGTCTAAATGTCTTTGTCTGGTATGAATTTAGATGACACAGAGCAGCACAAGTATGAAGAATGGCTGCTGCATACCCAACAGCTCTTGCAGATGCAGCTCAAATTCTTGGAGGAGCAGATCGGCGTGCACCGGAAGTCCCGCAAGGCGCTCTGTGCCAAGCAACGCACGGCCAAGAAGGCTGGCCGGGAGTTTGCTGAGGCCGATGCCGAGAAGCTGAAACTGGTTACTGAACAGCAGAGCAAAATACAGAAACAGCTGGATCAGGTCCGCAAGCAACAGAAGGAGCATACGAACCTGATGGCGGAGTATCGCAGCAAACAGCAGCAGCACCAACATCAACAGGGCACTGCACTACCGGCCCCAAGTCCAACGACACAAGGTCCCCGTATGCTTTCCAAGCTTCCTGGACAGATGATGATGGGCCAGCAGGGGGCTCCCATGATGGGCCAGCAGTCTATATGCATGCCAGTGAGATCTCCGGGTCAGGCTTTCCCTATGGCTTCTACACCTGGGACCTCTTCGAGTTTCTTTCCCCAAGGTTCTGGAGCTCACGTGCCAGACGCAAGGCAGCTGCAGCATCAGCACAGAATGCAGATGGTCCAGAAATTGCAACAGCAGCAAGGAATGATGGCACAACAGCCCATACTGCCTCAGCAGCCAGGAGTGTTGAGTCAGCAGCAAGGGAGTTTAGTTGGACAACCACAGCAAGGCATGATGGGTAGTCATCTGACCCAGCAGCAACCAGCTATACAACCTGGGATGATGGGTAACCAGCAAGGTCAGACAGGCCAAATGCAGGCCCCACAAGGCATGATTATGGACCAGGCCATGGCACACGCACAGTCGAACATGTTGGGAGGGCAGCAGACAGTAATGGGAAACCAGGCACCTTTGCAGCACAAGCAGAGTCCACAGGTTCTGATCGGCCAGCAAGGAGCAGTGGATCCCCAGCAGCAGGTTTTCAGAGGGCCGCAGGCTTCTCTCACACCACAGCAGCAGATGGTTCTTTCCCAGCAGCAACCAACTGCTGTTAAGAATCAGTTACAGCTGCATCCAGTCCAACATCGCCAGTTGTCACAAGGCTTTTTAAACCAAAACAATCCACAGCCAGACTTGGGAAACC
Organism: Isichthys henryi; assembly: GCA_026776945.1. Taxonomy (NCBI): domain Eukaryota; kingdom Metazoa; phylum Chordata; class Actinopteri; order Osteoglossiformes; family Mormyridae; genus Isichthys; species Isichthys henryi. The sequence goes on from JAODJX010000109.1 coordinate 7,654,949, forward strand.
ATCCTCAGCCTGCTCTGCCTCAAGTAGGCAGATCCCCAGCAGAGCCCCAACAGCTCGGGGGACCGGCCCCTCAGGCTCACCACTCTAGGGATGGTTCACAGCTCCAAGGCCCCGTTGATGCATTGCAGCATCCCCAGGAAGTTCAAACCTCGGGTTCCAAACAGGCTGTGATACTCAGTCCAAGAACACCCCCACAGCAACAGGGTGCCCCCACTCCAATACCCATGCAGCATCCAGGAGCTGCTGGGGAACAGCATGGGGCTGCAATGTCGCAGCATCAGCAGACCCATGTCTTTATGGCTCAGCAGCAGCAAGCCCAGCAGATAGCAGTCCCTTCTTCACTGTCTGGAGCTGAGCAACAGCAGAGCTATTTAAGCAACGTGCAAGCAGCCATGTCTTCCCAAGTGCAGCAGCAGCTTCCACTGCAGAGGCAAAGCTCTGTTGAAGAGAAGTTGGTCACAGTGAAGCAGGAAGGACAGTCAATGTGTTACATGAGCCAGCAGCAGGAATCGTTAATTAGCCAACAACCTCGAGAAGTAATGGGGCAACAACATGAAGTGATGGTGGGGCAGCTGCAAGGCATGAGTCAGTCTGATCAGGCCCAGAAAAATGTTCTGTCTCATCCTAGCCAGCAACAAGTTCTTCTGGCCCAGCAGCAGAAACAAGCAATGAATCAGATGGGTATGATAAGGGGCCCGCGTGGACTAATGGGTCAGAGACCCGGAATGCCCCTCGCTCAGCCTCGGGCAACTGTTAATCTCCAGGCCTTAATTGCACAAAACCCTCAGCTACGTCACCTCCCCCCCCAGCAAATCCAAGCCATGATTGCCCAGCGACAACTCCAGCACAACCAGATGCTGAGGATGTCCGCAAACCAAGGGCAACCCCTGGGTCCAGTCCACCTTCAGGGTCAGCAGGACCGGCCCCAACAACTCCCAGTGCATCTCCTTCAACATGGATCGCTGGGACAGCAAGGGACTGCGGGTTCACCCCGGCAACCGATAATGATGGATCGATTTCCAGGAGTAGCACCTCAGCTGCAACGAGGTGCCTTTGGCCCACCGCAGCAGCCTCCACCGTCTAATATAATGGTCGAGTCACAGAAACAGCATCAAATGAATCCGTCCCCACAACATGGCCCTTCACACCAGCACAGTTTTGTTTCCCAGCAACAATCGATGTTGCAGCAGCAAGTGGCAAGGGGACAAACACCTGTGTCATTCAGTTCGATGGGTCAGGGCCATGTGCCTCCTCAGGTGGCCATGTCACCTCATCAAGCTCTAAAACAAAACTCACCTGGAGATCCTTCTGCGCAGCCACATTCCCAAGTCCACCACATGGGTATACATCAGCCATCTCCAACACAGACAATGCCATGCCGGCTGGCTTCCAAACCACTAGCCTCGAGCCCGTTTCAGGCCTGTCCTGCTACTGTTGGCTCCCCAGCAGGCTTAAAGCATTCTGCCTCCTCAGACTTGAACCTGCTGTCTGCTGTCCAAAAACAAGAATCTAATTTGAGCACAGCTTCCAACAGCAAACCAGACATGGGTAGACCTCCAGTGCCAGCCCATGTTGCCTCTCCCAAACAATATTCCCAGGCATCTGGCACGAGGGCTTTCAGTCAGGCAGCAGAGCCCAGAGACTCACCCTTGAGTGGGGCTAATGGGTCTAATGATTCAGCAGGTCTGAAGCCTGACCCTCAGACCTCAGAGAAATTATCAAACAATGGGACTTCGCTTATCCAAGTTAATGGGCCCGCTTGCCAGTCTGGAGAGAATTCACAGCACGCATCGCCGCAGAACCAGCTGCCTCAGCAAGCCCAGGCCCGAAGTGGAGAGGCTCTGTGCCGGATGACTCTGGAGAACATCAAACAAGAGCCCCGAGAGATGCAGTGTGATACACGGGTAGGAGACGAAGCCAGCACTGGAGGCATAAAGCGAGAGGCGAATGTGGAAACTCTGGCATCTAGAGGTCTGACAGGCCTTAATGCAGTCAGTCCAGAGAACCCTGCATTGCCCTCAGGACCCCATGTCCCACGGACTGAGACCGGGCAGCAGCTGCTGCAGAAGCTCCTTCGAACCAAAAACCTGCAGCTTGTGGCTCAGAGGTCCTCGGATGACACTGCCAATGAGATGAACGGGCACATCAACAGTAAACTAGCTATGCTGGAGCAGAAACTGCAAGGGGTTCCCCACAGCATGGAGGTGAGGGACTTCGGTCTTCACCAGTTTTTTTTTTTTTTTTTCTTCTGGCTCTCATCAGTCACATTTATGTTCCTCCCATATTCCAGGATCTGCAGTCCATCTCCAAAAAGGCTCCTCCGCCGAAGGCGAAGCGAACTGCCAAGGCTGGCGAGCGAGTACCAAACTCTCGAAAAAAGACTAAAAAGGAGGACGCGGGGAGAAATGCAGAAGCCCTAATGAAGCAGCTGAAGCAGGTAAACCAGCGTGTGCCTATCGCCGTGCTGTGTGGTTCTGTTCTCCGTCCTGAGTGGAGTGTCTCAATCAGCATTGTGATGTTTTGTTGTGTCTGCAGGAGTCTCTAAAGTCCCTCCTGCCTCTGATGGAGCCCTCCATCACTGCCAGCCTGGGTCTGTTTGCGCCTTTTGGCAGCGGACCAGCTAGTGGCAAGGCGCAGCTGAAGGGCTCCTTTGGAAATGCAGTCCTGGATAATATCCCAGACTATTACTCTCAGCTGCTTGCAAAGGTACGGTATGATGTATTGTTCATCATGCAGCATTTGTGCAAAGGTTGGTTGAACAAGGATTTTTTTTGTAAGTAGATTAACAAGAGCATTTGTTTCGCCTGAAACATTAATTTTGCCGTTTATCACCACAGAACAATCTGAGTAACCCACCGACGCCGCCGTCCTCGCTGCCCCCCACTCCACCACCCTCTGTGCAGCACAAAATGCTGAATGGGGTCACTGCTGTGGAAGAGCTGACAGTATCCCAGAAGGATGCTGAAGGCCCTGAGGAAAACCTGCGTAAGAGCCCGGTGGTTCAGACCCAAAGTTAATGTAGAAAGATGTCCAGGCTAAATGTGTTAGTGGACTCTGATCTCTCATTTGTCTCCAGGCTCTGCGGCTGAGGAGGTGAAGGGTGTGGACCTGCTGGCCGCCCTGCCCACACCCCCGCACAACCAGAACGAGGACATCAGGTTCGGGAGAAACTCGCACCCTGCTTTGGTGGGTCAGGATTGCCATTCAGCAACGCACTGTCATTCAATTTCTCATCTGTATTTAAGAAGGATGGAGAGTGATGAGGACAGCGACGCTTCGGAAAGCATCGTGCCCCCCTCCTCCCCCGAGAGCGTCCTGGGCGATGAAGCTCAGCGCTTTCCCCTTCTGAGGGAACCCAAACTGGAGGAGGATGAGAGGGCCATCTCCCCCGTCATCCCACTCATCCCCCAGACCTCAATCCCAGGTAGGGACAGCAGCTGCAGCAGACGTGCCGCTTCTCCCATCACTCCTTATCGGCAACCTCCATCTGTCAGAAAGGAATATATATTTTTTTAAACGTCCTTTTTCCTTCCGGTCTTAGTTTTTCCTGAGAATAAGCCTCTGCAAGGACTCGGTGTGTCCCTGGAGCAGGGCGGGAAGGTCACACCCGGAGCTGGTCCTTGGGACAAAGCCAAAGGCAGGGAGGTGTCCGTCACCTTCACCCTGTCTGCTGCCGCAGCAAAGGTAACTGCATCCCGGTGTCTTAGTGGTTTCCTTTGCCCGTCTCCTTTTCATGTGAACTGTGCCGTATGACCACCTCTCCTCCACATAGAATCTGAGCACAGTGATGGTGGCTGTGGCCCAGCTCCTACAAATGCGGATGCCTGCGTCTTACGAAGTGGCCTTTCCCCAGAGTCCAGGTCGGGAAGGGAATGGAGAGCAAGACAGCGCACCCAATGCAACAGCCACTGGTAGCCTTACCACTTGATTTCTTAATAAAAAAAAATTTTTTTTTTATACTAAAGCATAAATAATAAATATAAAACCATGTAAATGAGGAGCAGAAGAAGGATTTGATTCTTTGTGTGAAACCTTTTCTAGCTGAGACTCCATGCCAAAATCCAGAAAGTGCAGACTGGCTGAAGCAGTTTGACGTCTCTCTGCCTGGCTGTACTCTGAAGAAGCCGGTGGACATCCTGTCCCTTATTAAACAGGTTTTTGTCCTTGGTTTGATTTGTATGGCAGTGATTTCCATCCTGGTGTAGATTAGGTTCTTATTGAGTTATTTGGGTATCTAAAGATCTGTATTTTTTTCCAGGAGGATGAAGAACAAGGAGACAAGCCAGTTCAGCACTGTTATTCGACTAATGTGTCAGATTTAGACGTACGTCACCTTCCCATCTTTCCTGTGGAGGCTTCTCCACCACCTTCTCCCTCCCCTCCTCCGCCACCACCCCCTCCACCTGTACTGCAGGACCTTGTCCGGTCTGCCTTTCCCCTCACCTCCAGCCCTTTGACCGTCAACGTCAAGAGTGAGCCAGAGCAGGATCCCGTCCTGCAGCCCCTGCTGTCTCTTCCAACCACAGAGGCTGTGACCCCGCAGGTGGGCGCCTCTCCCATACACGACTCCTCCCCAAAGACTTGCAAGCAGCGTAGCCGTCCGCTACCAGAGGAGTGCGAGGAGGCACGGCCCAAGGAGAAGAAGTGGAAGGGGCTGCGCTGGAAGCGGCTGCAGCTGGTCATCGCCATCCGCAAGGGCGGATCACGCAAGGAGAGCAGCAGGGAGGTGTCCGAGCTCATGGAGCGGCTGCGCATCACTCTGCGGCCTGACAAACTGCCCCGCGACAGACGTAAATGCTGCTTCTGCCACGAGGAGGGTGATGGTGCCACTGACGGGCCGGCACGCCTGCTCAATATCGACGTGGACTTGTGGGTGCACCTCAACTGTGCACTGTGGTCCACGGAGGTGTATGAGACTCAGGGCGGGGCGCTCATCAATGTAGAGGTGGCACTGCGCCGGGGGCTGCGCACACGCTGCACCTGCTGCCAGAAAACAGGCGCCACCAACAGCTGCAACCGGCTACGCTGCCCCAATGTGTACCACTTTGCCTGCGCCATTCGCGCACGATGCATGTTCTTCAAGGACAAGACCATGCTGTGCACGCAGCACAAGCTCAAGGGTCCCAGTGAAGAAGAGCTCAGCAACTTCGCCGTCTTCCGCCGCGTCTACATCGAGCGGGACGACGTCAAGCAGATCGCCTGCATCCTGCAGCGCGGCGACCGTGTCCACATGTTCCGAGTTGGTGGCCTCATCTTCCATTCTGTGGGTCACCTGCTGCCTTCTCAGATGGTCGCTTTCCACTCGCCCACCGCCATCTTCCCCGTGGGCTACGAGGCCACACGTATCTACTGGAGCACCCGGGTGCCCAACCGGCGTTGCCGCTACCGCTGCCGCATTGGTGAGGCAGACGGCCGGCCGCTCTTTGAGGTGCGGGTGCTGGAGCAGGGGCAGGAGGACCTGCACTTCCGGGACAGCACTCCTGATGGTACGCCCCACTTGCATCTTTACTGCCTGCCTCTTAGCTGGTCCCTCCACATTTAAATGCGACTAATCTGGTTCTGTCCGTCTAGGGATCTGGAGCTGTGTGGTGGGGCAGGTGGCTAAGCTGCGCCAAGAAGCTTCCATGCTGAAACTCTTCACCGAGCACGTGAAGGGTGAGGAGATGTACGGCCTGACGCTGCATGCCGTGCTGCGCATCACGGAGTCTGTGAGTATACCGGCCTTCCGGCTGCTTTAATGCAGCGTTACTGCTGCGGAGAATGCCCTGCTGATGTTAGTTCTTCATTCGGCTCCCCCTCAGCTTCCCGGGGTGGAAAGCTGCCAGAATTATGTCTTCCGATATGGCCGGCACCCTCTGATGGAGCTTCCCCTCATGATCAACCCCACGGGCTGCGCCCGTTCCGAGCCGAAGAGCTTAACCCACTGCAAGAGGTGAGGGAGCTGAAAGCCACACCATGTGTGTTTGTCTGCATGGGGTTCCCAGGAGGTTCTAAGTTAAATAGTTTTTTCCTCTTGGACTTGTCAGTTTATACATATTTCGTTCATGAATTCTACTTTATATGTTTCCCCTGCATTACCAGAATTTTTTTTTGCATTTTAAATCACTCTGTTTTGTAAGTTCTTCCCCCCAGTCATTTGTATTTTTTTGTTCATTCATGCATAGCCTTTATCTGCTACACGATATTTCAGTCTGTTGCTTCCACATCCGGCTTTTTTTCAGGCCTCACACCTTAAACAGCACCAGTATGTCCAAGGCTTACCAGAGCACCTTCACCGGCGAGATCAACACACCCTACAGCAAGCAGTTTGTCCACTCCAAATCCTCGCAGTATCGCCGGCTAAAGACGGAGTGGAAGAACAACGTGTACCTGGCCCGCTCTCGCATCCAGGGGCTGGGGCTGTATGCCGCCAAAGACCTGGAGAAGCACACCATGGTCATCGAGTACATCGGCACCATCATCCGCAACGAGGTGGCCAACCGAAGAGAGAAGATCTACGAGGAGCAGGTGGGTGGTGGTAGTGAAAGAACCCACTACACAGCGTGGTTGGCATCCCTCTTGATTCCAGTTTGGGGTAGGGCTTCCCAGTATGGGGAACCGTAGTTCTCCCATCACTTGTGTATAGTCACGCAAATCATGACTTTTCGGTGACTTGGAACATTGTTTTTGTAATGCAAGATCTTCTACACTGCAAAACACAACAACTGCATATTATCAAAACCTAAGTTATGACTGTGTGCTTCGTTTTATCTCATGACAAAATATCTTGGTTCAACTATGCTCAGTTTTGAGGAAAGTATTTACTAAATCATTTGTGTTGTCCTGTTGTGCCTTTGTAGGTTAGTATAACTATCATTCCGTTTTACTTTAAGCTAAGGCAGTGACTGTACTTTCAGAACCGTGGGATCTACATGTTTAGGATCAACAATGAGCATGTCATTGATGCCACGCTGACTGGCGGTCCGGCCCGGTGGGTCACCTGACTTTGTTTTTTTTTTTTTTTTTTCTACCACAGTGTGTGTGTGTATATGTGTGTGTGTATATGTGTATATAATTTTTTTTTTTCCCCCCTCCTTTTCTTTGTCTAAAATCTGCTTCTCTGTTCAGTTACGTCAACCACTCTTGCGCCCCCAACTGCGTGGCTGAGGTTGTGACCTTTGACAAGGAGGACAAGATCATCATCATCTCCAGCCGCAGGATCCCCAAGGGGGAAGAGGTGAGAGATCCAAAGCACTGTCGCCTCTTTATGAGGTGATGTCATCCAGCAGGTTAGTTGCAGATGAGGTCCATGTTCAGCTGTGATACTGAAGTCCCTCCCTCCCTTCTGTGTTTTTCTCCAGCTGACTTATGATTACCAGTTCGACTTTGAGGATGATCAGCACAAGATTCCCTGCCATTGTGGAGCATGGAACTGCCGCAAGTGGATGAACTGACAGGAGGACCGGTGGTTGTGGATGCTGCACTCTCCTGTTTTGGGGCCAGAACATATATGCTTGGGCCAAAGGCTGTTGATTTTTAGTGGTCCAGTAAAAGCGACCTGTTCATACATAAATGAAAGCAAAAATGAAATTGACTCTACATTCATAACCGGGAGCCAAAGTTTGAATGATGGGACAGTCTGTTGATTTGGGAACAAAACAAGAAAAAAACAAGTAGTTTTCTGCCAAAACCGAGCATTTTTTTTTTCTTCCTTTCCTCGCGTCCTATTTAATCATGTCCAGACTGCTCCAAACTTAGGCTGATACAAGGTAGATTCTTAAGGTTCTTTGAAGAAGTCGTTGAAAGCCATTTCCAAGAATCGTAAGAGGCTGGTGCATTAGGTTGCACCTAGTACCTGAATACAGAGTTTGCTCACTTGTGTGGAGTAACTGTTTATGCTTTTGACAAGACAATCCTGCGGTGGCTTATTCATTAGAACCGTGTATCGTGGGTGGAGACAGAAGAAAGATACTGTCCAAATACTGTTGATGCTGGGTCTGGTGTCGGAAGACGGCACGTGTCTGTCGTGTAGTTGAAGGTGGGTTAGTGCGACCCATTCTACCTCAGTGAGCATGTAGGTTGTGGCTTTGTAAAACATAGTACTGCTAGTGTAGGGATGGGACTGTAGGAGTGCTCGTGGAAAAAGCTTTCTCGGACATGCAGGGAAAATTTTAGCAGCAGGTTTGCTCCATCTAGATTACAATAATATGACGTAAAGTAACTATCCCATATCTTTGTCATGGATTATGTATGCAGATTAAATGTACAGTTTGGGGCAAGATTATGCAGTTAGGACTTAAGTCTGAAGCCTATTAGTAGACTCTCAGCTTAACACCAGTACTTCTGGATTTTATAGGGTGAAATACTCGTGTCAGTGGGTGTGTGTGTGTGTGTGCGTGCGTGCGTGCGTGTGTGTGTGCGTGCATATGTATGTGTGTGTTAATGTTTTACATGCAAACGCACAAAATCAAACTTTAAATAGCTGTGGATGGTGTGGGTTGGTGTTAAACATGGACAGCTGGCTCCACATGCTGATTCAAGCATATATGGAATAATTATGGATTTTATTTGAAGTCACAGATTAGTAACTGGTGTTTTGGCGTTGCTATCAAACCTTCATTGAAGAAAGAATATATTTTTTACATTTATTTTTACGGCATTCGAGTAACTATGTCAGAAAGATAATGTGACTACTTCTGACTTAATTTTTCCGTGTTAATTCCAGCATCTCTCCTGTTTGCTTCCCTTTTTGTTTTCAAACTCCACACAGCACTCGGATGCCACAGTCCCCCCGTATGACACAGGTCTGCGCAGACGTGCACTCCTGTCGTATACTTACTGTAGTATTGCCTTTCCCTGCCTTTTATTACAGCCAGCAGATTCAGCGTGCTGTGGGTTTACAGGTGGTACTATCTGTCAGAGGCTTGAAGCAAGGCAGTGAAGGGCATAAAAAGGGCATTAGTTTTATTTTTACTTTTTAGAAATAAAAACTTTAATCTTCAAAAGGGAGCTGCATTGTGTCTTTGCAGCCTTACATGATTTCCCTGTCTCTCGTTCCTTGACTTATGACCTCATCTGTTAAAAATGCGAAAGTGTACAAATTGTGTGTATATATATATATAAACGGGGTGCAAAAAATTTGATCGCTTAAAATCAATAATAGTTAAATAATCATAGATTTTAAAAAACCAACCACTGGATATCAGTTTATTGAAAGGTTTATATATATAAATATATAATGGCAGACGTACTATTGTTATGTATATGAATTCTCCTCCTCTGTTAGCATTTCCCACCCCTTTGTGTTCAGACTTTTTGCGGCAAGCTGGCAAGCTGCAGGCAAAGTGCAGAATGTGTTTTCAGCAATGACTTGAATGATGCTCATGTGTAAGGCAAGCCTTGTAGCAAATGAGTTCTGTTTGCCAACTTTTGGTTGAGTTTCATTTTTTTAACTATTCACCTGTTGCAAAAATTAAAATCGGTGAAAGTACGCGCAACATTTTAATTTCGGAAGATTGTTCACGTATTTGCTAATCATGCTACCATTGGTTTGTCCTAATCTGACCTCCTGGTGTGGTTATATTGAGAAGCAATGGAAGATTTCAAATTTGATTCCCCAAACACTATTGGAATCATCGGTGTCACTGTTACGCTCATTGTCATTTATTTTGGGAAAAGCATGCGTGAAACTAGATAATCATCCTGTTGTCATATTTTTAGCCACTGACATCACCTACGCGTAGATGAGGATGAACTGTTTTCTCAGTGTTTGTGAAATACTACTTTAGAGGGCTAGACTTTTGCACAAAAAAAAATGTAATCAGGAGTTGTGATTTATTTTTTTTTTTCCTTGTTATTAAATGTTTGTCTTTAGGGGGACGAGTATGACAGAGCATACTAAAGCCCACTTTTTTTGCCTGAAATATTTTGACCTGTTTATTTTGGATCTTAAATTCTCTGCAAACTTAATTTATGAAAAATGATTATATTGAAGGTTTTTTAAAGCATTAGCTAATTTTTAAAAACATGCTTCTGTACAGCACAGCTCATTTATGGGAGATGACGTAAGATTATAATTTCTATTGTATGTGGCATGTTTTGTATGGATATAATTTTGAATTGTGTATATATATTTTTGACAACAGCAGAAATTGTACGTTTCTCTTTCTATTCGGCTCCCCCCTTCCCATTTCCCACTGTCTGCTTTATTTCGTTCAGAAAATAAAACCGAAATTTAAATATACTTGTGGTGTTCTGTACTGGTTTATCATAACCTGTTTTGACAGTAACACTAATGATATTTTGATCTAGATTGTACAGTTTGAAGCCCAACCCCCACAAAAAAAGGACCCTTTTCTTACCCTTATTTTTCAATGCATATGTGATCGACAGTCATCACAATAGGGGAGTCAATAGCCGTCATGTAGTCTGCTGTACATAAAGAATTATTGCAGTTGTCAGGAGGTGCATTTGGGCTAGGGTACCATATTCTGCGGGGGAGGTGTTTGGGTATTTTGGTTTGGGTATTTCCCCCTCGGCGGTTGCCTGGCGGGATCTGGCCCTCCTTGCTCTGTCGGGCCCTTGCTGGGGGGTGGGGGGCCCCTTGGA
>JAODJX010000109.1:7670120-7685375 GCA_026776945.1 Isichthys henryi
CGCCCACCCCCCCCCCCCCCCCGGCCCCCGCCCGGGGCGGGGCCCGGGGGGGGGGGGGGCCCGGCCGGGCCAGACGGGAAACACAGAATAGGTGGGAAAGGGGGGGCCGAGTTCTCAGTAGTTTTGGCTGAAAATGTGAGGTAGGCCTCGTCACAACCTGGACTGTGACTATAACAACTGGCAGGTCTTCTTAAAATTGTCCTGTCTCTCCTCTTTTGTGCGTCTCCAACAAGAAGCATAGTAAAAAATGACAACAGACGTGTGCTCAGATCTTGATGTCCTCCTGCACACTCAACTGGGACAGTGTCTTCTTAATGCGCAGAGCTGTCAGTCGGGCCGCCCCGTTGGCGTACCAGCACTCCCGCATGATCTTCGCCATCACACGCAAGGCCTGCATGGGGGTGGGGGGGAGAAAGGGGTGTCAGGTTCAATGGATAGACGGAGGGCAGCCGACACACAGTCCATGTGGCAAGGCCGGCCCGACCTCGTACCTCGTAACTCTGCCACCAGTTGGGCACACTGGGACGAAGCCTCTGCTCACACACCACCTTCCTCATCTCCTCGATGGACGGGTCAGGGGGTACCAGGTCGTAGTAAGGCAGCTGGTACTCTTCGTGGACTCCTGGGCACATGTACAGTGTTCTCACAACCTGGATGTACTATCGAAAGTCCACTTTGGGCCTAACTAACCTGCATCACGCTAGAAAACAAGGCATCGGCCTGCACATGACACCACTATCACCATTGTATTTCTACAGGCACAAAACATTTATGTTAAAGCGTCATTTAATTAATGAGTTTCAAAACTAAACAGGGTATTGCCATGGAATACAGAACCATAACATGAAGTAGTCCTGACCCCTCCTTGATTAAGAATTTCAAAAACAGATGGTGACTTGTTTATATTATAGTCCAACCTTACCAATTAGCTAAGAGAATTTCTTGTAATTTAAATATTTTGTCATTTGTCAGGGCTACTATTTTGTCGTCGTTGTAAACCATAAAACATGCTCAGAAGATGTGGAAGGCACGGCACCCTCCCGTTTTGTTACAACCCGGAATCTCACCCCCAGCGTTGCAGCGGCGTGCTATCTCCCAGTACACAAGGCCCAAAGCGTAGATGTCGGCGCACTTGAACGAGTCAAAGTGCTTCATGTTGATGGTCTCATCCAAGACCTCAGGAGCCATATACCTGACATGCAAGAGAAACGCTCTCAGACTCACAGAAACCACACGACTTCGTTCATTCTCAGTTCCAGCTGAAACATGCAAGCAGCAGAACTGAACCTCTTACTTGACAGTGTCATTGGGCACTTGAGTGGCCACTATGTCAGGTTTACTAGTCAAAATAGGCTAAAGACTGCTGTCCGGCAACATCCGAGTGAGTAGTGACTGTGTTAGAGGAAGAACTCTGAAAACATGTGAAGGAATCAGGTGGCCAGGGCTGCATGGTTCAGTTAATGTGGAGTACGTGTGGTTTACCTCTTGGTTCCCACACGCTGGTTGGGAGCAATGTCGATGGTGTCTGTGATGGACTCGTGGCGCACAGCTAGGCCCAGGTCTGCGATTGCACACGTGCAGTTCTTCTTCACCAGGATGTTCTTGGATTTGAGGTCACGGTGGGCGATCCCCGGCTTACCTGAGGAACGAAGCGTGGATTCACCTCATCGCATCATTCACATCTCCTTATTACAAGTTATATCTAGATATTTATCGGAGCAACCTTCTGGCAAGTGACCAACTGCCATGTGAGAAAAGGCCCAGATCTTCACCCTCCTCTGTGCTGACTACTGCCTCACGTCACCCAGTAATCAAGTTCGATGGTCTTACCCTGTGTGCCTAGGATCTCCATGTGAAGGTGTGCCAGACCGCTGGCCGCTGACAGGGTCAGCTTGACCATGCCCTCGATGGAGACTGTGTAGTAGTTCAGGTAGTCAAACAAGGAACCATGCTCGTGGTAGTCTGATACCAGCCACAACTGAGTCCAGGTGCCGTTGTCTGCGGGACGTCAGAGATATAGTCTAGTGAATGAGCCAGAAGATGACTGACCCTGGAACCCCTGTGACGATGGTCACAGACGTCCAGGTGCTACAGCTTGACCAAAAACAAACTCCCTGACTGTCAGAGCCGGGCAGGAGCTGGAGTCGAGCGTGCATACCCTTGTTGTCGGCGGCTATGAAGCCAAGGATGTTCTCATGTCGAAGCATAATGGTCTGGTAGATTTCAGCCTCGCGGAACCAAGAACGTTCCTCGCGGGATGAGAAGATCTTGACGGCCACGTCGCCGCCACGCCACTTGCCTCGCCACACCTCCCCGAAGCGGCCTTTCCCGATGATCTCCTGCAGCACGATGGTCCGTGCCACAGTCCGCTGTACAAACAGGGGAAGGCCTGGCAGACCAGCCCACAGCACATTTTAGAGGCAAGCAAGGGTCACACGTATCGCATTGCACTCGGACCCAAGCGGATAATTTGGCACGGATTACCAATCGAGTGACAAACAGGCTTCGGTGTCTAGTTTCAGGTGACCTTGTGTTGCTGCCATATTAGCTTACGCGTGTTGCCTGCGGTTCATCTCTGTGAGAGACCCTTTAGCATCTGGGACTGTGCTGAGCACTTTAAAATAGTAACGCTGGGCATTAATTACGGTTAACCTGTAAAACTGGGCACTGGGTGCGATAGAGGAAAGAACTGTGTGATAAGGGGATGGAAGAAAGGAAGGACCAGGGGCGGGTTGAGAGCAGCCAAAGGAAGGGAGAAAAAATGTTTTGACACTGGCGCAAAGATAACAGACAAGAAAATGTGCTGGACTGTGACTAAGTGTAGGATTGGGCATCAGGGTCTGGGGTACGGAAATGAAGAACACACGATACACAGCAGTGAAAGGGTACATCAGCCACAGTGGAAGACTAACGGCAGCGCTTTCTGCGTACCGGAACCAGAGCCGGAGGTGGACAGGTCAAATATGAGGTCCTGCAGGGTCTTGTCCTTGGCCAGATAGAGATGATCACAGGAGGGGTCCTCCACGTCCAGCCGCTGCCGGTGGCTGTATGCGCGCTGGTGGTGCTGGAAGAGAAAGACGCCCACGAGGAGAAGCACGCACAGAAGGAAGACGGGGCCCGCGATGATGGCCACCAGCTCCACAGGGCCCAGCCAGGCCTCATCTGCCTGCTTTTCTGCCGTTCCTAGAGAGAGGGGAGCCATTAACACAGACGTTTGCGGGGACTGGCTTACATGAGAGTAGAAACACCATGTGACCTTTACATGGAACATACATGTGAGTTTGAACAAAAGCCATATTATACTGCACCGAAGGGGACTCCGTCTATGACGGAACAGTTTCAACAGTCATGAAAGCGAACAGAAGGAGCAGGGGAACTTTCTTTGATCTCTCATACACTACCAGGAGAGACATGGAAGGAGCGAATCATTATAGTGATAAATCAAACACAGGATTTGGGGGGGGGGGGGGGTCGGGAAGGACCCTACAGTGTCAAGCACGTCCAGTGCATAGCTACACCATGCCTCACCAATGGGAGCCTTGAGGTCGACGCTGTTGCAGTAGTCAGTGTAGCAGCAGTGGGTGTTGAGCAGTCCCTCGGCGCTCAGGCAGTAGAAGGGCTGCCCCGGAGGCACCAGCTTGTCCCGCGTGATGCAGATGCGGATGTGGAGCTCCTGGCCCTCGATGTGGGAGGTGGACACCATGCAGGCGCCGTCAGTCTCGCACTCATAGTCGGTCTTCTCGCACTGCGTGCAGTTGCACCTCAAAGCTGGGCAGCAAGGAGCAAATGGAGTGTTGGGGGGTGTGGGTGAGACGGAGTGAGTGTGGTGAACATGTGGAAATGAGGCTAAGCTACTATTATCCTTAGTCGAGATGTCTGAGAACTGATCACTAGGGGGCGCACAAAATAAACCAGAATGACAACGCAAGCTCCTTCAAAGGACTAAGTTATGGTCCCTGTTTGCTTGACAGTGTCACATGAAAACACACTACAGCTGCAAGCGAACTGGATAAGAGATGGTTGTGAAGTGGCAGAGACTGATTTTTAGTTTGATGTGTTGCACAGGGCTCCTTGTACATGCATGCCTGTCTTAATGTGTCTATAGTGGCAGGAGTAGCTGAACATGCAATGGATTAGACAGGGGTGCAGTGACATTGCTGATATACTAAAATTTCTACTGCTAAAATATCCCTTTGCAGAGGGGCATAAAAACACAGGACGCCTATAAACCAAATGAGTGTCCGTATTTACAAAAATGCGGCCTTTTCCATAGCACAGCCATTGTGGAACGGGCAGCATCCAAAGCTTCTGGAGAGGCCAAGGAGGAGATGTTCCAGTCTGGCTGTCAAGAGCCATTGACTGTGCAGCGGGTGCTGAGGAAATGAGGTGTACCACTGTAGGACAGCTCATGGCTAACGAGAGACACTCCACACACGCACGCACGCACGCTGCCTTATCCTGTGTCCTTGTCCTGAACCAGAGCTCAGTAACGCACTGCTTCAAATGAACACTCTCTTCATCACTTAAAACTGTATTTCATCCTCTTTGACTAAAATCAAACTAGGAGATCTTTCTTGAAATGTTCAGGCACTCATTTGTTTGGAATAGCAATCTCTCCATTTCCACCGAAGTCCACATGCCATTATTTGCTCATTTTATTTAAACAAAAGCAAAACATAATTCCACATCTATCATTATGCAAAGGTTATCGTTTGAAATTACCACTGAACTGAATATACAATATCATGTTTAAGCTTTTCTGCCCCCTGTTATTACAGGGCTGCCTGACATACCAGACATAGGATGTTTCAGATCAAATTTTGTGTGATGGGAATGTCAGAGTAGTGTTCTACCCTGGGGTTTGGAAGCGTTATTAGGGGGTAAGAGAAAGTCCTGGCAACCACACACAAGCACCAAGCAGGCGTCGGGATACCAGCAGACGTCTAACAGAATCATTCCATGGTGGCACCGTCCGAATATGCTGTGGACGGCAGCCAACCGATT
Source organism: Isichthys henryi (assembly GCA_026776945.1). Lineage (NCBI taxonomy): Eukaryota > Metazoa > Chordata > Actinopteri > Osteoglossiformes > Mormyridae > Isichthys > Isichthys henryi. Next base: position 7,675,125 of record JAODJX010000109.1, read on the forward strand.
ACCGTATCAAACCTGTAGGTTTCCCATAACCCCTCTCTGGGTTGACCTCACCACTCCCACAGGCTAATGCGGGAGCCGGTTGCGACATAAACATCCACACTCATATTGCAACACACTTCTGAGACAAGTGTGTAAAATTTATGGCTCTCAGTTCATGTGACAGAAAAGAAACCACAAAGTACCAAGTAACAGGAGGTGGATCTTCTCCAAGCTGACAATGGTGTGCTAACACAAGGAATTTCCTGTCCATTACAGAGGTGGCCAGACCCTGATAACGAGGAAAAACAGCCACTATATCCACTACTGGGCCCATGACTGCTGGAATGTCTCTCATGTTGTGCTAAAAAGCCAACAAAAAAAGCTCCTATTTTCTTACTCCAGTAATCTATACTGGCAAACTGGCCCAATCATTTAGTAATTAATAATTCATAATAAGTAGTAGGACTTTTGACTAACCATATTTCAAGGAAAACAAATGCTGTGAATTTCCTAATGGCTTGCGTTTCCAGAACAAAAAATGCCAAGCAAATATTTCCTAATATCTTTTCTACCGTAACCTTTGACTACTGGGTTAGATATGATCTCCAGTACATCTGCTTCAGTGTCCAACAAGATTAAGAGCAGGGGTCCCATTCCTAGTGGGAGCCTTCAGTGAGAGCACTTCCAAAGGAGTGACTTTCTCACGGAAAAAGGACGATGCACACATCTGAGGGAAACAAGTCCACATAACCACACGATGTTGCGCTCCTGTCCAGTCTAATGGAACGTAGGTTTGCATGTGGACGGTGCGGCTCAGCTAAAAGAGCACGGAGGGGGCAGTCTTCAGGCTGGGGGGGGGTGATCTTACACCATCTTCTTTTGCATATATGTAGGCTTGCTTGCTACAGGGGCCACATATGCACACATGCACGTACGTACTCACGGACAGTACATATATTCCTATCATTGTCCGGAGTCTCTGTTCATTTCTATGAACATAACCTTAATCCTGACTATGACAACCTTAACCCTAACCCAGCCCTAAGCTTAACCATAGGTAACAAAACCACACAATTCCTTTTGGCATTTTTTAATCTATTAAATCGTAGCCACAGATTTTTATGAAATTGCGTTTTCTCCAAAAAAAAAAATCTCCCCACACGATCAAAATAAATACTTAATCGAAAAGTGTGGATGGATGGACGGACAGGTACAGGGCACGAGCATAGACCACAAAAATATATAGATAAAAACGGTCAAGCCACATGGGAAGTCTTTTGTAAAAACACAGAGGAATATTTAAGTTATAAATTAATTTAGGACTTCGGCATCTGAACAACCAGACATCTGCGGGCTCAAATCCTTCAAGTCAGAGATCTTCAACAAGAAACTGATCCATACCGTGTCGCTAAGACAAGAGCCTGCAGCTTAATGTCAATTCAGCCTCCATGCAAGGAACTTAAGAGAAAAAAATCTTTTTCAAAGCTGTTGTATTGGGAAATTTGTATTATGTTAACCAAGTGTGAATAACACACATATAAATCAACCCCTTCTCCTTGTTTACACAAACGACTGCCTTGGAACACAGCAAGGGAGCAGGATTTCTGTTTTGCTTGCCGTTGGCGACTCGAACAAAACAATGAGAACATCCAAGTGCATTAGGGTGTCTGGATAATCAGAGCCACGTCTCTCTGCATCGTCTGGAGACTCAGATAACAGTTCATTCAACGTTTTCCCACCCATTTATGATTACACGACAATTTCCGGATTGTGCAAAACTAAGTGATTCTGGATAAGCTGGTAGCCAAGTGAGAGAAGGAAAGAAAATAAGCACCAGCGGGGTCAACAAAAACCATGCAGTGAATGCAACTTTTCCCAGACCAATCACCAGGAGTTCAGCATGACACCTTACTGACAGATGCGCATTGGTTGCGAGAGGAGTCCTCCGGAGCTTCTTTGTTTGGATGTTTGCACTCGCATACATGCAGGAAGTCAAACTGGTGCCCCCCCCCCAACCAAATCTGACCAGAAGAACATCAGTACCATTGTCCTTCCTTTCGGCAAGAACTTTCCGGAGTACATAACCGCAGTAGGTGACTGTTCTAATCAGATGGATAACAATGCGGCATGCGGGGGGGGTGTCTGGAGACACATGTGAATACGCACGAGGGCGGGCGAGTGCGCAGTGCTGAACGGCGAACTGCCGCACACCCTGGAAGCCAGTGCAGTCGCACTGACCCTTTGTGTGAACATTACGCCACGTGAGAAAAGGCAGGAGAGAGCGCATGTGAAAGGGTTGGTGAGATACCTGCCCCTGGGTGGGGGTTGGGGGGGAGGGGGGCAGGGTTAAAAAAGCAGTGGAGCAGACAGAGAGGCATTTAACCCCCAACTGCGAGAGGTCTGCCAGCAAGGCCAGCTGCAGGCATCATTAAACACAGTCTAGACTTTGACTTAAGGGATTGCTTTAATTTCACATGACCATTTTATAGCCACTATTGAGATTTAATCTCTACCAAGGGAAAAAAAAAAAGGTTAGAATGTGAAAGCTGCAGCAACATGACCGTCACCCTCAGAAGGGAAGTGGTGTGACTTTACTGAAACTACGCATCGGAGGCAGACTGTGTTGTGTGGGACCTGCATCACTATTAGGTTAAATCGTCTAAAACAAACCACAGGGCTTCTTGGGAACTTATCGACGTCAGAACTTAATGTCAAATCCATGCCATTTCTCAGTCTCTGAAACTTCAGAATGACAACAAACGACTTTAACGACTAACAATATAAATAAATCCTAATAAAGTCCCAGCAATGATCATCGCCTTCAAAAGAAGCAGCACTGCGATTGTTTTATTATATAAACTGCAGACAGCTTCATCAAAGTTCCTAACGGAGTCGCCCAGGCGAGCTGTTCTGGTCTCTTCTCTGCTATAGCATAGCCACTGCCCCCGTAGTCACGTTTTCGTGCATCCCGCGGGGCACGCCAGCTCTAGGACCCGTCCCGGCTTTGGGCCCAGCTTCCGATCCGAAGCGTGCCGTGCCGGGCACCCCTCCCGAGGAGCAGTGTGTCATACTTCCTTTACGGGCCGCTCCAATCTGTCACGCTCAAACGAGCGCTCGGCTCGCCTTTATTACACAGCAGACACGAACAAGAACAGCCGTTTAACACCGTCTCAGGTTTTCTGTGGGAATATCCTGCCCTTACCAAGGCTGCCGCTGCATATCGCCACCATCGCACTTACACACACTGACGTAAAGTGTACTTGACTCGACATTTTGTTGGACATTGCAAGTAACAAAAAGGCCTTGCCATGTCCCCCTGCATGCAAACTTGATGAAATGCAGGACTAATAGATTTACAATGCCCCCCCGCCCAAAAAAAAAAAAAAACACTCCAGATGGGAAAAAAAAAAGGTCAACTGATGGTCTGGAATTTAGTGAAGTCTACCTTCAATAATAAATATAAATTAGTATTAAACCATAACAGCATAATTACATAAATGATACACTGTACATTAAAAATAAGAAAAAAAGACCAAGGAAATAAATCAAAACAATAACTGAAAGAGGAAAAACTAGAAATAAAAGAGAAACAGACACAGGAAATCATTCAGGCACCGTGCCTCAGTAACACAATAACATCTCCCAGCCCAGGTCACACCAAGGCCAGTCTGTCTACATTTGCAATTAAGGTAATACACCCCCAAACAACCCTTTTCAATCAATACTCATTACTGGACATTCCATTAACATGGAAATACCCTCCCCTGCTCAGTAGCTAGTCTGAGAGAACAGACCCCCCCCCCCCAAAAAAAAAAACCCCAGCTTAACCATGACCCTGAACTCGGATGCATGACTAACAGCCTTCTCAACAGCCATACAAGCATTCGTGCATAATTGTGCATACGCACAAGCTCACTCATGCACGCATGCACGCGCACACCCACCCACCAAAGAGCTGTTTGTAGACTCTTTGGCTTTCATCCTTAAAGACATGAGTACACATGCATAGTTATGCTTTGTCTGCTCATTTAATAAAACATGAATATGACATCAATTGTTTCACTTGCTCAATCCCCCCGCCAAGAAGCCCACTTTAAAATTTTCCTAAGTTGGAACTTATCTTTGGCAAAATGACATACAGAAGGGTTTTTTTAAAAATACACATCATCAGTAACACTGATAAAATGTTCAATTTTTCCACAGTACAGAATCAAAAGAATGATTCTCAAAGCTGTAAACACTCAATTCAAAGCAGGGCATTGTACTAATTAAATACCATGCAGTTTAATGACATGAAGTTGCTAAACTGGTCTCAGTGTGTGACCGCGTGTGTGCCTCCTAACGGACTGGCATCCCATCCAGGGCGTGTCCAGTACTTCCTAGGACAGGCTCCCATCTCTCTGGAAGCAACACGAAAACCAACCAATGACTAAAGAAATCTTTTCCACCCCTAAAAAACTAATAAAGAATAAATTAACTTTGCTAGCAATTTCAGTGTAAAGTCCAAAAAAAAAAAATAAATAAATCAGACGTTTAGCTGATGAAAACCCCACAGAAAGAGGCTCATTTCACTCTGGGCACAACGGCATCAGGGTAACGCAGAACTGAATGTTCACTTGTGTGCGCAGGAGTGTCAAGCAAGTCCAGCCATGTCTATAAGAGGAGAGCAGAAAACAGGGGGGACAACTTTGTGCAGTGACTGTGAAAATAACGTAGTCTGCTTCTGACAGTAATATCAAACAGCAGGGGACTGAATAACCTACAGGCAATCTGCCTCCTTAGGCTCCTCTAGTCACACCTCTGCACACATGCTGCAGACATTTACCGTACATTTCAGCTACAACATACTGAATTTCTTCGGGAATTAAAGCCTTTTCTGGTTGCTGAAACAGGTTTAATTACACCTGGAATACACTGTTCCACTTGTCTGAGAACAATTGCACTTCAACATAAAACAAAAAAAGTCTGATGAACTGCACTCAGATATCCCATTTAATTTACATTTTACTGAAAAGAGCCCACGGTTAAAAACTTACAACCAGCTGGGTTGCTCACTGGAACAATTCAGGGTCAAATAGCCGCTCAAAGCCATTATGGTAGAGGTTTGAACTGACATCCTTCAGATAAGGAGCCCATGTCTTCAACCTCCACGATACCTGCTGGCCATCTTTTTTAAGTAGTAAGATTAATAGCAAGCAGGTTATGATGATAATCTCATTGCCCGACCTGCCTTGGCGTTTGTAGCACATTTAAAAGGTGGACATGTTTATGAACTGTCACTGGCAGCTCTCCTAACGCGAAGGATTAGCACAGTCAGCGTGGTTCTCAGAGCACGTGTGAGCTCTTACGACGGCACTCCAAAATGCTGCTAAACAGGCCATTGGCCCCCGCTGCACATGCCTGCTTAATAAGCCCCCCCCGGTCACCTCCACGCAAAGCCACCAGCTGCTCAAACCTCGAACACGAACAGCATCACTTCACCTCAAAAGACTTTCCCCTCTCTGTGGCCACTGTGTTGACAATGGAGTGTGATATTTAAGCCACACAATCAAAAGTGAATTTTCACAAAAAAACTTGTATGTGGATCTTTTTTTCATTTCATTTTTTTAACTTATAGAGGGGGTGTGTTACAGTTCAAATGAATATGACAAAGCGCCACAAACCCAACAACCCTGCTGATGCAGACAGAGCTCAAGAATCAGAGGATAGGGCAACGAATCTATCGCCTTCAGTGTAGCAAGCCGTGACAAGAGAACACCCTCCCCTCCTGAAGGGTGCGAAGTGACAGGTTCTAGGCCCAAACATGCAATCCTGCCATGGAAGCGTCCCTAAAAATCTTCTCTTTCTACTAGAACACTAAACACGTGGCATTTAACCCATGAAATGAATATTAAAATTCTAGAGCATAAGGGTCTGCTATTCCCTATTCTAAATCAAAAAGGACGTTTCTCATTTCATTCTAAATCCACTATCCGTCACCTTTCTGTTGAGTAAAGTGTGGACGCTACACCTTAAACAAGCAATCATGTAACTAAGTAAACATCATCTTTAACCCTGACTAGTAGAGTGATGGATTCATAATGACAAATAAGACAGCAGGGGAAAAAAATATTTAAACCAGAGACCGTTCGTGGCAAAAATAAAGCCGTCAGCGTCTTAGATGGAGGCAGACAAGCTCCGCCAGAAAGACTAGAGGCAGCTGTTCAGTCCGCCTCAGGTGCAAAAACGGCCACGTTTACCCTCATTTTCATCACAATGCGCCCAGACTTCAACTTTGACTTTGGTCTGGACGGGATGAATGCAAGGCTGCCGTGACAGTTGGTCACAAAGCGGCCCCTTATTTACATGCAAAGCAGCAAAAACACGTTACAGCGGCAAGGGCACATCTCGTTTTGTCATCGGGAATATTAGCTGTACTGCCCGATCCGGAAAACAACAGGCACTTCATCAAAGCACGTTTTGTCACGATTTACCTCACATACAGTTTTTGTCCATGTTAGGATTACCTGACACACACACATATTACAAATCTGTCGCGAGAATTGTAAATTAGTTCTGCAGACAAACGTGCTTCAAAAGACAGTCAAACCTATATTAGTGATAGTCAGTAAAGGGGGGGTCATTAAATCAAGCAATTGTCAGAGTACAGGCGTTTCTTTACTTTCCAATTGCACAAATTCGTACCACATTCACGTATGGGCCAGCACACACACAATTTTTTTTATATAAATTATTGAGAATTGCCATACAAATGTCACCCAAGACAACCTGCCATGGTAAGAGGAACTTGATTTTTTAAAACGTGTGTTTCCCCCGATTGGTTGCCCCCTTTTATTTAATGTAAACAAGCTTCAAGACAGCAGAAAATCAGTTTGGAAGTAAAATTCATGAAGGAACAGGGTAAGGAGTTTAATGTGATCGCATTTACAATCACCCGAAGCATGTAACCTATAAAATCCGCTCCTTTTGGTCCGTGATACGAAACTAATGGATCGAATAACTTTCATTACAACATACGGGTGCTTTTTTAAATTCTGCGATTTCTTGCGTGCTGTGAATACACAGCACACGTCCATACTGCTTTATTCTGGGCCATTATTATTACAAAACGCTGCTGTTCACCAAAAAGACTGGGCTGAACCCATGTCTGGTTTCATCTCAATGAAGGTAACCGGTGCCATTACCCAATGACAAAAATAATCTAGATGGTCAAGCACCATCGGGAGCCCCCAAACGTTAAATCTAAAACCTAGAAAAATACAAATAAACACGACAATGGTGGAAAAAAACCCTGTACGACCACGGTCGCTGTTCAATGACAATTTAGTCTGCTTGTCAGCTTTCAGTATCCATGATGAAGCAGCATCATATATTTTTCAATGGAAAAATGGATTAGTGTGCCGTCTGATAGCCTAATAACACCGGGGTTCGATTACTTTGCCATCTTACAGACATCAGTCCCAGTTAAGCTAGCTTAGCTTTCTCACGTTAAGGGGGGCAGCGCTACAAAGAGCCGAATAATATTTACGGTTATTAAAAAATAAACAAGTTGGCCATAGTCTCTAAATGACAGAAATAAAATTGCACTGTGGAAATCTATCAGATTAAATCCGTCGGATCGCCGAACGTGAGGCGAGTGATTGTCGCCCAGTCACTGTTAACAGCCATTTATCGATCGGAACAATACATGAAATCCGAAAGGTGGGATGTACAACTGATACTGAATCATTAACGTCAATGAACAGATTTATCTAGATATAAATGATCGGTGATAAATTCCGGCAGGGGGGGAAATAATAATGCTAGTTTAATAGCAAGTAAACTATAAATCAGCATGATCTCACGCCTGAGTGACTGTCCCAGGCAGCGCCATGTTAAGCGATCATGGTAGGAAATGCCTAGTACTCCAACTCGCCTTACGCATCGCGATAAAATAAATAAATAGGTACACAGGAGATAGCCGAGGATAAATCGAATGCTTTCTTGTACTTACCGACTGAGGTTCTAAATAGCCCAGCCATAGCCAGCAGTGTTAAAATCGTTCGTCTTGTAGCCATGTCTGCAAGATTCCCATCGCTTTGCATTGATACATTCAAAGTGTGATATTGACAAGGGAGCCAGACCTTAAACACACAGCGAGCGCGGCCAGCCAGGCGCTTAAAGGGATACGCCGCTTAAAGGGGACGCCGCACCGCTCCAGCCCTTTTGTTGTGGTGAGACATTTTCCCTTTCTGTGGCTGTGTGGGACAAACACAGTAGAAAGTAAGGGGCAGCCTTAGCTTAAAGGTTAGTTCGGGACATGAGTCAGAAAGCATATTTGAAACGCAAATCCAGACGAACGTCTGTGCATTTGCTTAAGATCTGCCAACATGCGATGTCGCAAGTATGCGCATTTAGTCTGTATGATTTAAAGTTTTTCCTTCAAAGAATTTTGATGTAAACCTTAGCCACATCAGTAAATCTACACGGATCGTTTGAAAATACATCCATTTTACGTCTTTCTGTGTCTATTCTTTAAATGAACGCAAATTCTTTCAATATGTAAAATGGTTGGTTTATGCTGCTTATTATGTGTAATATTAATCTTAAATAACCTAGGAAAAACAAAAAGATGGTTTAGCTAATAATTGTAAGCCCACTCTATTATTTTCTTTTCAATAAATAGTCATAATGTTCATTGGTACTGAGGAAAGCCTTCACAATTTAGAATACTCAGTCATTCTGTACACACATGTCATGTTTTAATGCAGAAAAAATGCAAAAAACAGCTAGTTCACAAACAACACACAACAAGCATCTGTAAATGCATGCATAACTCAGAAGCCGATTCGTCTGGACGGCCTCCACGTTCAAAAGCATTGGCAAGCGACTGGATAAAGAGTGGAGTTTGTGAGAATCTTGATCTCAGCCACAAAATAAGCTTCAAAAGATTTTCTTCCAAGGCTTTCTGGCAAGAAGTGAGAGATGTGAGAATCTTCCAGACAGATGGGCTGGTTTGAGCTCTTGGCATAGGAGAAGACACTGGCAGCTTTGCACAGACTGGGACCTCGGTACCACTGATGATGTTTTACCAGTCTGTTGTCTCCCATTGTCTGTCACAGACAACCATCTTTCATGGCACTTACCGCTCGCCTTGCCAAGGTGGTCAAAACAACTGGACATAAAAAGTAACATTTGAATCCCCCTTGGCTGAGCAGAGCTCTGCATCGTAACTTAAATAGAAGGTTATGCACTAAATAGATCCTACTGTTTAGGTATCCTTTATTTGTTATTCCAGTGTGAATTAAATTATTAACAGCATGTGAGTCTTTTTTTTTTTTTTTTTACATGTTTTATAAGCCTCATTAAAAACCCGATTTGAAACTTGGATCGGTCACAGCATTTTGACCTAAGCATGAGTTAAGTTCCACCTTAAAATCTATTTTCCACCTTAATTGTCAAGGATGGTATGAAGCGTGATAACTGGCAGAAAAGAGAGCACAGGGAGTTTTTTTTTTTTTTTTTACAATGTATCTATGTGTTAAATGAGTCCCTAAAAGACTGTATGCTTGTTTAAAAGTACTTTACAGTTTTTGGTGCACAGACATATTGATATTTATGATCTTTAGGCAGCCATGAAAACCTTTCTTACAGGGTGCTTGAATGATTTTAGGTATAACTCTCCTTTTTATCGCTCCATATATTTTAGTATCTTTCTGCTGCCCTTGTGATAAATTGATGAATGTGTTACCGAACCAACATGTTAAAAAAATTATATATTCTCCGTAGACACAAAAATGTATCACTGAGATTCCAAATTGCGCCCGTGGCCAAAGCTCATTCGTATTTGCCTGAGAAAAAAGTGTGTTTAGCATCTAGTTTTCTTTTGCAATCTGAAGGCGTTATTCATTTAGTTCCTTATCGCTTTTCCCTCCATGGGGATGCCGTCCCCAACTTTGCTCTGCCACCGCAACATGTAGCCGAAAGCTTAGCTGTTATCAAGCTGTCAGATGTATCTGCAAATTTCTCAGTACAGACCGTGTGTGTGTGTGTGTGTGTGTGTGTGTGCTATGTCCAAATTTCAAGGCTGTGCAACTTGGAACCAGCCTACCGAGACCGTGTGAGAGAGAGAGACACAGGGAGGAACAGAAGACATTGCTGAGTGTTGCTCAGTGTTTAGGAAACAAGGACACAGATACTCCTGCAGTCTCATGAACACCCCTCCGGCGGGGGGGGGGGGGGGGGGGGGGGGGGGGGGGGGGGGGGGGGGGGGGGGGGGGGGTGGGGGGGGGG
>JAODJX010000109.1:7685385-7707203 GCA_026776945.1 Isichthys henryi
CAACTACACATACACACGCTATTTTAAAAATAGCCCCCCACCCTAACTTACCAGACAGACAGGGGCTTTGAAGAAGTGTTATCTCTCTGAAGTCCTGAGTACAGACAGATATATCCTCAGACAGGCATGTACAGGGTCCAAATATAGACAAATGGGTGGACATGTGGATTCATTGTATCATTCCTATGCAAACAACAATATCCATGATTATGCAATTGTACATATATTCAAATTTTCAAAATTGTGTATATATACATGATTGTGTATGTTTGTGTTGAGCTGGGGAGTATTGCCAATAATTCCCAGATATGGCAATTGCGTTGCCATGGAAAAGTTATCTGTGATATTTGTCTGCTGGGGAGTAAATATAGTTCCATATGCAATTTGCTCACAGGTGGTGGCTGAATTTGATTCACACTCAGATTCCTGTCCCTGAGTGCCAAGCCGCTTACTGGCTGTTGATCTTGAGGGTCATAAACCCTAGCATTTATAATCTTTCAACAGCAGCAAAACATTTTTGTACATGATTGTTGAACATCCAGCTCATACTAAATAGTTAATCAGTTACTGGGTAAAAGGAGCTGGTCTAATATGATTCACTAGTGGTTTGAGTATTCCGTGAACTAGCAAGCAACAATAGTGCACGTGTCAACATGGGCAGTCATGGAAGTTGCTGATGTCAACATTAAATGTTAGATTACGATACACCTACATTTTGCAGCCAAACACAAGCAATGACACAACGCCATCTAGTGAACAGAGTATAGTACTACAAGTTGATTTATTTATTTATTTTTTTTATTAAGTAATGTATTCCCTGGGAGACGGGCAGTACACACAGGAAGTACAAAATCATATTAAAATAAAAGTGCAGGAGAAATAGATTTTTAAAATAAATGACGGATTTTATTAAATTTCCCTTTGAAATCCTTTAAATGTGTTCAGCTTAGAATAAGATTAATGATTATACCATCCTACCTCTAAACATAGTCACAGTGATTTACAAATATAAATACTATATTGAATATAATTATAAAGATATTATAAAAAAATAAACTGAAAACATACAAATACCAACATAAAAATACATTGACAGCAAGCTACATTTAAATTCAATGCTCATCAGGGATACATATGTTAATACTCAGAGTGGCTCGTTTTACAATAGGGAGTTGAGTAAGAGTGCAACAGAGACATTTGTCTACCTAACTGTATGGAAATCCCTCACCGTCTGCACAATACAATTATAGGGGCCCCATTAAGAGGAAGTCCAAACTAATTATGCAGAGCTTACACTAGTAACTCTTAGCATTATGTGAAACTCTGACTCACCCTGCCCACGCTCACTTTTACGAGGACGCAGCCTTGCACATCTGAAGTTTTACACATCCCAGCATGCCACACAATGCTGGGGTTTACTATGCCAATAAGCAGAGCAGCGAACACCTATTCTTGTGCTTGGCTTTGGGGCGACGTATGTCACAGACCCACCGGACAGTCATACAGTACAGCGAGTGAAACGCTGACAGACTGTGTGATATGTGCTGTCACATAGACAGCTCTGCAGTGCACAGTGCTTCCATCAGAACAGATTTAAGATCAGATCTCTCTCACTCCATAACTCTGGCCAGGCTGTGGCAGAGTCTCCATGGTCCCTGTATTGCATGGACAACGAGCTACACCCTTCAGAGTGGGTGTTAAGCTAGTAAGGTGCGTCATGGTAAACCCAGCAAGCAACAACAAGGAACAGAAAGGAAAAAGTAAAAAGCCACCGATTGGTGGAATGTCAATTTGACCATCCAATAGAATGGTCCAATACTTAGAGGTCCAGTTTGAGTTTGATCGGCTTGTAATCCTGGTCCTGGTCAAGCTTGGACAGGGTTTTACGTACACGCAGGGCAGTGAGTCGAGCTGCCGGACTCTTGAACCAACATTCCTTCATGATCTTGGCAATCGTAGACAGAATCTAGACAAGAACAGAGACACTGACACTGAAATCTGATTTAAACAATGCATTTCTCCAAAACAATAAACCTCTTGGAACAATGAAAATAACATAAATCAAGAAATAGCAGAAATCAAGTAACAAATGTGTCTCAAATCCCAGAGGGGAAATTTCAGTAGTAAGCATGATATATATCCATGTTGCCATAAGCAAAGACTGGTGAAAAACACCTTCTAACATAATTATTTATAGCCAATGCAATAGCTGTGCTTACGTTTGGGAAAATGTTCACAAAAAACCAAACCCTAGGTAACGTTCAGGTGGTTTTGGTCTGGTGTGTTAGGCTGTGAGATGCCGTGTTCCTGGCTTGTTTGCAGGATGTGTTATAGATGTAAATTGGTAACTGGGGACTCACTGGGTGGGAGTGTAGGCGGTTGTGGAGACTGGGTCGCTGCTGGTCTACGCACACCACCTTCCTCATCTCCTCGAAGCTGGGGTCGGCAGGCACTGCATCAAAGAACGGGGCCTGGTACTCCTCGACAATTCCTGGTGCACGGCAAAAACTGGCATAAACATTCCGGAACTTACTTCAGAGTACGTTTCATGGTGTGCTGACCATTTCCTGCATGGGTGTAGAAATTACCTCCTAGATGTGTACATTAAGGCATACTACACATACTGTTTTAACAGTTAGACATGATACTGAACTGGTTTTCTCCTGCCTTGCATTTACACATAGCCAGCAGCCATGTCACCTGCAGTTTAGGAAATCCCCCCTAAAGCTAAGCAAGTTTGGGCCTGGGACACTACTTGGATGGAAGATCAACTGGGAAAGCTGGACTGCTGCTGGAAGGGGTGTTGGTGTGGTCAACAGGTTAGCTCATCTTGTGAACAGTGTGGACCCAAATGACCCAGTGCAGTGACAGGGAAGCTGTGCCGTCTAGTGGATAAGACATAAAACTGAGGTCCGGACTCTGTGGTCATAAAAGATCCCAGGACCCCATCTTTTCAAAGAGTAGGGGTGATACCCCAATGTCCGGGCTAAAACTATCCACTGTTTCAAATCTGGCCTCCTCATCATACTCTATGTGTAACTGGCGAATTCCCACCTGCCCCTTAGCTACTGTGTGCTGAGCCTAGTGGCACAGAATGAGTGGCTGCTGCACAGTGGTGGTTGACGGGTTGAAGTGGCTCCCCATCGCTTCTGTAAAGTAGCGTCTGAGTCTTTCCTCAGCTCTGAATAAAACCAAATATCTTGTATAGTCTTCAGATCGTCTTTCAGAAATGTGAGTTGTAAATTGCACTGATAAAATGCATAGTTGATTTGCAGATATGAACAAAAACACAGTTTTATTCTATCGTATAAACAAAGCATGTCTAATTTTCTATACTACAACAGCCAAATGTGTAATTGTGAACTCTATTCAGGGCCAGAATTATAACTGTTTTATATTGAATTAAAATGCAATCTTCCATACAATTAGAATTAGTTACACAACCTCCCAAGCTATTGAGTTATGTAATTCTGTACACATTCATATTGGATTATAACTGTGGGTCAGAGGTGCTATGGGATGCTAGACGGAAATGTTAAGATAAACAGCCTGCTACATTGAGAAGTAGAGATTTGACTTGTTCCCCAGAACTGTAGCATGTTTTTTCTCAACTGTGTGGAGTATTAGCGTTTGGGTGCTGAAACCAGATAAGACTGTTTATAATTTCTAAACTGCTAATCAGGACATGGGATGTGATATGGGATGAACACTGAGATGGCTGAGCAGCTGCAGATCATCTCTCCCTTGCTCTCCATGACATGATTTCCTTTCCCATTTTCTCTCTTGTCACAAAACCAAGAATCTAAGAACCATTAAATTCAATCACTCAATAAAAAAAGCATAAAACATTCACATGCTGAGAAAGGCAGCGATCGTACTGTGGGGGAAGGTAAAATCTCAGTCAAATCCCACTTGAAACGCAGCCAAAACTTAATGCTGATGGGACGACCTGCTGTTTTCATTGCGCAGTTGCTGCTGTCGGAAAATAATGTTGCCATTCAGATCAACAGTTTTTTGTTACTGAGATACTTTGGGTTAAAACTGATGTGTGGGACCAACTCCTGATTCTGGATTGTCAGCAGTAAGAGCCGCTTAAAGAACACTGAAAATGAGCACTTTCTTCAGAAGCTGTTCTACGATTAAATTAAAAACAAATAATTCTCTGTCAGGGCGACTGCTTTCAGACACTGTCTTGCAGAATCAAGTAAAATGTATAATATAAATACTGCATTTTCATGTGTGAATCCAGACACTATAAACTGGGGGCAATGTGACTGATCTAAAAGGAAATATGTACAAGAAATGATGATGGATTTTACCGTTAACCATAGTCCTGCGAGTGATCTCCCAGAGAAGCAAGCCCAGGGCCCATATGTCCGTCTGTTTGTAGGACTCGAAGACGTCTGTGTGAATGCTCTCGTCAAGAACCTCCGGGGCCATGTAACGCTTCGTTCCCACCCGGGGGTTCGTGCCCACGTCCAGGTAGTCCATAGTCTGAGAGTGCATGACTGCCAGGCCTGAAAAGACAGGTAGCTGTGTCACCAAATGGGGTCTAATTCCTGCTCCTTCCAGCGGGACCCTACAGAAAATAATGTTTTTGTTTTGACTCAATTCAAACAAGTGGGGGCTAAATTTTAAGTTAATTAATCAAACGGGGGCTAAAACAATATCACAATAGCATTGAAACAGTGCTGTAAGAAGTAAACCCACTGCAGGTAGAACAGCCTAAGGCTATCAAGATATACTGAGCAACCAGACAGTTGGAAACCAGGTATAAAACATAGACTTAATCCACCCCACTCACCCAGGTCGGCGATGCAGCACTGGCCGTTCCTCTTGACCAAGATATTGCGGCTTTTGAGGTCACGGTGAGCAATGGCAGGCTTGCTCTGTGTGCTGCCTATCTCGGTGTGCAGATGCACCAGGCCGCATGCCACAGACAGGCACATGTGTAGACAGCCCTCAGGGTCCAAGGTGCTATACTGAAGGAAGTCATAGAGTGAGCCTAGCTCATGATAGTGTGTAATCAGCCAGAGCTGGGTACTCGAATTTTTGGATGTCATGTCGGAGGCAATGAAACCTGTAATAAAATAGAAAGAAAAAGTTTAAATCACTATGGATTATATAGGACTCCCCAGTGCTAAAGGTTTTGCAGTTTATTTATGCACCTTAAAAGTATATTTCAAATTCTGGAGCAGACTCTGGTGATAAATTTGAAGTAGGCGACGGAAACACGTTGCCCATTGGTCGCTGGATGTCTCACCCAAGATGTTGTCATGTCGAAGCTGAACGGTGTTATAGATCTCGGTCTCACGGAACCAGGACTGCTCATCTCGAGAGGAGAAGATCTTCACGGCCACGTTCTCGCCCATCCAGGTTCCTCGCCACACCTCACCGTAACGGCCCTTCCCTGGGAGCAGAGTGAGGGGCAATCTGTGTCACAGACAGGCACAGATTGACAGAGGCTGGTTTCTCAGACAGAGGCAGATTTCTCAGAAGACTCCTGCGCTCCACTTGCCTACGGTTGCTGTAAAACCCTCAGCTTATATAAGCATTTCGGCTGCTTTCTGTGAGCGGTAAGTAAGGCTGGATGGGACAGTTTTAAAGTGTGAATGGAACAGCCTGTCTTACCCACACACTCCACAAGAGAGATCTGCCGCGCCATGGTTCTCTGTACCAGGTAAGGCAGGCCTGTGCCACTGCCGGACGTGCAGAACTCTTCAAATATCTCCTGCCAAAGATGGGGAGGCAAATTCCTTTTTACTGGCATCAGAATCACAAGGGACACACACACCCATGACTGCCAAATTTCTATAAACTCCACTTCACAAGAATCCTTAGCAGCAGTGTGTTAGAGCTGCAAATGTGAAACTCCGAAGCTGTCCTCTCCCCTCTTGCCCAACTTAATGTTGCGAAACACAACTGATTCTGTGACTTGCAGGAAATAGGTTGGAACGGGTGGATGTATGGCAGCACATTAAAGTACTGAATCACCCCAGAGTGGAGACAGGGCTGAACGACTCTTAAAAACCCACTTAGACTAGATCAAAATTTCCGAGCTTGCTGTATTAGATTTTTAGCAGTACCAGTTTTGTGGAAAACTCCTGCTCCCAAATGATGAACTAATGCCTGATTTTTTGGAAATTGTGTCTTACTAAATCTGATGAATAATCACCAGCATCTGCCCACAGTCCCAACCACACGACAACCCGGCCGCTACTTGAGTTGGCCCACGTCTTGAGCGTGACCGTGATCCGGTGGCATGAAACCTACCCCGTAGGAGGGGTCCCCGCCATGGGGAAGCTTCAGCATGTTGGGGTCATGGTCTTCCAGCCGTGTCATCCTAAGGCGCTTGTGATGCAGGCAAACCCAGCACACCAGGCCAGACAGGCCCAGCGAGAGAAGAAGCACCACCAGCAGAGGCACCCCCACCAGAACGATCATGCTCTCTTTCTCTTTTGCCTCAACTACTAGACAAATGGAGAGAAGAATGGCCCTTATAGAGGAGGAGGGTCTGAACCTCTGGTCAGGGAAGGTGTTCACAGCTAGATTCAGTCCCATTCCTTCTCAGAGGTCCAACACAGTCTGTCTTTCTCCTTTATAGTACAGCAGCACTCCAGCAAGTTCTCCTAGTGTAACAATTTCATTTCCAGTTACAAATAACAGACGATTTTATGTCATGCTTAGATCTATAAATCCATCCTTCTCCTATTGGCTTATCTGCTTACGTGGCCACAGTCAGCCTTGAGCTTGTGTCAGGGAGCACCAGCATGTAGGACTGCAGAACACATTCACACACAATCAAACAATGAGCAACTTACTCCGCTGTTCATCTACAGTGGATATAGGAAGTCTACACACCCTTACTGAAACTTAAGGCTTTTGGTGCTGTGCCAGTGGCGCCACTTTCCGAACGTTGTGTAGGCTATTTAAAAAGGTTTTCGGTATGAACCGGTATACCATCCAACACCAGTCAGAATCATGTCCAATGATATCATATACTTACCATCAATGAAAGTGATTCTCATTAACGCCAAATAAAATCAGCTGATCCTGCAGGATTTCCAGATACAATGTCCCATCAGCATTAAATACCATCATATATCATGATCCATAACGATATGAGAAAAGTTCTACAGGATGTTATTTTTGAAAGGTACCAGTTAAAAGAGGAACATAAAAATTAGGAACTGGATCCTCCTTGGGGCACTGTAAAGACTAACTTATTGATAAAATGTGACTCCACAGGGACACACAAGCCGACTCTGCAAAGTTCATGACAGGACAGATGGAATACTAGCCTATTAAGATGCAAAAAAATATCTGCTGGAACTTCACCTTCCAACATAAGGGCCTGAAACGTCCATGCGATCGAAGTCTTAAAGTGGCCTGTTAATGATCTACTCATTTTTCTCTCGAATTTTGTTTTCACGATCACATTGATTATGGAACATTGTCTGAAGTGATTTATCTTGTAATTTCAAAAAGAGTGTGTTGACTTCTTATATCTAACCCTGACTCCTCTTTGGGTTGTTGGAGCAAAGCAGCGCGTTTGGAGAGCATCAAGCAGGTGACCCCACCCACAGCCCTGGAGACGCCAGGTTCACTGCTATGATGAAATGTCTCTGGAATCAGCGTCGGCACCGAGTGAGAATCCCTGAGCGAGATTCTAAAAGCACAAGGTGTCAGCACTGCCTGAACTGACTGGAAGTACTAGAGATGAGTACTGACCTGGGTCTGGTGGTACGGTGGTGTTGGCGTTGCAGAGGTGAGAGGAGCAGCAGTGAACAAACAAGTTGGGCAGACGGGTCATGCACTGCTCCTGCTGGGCCCGCTGGAAGCAGCCCCTCTGGTCACTGCCCCCCAGCATAATGTAGAAACAGCGGTCACCCCAGCACGTGCTGTTCTCACAGTTGTACCTGTTCTCACAGGCGCAGAGCACTTTGCCGTCTCCTGGCGTGTCTGAGGGTTCTGGCAGATACAGACACACATGTCCATCTTTAAAGGAGCTGCTGAGACAGTGATGGGTCTCAAACAGATTACAGTGACATAACAGGGACTCCAGTGGAGTTTACAGTACACTGCAATCAAATCAAGTAAGTTCAGCTCAAGCATGGTGACAGGATGACATTCTTAAGGAGAATGACAGACAGACAAAACAGAGAGACCAGGCCCAGCTGAAAGACCCTGAGAGCGGAGGCGAGGAGCAGGTGGTCTGGGTGCTCCTCTGGGGGCCGGCTTGTGCTTCAGACCCCATAGTGAAGCTGTCGAGGTCAGCGATAGGAACATCAGGGGCGGTAGTTTTATGCACTACAGGAAGACGCACGTTTCCTCTGCCCCATTGTTCTCAGAACCATCTCCGCATCTGCTCCCACCGGCCACCCACCAGCCACACACAGCGTCTTTTTAAAAACGCTTTACTCGTTCCCTTTCCATGCAACATGCAGCCACACGGGTCATTCAAAGGGATGCTGTGCATCTGGATGCTAATTGAACATGAAACTAATCCGGTGTTTCCAAATTCCCCGTCCTCCGGGATCCACAGACAGTGCATATTTTTGCTTCCTACCCGGCTCCCTATTGCTGGGAGGGAGCAAAAAATTGGCAGGGAGCTTGGAGGGAGCAAAAATGTGGCAGGGAGCTTGGAGGGAGCAAAAACATGGACAGACTGTGGTTCCCCAAGGACCGGATTGGGAAACACTGTGCTAACCAGATAGTACAGGTCTAGGTTTGTCCAGGAGATGGATTACCTACTGCACGCAACCCAGACTTACCTGCTAGTCCCAGCCATAGTCCCAGCAAGGCCAGTAGTTGCATGAACACCTTGGCCCCCTTCATTTCTGTCAAACAGAGAGAGCTCACTCTTCATTTCAGACATCCTTTGTCAGGGTCCATTACAGCTTGGTGCTTACAGCCAGGCTCAAGGGAATTTAAGGCTAAAACTATAAAACAGATCATAATCTCACCACCCCTGTGACTGACCCAGCATGCACTGGTTGTGGAATGGACTTCTCTGGCTATATGGGATCATTTTGCATTGTGTCAAACAACATGGACGTCTAATTTTCTGCAGGCATTGACAAAGACGCCTGTCACTTGCAGTGGGCTATTTTCACAGCCGTATACAATCTGCTCCATAGCCCAGCAGAAACTAAGTGGATGTGACATCATTCCCTGCACCATCTACACTTTCATGCACTGCTGTAAAACAAGAGTACATCAGCAAGTATATGACATTTGCTTTGCTGTCCTTTAACGGTGATGTTGTATCATTCTCCCTTATTTCAGTACCTATTCTAACAGAGTTTAGATAAAGATTTGGAGACTATTGAAATGAATTAAGATGATGTGCCTTCATAGTTGACATAATTTTAATTGAAATAGTATTTTCACTTTATTTATTATCGACTATCTATTGCTGCCAACACCGATCTCTTTTCCACGTTTTAAAAATCAATAGAAGGAATATTGAACTGTTTCTAACTGATAATGTTAACTAAACTTATACTCTCCAATCTGTTAAAAAAACAAATTTTAATGTATGCGTAAGTGATAAAGAATATCTGCTTATTACTTCACTAACTTCTCCCTTAGTTAAGTTCTGGTTTGTTCTCAAGCTTAGACTATCCTGATTAAGGTCTTCAGTTTCTTTCCTCTTCATCCCCCTTCCCTGCCCTCTTTCCATCCGTCTGCGAAACAGCCATCTCCTTCTCCCACTCTTTCTCTTCTTCTCTCCGGCTCTCCTTCTATGGTCATTCACTCTCCTCCTCCCACGTTTGTTTGCTCGATTCTCTAGGTATCTGTACTAAAATAGAGAGCGCGGTCCCCAGTCCACAAACAGAGGAAGTTCTGAGCACAAAGACAGCGGAGTGAAAGGGTCCAGGCAGTCTGCCTGCTTCATAATTGCGGCACTTAAAACAGGGAGGCGAGAGCATGGGCGGGGGTCTGAATGCCGGCCCGGCTCGCCGGCTCCGGGTTATTCCGCATTCAGAGTAAATATTGACAGTTATGATTCCTGCCATTGAGAAACAGCACCCAACCTGGCACTATTTTACATCCATGCGAATAGGATGGGGGTGTAAACGGGACACCAGGGGCCTCGGTCTGCATACATCGGAGCTGACTGTCCTCCGTTACAAATCCAGTGTTTGCCGTCCAAAGAGCCAAGTGTTAAAGTGAAGCTCAGGTCAGACTTAAGTTTGCATGGCTCTTGTGCAAGGCTGGTATGAAGCATGGATTGTGCATATTTCGCCCTTGGTGGTGACAATTTTGGGGAAAAAAACATCTTCAGAACAAGAAAAGCTTGTTCCTGAAGTAATCCTTAGGCAACCAGAATAGATTCTGCAGGGATAAACCTTGAGAGTGCGGGGTGCCTTATTTAAATGATCAATATTGTGATATTGACTTATACTACATAGTTTGCTGAAATTATCCCCATGTTGGCACGACCACCAGGCCTGGCTTGCTGGCGCTGTGGGAAACCCCAAACAGATCCCAGCTGGAGATGCTATAGAGTCCAAGAAGACTTAGTGAAATGGCGGATTAATGTTCAGCATCATGCTGCATCAACACCACACTGATAACAATCCCATGTAAATCATCGCAGTCAGATTCAGACTAAATTAGCTCAAAAGCATGCCGATGTCAGGCGATAGCAGCCACCCACGGCTTCCTGTATCTTGTTTGCATTACGACATCATTGCCTTAATCACAGGCTGCCCTGAGCACATTAAGGTCTCCTGCTCCTTGCATGGCCCCCAGGGACAGCCATCTCCCCTCAGGAAGCAGCTAACTGTGCCCCCCAGATGGGAAAGCATGGCATCCGGCAGCACCAAACAGTGTCCTCTTCGCCATCCAGGCCCATGGCAGGAGCCCAGGGTGGTTTCCTCTCTCCGCTTTCCCGTTATTACGAATCAGCTCCTGCGAAGTACCCACTGGGGGGCCCCCCAGAGGGCGGGGGAGTGTGCTGTGGCCCCTGCCTTACAAGCACTGGGCAGGCAGCAGTCCTCCATCCAGTTTCATGACTCTAATAGAAGGCCATCCAAACAGCCTGTAAGTCTCATCCACCATGTGGCATAATCTCGACCCACATTATGTGAGTAGTAGAACCACATTGTAAATTAAAGGGATTATACACAAAAATGGTCGGCCCAAGCTCATCCCATATTTAATTATTGTAAATAATTTGGAATAGTTGAAATTATCTTGTAGAAGGGGAAACAGTAGGTCGTCGGAGATGTCAAACGGTAAATGTCTGATAGTGACTGTCAGTAATTTTGACATAGATGGTTCCAAATCCATTGTGGATTATATTTCCTTAGTAAAATTAATGTTTTGTTCATGGCAAAAGTTTGTATCCAAGTCGAAAAAATAAATGCAGCACATGATGGCCCATTATCTATCACTACACATCTGGGGTTTAAGGATAGAGCTGCTAAAACATCCCAGATACGAAAAATCACTCACTACCTGAGGATGAGTCTGAGTGTTTTGAGTCCATAATGCACTGGAATCTCTGTAAGATGGCACCTTTGGAGCTGAGATTCAATCGCTGCCAATGGGCTACATTCAAGCACAATGACAGTGGCCCCAGAAAGGAGAAGTGACAACCTGCAGCCCTCCATATTTACCAGTAAATATTTAAAAGCAGAAGTAATGTTGCTAATCCAAGTCACAAGCAGCTGAAGAGAAGTCAATATATGATGAATATATGGTAAATCACATATTTTAACATATACTTCTTTCAATAACTAGCGCGTTGTAAAGGTAAATGAGTTTAGCTTGCAAGCCACAAGTTATCAGGTCAGCTGGCTAGAGTGAGATTTTCAGTTCAAGTCTGCACACACATGCAAGTAAGAGTTTTATTACCTTGTAGATAGTCTGTAAGGTTTGCAAAGTACCCCGACGCTTCTGATGTAGCTAATCTTAAATTCATAATGGAATAATATAGATTTGCCGTAAGATTTCCTGCGTGAACGCGACTCTGACAGCGGGATCGTCAAGTTATATAAATGTTTCATGTTACGGATTATGTAGGCTATACGTTTACATACAGGCGTTTGTACGTTTCTTTGTGTTTATAAACCAAGTAGGCAACATAGTGTCAACAGCTTATTCCAAAGGCAGAACTGGATCTTGTATTAATCGTTATGAATTATTACAGGCATCGCGCCGCCGACGGCTGAATCGGCTTTACCTGAACGCTTCTCTTCCTTCCACACAAGTTTCTTCAATCGTCTCTTATTTACGAAGCTCCCAAAACAGTCAGAAAATCAAAAATACGCCACACATGGCCCATATTAAAAAGCGGAATGAGCTGTAATATGTTCCAGAAGTCTATGGCGAAAAATGAAAGAAAGAAAAAAAAAACAACTCAGAAAATCCCCCTGGCTGTTCTAACCTTTATATTAGTGTTAAACTACATTTTTTCCCCATCCCACTACACCGTAGATTTCTCTCATCGGGAGGAATTAAACTTTTTGTGCAACACATTCCGCCAGGCACGTTAGCCAAGTATTTCACGCGTTCTGTAAAAATGCAATCGCAGTCAGAAAGAAATAAGTACAAATTAGAGCTGTGCCAAAACATCCGTGTATAGAAAGAAAACGTCCAGCCCAGAGTCTGCGAAGTCGAGAGAGATTACTGCTGGCTGCAAGATTTTGCGTGGAGAGCTGTATCTAGGACGGGATCTCCCCCCTGTCTCTGCGGCTGATAAAGCGAGAAGGCAGATCTGCCGTTTGAAGCCGCACTAGTCGCCTTCCGCCCTAACAAACTAACAAACATTGTCTGCGTGTCCAGACTCCATCCCTGGACAGACTGAAAGAGGCTGTCGCGTTCCTGATCCTACAGCACGATAACATATTTTAAAATATTATATAGTCCCACCCTTTGTTGTATCTGACGAGGTCCGTATGTTTCTTGGACGGCTTTCCTGTTGCTGCCGAGCCATTTAGTTAGTGTTTTTCCCCCCATCTGGCGCCTGTGCCTATGGTAATATGTATCCGCGACTTCTGAGTAATTTTAATGGATATGTATTAGATCAATATGTTGTCCATGCAGACAAAAACTGTGTCAAGTAATTTTTATTTTGTATATATATTTTTTACTGCAATTCGATCGTTTTAGAACTTTTTGTGTGCGTGCGTGTCAGCGCAGCTGGAATGCGAATGGGGTCCCTAAGCAGGGACCGTGATAGTCAAACCCGCTGGGACCGGCGCAGCAGCCCGGCTCCACAGAGACAGCCGGCCGCAGCGAGACGGGCGCCGCCGATGGAGCCGAGCCTGCAGGAAGGCCGCCAGCGCTCACCGTGGGCAGGGCTGCCGCGCTGACCTTCCTGTACCAAGAAAGAGACCCTGGCGTGATCTCTACAGATCACACATTCATTGGTTGTTGTTCGCATTTAATTTGCCTTTCCTCCCCAGAACAACTAAAGTAAAACCCTAAAATTACCTATAATATTATAAAAATGCATAAAATACTAAAAGAAGTAAGTACAGAAAAAAATGAACTAAAGGGGGGTGGTTGTTTGTCTCAGTGGGTTAGGATACTGTGTCTGCACAGAAGGTTGCAGTTTCAAATCCCAGGATTGGCTGAATCGTTTCACCTTTGAGCACATTGCACTCTCAGAAAAAAAGGGTAACGATTTGTACCTTTGCTCGTTACTGATGCTGTAATTGTACCTTTATGTACCATTGATGGTACATTAATAACATTTTGTACCTATGGGATGTTCCTCAGAGCCCATTTCTGTACCTTAAAAGGTACATTTACCTACAGCTAAGGGTACAAGTGGCAGATCCTTGATGGTACAGCCCCACTGACAAGCGAAGGTACATAATTTTTCCTTTTTTCTGACAGTGTGAACAAAGCCCTCAAAAAATGTTTCTGGATAATTAATTAGGTACATTAATTTCTGTTAAAGGAATCGCATCCATTATAATCCAGTGAGGTCAAACACAAATAACTTATAAATAACTATCAGTGAAAAATGTTTCCTTTGCAGTCATCGCTCTTTCTCGTGTCTCTCAGTTTATTTTTTTTTCCCCACGTCTTGATGCACAGCTGGAAATCCTCAGATAAAGACTTTAAGTAGAAAACAAGTCATTATTAGATTCATAATTTTCCATCTTTCTCATTTATCAGTGACATAATGGGAATATGATGTTCCGTTGTTTTCACCATGCGTGTCTTAATTTTTAAGTTTTGTTTTTAACATTAAAGGGTCATAGATATAAACAAATCCTTATTGCAGACTCACAGACACTGAAAAAAAAATTATACTGGAGAATAACAGGAATGGTTATTATAAATGTATTTATGTCAAATCAATGACAACTCCTGTCAACAGTATATATAGCCAGCATTTCTCTAGAATGTTCTGTCTTCTCTCTGGGTCTTCAGGCTTTTCAATGGAATGTTCATTATGTTAGTATTGTCCTGACAATAATGCCTTTTTATAAATGGAATGTAAGTTAAGTGTAATCAGTGGGTTACTGCTCCCAGTTTTGGATGGGAACTGTCTAAAAGTGTGTTCTTCCTCAATCCTGAATGCCTTCCAAACGGTATTTTTTACTTGTGGCAGAATCAGCATATCTGCCACATATATATTTCTGGCTAAATTAATGACTAGAGGGTCCCTTTCAAGAGCCATTGATTCACTGTCATGCTCTCTCTCTAGATATTAAGGTCAGTGATTGTAAGATTATGAAAGCTGACTTACGCTGCCTTTTAGGATCATTTGGCCTTTTCCGCATGAAAAATGAATTTGACTGCAGATTTCGCGCAGAAGAACGAAGATTATTTATGAATTGCATTTTTAGAAAATAGGGAACTTTCTGTCTCACAAAAAAAAAAACCACAGTAGTTTAGTCACAATGAAATGACGGTCATATTCGGTTTAAATTTTATTAATTTATTTCGTACACATCTAAAGGAAACTACCTGACACCATTATTTTGTGAAAAATCTCACTTGCCTGCATCCCACCATGAGGCATTTTCTCCAGATTCGCACTGGCCGTCTGTCAGAGGGCAACCTTTGCACTGGGCAGATTGTGGCTTTTAACCTGTTTCCCCACTTGCCTCTTGTGCTTCTGATTGCATTCAGTCAGTCGACATGATTTTCTCCCCATAAAGAGACCCCCCCCACCCAAAGGCTTTCTGCTTCACACTTGCATGATTATTGCTATTGCGTGGTGCAGTACTGAATGCAGTTGTTCCTCTTTCGTTCTGTTGTACACTGTTCTAAAGACTGACATTTTAATTTAATTGCCTCTAAATTGTCCTTACATGCCCATATGATTCTAAATCAGCACTCTAAGGTTTTTTGGAACTGGGATTGATTAGATACCGTACCATAATTAACCCATAATACCTGATACATTTGTTCACAGTTATTGCATTTGTCACAGAACTGTTGCATTTTTAAAACATTTACACCCCCCTAAAAAACAGAACAGAAACAATTTTGTTGTCTTTGAAAATCTACAATACAATGTACTGGTTTTATTTTTCTAAGTGTATATGAGTGTATATACACCACCTCTATGTCAATGTGGTGTGGTGGCTGTGGTCTTATTTCCAGAGCATTTTCTTCAGCCTCAACCCAGTTTGTATGGAGTATGTGTGGAGTTCTGCTTTTTTCATCGCATGGTTTATGTGGGTTGGCCTTTCTAAATTGCCTGGTGTGTGTGCCCTCTGCTTCCTGTGGCGACACTGAATTGGACAGATGTCTTATTTACATGGATACAACAAACATGCTTTTGTATCTTTGCATGGCAAACATCTAAGGAATAATGGGGGAATCTGAGCACAAGTTACTCCGGAATCTCCGGAATTTATTTGCCTTCACTGATTGCACGTTAGTGTTTATTTTTTTTGTTTCTCTGCAGTTTATATTTTTACAATTATTCTGTCTCGTGGTGACTTTTTTGTCCGCACCGTCGAATCCCACTCTTTCGGGTTGCGAACGCTTACGGAAAATCTTGGCATCTGTAAAAGGAAGTTTAGTTTCGTAGAAATGTTGTTGGAAATGGATTATTATTTGCGTTGATTTGCACACTGTTTAGCTCTTCACAAGGCACAGAGGCACAGAGGTTGCTGGGGAGAAAGACTTCATGTAGTCAAAATTAACCCTTTAAGCAGAAAGTTTTCTGTCCAAATATTTTAAGCATCAGAATAATATCTGTTAAAAAAATATGGGTAGCAATATATACAGTATAGATAAGACAAAATATTGATACGTCAGAAGAATGTGTTTTTATAAGCATAATTTAGCAATTCAAAAGTAATTGCCATTCTCGTAATTATTCACTTAACCTCTGTAATAGTGGGAGATTAGCTTCTAGAAAAAGCCAATGGTCAGGTGATACGAAGTCTTGTGTTTTAATCTCCCCGCATTATACTGGGCGTCTTCATTGTTGACACCTGGTTGGACTTAGTGCTTCACCTTCTCTGTCCTCTGGGTCTTATGGTTCTTTTCTTTGATTAGCGTCTCTTGCTCTACACTGAGCCCCTCTTTCTTCTTCTCCTCCTTGAACTTCCACACAGGTGGCTCCAGGTGGTGCTTAGACATTTTCTTCTTTTTCTCCTTCTTGGGTGTACGTTCCCCTGACTTTATCACCTCGATCTGAGGGATGGAACTGGTGGGGAAGAATGCTGTTATGGCGCCCAAGGTGACGTGGGAGGTAGCTACACACTCTACTGCAGGCTATGGAGAGCCTAGGGACATTTGGCGTGTCTGAACCGCTGTAGGTCAAGGGGATGGAGGAAGTAGAGCTGAAAGGAGACTCCATGGCGGCAATTAATGACAGTTCTCTCAGCTTGCTCTTTGTGGACTGCTGTGCCAGTTCTGGTACTGCCATACGCCTCTTTCCCACCTCTGGGGGGGCTGGTGAGATGGAGTGGGCGGCACCCGGTGAGCACCAACGGACTGTGGATGCCAGTGGTGATGCGGACCATGTGGTCCAACACGCCGTTGTCCTGGGGATCCCTGGGAAAACTGATGGTGAAGGTGGACTGCAGGCACTGGGCCAGCTGTTCCCCCTTGGTCTTGGCTGCTGTTGCCTCGGCTACCAGCTCATTCAGATCTGCCCACTCTGGGGTGGATCTTTCACAGAACCGCTCCGGCACGGGACTGGGCCATCAGGCGCCGGAGTTTCTGGAATGTTTCAAAACGACCGGTCTTTAGCACCCAATCCTCAGAGATCCTTCCCTTTGCTGTGTCTCATTGCATTCACATTGGCCCCTAGTCAAAGGGAAGGTGTAGACAGATATGCAAAAAGATGCTCAAACAACTCAGATTTCATTTTTAATGTTAGCAAAAAGTAATTTTCTCCCCCAAGTATTCAAGGAAGGAAGATCTCTTTATTTCCATTCTACCCCATTGAGACACTATACAGTCTGGATGCTTCGTCAGACTTTTCACTCATATGCATTGCCAGTCCGTGATGGTTTTCTTTTACCACTTGACACATCATTATGCTGGAGAGGTAGCACCACCCAGAGGAGCAGAGCACCTCTTCTTGTTGGATAGAGATTAAGAAAGAGCTCACTTGCTTTTTTTGCAACTGAGGAACCGTAGTTGCCTGTAACCCTCTGTTACGTGGCCAGATGATCCTGGTTATATTTGGCTGCTACAGAACTCCTCCTTGTGGTTGTCAGATGGCAGTATCAGCTATAGGAGAGCAGGAGACAAAACTGCCAGCCAATCTGGAGCCACTTCTGCCACTATTTTTTAGAAGAATGAACAAATTGATCAATAAACCTTACTGGAAACAAAGACTGCATTGTATTAGTCTTTAAATTTTTTAGGTTCTTTAAGATGGCATTGACAGATGACAGCATGTTATACATGATAATAAGTTATTGTGTATTTTTTAATGATCTTTCTTCTTCTGTAAAGCTTTGCCGGTGTAGAATGCGTATGATGTTATTTTGTTTAAATGGACTGCATTTATATAGTGCTTTTCTACTCTAACGTGTACTCAAAGCACTTTACATTTTATGCCACACATTCAGCCATCCACACACACATTCATACACCGGTGGCAGAGGCTGCCATGCAAGGCGCCAACCAGCACGCCTGGAGCAATTTGGGGTTTAGTGTCTGTAGTGTAACTATTTTACCAGGGCAAGTTGTTTGATTATGGATGTACAGTGACTCTCGCTGGACAAATTCTTCTGATAGGAAAGTAAATGTACTAAATGTACTAAGCCATCTTTTGAGGATTAAGTGAAATAGTCTTACTAAAATATTGTGCTTTAATATAGTGACTTTAACAGCCATGGTTAAATCTGAGGCACGGTCTAGTTCACATGTGGTCTTTTATATTTTACCCCTGAGTGGTCAGGGGACAGCTTACATAATCACCTTCACACCCATGAACGCACTGTGAGGTAAGGCCAGCTCAACATAGGCTAATTTTGTGTTAGTGATGTGCATTTAAATGTGCCGTTTTAACTAGATCGTGTTAAAGCAGAAATAAACAGTCCGACTGGACATTTTTTGAATGATACCAGTCTGAGGGAATGTGGTAGCAAGACTGTCCATTCTTACGGTCTTTGCTGCCAAAACACTGCTTCTATACTGGAAGATAACTACAAGTAATATGACATCTCACATAACGAATGCTGAACTTAGTTGCTGCAGCAGCAGACATGGTAAACCGACAAAGCAAGAGATTGTTTTGATAAGTGTTCAGATAGCGTCAGGAACTCTGGTTAGCCAGAAACAGGGAGGAATGCAAGCTGCGTCGGGCCGATCTGGACGAGGTGAAATATTATGTTCCTGGCATTCCAGAATATCCTGTGCATGGAAGAGGAAACGGAACTGACATTCTTTCCTACCTACTAGGTATTTCTACTTCCCCAGTATTATATACAGTATTACAATATTAATTGTCCCTTAAAGTCTTACTTATTAAGTACAACAGATGAGAATGTAAGTGAAATAGTTTACATGATTCTTGCATCACTGTTTGTGGCTGGAGGGACCTACATTGCGTTGAGCTTGCAGAATGCAATGTGAACTGCTGTAATTGGAGGCAGCAATGTTCTGGATGAAAGTGACTAATAGAATTTGTAAGCTTATTCAGAAATGAAGGACCTTGTACACTTGACCATGAATAAGGCACAGATAGACTCATGCAGAATGTTAATGCTGAGCGTTTCATTGGCATTATAACAGGGATGCTCAAAATTTTACAGGTGGACTATTTTGTTGGATATCTATCCATGCATTTTCCTTAATTCTGCAGGGAATACTTTGGAAGGGGATGCTAGTCCATTGTTGGCTGGATACTCACAATCGGAGTATTGTGAGTAATAGTAAGGACAATTCAGAGACACCAATACTGGAATAGAGAGACATAGACACATCTCACTTGGGCTTGTGGACCAAGCCAGGGTTAAATCAGCTAGCCGCTGAGTCACCTTGCCACCGCTTGATTTGGATTTTACACTGTAATCGTTTGCATCCGTGTGAACCCTGTAGAAAACCTTGAGCAGCTTTAGACACTGAGTAACTTCATCTGGTGGCCTCCCAAGTACCAGCCAGGTGCTCACCGGCCATGACCAGCGCTGTCACACAGTGACAGCCCTGCATGGCTGCCTTGATAAGAGCTGTGAAGCCCCGGGTATCCCTGACCTCCAAGTCCACGCCGGAGAAGTAGCTCAGGATGTAATTCACAATAGTGATGAAACCTGAAGAAACAGGACAAGAGGCTGACAGACGGATGGCGACACTGCATCCTCACTGCATTCTTCAGTCGCGTTTTCATCAGTACATCTAACCAAACCTACTGTATGATCATATTGATATTTATGCTTTTTGGTGCCTAAAGTGTTCCGCCTTTATTATCGAAATAAGTTCTTTGGTGCTACATTGAGTATAGATTGATTATACTTCCTATACAGAATACTTAAATACCCATGAGACACTATCTTGAGATTGCTCCTAATTGCAACTTCAAAAAAGTGTCCCCATGTGCCCCTTGGCCCTGTTCCTAGCCCCCGAGGCCTTGTGTTTGATGATAGTGATGTCATGTTGTTTGTGCTATTGTTCTTTTGGGAATGTGTGCCTTGCAGTACAATGGTCGTCACAGAACAAGGCCGCGCAGCTTTGATCACCAGAAACACAAGAATGACTAGAAAGCCGCGATGTGCTTCCTGGGCAGACCTGCCTGCGATGCCATAATGAGTGCTGTGTTGCTGTCATTGATCCCGATGGTTCAAATCCAGGAAGGGACAGTGGTACAACTCTAACACAATATCCACAAAGCCCTCGCAAAGCCGCCAACATCAGACCATTCTGTCATTGAACGTAGCAGAAACACAACAGCAGCAATCAGTGGTTTGGCATTAACTAGCGTGAGTCCCAGCACTGTGGATGGACGTGTTCTCCTACTCTGCCATTGATGTCAGGCTCCATGACCTACACCTGGGTGACGCCCCTATCCAGGACCCTGCGTACCATCAGGGCTTCGTTCCTGGCACAGGCCTCATAGAGTGTAGTCCCAGGGCAGGACCCGTGCTTTGCCTGCTCTTAATCAGGGAAGATCGAATAATCAGAGAGCAGGCTCCTTGAATCCGATTCATCCTGGGAGATGGACACTTCTGAGGAGTCATCGAGCAGACTCAAGCCCAGGTGGGGGTCCTCCGTGGCCGGGGTATGGATATGTGCCATCTGGCTCCTGTTGTCATGCGCAGTCTGCATCCTAAACAGTTCCTGACCATGCAGATGGAAACAAAGCTTAGAATGTGGACGTGTGCCAATGTCACAATGAAAAAGATTTGAAGACCATTTGAAATACGATTATATGCTGATTTAGCACTAAAACAGATCATTTAGCTTAGATTATAATCACCCTGTTTTTTTAATTATGATGACATTACAATAAAATAGGGCACAAGGCATACTATGGTAACATGTTGCTTCCTAGTAATACTCAAGTAGCACCATCACCATGGCAGGGTGTGCAGCCCTTCCACAAGGCATATTTAATGAGGGAACGAGGCTGGGGTGACCGTGGATGGGTGCCAGTCCATTGCAGTTAGGGTTGCAAAGGGGTGTAAAATTTCTGGTAACTTTCCAAAAACTTTCCATGGGAAGTTAAGGTTGGAATTTTAGAAATATTGAACTCCTTGGAACTCCACACAAGCTGTCAGATAGAGCAAAAAAAGCAAACATAGAATATGACTTACAAGCAGTGTTTTGATGTAGAACCTTATTTTGACACACATAATTACTCACAAGCACTTGGTTACACAATGATATCACTATTAGTGCCGTCAAGATTTTTGTTAACTACAGCTTAGTTCCCTGTCATAGGCTGACCTGCAATTTTGCATTTTCCAGATTATTCCCATTAATTCCCATATATTCCTGTTAATTCCCATAGAAAGAATTTTCTAACCCTAATTGCAATGCACACACACACACACACACACACACACACACACACACACACACTCATCCGTAATGGGCAATTTAGCGAGTACATGTCATAGGACTGTGGGAGGAATCCCACCTGACTATAAAATATATAAAAGCATCACATGCTTTGAGAAGGTATGAGACAGAAAAGGATTTATGCTCAACAAAAATCTCTGACTGGCGCCCCAAGGTAAACCAATTCATTCAGATTCAGATTTGGAATATTTTACTGATCCCTGGGAAAATTATGTGGTTACATACAGTACTGTGCAAAAGTCTTAGGCAGTCCAAAGAAATGTTTAAAGCTGATTATCTGGGTAGCAAGTGTACTTTGGCTTAGAACAAAAAACACAATTTAACATTAGAACATGTGCAAATTAAGAGTA
>JAODJX010000109.1:7716486-7730600 GCA_026776945.1 Isichthys henryi
CCGGGGGCCCCCGCGGGGCCCGGCGCCCGCCCGCAGCCAGGCGGGACAGCTTTGGTAATGTAGCACAGAGGAAACTGGAAGCAACAGGAACACGCTGAACAAGTTCCAGATGTGCGAACAAACTGCTCAGCGTTTTCCTTAAATTTTCTTAAAGTTTTATAATCAGTGTTTGCCATTAAGCTGATTGCGCCTAGTACGGGGTGCTGCGTATCAGAGAGAGTGTAGATTCTGCTGGTGATCCTTATCTTGGGTTGCAAT
The DNA here is from genome assembly GCA_026776945.1 of Isichthys henryi. NCBI lineage: Eukaryota > Metazoa > Chordata > Actinopteri > Osteoglossiformes > Mormyridae > Isichthys > Isichthys henryi. The sequence continues at coordinate 7,716,745 of JAODJX010000109.1, forward strand.
TGCCTTACATGTTGGTATTGAGCTGGACTGTACACAGTAAAGACTTCAATGCATTTATTAACCAAATTCGCGATCATCCACATACATTTCTTGCCATTAAATGGAATTTACACAAGGAAAACATGACGTGTTCTGTAGAAATGACTTGATTTTGACAGCTTGGTTGCATTTTTGCTTAAGAAACGAAGGCATGAAATAAACCCTGAGTTGTCTAAGAAGGTGTTTTTTTTTGGTTTTTGTTCAACTCTAGTGCTGTTCTTTATTGTCCAATCATTATGCATGCAGGACACTGTTTTGCGGTATTTCATTTACTGTTATTTATGAAAGGTGTTCTTAAAAAATATGTTTACTGAGTGCATGGAAGGAGTCACAGTCAGATTCAATTATCTCTCGCCTTGATCAGTTGGCTGGTTGAAGACCACACCAGCTAACGGATTCTTCTCCTCATCCACCAAGAGTAACGTCGACTGCAGGGAGTATATATTACATCCAGTTAGAGTTGGCGGGCCTCACTTTGCTTGTGCCTCTTGCTTCGTACCTTGTGTGTCTTTGTGCAGAGAAGCGAACGTGAAGGATCACCAATCTGGTGGGTATTTGGAGCTCAATAGCTGCTGGTGGCTTTGGCAGAGACTCCAGACCGTGCCATTGTTTATGACCTCATACTCACCAAGACCACGCGCCTTACTTCCTTTATTCCTCCCACAGCATTCTGCCCCACAACAGCTATTTTAAGCTGCCATTTCCCTCATTATTTCTCGCACTGTCATCGGGAAGGTCATTTTTCGGTAATAAAATATACTGAGAGCAGGGAGATGACTCATAATGAAGTTCAGGAACCGCTGACCACATGTATGCATAGATGGCACAAAAGAATGTTCTAATTTGGGAGTTCTAAGCTTGGGAGTATATATCAATATCAAAAAAGGAAAAACTGGGTTTAAAACTAAAACAGGACATACTCTGTTATACTGCGATATAAACTCATCAAGAGGTTAACTATACCCTGTATGAAACTGAGGCAAAGTATGTAAATATGCAGAATGAAATTTCAGCGGCGTCAACTACTAACAAGTTCAAACTTTTTAAAGATGTAAATAATCTGTGTTATTGCTATTGTTTGGGTAAAAAATATTTTACCTGCCCATATGTATTCAAACCTTGTAGTCAGTGCAGAGTTGTGGGGTGACTTGGAATCTGTCAAAATCCAGGATTTGCAGCATTGTGACGTACAAGAATATCTAATGGTACAGGCATAAATAAATAAATGGATGTTCCAGGGAGCACAAGGCAGGGTGCGTCCTGTGCAGAATACTGCATGTATTATGTGCAAATTAGTAACAAGTTCATCCTGTATTTGGAGTGGGAGAAAGTTGGATCACCTGGAGGAAACCTGTGCAACTTGGGGAGAATAAGATACACAGATGGAATGGTGGAATGGAGATGGGATTTGAACTCCCATCCCTGGAACTGTGAGGTCGCTTCTACCATCTGGAATTACTCCCTTATTTAAAGGGATTAATGTTGTCAAAGACAATTTAGGCATAATTTCACTGAAAGGAATCTGGACACTGTGTACAGATTTTGCACAATCCAGTGTGAATCCACACAATCTACAAATAAATGAATCTATTTCTGATCCAAAAGAAGCAGTAACAGTTTACATAAATAGTCCAGATGAGGGCAAAAAATCTTAAGGAAGAAGCAAAATAAAGTCACAGCTCTTAGCAGTGACTCACAAAATCCAGACACACGCTCCTGCTGTTTGGTTGACAGTTTGCTGTGACTGGAGACAGAGCTCTACCCCTGGAACCAGTCAGATAAGTGAGAGCACTTACACTGGTCAAATTTACGTTTAATTTAGAGCTGCTTCTGTTCAGGTCAGAGCTGCACTCATGCAGCGGTCTGGGTCTATGCATTAACTGCCAGGGAACATAAGAATGAATATTCTATATGGGTAGACATGAGAAGCTTTGCTTGGATGGGTCAGTGCCCCATCCTGGGTTATTCCCTGCCTTGCGCCCGCAGCTTCCAGGATCGGCTCTGCACCTCTGCGATCCTGAATAGGAAAGGTATGGAATATATATGAGAAGTTGTTTTTTTTTTAAGTTTACCTATTCCTTTTTTTATTTTTGTTTTTCTTTTGTAAGAACACATTTTTCATAATGAAGGCAGTTGATGATGTATGAATGAATCCGCAGTTGAATGAATTAGCAATGGAATAAACAAATGAGTCGTGTGGCTGCATCTGAGCACATGCGGCACACAGGTGGGGTCAAGAAGTTTGCTTACCACTGAGCCAAGCATTAGATTGGCCAAGATGCCTGATATCAGCTGTTTGTTTCAACCATGGGCTGGCTTTTGCAACAGTGCTCCATAAGGGGGCAGTATAGTTTTGCAGACATAAAATTACAGCTCTGTTTAAAATACTTCATAAAAATAAATAATATATGATTCTTGCAGCAGCTTCACGGTCCCTGGCACGTTACAGACTGATTCTAGCTTATTTGACGTACCATCTTACATTCTGTATCCCTTTAATCTGCACACCCCTAATAATACTAGTGATTGGACAATCGCAAAATAAAGCACTTAAAACACCCAAACAACTTGCACAAACATGCCCAAAAATGTTCTAGTTTAAATTCTGACAGTCATGGGATGTAAACCAAGCACAAACCAATTTCTTAAAGTTTTACTAACATAGATAAACAGACAAATTGTAAACAAACTTGCGCTCACACCCATACTAACATGGGGTTCCCTTGGCATTGTAAGCATTTTGGAGACTTCTGACCTTGGTCAAATACGTTATTTTCAATGCTCTACCCCTTGGGAAGAATGATTATAAACCTTGTCTCAATTGGTTCAGCGTAGGCGACATGTCATCAGTTTTTCCCACGCCATCTCTAGTTTACAAAGTCTTGAAAATTGCAAATAAAAGTATAAGAAGTGCTTTACCTGTTCATTTGTCCATGTTCTGTGTAATTTCATTACTGGGTTTGTATCATAGCTTTAAAGCGAGGTAGGATTTGAGAATTGTCGTGGAGCTCGTATTTTTCTAGGCTATTCATTTCTTCCTGTTTCAAGCATCAACATGTTATTGGAAGCCATATTTCCCCTAGAGGCCATATTGAAATGACAATTGTCATTTGTAGTTTTATTTACGTGACCATTTGTCTGGGTAATGTTTTTTAATGGTTGGAAACTTGTGTATTAATATAATTAAGTTCCTGTTAGCTGGAATTAGTTTTTTTACGTTACAATGTAATTTTAAATATTTAAAACTCAGAAACTAGCAGTAGTATCGCAGATGGGTCAGTTAGGGGGTGTGGTGAGTCAACGAAAACTTAAAATGGAAACCACTTTCAGCGAGTCAGATATTTTTCTAAGTGGACCTGATCTGGTTTGCCAACCCTATGATGTCTCTTGCCCTTTTTCAGATCACATTGAGAGGATATGAGCTGTCACAGGCAGTGACGTTCAGTCTAATTGGACTATTCATGTGCTTCTCCCTTCCTGTATGCAGTTGTCCTGCTTGAGCGATTGCAAGAATGCGCAGCCAGACTTCTGGAGAAACCTTGTGGAGGAAGCAGCCATGTCCATAAAAGGGCTGTGCTTGCAAATATTCCAGCTGTTTTGGAGAAGCAGTTCCAGTGCCCTTTGGCTTCTTCCCAAAGGGCGCTGATCTGAGGCCGGTTTCCAGGCCGATGTTGGTGTGTCTGCATCGGCGTGGCTGTAGTTAAGAGCTCGAGTCCACTCAGCTGTAGAAAAAGAGGAGGATGTGTGATAGGTTATATCTGAAGCTTTGCAGAATGAAAAAGATTAAAACTAACAGTCACCAATCCCTTGTGGTGCACATCAATGTACCTTATAAACTTCAGAAAATGGGCAGCATAAGACTATTAAAGCTGAATACACTGGAGGTTCCCATTTTAAACAAAATATCATAAATCTATGATTTTGGGTACGAGACCCAAATGCAGGAAAAGCTATGGGACATTCCGTTAGATTTTTCCAAGTTTTTGAAACAGGAAAATGAAACAAACTAAAGCATATTCATGATTTCAACATCATGTGAATTTTACCACAGAAATGGAGCCCCTCACACTTTTTATGCCCATGTGTAATTTATATAATTTATATTATATTATTGCTAAAGATGCACCTCTAATGTGTGCATCCGTCCTCTAAGCAACATTGACAGAAGAGGTGAAACAAATAACAGTTTAAGGAACTGTATTCAGAAAGTGAAAAGACTTCTTTTATTTTTTCAGTGATTTTGTATAATAGTGTTTCTGCATCAAAGGTTGCTCTTGCAAACTACTATATCAAGACTTTTTGGACTGTAAAAGCAAAAATAATCTCAGTAATATTCACAAGATGTGCCTTTTACTGATTTTTAGGTAGAAGAAACAGTGTATCTCCATAATTCTACCCCAAGATTCAGAGTTACAATTGTCTCTTTAGTGCTTATTAAAATATTAGGCTTCTCAGTCGCAGAATAAATATGCATTCAGACTGGGCTCCTTGCGGAACATGTTGCAGTGAATCCTGACTTCTGCAGAAATTGTGTGTCCATATGTGTTTGTGTGCTAGAGAAATACAACAATCACACCTCCAAGTACATGGTATGTAGAAGGATATACAACGAGGAATATAAATATTAGTTTTTCATTTTCATTCATTTCACTGAAAATATATGCATGGAATAGAAACACATTTATAGACTTCGCAGGAAAGAAAAATGGTGGGCTGGGCTTGTGGGTGAGCTGTGACACATTTAGTGAATGACTGCAGGAGAAAAGCCTTTTAACATAAAATGCAGTGCATGTGGGGGGGTTTCCTTCATATTTTTTTGAAAGCCTCAGGGAAGATGTTCTGCAAACCAACGTGAAAGTGAGAGTGAAGGAGACAGATGGCAAAAATGGGGTTATGGGGCGGGAGTGAAGGGGCCGTTTAAGGGGAGAGTGTAACGTGGCAAGGGGGCAGGCAGGCAAAAAAAAGACACACATGGAAATGTTTCCGCAGAGTGCGGGGAGTAAATCTCATAAAGAGGAAGGGTCAGAGACAGGGGTGCCAAGGATGGTGCTTGTGCTGGAATCGAATGATTCATCAGGCATCTCATTACTCTAATGAACTTCGTACACCGTGATCAAGTGCCGCATGACATGCAAGTCCGTGTCGGGTCTTCAGTGAGTCTCTGAGTCTCATACCCAAGTGTTGATGGTGACTGGACACAACGCTGGTCTCAGCAGAATTTGCTGATTACTGAAGAGAAGGGACTAGAGAGTGGGAGTGGCTTTTGAAGGCTTCTGATGAACAGCCCCCCTGTATGTACAAAAGAGTGTCTAACAACGTTTTATTCATAGTCATGTAAACATTTATTTTTGGGGGCAGTGGCAGAGGTGCAGTGCTCCCCTGTACAGCTTGAGGGTAGTGTAAACCACAAGCTTGTCCCAGCATGGCTGAGATCAGCTCCTTGCTGGCTCCCCGCTGACCCACGTAGGAAAACATCAATGAAGCCGCTCCAGGCTCTGAGCCAGCAGCTCTCCTGATGCTCCCAGTGCAGACTTACCTTAAATGGTGCACTGCTGTACTGAGAGAGTGAGTAATAGGGCAAGGAAAATTAAATTAAAGCACAATTTAGAGGACAGGTTTTTGAGAACATGAACACGTGTTGGGTAGGCAGACTGAAGGTAATGTAAAAAGAGTGATTTTCCTGAATGGAAGGTTCCTCTGCCTGTCTGTCATTTGTCTGTCCCTGTGTAATAGTAGGTATTTATGTTAGTATTCATGCTTGTCTTGTATGGTTATAAGAAGGTTGAGTGGTGGCTCAATGGGTAGCAGTGTTGTCTGATACCTCCAGGGTTGGGATCTACTTCCCATACACACTCTGGGTGTGTGGAGTATGTATGTTCTTCTTGTGTTGTGAGGATTTATGTATGATTGTGTGTATGGTCTGTGATGGACTGACTTCCCATCCAAGATCTTTTGCCCTATGCTGCTTGGGATAGGATCCAGGCCCTCTAAAGCCCTGTATATGAAAAGAATTTGGAAGATAGGTGTATAGATACACAAAGGTGTTCAGTTCATAAACTAAAGTTATAACTACACCAGAAGATGGACTGATAGATGTATTATATGCGCACACAGTTATTGGCGTGTGATTGAATTGGGTGTTTTTGTAACATTTGTTTCCTGAAAGGAGACAGTTGTATGTCCTGCTGTGAGAGTGAGACAACATGCATTTTGTTTTGAGACTGTGAGTTAAGGAAACCTGCCCCTTATCTCACCATGTCCCGGACTTTCCCCAGCCCCTGTTTAGGGTTATCGGACGTGCAGGAAATCTGGGTTCAAGCAGAGAGGGAACAATGTATGCAAACATTGCAAATGACAAATCGAGTGCGTCTTCTGTTTTTGGCCATGGAGCCTTGGGAACCTCTGTTCTCCATTTAGATGGTGTTTAGGTGTCGCCCCTTCTGAGGAACAGCCAGTTTGAAGCTTTGTGACTGTGATATAAATGACCATCCAGTAACAGTGATATTGAAATCAGAGTATATGAACTTACTGGGGAAAAAGGAAAGAAAGACCGCGGTGGCTTAATAACAAACGTAATAAAATAAAGCCAAACATTTTAAACATAAATCATCAGCATAACAATCTGAAATAGAACCTCTCAGCCCATGTCAGCACAACCTAAGAAATATTAGTCTCTCTAGTTAAAACTTATTTGGAAATGACTACGTTGGAATCTTGGAAACCAGATGGAAAAGTGTTTTCTTGCAGCCTGGGCACCGGTCCGTTAGGAAAGTCTAGTTTGGTTCTCTAGATGGATTGGATGCGTGAGAAATAAGTGGAGAATAAGCGAGAAAAGCGAGGGTCCCGGTTATGTGGTAATTTGGGTCGCATGTGGCCTGAGGCATTCATGTGCACGCTTTAAATTATACTCCATAAGCACATTCTGAGTGCCCTTTCTGGGATCATAATTAATTTCTCTGTCTTTAATTATTCATGTAAGATATTAGACAAATATCATGTCTGTCTCATGTATACTTTGTTCTGGAAAAGGAAGCGCTGTGTCAGTGATGCAGTTTATTTGTCAGTGATGCAGTTATCTGACGATGGGCGGGTGCTCATCACCCTTGGATGTCTGAGCTATTTTCAGGTTAGTTTGTTATATTATGCCAATATTTATGCGTCCAGCCCATAGCTGGCTGGCGTCCAGCAACCCTACTGACCGGGGAGGAGTCCCCTGGGTGATTTTTCTTGGTGGGGGTATCCTGAGGGGCGGGGTTTCAAACCCATAATTTTATTATGTAACTGTATCTCTGTTTTTTGTTTATTGGAATTCCACGAATCAGGACCTGCAGTGATCTATATTGCTTCATGTATCTGTGTCCATTGTGGGGTCAAAATTATAGAGCTGCGAAACTTACAACTGAATGAAGGCTATGCGTTGCAATTTCCGGTTTGTTTGTGTGTGTTTTGTATATATTTTTTCCTTCTCAAATTACCTGTTTTACAAAATGGCTGTTTGAACAGTCAGGGGTAAAGGTTCCGAAGGCTCTTTTACCTCATTTCCTGATTTTGCTCTGTCACATTCAAACCAGAGACACCCAGGCTGTGCATTGGCGTCACAGCCAAACAAATCCGGGCAAAACGTGTTCTATCGGGGACGAAAATATGGAAAATATGACTGAAAGGTTAACCTATAAATTTTAGCAATATTCGACATTTTTATGTTCTTTGGTGTAGCTATTGCTCCACACATACTGCTGTGGGGTTAGGGTTAGTTATCAACTGCCTGTTTTGCAGATCTATCTTCTTATCACATGCATGATGATATGGCTATCAATACTTCTCCATATTGTGACTCCTGTGGACCAGGCCCATAGCCGGAATTAAATTTCAAGGGGTGTTCCGTAGGGTGGGGTTCAAACAGATTTTGGACAGGATTCAATCCTGTAATTTTATTACCTAGATGCATGTCTGCTGTGGACAGAGGGTTTCTCTGACTTAGCAGGGATTCAGTCTGTGGGAGAGACAGCTATAGATCTTGTCACAAAACAACAATGGCTAAAGGTGTTGCAAAACATTGCAGGAGCACCGGTTTCATGTCATTGCGACGTTTGGATCACAAAGCCCTTCCGCACTATCCAGAGTATTTCCAGGAAGTTCACGGGGCAGGTCTTGCATGGATGTGCTCCCACCTTGCTGGTGACAACGCACTCTCTCATTTTACCCATCAGATACGGTTTTCATTTCCACTCCCTCCGGCTCCACTTTCCGTCTGCCACTGAATCACCGATCACATGATTAATGTCATGCATGAACTGACTGCGGGGAGACTTCATGTCATATTTCTTCTGCCTGTGTTATTTCAGGCACACGGACACGCACACACGCATGGGAGATCAGACTCACATGATACTTCCCACAGGACGAAATGCTTAAGCAAGTTTTAATTTATGTTTCATTTAATTTATCCTCATTAATATTTCAATGTTTTTATCCGTAGACAGATTCTGGCACTTTTCTGGCAGTGATATTAACACTAAATAGGAAACTCTGATATGCACTAACAGCATGAATACATGACCCTACCACTCATTTTTGTCTTGTGGCAATTAAAATGGTCTCGGCCATTTCATTTCTAAGGAAACTCCTCCTGGTGGTGCCAGCCAGTAAATGTTTACAGTGCACCTGACTCTGCAGTGAGGTAGTGCTGCAGAGAGTGAATGGCTGTGGGAGAGCACTGGGATGCAGTGAGCGGGATTTTGGATTTTCAAGGGGAAAATCCATGATACAGAGTTTGGGGAGTGGGGGGTGGTGGGGGGGGTGGTTTGCATGGAATGGCCGGCACCAGGTGGGCGGGCGGCCCCGGCGGCCCCCCCCCCCCCCCGGGCCGCGGCGCCCGGCCCGCGCCCGGGGGCCCCCCTGCGCGCGCGCCCCCCCGCCCCCGCCCCCCCCCCCCGCCCGCCGTTGATAGATCATCAGGCTCAGATTGATTTCAGCACTGGTAATCCCTTTTGAAATCCAATACCTCCTTTTTTACTCCCACAGCATCTTGGAATTAGTTTTAATATCCACACCCCTTTCATAATAGAAATGTAATAAACAAACATGGCAGTCCCATGTGGGATCCCAAAGGGTAACAATCACCGTTCCCAAGAAGAATCGCAAGATGACAGATCGGATCAGAAACCTCCCAGAGTGCCAATATGAAAGATGTAGATGCAAATCTCACTCTAGCTACACTGGACTAAACAAAGCCGTATTACGGATGCAAACCGAGCCGGTGGACCACAACAAATATTTAAATATCATTAAACTGCTAAAGACAAACATGCAGAATGGCGGCCGATTCCCAGCGGCACTCAATTTTAATCTCTTCATCAAGCCAGATGTCTGCAATCTGGTGCTGACTTCATGGATAAAATATTCCGACCGTGTCTTGAAGCCGTGACCTCACGGGGTATGGCGGTCTGTGCGAGCTCAGTACTTTCTTTAAGCCAGGAGCAGCCTCGACAGTGAGACAGTAGGGTGAAGGAGTTCAACAGATAAATCATTCAATCACATGGTTAGACAGAATTAAATATGCATATTCACTACCCTGTCAGGGTTAGTGTTGGGAACCCCTGTTTTACAACCTAATGTCTAAGTGACATCACTGTGCTAATGAAGTATGGGCCACACACAGCTCACTGAATTTGGCCTCTGTGCCCAAAAGGTCGTGGGTTCAAATCTCATGGCTAGTCCTGATGGAAAGCCCTTAATCACAAACACTCCAGGGACACCTGCTGATTCTAATATCTGAACTCACATATACATTGCTTTGGACAAAAGCCAAGGGTGGAATGTTTAGGTCCAGAAAGTAAAAATCCAGGCCAAGATTTGTTCCAACCAATCAGCTGAATACTCACTGACTGACTCTATAGGTTCAAATAGTTGGTTGAGACAAATTCTTGGTATGGATTTTTACCGAATTTTCCACCTCTGACAAAAACATGTAAATTTCTCAAATACTTTACTTTAGAATGGTAGCATAGTGCCTAAGTGGGCAGTACTATGGTCTCACGCCTCCATGTTATGGGTTCCATTCCCGGCCCCCGCTCGTTGTACGTGGATATTGTGTGCTCTCCTTCTTTCTCTTATTCACTTCCATGGGGAATTATCAAAGTCATCAAATCAAAGGCCCTGATACATGCCGTACATACTCGGTTTTACCGAGTTTTATTAAGTTTGTGACTTCCTCATTACTAAGCATAAAACACACCTTCTTCCTTGAGCAGGCACAGTTTGCAGCCAAAGAGTAACCGGCAAGCCGGCCCCTTCAAAGCCAGTGTGTTTAGCCGGGCCGTCTGGAGGCCGCACTCATAAGCGCGTGTGATCAGCCAGGCTGATGTGGTGTGGCCCTGTCCACCTTGAGAGACTGGGACAGCCATGCAGAACAGGAAATCAGCCCAGGAGTGCTAAAAGCAAAAAGGGCAGCTATGCTGGAAATATAACGCTGTCTAGCTGACGTTTCTAATCCAAAATTATTTTTTGCCTTTTCCCTGATGCCTTGTTCTTTAAATGCTCTTATGTTGCACTTCTGACCCGCGAAAATTATCAGGTTATTATCAAGTTACTGTCTAGTTGTTAAGTAGCTCTTGCTCCAATTCCGCTTACACTCATACCTGGGCATTCTTTGGAAGCTCAGTCTAGCTGCTCTTATGCCAAGTTGACTCTTTGACAGCACAAATGTTTGCCATGTACTATTTGCCTCACTTGTATCTCGGTTTGGACAAAATATGTAAATTGTTATACAGGTTCTCTAAAGAAACTTCGATTATCTTTATTTAACCATCATACTGTCAAAAGTCACATCTGTTACCATCCATCACGCAACAAATAAAACACTACATCAACATCATCCATGTATCTTCCATAACTGATAATCGAGTAACAATATCAAAGGAGGTCGGTAGTCTGTCCCAAGAGGCAGAGAGCACCAGGCAGGGGCCCTCCCTGGATGGGGTGCCAGTCCATCAGGGGGCACCAGGAAGCAGGAGGCCATTACACCAGCCCACATCAGTTCCCTGACAGGTGAACTGTGTGTATCCTCACTAGGGATGGGTATTCTTAGGGTTTTATCGATACTGATAATGATACTGGTAAGTAGCGGCATCGATTAGCAGTATCGATTCTCTTATCAATACTACTCTCCATAATGTGGTACAAAAAAGACATGACACGACGTGAAGGGATTTAACAGTTATTTTAATATAACTTTTTTTGCAAAAATAAGTTAGTTTCCTGTATTAATGTAGTGCTGCTTCCTGCTAGTCCCGGATATAGAAGGCTGAATTTAAGGCCGTATTTTAAACCGCTGAAAATTTGGCAGTGTATTTGTAAAGTGAAAACAAAAGGATTGAATATTACCTCTTGAGTTATGAAGATGGTATTAAAACACAACAAAAGTTTACAACTGAATTTGTCATTTTGAAATGTATTTCGAGGAGAAAGTAAATTAACTGAATTCAGGTGACTGAATAATTCAAATGAACTTCATAAGCTGAATATTTTGGAACTGAATTGTGGTAGCTGAAGACTTTTGCATTGATTATTTTACCAATGAAATTACAACTGAAATATTTTTTATTGAAAGATTCAATGTTGAAATGTACATTCACATGAAATTACAGCCCCCAGATATTCAAGAATTATTGAATATTTTTATTCAAGTATTACTAAATGCAATGTGTTTTTATTTGCTTAATGTAACTCAGCATGCGTTTTTGCATCAACGTCTTCTGTCATTAATTTACTTCCATAAGCATTACATTTACTAAAGTGAGCCTACACTTTTGAACACTTGACCCCATCTGTCATGATGACTGGAGAGCAAACATGCACTTTTGCAACTAAAATATTTGACCTGCAGTATCATCATCATTTGGGGATTGTTAAGACTTTAAAAATGCCACTATGTTACGTCACTGCAACACTTCTTACGGTACTTTCTTTACTTTCCTTTTTCCAGTGACTTCCAATCGCGTACCAGTACCAAAAGTCCCAGTACCGAAAGTGCAAAACCGGGGTGCTTTTCCGGTACTTTGGGGTGGGACTTCAAATAATTTCTTTGTCGACTGGTTATGCAAATAGCCTGCCTCTGAAACACAATACAACAGATACCTACAAAAAAAGTTGCAAACTCAGAGAACAACGATATATATATATAAAAAAAAAAAGTTATAACAATGGATGCATGGACAAATAAAGAGACCGAAGCTTTAATTGTGATCTAGTTGGAAGCACAGACAGAACAAGATCAGGATTGCTGGGACCAGAAATAAAGTATTTTGTATAATATACTAGGGCGGAACAGTATTATTTGGTTGTAATAAATACTGGGGTATTTATAAAGCAAAAAGGAGTTTTTGCCCACAATTTCACACAAATCCATCTAGGAGTGATTTAAATGATTATGATTGTTCCGGAGAAGGCATGTAGTACTTATGCACAAGCAGCAGAGGTAAAACTTTAAACTAATTTTTAAACATATGTACATTAGATAATCCATAAAAGGAATAATAATTAAAATTGCAAAGCTGGTTAAATATTTTGTTTCCTACGACAAAGTAAAAATGTTTTAATGAAACAAACACCTTGCGCTATGACGTCTGTACAGAACTGAAAGAAAGAAAAAGGCTGATCTTAAATCTAGATGACTATACACATAGGAATTGCATGTGCATAACATACGGTGTTGGTATTAATATCACACACCGTCTAGCCATTTAATAGCCTATAGCCTGTTTTTGAATTCAGTACAAAATTCCCGCCTTGCGTTGTGACGTTATTCAGCACAGAACCAGTTTTTACGCCAGTAGAAAACGAACACCTTGATTTATAGTACTTTTAGTACATTATTTAAGTACCAAAAGTACAGTACTTGATGCGGTGGAAAAGCGTCCTTAGAATGAATTAACAGCAAAAATACTGATAGTGGCACCGTTTGTCTAGGAGCTTATCGACAGGATCGGTATCTCTTATTCCCGAAACGGAAGCCATTCAGTACCGGTTTTTCGATACCCATCCCTAATCCTCGGGCCATTCCAGGAATGATTCATTTCCGACATCTTGTCTTATTTGCTCAACTGCTGTTATTTCCTTTATTAGTGCTTTATCTCTGACTACTTTGGCTAGTTTGATTACTAATCGCCGCTTCAGCTCTCACAGCATGAATATCGAGCGGATGGCTGCAGAATTATTAAAGGCACGTTCGTGTTTTGAGGGAGACGACTAAATAAAACAAGAGATTGGCTTTAATCTCCATGTTTTTGCTCCAGAAAGACAGCCCTGCTTCCCACAACTAATCCATTTGCTACTTCACCAGGTGTTTGTGGGCACGCATTGATAAAAAAAGGCAATTTGGGTAAAAAAAAAAGAAGAGAAATGGCCCAACGGAGATTAAAAGGCAGACAGACGTCAGCTAAGGTTTTCAAGCCACTCAATTCCATTTAGTCCCACATCTGCATGAAAATGTAGCTCACTGCGTGCGATCTGAATGTATAATGTACTTCATGTGATTAACCTGCTTAAAAAAAATTAAAAAGTCAGTTTCTTCTGGTTTATCATAGTATCCTAATAGATAAAGAGGATTTCGCATGCGGTAGACACAGCTCACAGGTCATATACATTCATAAGCCACTCATAAAAGATGAAATAATTCAAGGTTAAAATACACCATGTTAAATATTGATCTGTATTATAACCAAGAGCCTAAAATATTCACATTTATTCATACATCTAGTACATGTCGTATGTCATCATTGGGCCTGAAGCTGAATTGGGGGGGGGGGGGCAAAATA
>JAODJX010000109.1:7746776-7759377 GCA_026776945.1 Isichthys henryi
CTCCCCCCCGCCCCCCCCCCCCCCCCCCCCCCCCCCCCGCCCCCCCGCCCGCCCCCCCCCCCCCCCCCCCCCCCGCCCCCGCCCCCCCCCCCCCCCCGAAGGTAAACATATATAGAAAATCGTCTCATGATCCACAGTTTGAGTGCCACTACGGCCATTGTCTGTTGCCTCTCTGTTCTCGGGTGTTTTACAGGCATGCAACATCTTCCACAGATACAAAGAATGTCTCCAATTCAGTGTAGTTAATGCTAGTGTATGACAAGAGATATTTTTAATTCTCGATCCTTGTACAGTGGTACAGTGAACTACTCTCTGCTGGATAATAGTTTTATTTTGACTGAAAGATGTGCATGTCTGTGGGGGGAACAAAACTGCAGCGGCTGAGATCAGAGGGAACGCTGCAGATAACAAGCCATCAGAAAGATTTACATTACAGCATACACTGCAATTGATTTCTTTCTCAGCTGGGAGTGCCTCGGAGATCCCTGCTTTTTCTCGGTCCAGGTGTGGCCATGTTGTTCATGGGCCATATGGTCAGCCCTGTTGCAGAGCCATGTGCGCCCGCGCATGCCACCCCCATGCAGCTGCGGCAGCTATGCCCTCCGCCAAACGTGCAGCTGCACAGAGTCTCTGTACAAGATAGCAGACATCCAACGGGAAGGATTCCATCTGGATCTTGATAATGTCTTTTAACACGGCACTGGAAACTCAGCTTGGGCTTTCATAAGATTATACTGCTGAAACCAGCTGTGATTAGAGTTTCAGCCACACTGGACAATGACATCCTGTGGTCTAGATAATAAGGACAGAAAAGCCAAACGACAGACACAGAAGCTAATAAATTGAGGTGATCCACAGAGTGCTGCACTGAGCACTGCAAGTGACACAGAACTGAACATAGCAACAAAGCACTGAATTTAGCAACGTAGCACTTATGCAAGCAACAGGATGTCGTGTGCTGTTGTCCTTCCTTTTGTGATTTACACAGTTTCGGTTGTGTCTGTGCAGAGATTTAGGCATAATGTTCTTCAGGCTTCATGCCCTCACTCATCGTTCCACTTTTGCATGTACTGTATCATTGCAATTGAAAAAGACACTGTATGTGGGAGAGAAAGTGCAGCATTCTGTCATTGTACATAACTTTGTGCCATTTCTTTAATACAACAGATTAAATGTATGGTCGCTGATATGCCGATTAACCGGTAGGACAGCATGACAAGGACATGCCTTTGGGTTTCCTGTGAAGTCACTGTGACCCTTGATGTTCTGGGCGGGCGATGGTGGACAGCTACTCCAGATGTGACCACTGTAAAACCCCAGGCCAACAATTTCTCATGCACCGTCTTGGTCCCTCCTCCTCCCGTACTACACAACTGTTCCAAGTGATCTTTGGATTTCCTCCCTCGTGCTTTCCCTTTCCACCCTTCAGGGCACGCTGGCTGAATGGGAGTACTCCACTCATCACTTAATTCTCCATGTTCAAACCCAAATAAACTCAGCTAAACGAAAGAAACCCAGCTGAGTCGGGAAGGCTCTTGGGAGCAGGTCTGCCAAGAGTAATGGACGCCCCAGCAGATGATGGATGAGGTGGCTCCACGTGCTTCCAAGTGCTCATCATAGCATGTTTTCTGCATGGTACGGGGCAGATGCCGCCCGTGTAGCCTTGCTGTGCACCAGAGCTGTGTTCCCTGTCAACCTGTGACTGGTGATAGTGGTGATGGTGAGTGCAGAGGTAATAAGAGGAGGCAGCTCAGAAGGGGGTAATAGCCAACATTGACTACGCAAAGACAAACACAAGCTATAAGACTGCTGCAGACAGGATCAGTAAATGGCAGCACTCATACTGTTATGCGTGAGCTTATCTACACTAACAGGCAGAATGCCAGGCAACATCCTGATGCAGACAATCACGTGAGGGGTCAGTGGACATCAATGAAAATTTAAAAAGGACATTGTTATGTGAGGGAATCTCTGGAAGTAGTTTCTCATTTGGATACACGGTGTGTGGTTAAGTGGGCTAAGCATCTGCATCTGTGAGCGGAAAGTTGGAGGTTCGAGCATGGCTTTGGCCGAACAGTCACATGTCCATGAGCCTGTGAGATAGACCCTTACCCCCAGCTCCATGGATGGCTGCCTACCACTGTCAAGCTTCCTCTCACCTACATGTTTGTCATGCAGAGCAAGATGGGAGTAGACTAAGGCCTACGTATTTTTTTAAAACATTGGTTATTCTATGCATTTTGGCCTTTCGTCCACATGCAAACGGTGTTTTACATGACTGAAAATAGAGCTTTTGTAAAACCCTGTTCAGGATGAAGATTTTCAGATAATTTACATGACTTTCTTTGATGTCAAACCGTTCCCTGTTGCTGTTTACATTAGCTGCTTTTAGCCCAGCAGAACTGGTAATAAGGCTTCTGATTGATCAACATGGCTTTCCGGTTAGAATTATATTGCTCTTGACAGCGCGTTTTAGCATTTTCAGGCCTAAAACGTAACTTCCCCACAAGGATCAATAAACGTGTCATTATTATAACACTACATAGGTCATGGTGATTTGATTCAAAGGTGGTACCTCTTTGTATCTAATCTCGGCCCCTTCAGATGACGCAATCTGAAACTTCTTTTTGCACAGGATTGCCGATTATGGCCGAGACTGTGTTATGCATTGAGTCCTTTTACATTAGATGAATTTTTGTATTGAGGCTGAGCTCAGCGACACAGTACTATCTCATGGGTTAGCCGGGACTTCAAGGCAGGAGATAAGAATGGATTATCACTTACGTCTGTTTGTCATCATGTTATGGTCACTGCTCTCCCTGGTTATAAATACCTTCCTTCCACATGCCGTTTGATAAAAGTTTGCATTTCTAGGAGCAGTATAAGAAC
Organism: Isichthys henryi; assembly: GCA_026776945.1. Lineage (NCBI taxonomy): Eukaryota > Metazoa > Chordata > Actinopteri > Osteoglossiformes > Mormyridae > Isichthys > Isichthys henryi. The sequence continues at coordinate 7,749,666 of JAODJX010000109.1, forward strand.
AAGCAAATGAGTCATGCTTTAAAAAAAAAGCAATAATGACATGAGAAATGGAAACGTTCTGCAATTTTCTTTTGTAAGGCTTTGCATCCTCTTTCAACATATTATTTTAAAAACTGTTAGATTCCTCTACGCCAAATCTAAAGTTAACACATTATACTCTGTCTCCAATATCCATAGGTTTGTAATGCTGTTGTGTACCAAATGTTACCTGGTTGGCTGATAGAGATGACCATCTTCTTTTCACTGGAATATTTTCAGGACTGTCTGTAGTTTTAGTAACTCGTTTGATTTGTACACAGGCCCTGTGTTCGTGCCCAAATAAATAATCTTTGTTTCAGTGATGCTGGGATGCAACCAGAAATGAGAAAAGCGACAAAAATCTGCTCAGTTATTTATTTACATATTATTTCCGTCTTAGTTGTTCCTTCACACTAGCAGCAGACTGAGATGTAACGAAGAGCTCTGGTTTTTCCCACAAATTCCAAAGATGTCAGACTGTTCGACCTCAGGATGCGTGGTGCGCCCCAGCTGTGTAATGTAATCTTCTTCCTCTGCACTTTTTTCTCCATCCTGGGCTCATGTAGTTCAAAGTCTGGTTTGCTACCACCCAAACCAAGCAGCCCACTCACTCTGTTACCAGTCGAGGGCAATTGGATCACACAAACGAGTTTTCCATATGCACTTGCAATTTCTAAAATGGTGCACCAATGTGCCCTAAGTCCATGATTGAGAAGATGAAGCAAATATGAATGACTTACTCTTTTCACTGCCAAAAATTTTGCAGATAGTTGTGATGTTGTGTTTCTAGTTTTCATAGGGCTGAGATGCTCTCAAAAGTTCTTTCAGATTAATTCTTCGGAAGGACATTGTAAGTAAGATAGGGCTACTTTTCTCTGCCTGACACCCACAGTGCATCTCCTGCTGCAATGCATGATTAATTGACCCTGAGATAAGCAGCATAAATCCAGTGAAATAGCACAAAAGGGAGGAATTAACCGGGGGCTACAATAAACATCCCGTTTATTCATGGTACCCCATTAGTGGGAAGACTTTGTAAATGTTCATAAAAGGTGTTTTGTTTTCATGCAAAAAGAGCACTGTTTGAATACCTATCTCCTTCTGTGCAAACAAAAAAAGTACATTTGGAAATGTGGTGCATGCTGTCTGAGTCAAAATACTGAATTTGGAAATGTGAAGTATTCTGGATTCAAATTATGCCGTGATTTTAGGGAGGGGGGGCATATGTGGCCCATGTTTGTAAAAGCCCCTCTGAAACACTAAAGTTTCATCTTCATAAGTAATTTCACAAATCAACTAAAGGCTTAATTATAATGGCACTATAAAAAGCTGGATAGGTCGTCCTCCTTCATATTTCTGATAACCACATGACTTGCTGAAGGGCTACAGTTTATCTAGGGTTGTGACACACAAATAAACCTTTAAATTACAGTTTTAAGTAAAGCTGGATACATTAATTACGTAGGAAAATTAAGCCCCAAGGGGAAAACCGCAATCCAAATAAAGAACATTTTGTATTCATTTCCACATTTACGGTATATTTCTTCAGATGATACGCTAGACTAGCAGGAATCTGTACCACGTGTAGGTAAGGTCAAGTAAAAGGAACCTTCAGCTTGCTGTCTTGTCTGTGCATTGCACACATCCATCCATTTTCCATCACTGCTTATCTAATGTTGGGTTCCGGTGAGCCTAGAGCCAAGTCCAAGAAGTATAGAGCAGTAGGAGGCATATATCCTGCACAGGGCAACACACCAGCACAGTAGGCACACAGTTATAGACCGATCTGCAGAAGCCATCTTGGGAATCTGGGAGGAAGCGGGAGCCTCCTGAGGAAAGCCCTGCAAAGGCTGCACTAAGCTGGGGCAGCAATCAGACTCACTAACCTCGAGGTATGAGGCCACAGTGCCACCCACTAACCATATTTTTTGTATTATAGCCACTGGAGGTTAATTGCACCATGACACCAGCTTATCCCAGGTTAAGCACTAGCTTGCAGTATTTCCCTCTCTGAATCCACTTGTTTGACCAAAGCTAATTTTCCACCCAGCAGGCCCTTAAATAAACAATAATGACGGAAAGCCTTTACCGTGTTGCTATGGTGTGACAACAGGCGACATGTCTTGTTTGTTGGAAAGCGCAGCACACATCAAGCGGTAAGATTAAATGAAAGCAGACCTTCAGAAATTTCTGATTACAGTGTTCCATATACTTGTTCATGCATTTGTGCTATTCTGATTAATCTGACTTAAGTTATGCATGTGCTAAAATACAACAAAAAAAACTGTGGATGATGAGGATCTGTTCTCATTCTTCTGTGGTTCATCATGAAAGGACTACAAATAGAATATCTGCTAGCTGTCTCTGTCTCATGGAGAGCGAAGTTCTTCTTGTAACACCTACAGTGCTTCCCTGGCAGTTTCACGCTCAGCAAAGACATCAGTCACGAGGCCTGGAATGTGTGAACGCAGAGCAGTTTCAGATGTAGGCCCCTGCTTTCCTAAACACATCAGCTTTACAATACACAGTCGTAGATTATATTATTCAACCTGCATTACTAGATTCTAGTCCATTGCTATGCAGACACTCGCAGTGATGGGAATTTTAGAGACACCTAAAATGTTTTTGCACTATAGGAGGTAGTCAGTGCAAACACAGAAAGAATATGTGACCTCCAGTCAGAGAACCATGGACGGGAATGCAATTCCCAGCCCTTGAATAATATCCATTGTGCCACTTCACGACTTTTAAGCCTCTAGGTGTTGATATAAAATGTCTCTTATCTATGCTGAGAAATTCTCATTGACCTCCCTTCATTTTGATATCTGTTGCTCAAACACATGTCATACACACAATGGTGTAAAAGAGAGTTTGACACTGGGGTGGGGGGATTGGTACAACTTTATAGTAATTTCAAATACAAAGGTCTATTTATTGGGGGGAATAAATGACTGAAAATGAAATTTTGGAGGGTACATGCTACTTCCCCCTGGTTCCAACAGTACTGCATACACACACACCAACCAGCAAGCACCAAGCAAATCATACACATTGAGTAGTTTTGTGTATGATTCTGTTTGCCCCTGTCCTTGATGTGAAGCAAATCACTTCAATTTATTCAAGGTGAGTTGGGTTCCAAGTCATGAAGCATTCATGCCTAGTTTGCCTCACCGCTTCTATAACAAGAATGTCATTTAAAGACCCAGGATATGCACAGTTTAAGCTCAAGTTTGATGCCACTGAATTCACCAATCACAACAAATATCAACATTATCGCCACCCTTCATTGTGAACATAGAGAAACCCATGTGTCTTTGTCACCACTGGTCACATCGATTGGACAGAAAAGGACTTGAGGATGACGTACTGGAAACTTTCCTAAATGCATGTCTAATCTGCTAATGTGGGAAGAGTGGAGGTGCAAGGCCTGAGCGTAATGAATGATCCTCCTCTAGCTCAGAATTAAAATAACCCCAAGCCCCCCCGCAAACGTTGTTCCCATGATCTCTGTGACGTTCCTCCTGGAGACTCAGTGTGTGATTTGTGTCTGGACTATTCTTAGTAATCAAGGGTCACACAACAGCCAAGAACACTGACACAGACTTTCCCGTCTGCTTCACACAGCGATGATAAAGCACCACGCGCTATGTAACAAAACTCTGTGCTGCGTGTGGCTGTTCATAATCATTTAAATGACAGCTGCACCTATATTTTCCCCTGGCACAGGGTTTAAATCCTGCCAGTAGTCCAAATGGACGTTTTATTCCACAGTGCAGAATTGTGCAGTGCAGGCTGGCTTGGCGTGGGCCTTTATCAGAATTGTGCAGTGGGCTGGTTGGTGAAACAGCCCCCTCTCCTTCAGCACTCCCTTCCTCTTCTGATCCGCTGAAAGGCAGGAAGGCGTTGTGGTACCCTCCCCTCCCCCCCATTTAATTGTGTTAGACTTTTTGTTATACTACTTATTAAATGTCAAATTTGGGATTTGACAGTTCAAAGGATTAAAAATGATTTTGAAATAAGCAAAAACTGACAAGCTTGTTTTATGCACAAATACTGAACCAGATAAGCAAACTCGTCCTTAAAAGTTTCCATTATTTGCTCGCTATACAGGTTTTACTGGCTTTTCCTTCACATTCCCTGCCATTTTCTAAGGTGATATTAAAATGATCGGTTCAAAAAATGTGACTGATTTAAATTTATTCAACAATATAATATTGCTGCTAAACCATTACAGAAAAAACAATATATTAGTTATTATACATTTTAGGCAGATTTTTTTTTCAATATTAGAATGTGTGATTTTGTTGTATAAGGTTTTCTTTCAGATGTGAAGGTAAATTAACTGTCTTTTGAATATAAATATGTTACGGAACTTATATTTGTCCCAGAGGCAAAAAGCTAGAGAACTAGGAATGATTTTAGCAGGTGTCGTCCTGGGTCCTCATTTGTTTATCCTGCCATTAAGCCCCTTCCCCCGTCCCCCCATCCCTCCTGCCACTGACCTCCTGTTCCCATCACTCATGTCTCCCCCCTCACAGCAGAGTCATACTCTGTGGCTGGCAGCGAGGGCAGCATCTCCACCTCGGTGGCATCACTGCCCCCCCAGGCCTCTGGAGGCTCTGCCCCCGGCTCTCCCGGTTCCCGTCGCTCCATCAGCACCCTCAAGAAGTGGCTCACCAACCCAGTGCGCAAGCTGAGTGCTGGGCCTAGCAGCGGCGGCAGCAAGGGCGAGCGGATGGTATGCCGAACCGACGGTACCAAGCCCCCGCCTAGCCCGCAGACCCAGGACCTGGGCACCATCCATGGGCAGGAAGATGGAGTGACGGTGCTTCCAACTGTGGTGAGGCGCAACCTCCTTTCAGCAGCCAGGGAGCAACAGTGATAGCTATTCACTTTGATTCAGCTTCCTAGTGTAGATAATAACTAATCTGCCATGAGGAAAATTGTGGGTGGAGCCACATGGTTAAGTTGGAAGCTCTAAAAGGGGCAGTTCATCCATCTAGGTTATTCTGTTGGGACTTGCCTAGTTTTGGAGATATAAGCCATATAAATATAGGTCTTCTCCCAAATATAATGGGACTGAATGGCATTCATTCTGTGGTGATTAAAGCACCAAAAATATATATATTTGAAAACTCCAACCGCAACGTCTCTTACCAGAAATCCTGACCAAGTTATGGAAGATAATCCACAGACTTTGTAGTGAGCAGTTTAATTATTTTCCTGTACTGGACCCCACACACCAATCATGTCACTGTGGAGAAGATATCACCGGGGTGCTTGTGCTCATATCTTCTGTGCAGTGATATGATTAGTGTGTGGAGTTTCTACGGTTTCTACTCTTAGGAAACCTAGATGGAATAGATAGCAGTAGAACCCCTGTAAAACATACCTGTGTTTCTGTTTTGCGGTGAATTGCCCCTTTAAAGCACTTAGTTGGCTGCCGACATTCGGGATGGTCTAACCTGAACGTTCCGTGCATCTGCAGGAATGGAGAGATGATCCCGGTTCTGCTCACCCTGAAGATGGGACCCCACCCACCTCACCGTCTGACGGCCTGCTGTCTGCACTGGCTGGCCGTGAGGTGAGTGCTACTGCACAACCGCACACACACACACACACACACACACACACAGACAAACACACATAGTTGTGTAATCATATCTTTTTATGGACCGCTCATTCATTTCTATCGGAAAAATGCTAACTTTGACAACTTTAAACCCTACCCAGCCCTAACCATAACCACACACAGCTATATTTAAGGGGTCCTCCCGCTGACTGCCTTTTTCTTACTTAAACCTTTTTCATTAGATTAAAAAAAAGTGAAATATTTATCTTGTATAAATCTTCTTAAAAGTTTTTTCTTGCAGGGGACAAGAACTCTTGACTCCATAAGACAGTCATGTGTACACTCACAAACACAGACACATAAATACATAATTCATAATGCACAGAAAATGGTATCTGTGGTTCAGTGAAGCACAAAGGTGGACAGTGGCCTTGTTTACAGGAATCCTTAATCCTTGTGAATATACGCAGTTACCCAGTCTGTCACTGGGCTCACGTCTCCGGTTATTAAACAGAGCCACTCAGTCTGCAGGCCCTGTGGGGACTTACTCAATGAAAAACAGTGGAGAAAAAACAAACGCTAGTGATCAGGCAGCCATTAGCATTTCTGCAGTCAGACACGCTATGCGATGATTCCATTTTATTTGGTGAGATAATCACAAATAAAAGAGATGTTTATACCAACGTTTATATCAGTGCTGCAAAATAGTTATTCCTTTGTAGTGACTGAGTGCATGTAGAAGAATAGGTATGACCTCAGACCTTAGCATGTCAGCAATCCAAAATGGCAAGTAAAACCTCTACGAGACACCATAAAATGCTATGATGAATTTTTAAACCTGCATGGCCCATTATGGGAGAAACCAATTTCAGGCAGATTGGTGCCTTGCACTGGCAAGCAAATATGAGCCAGACCCTGGGTGAGACAAAATGTACCAGGACTCAGTCCACTCAAATCTAACATGGAAGTAGTCAAAGGGCAAGATTAAAAATCTTTCAATATATTATGCATTTGCACTAAAAATATTTTAGATGAATAATAGGTATAAGCGTGATCATGCTTTTTGCTGTTATTCTCTGGAGAAGAAGCTATGGTCTGATCCTGGGGTGAATGAAACATACCATTATGGCGATACAGTAGGTGAACCTTTGATCACCCATCTTTAGTCTTTTTATTACTTATTGGCTGAAGGAAAACTGAGTATTAAATGATCGTAAAAAAATAAAAACATGATGGGTTACAGAAGTTCTTCACATACTGTATAGAGTGTCACATCGAGTTACACAAGAAGCAGCAGCTTTTGAAGACATGATACTCCTCAGTGCAGACAGATAAACGGAGACACTGCCACTCGAGGGTGAACTTTTTTTCTGCAGTGGAGAGCTCGCTCTTTATTAAAAACCACTGCCGATTAAACATGGCCTCTAGGTATGAAAGGAAAGCAAATAAAATATGTCAGGAAACAAACTACAATAGGTTTTGTTGTAGAACATCTGGTAAAAATAGAGTGTGGAATCCGACGATCAGGTGATGCCAAGAGAGTATCGCAGGACAGAAACTCTGTGAGGAATGCCGGTGTGGTGCCGAGCTGCTGGACGACACTGCCGTTCCTAACCGTAGGCAAAACTCTGGATTTTAGCACAGCTCTGGCTCCTGGATGGAGCCTGGGCCTTGGCTATAATGAGGTGCCTTGGTGTTGAGCGGTTCTGTGTGTAATTTAATATTGTTCTGGGGGGGCCCTCATACCTTTATGGCAGGGTTGGGTGGGGAATGGATAGGGAATTTTGTCTAAACCAAAACCGGAGCTTGTTATGTCATGCCCCACACCCAGTGATGACAAAGGAAGGACAACCCAGTACACAAATACTTTATAAAACTAAGATAAACTATTTGCAATACCACAAGTCTGCTGGTGGTTCATCCAAATGCTACATATACAATAATACTTTTGTTCGATGTATCATGACATCACCCGCATCAAACGAAATTCCTTGTACTTCTGTACTTGGTGAATAAAAGATTCAGTAGTCAGTATTCAGTACTTGGTCCTTGTTGGTAGTAATATTTTAATTTCACTCCTGTTTATACATTTATACATTTTTAGCCACTCTACTACCTGACTCACAGTTACCATGAATGTCACAATAGCAACACAACTATATAGTAGGTTTAAGGCAGTATTTCCCAATCCGGCCCTCTGGGAACCACAGTCGGTCCATGTATTTGCTCCCACGGAGCTCCCTACCAGACAGGCCACATTTCCTTGCCAGGATCTTAAAGGAAGCAAAAACGTGGACTGTCTGTGGGTTCCTGAGGACCAGATTGGGAAACACTGGTTTAAGCTGTAGAAGATGGGGTTTTTGGGGTGTGTCTTGGTACAGCAGGGATACTGGTGTATGGCAGGGATGCGTGTGTAATCTGGAGGTTTGTTGAGTTAAGGGTGTATTCAGACTCACCAGAGCAGAACTGTGACGGAGGTAAAGCCACGGCAAAGCACACATTGCTGAGATGCAAACCTGGAAACAAACAAGAGGAAATACAGGGATCACAGCGTCGTTGGGTGGTCCGACTGCAAAAGCGATTCGAGAAAACCCCAACATTTAACGTTTATCGACAATTTACAGCTGTGTAATTCCACTTCAGCTTTTCCCCCGACAATGTAAAAAACTGTTATTATTGTGGCTGTGAATGGTGACTTTAAATGTGCAATGGCAGACGTAGATAATTCAGGTCCAGTAAGTAAAAATCCAGACCAAGTTTAAAAAAATCAGTCACGGAGGACTCAACTGGTTGCTTGAAACCAAATCTTGGTCTGGATTTTTACTTACTGGATCTGAACGACCCACTTCTGTGTATTGTGGAGACTTTAGGGTGCAGACTTTGACAAATGGGCAAGCAGACCACACACATAGAAGGCTCAGGGCTACTGTATTTATTCTCCCTCATTCCATTTATGGATGCAATTTTTGAATTTAAGCTTTGAAGTATCTGTCTCTTCCCCTATTTGATTTCCATGGTCACCAGTTGGGTCTTGAAGTGTCACCCGAGCCATAAAAAAGGAATTCAGGTTTTGCGTGGATATTTCTGCATGAAGTGTATCAGACTAAACTACAAGCACGGAATATTCAATGGCTGAAAACAAACCATGCAATGGAATACAAACTGGGAAATGGAAGTCAGCTTTCCAGTTTATTCTGCTTTCTTCTGCCATGATTTTCGCTGACGGGAAATGTTAATGCTGACAGAATGGTACCCGTATCTGTCTGTGTTGGTCCTGTTATTTACATTTCATTGGTATTTAATTGGCAGCAGGAAACATTCTAGTAACAATTTCCCTTTGCTATGTACATATGACAATATAAACCTCAGTAGGCGCAACTCTTAAGGAAACCCAGCAAAATGATAGTCACTGCCTAGAGGAGCCATATAGCTGTTTTCTGTCCTCATCCTCTCTTTCGACTGCAGTCTGAGTAATGCAGTGGTTCATACATCCTGCTTCCTACTAACGGCTGCACCCCTGTTATCATTCCTGCAGTCACCACTATTTGGCTGATGTACTCTCGTCACCCTGGCAACCCCCGCCATTACGGCTCTCTGTCGCTCCCTTTGTGCGGGTTCTGGTTCCCCATTTCCATTTTGCATGCACCACCAGGACCTCCCTTTTCATCCCCTCCAGTGTCCCTTTCGCAAATGTTCAATCTGAAAAGCCCTGATGGAAATATGCAAACGCAATATCGTGGAAAAAGCAGCTGTATTATTTTCCGAGGGTACACAAGCATAATTAACATCTGGAAAGCCACATTACACATTATGTGGTTTCCGTCCAGATGTGTAATTTTACAAATATGTCTTTATCTCTCCACTCACCATTTTCAAATTATTAGTTAATGAGGAGTTGCAAGTATTTACCACTAACATGTTGAGATTAGAAACAAAAAAACATTCAACTTCAAATGTAGACTGAGGGGCGGCATGGTGGTGTAGTGGTTAGCACTGTTGCCTCACACTTCTGGGACCCGGGTTCGAGTCTCCGCCTGGGTCACATGTGTGCGGAGTTTTCATGTTCTCCCCATGTCGTCGTGGGGTTTCCTCCGGGTACTCCGGTTTCCCCCCACAGTCCAA
>JAODJX010000109.1:7760858-7802843 GCA_026776945.1 Isichthys henryi
GGGCTGGCCCCCCATCCTGGGTTGTTCCCTGCCTCGTGCCCATTGCCTCCGGGATAGGCTCCGGACCCCCCGCGACCTGGTAGGAACAGCGGTTTGGAAAATGGATGGAGGGATAGAATTACATTTATCAAACTGTGTCTTCTGTGTGCGTAGAGTGTGCAATGGACCAATCTGCTATGTGATGAAGAAGCTTCCTTGCTGACGGACGACTCTTCCAGCCTATCGTTAGCTGTTGCAGAGAGTGAAGAGGAAAGGAAGAGTTCCTTGGAGAAAAGCATGTATGTGAGGCGAAATCATTGAGTACCCGGTATCATGTTCTGCTCTCTGAAAATTAGAGCAGCATGGTGGAAACTCATTGTACGCAATGCAGCGAAACAAATTGCATAACAATTGTTCCTGAATGAAAAACATGCTTCCCAGAACATCCCTGTGTCAAAATGAAAGGCCTGGAAACTGCACTCAGACTTTCCTTTCCTGTATAATTTTAGATACGTCTTGAAGGAACTGGTTGAGACAGAGAAACTATATGTGATTGACCTAGGGCTCATAGTGGAGGTGAGTGTGTGACAATCGTTAAACTTAATTGTGAAATCTTTCTTTCTTCCATAATCACTTTTCCAGTGTAGGGTCAAGGTGATCTTGACCTGTTCCAGGATGCCATGTATGATAAACGTGTGTAAGAACCATCAATAATTTCTAGTATTAAATAATAAATTGCATTTAAGTATCTGTGTTTCTTCAAAATAGACTTGTGCCAGACAATGTGTCAATCACCATTTTGTAGGAAGAACAGTTGTCTTCAATACGGTGCCAATTTCTCCTGCAGGGTTACATGGCAACCATGAATGCCAAGGGGGTACCTGAAGATATGAAAGGGAAGGACAAGATTGTGTTTGGGAACATCCACCAGATCTTTGACTGGCATAAAGAGTGAGCAGCGATTCGAATCACAATGTGTGGTGAACATGAGAGAGAGCTGCAGTCCTTGGGAGGTCCTCTCAGAGAAAGACATACACGCGCATCCTGACATGCTGTTATATCTGTGAAATACTTTGAGTATATCACAGCTTTCCTCTTACCTTTGCCTTCAAGGTCTGTGTGAGAGGTTACTGGGAGGTCCTTGAGTTTATCTGTATTTCTTTATGGAGAAGATGCTGTTCCTGGGGGGTGTTTCGGTCACACTTTGAGGGGACACAAATAAAGTAGTAGTTCATACAAATTTAATGTATTAATTATCCAGAAACTAAGTCTTAGTTACATACTGATCCCATGTTTATTCTTCATTGACGGTCACTGTATTCCATACAGGAACTATATTAGTTAATAGTTAACTAATTAGTTAATTCACTAATATAGTTCCTGCATGAAATACATGAACTAACATGAATGATAAATGATGAATTAACACTTACTGGTTAATTACTGCATTAGTTATTAAGAGTGTACTATTATGCTAGTCGTGCCCCCCCCCCCCAAGAAAAGTGTGTTTCTGTGTCGGACAGAGTTACACTGAGCAACACTTGACTTGACAGGACACAAATATTATGCTCTTACTGATGCATTAATTAATCACAAACTAAGTCTGAGCTACCTGCTGATTTCATGGTAATACATCATTAATCAGTTATGATGTATATTTTATGTCAAGCAGTGATTATATTTCTTACTACATCTGTTAATGCTGTAAACCTTTTCAAACAACTTAAGGGGCTATTGAAGGACCAAGTAATGAAAATCACAAGTTGAATACTGATATCATGTCTGTTCATCATTAATGAATCATGATGCATCTTTCATCCCAAGCTGTCACTGTTAATATATTATATACTATTCATCATATTCATCATCATTAATCATGACATCTTTCATCTTAGTGACTGTATTTTTTCATGATTTGTTCATGGTTTGTACTTCAGTAGTAACTGAGTTATTGCTAAATATTTGCGCCCCGTTACCATTAAGTGCTCCCTGAGCTCTCTTCGTCACCCTTCTCCTGTGCAGCTACTTCCTGGGGGAGCTGGAGAAGTGTGTGGTGGAGCCAGAAAGGCTGCCTCAGCTCTTCATCAAGCATGTGAGTCGCTCCGCCGTGCCCCTTACCCTAGCTCAGCATTCTCCCAACTACATTCCTTTGACTGCACACTTCTCAAGTTATGTCATCCGCTATTGCTGGCCACCCATCTGATCACCCAGGGTTCTTGTTCTTCGGAGTGCTGACTGTATTTTAACAGCCCCCGAGACTGGCCGCCATCCAGGTGTGAGATCAGGAAGCGTAACGTTAAACATGCATAACAAGGTTGTAAGGACAAGAGGCCTAGTAATAAATACTGTTGAGACTTGGGAGGACAAACTCTGATAGGGTTGTTTTTCCTGTTCGAGTCTCTGGGTGCTGAGGTCCTAGGCTCTGGTGTCTGAAGTGCTGCATGTATGCTTGTGGACGTCAAACAACTTTTACCAAAATAAATGGGACAGAGTGTGAAGGAGTCACATGCTCAAAGCCAGCCAGAATGTGTGGAGGCTGAGCTCAGGCTACAAATGAGCAGTTTTTTGCCGGACGTAGTGTCATAAATGAGGAATTGCGGTAAGCGCCCCGGGTAAACTGCTTTGTTTAATGGCTGCTGCTCTGTCCCCAGTCCTGTTATTTAATTTGTCCGACTGGTTTAATCAACTAGATTGAATTAAAAAATTCTCCTGAGGCCACTGAAATAATGTAGAGAGATGAAGCACATCCTTTGGGTAATGAGATATAGAGGAAGTTTCAAGGAAAGAAAATCGCCAGCATTTCAAGCTGTGAGAAAGATTGATGTGGATAAGCTGAGAACAGGATGTGTAATAAGAAGCGGAGCATTGTTGGAGAGGGGCAGTGGCAAAATGGGGGGTATCATTTGGGGCAGTAATAGTTATGAATTAAGCCTTGCTTCTATGTCTCTGCACCCACAGGTACCACCTCAAGTCGGGCAGGTTAATAATGGCACGGGTCTGAGTGGAAATCACTTATCACATGCTCATGCTATTCCTGGGGGGGGTTTGCAGGTAAATGACAGATGACCCCATACTCATCTGTATGCAGCTCCATTACAGCTAAGGTTGGCTGCAGCTTCGCTGGACAGACAATTAGAGTCACCATTCCCAGCTGTTACCTGTAAGAGGTTGTGCTGGACATATAACTGCTGCCTGTAGAAGTATCTTAGTAACTCAGTTACTACTCAAGTACAAATCAAGAACAAATATAGTAACTGGATGAAATACTTGAACCATTATGATTGATTAATGATGAACGAACATGAGATCAGTATGCAGCTAACGATAAGTTTCTGGATAATTAATACATTAAGCAATAGTGTACTGCTACATAGTTTCTGTGAGAGAATTGCAGAGGACACTCGAAGACCAGCAGACGAGACACAAACAGTTTAGCGACTCATAAATGCATGAAACATATAGGGGTCGGACAATGAAACTGAAACACCTGGTTTTAAATCATAATAATTTATTAGTAAGGTGTAGGGCCTCCTTTTGTGGCCAGTACAGGATCAGGTCATCTTGGGAATAAGTGATACGAGTTCTGTAGAGTGGCCAGAGGGATTTTGAGCCATTCCTGTTGCAGAACAGTGGTCAGGTCATTATGTGATGCTGGGGGAGGGAAACATTTCCTGACTCACTCCTCCAAAACACCCAAAGTGGCTCAATAGTTTTCAGATCTAGGGCCTCATGTATAAACGGTGCGTCCACAAGAAAATGTTGCGTACGTCCGTTTCCACACTCACGTCGAGATGTATAAATATGAAACTTGCCGTACCGCTACGCACATTCTTAGTTTTGTCCGTACGCCATGTTTTAGTGTGAATTCTACACACGTCTTTTATACATGAGGTCCCTGGTGACTGTGCAGGCCATGGGAGATGTTTAGCTTCACCTTCATGTTCATCAAACATCCGTCGCCAGTTTTGCTGTGTGTATCGCTGCATTATTATCCTGATACATGTCACCACCTTCAGGGTACAATGTTTGGGCCATTAAGTGAACCTGGTCCTTCAGAATGGTACTGTAGTCCTTGGCAGTGATGCGCCCATCAGAACAAGTAGTGGGCATAGGGCCATGATACTGCAGCCCAAACCACCCTGCACTATGGGTATGGGTGGTAAGCTTCTGTGGGGCTTCTCCACACCATAACTCTCTTGAATGTGGGAAAGACAATGAAGATGGACTCATCAGAGAACAATACTCGTTTCACATTGTCCACAACCCAAGACTTGCACTGCTGGCACCATTGAAATTGATGTTTGGCATTGGCACAAGTGACCAGAGGTTTGGCTATAACAGCCCGACCATGAATATTTACCTGGTGGAGCTTCCAACGAATAGTTTTGGCGTAAACACGAGAGTCGAGGTGCGCATTTAATTCTGCAGTGTGTTGGGCAGCTGTGGTTTTATGTTTTTTGTATACAATCTGGGTTAGTGCCTGGACATTCCACTCAGACAGCTTCCCCTTGCATCCACAGTTACTCTTGTTGGAGGTGGTTGGTTCATGGTTGTATGATGATGTTACCTTGCATACCTTGGCTCTCGTTACACCACAAAGACTTGCCGTCCTGGTCACAGATGTGCCAGTGAGACGTGCATCAACAATTTGTCCTCTTTTGAACTCTGATATGTTTCCCTTTATGTTGTGTAGCTTGAAATATTTTGCATACAGTTGTGCTGTTGCTCTGTTAATTCAACCTTCACACTCTTGTCTGGGCTGTGGTGAGGCGGGGTGGGGAGGCCATCCTGCGACAGGAAATTCAGTGTTTGGCTTTGAATCCTAGGAGCGGCGCCTTCACATGTACGTGGTGTACTGTCAGAACAAGCCCAAGTCGGAGCACATAGTGTCTGAGTACATCGAGACCTACTTTGAAGTGAGTGCCTCTTTGAAAAATTGTATGACTGCATCAAATTAAATGTGTGTATTTTCAATGTCAGGGTCATGTTCCACCCCTATTAGAGCTTTAATTAGATTTAATACCCAAAGACACTGTGCTCTCCCATGTGAGCATGTTTTCATGAATTAAAGGTTCAGAATTTTGCTCTTGTTTATAACATTGGCCTTCACAGATGTGATTAATGGAATGTGTGTGTGTGCGTGTGTGTGTGTCTGTGCAGGATCTGAGACAACAGCTGGGCCAGAGGCTGCAGCTGAACGACCTTCTCATCAAACCTGTGCAGAGAATTATGAAGTACCAGCTACTGCTCAAGGTGAGCCAGGGCACAGCTCCCTTCCCCATCTACCACTCAGCTTGTGGGACTTTAATTTCACATAAATGTTCTGAGGGCAGAACAAAAAAACGATTGGTTCAGAGAGATTACCAATCAGATTATAGAGGAGGCAGGACCATCCTGTCAGATGTATTGGTCTTGCCTCCTGTAGTTGTTTGGACCGACCTCCTGTACAATCTGACTGGTTATCTCTCTGAACCAATCATTTTTTAGTCTGCCAATCGAACAATTTTGTGTCAGTAAAACTCCCATTAGCTGTCCTGTACAATCTGCCAATGCTGGCATAACGCTCTGCAAACATCATTCTTACAAGGTCATGCATGGGAACTTACGTCCTAACATGGACTGTTGATAAAACAAGAGGATGCTACCTGACAAGGAGTCGGGAATGTCCATCCCCCAATGCGCAGCAGCGGCCGCCATGCTCAATCTCTGCAGATACTTAACAAATACGTGACCATTTGAAAATGTCAGGGCTGGGGAAAGATATCATGCATTTAAAACTGTCACCCGACCTCTTAGATTGTTTGTCTAAATGCGGAATTTGGATGCCTTGAAATAGAACAGGTGGCACCATATATAATGATTGAAGAATTAGATTTTTTATGGTCAAGTGAAAATGCTCTGTTGACATTAGACATCCCTATTACTATTAGTGTTATCCAGCATATTCACTGACATTCCAGGAAAAACAATGTCATTATACACACTTGACTGTAATAAGATTAAGCTTTTTTTGAGATTTACAGAATAAATCAATGTCCCCGTGAAGTCATGAAGTCATGGAAAGTTAACCTCCCCTGTGTATTAACTTAGCGCCCTGTTCCAATTTTTCTACAATTTCAATTTTAAAATTTCATTCTTAATAGCCTGATTTTCTCTTAAAGAAACAATCCTTACCCTTTTCTTGTTGGTAACTAACATGAAACATTTTAGGAAATTGCCAAAGGACAAAAGGAATTAGATGCCATGTGACTCAGTAAACCTTGAATATGTGACCTTTGTATCTCTACAGGATTATCTGAAGTACTCAACCAAGGCTGGAACGGATACTGCAGAGCTGGAGGTAGGCAAAACTCATCTGCCTATGTGTTATAATAGAGATTTAACTGGCAGTGCTACATGAAATGACATAATGAAATCTTGAGCAGATTGAAATACTGTATAAGAACTGAGAGGCTTGAAACATTGCCGTCTAATTGCCATGATGCGCCATTGTTTGCATTGTGAAAAGTGATTTTCTGTTTATTTTGTTTCCATGTCTTTCCTGTATCGATGATCCTCTGTCGGCTCTTGGTCACTCATGACCCCTTCCTCATGTACAAAATACTTCTGCTGATTTAGCTCTGTCTTCGTTTTTCTTCCCGGCAGAAAGCAGTGGAGGTGATGTGCTTTGTACCCAAGAGATGCAACGACATGATGAATGTTGGTCGGTTACAAGGATTTGAGGTAAAGAACAGTGAAGATGACACAGTGGGTCAGTGGTAAAAGCTAGTAGTTTATTGCCATGATGTAAATAGGGGGGGAGGGGCAAATAACAGTAACATTGAACAACATATTAATATCAATGACATGCTGTAATGCTTTACATTAACTGCACCATCATAATGCATCTCTTATGTGCTGAGAAAATATTCAGAAGCAGCTGTTAAGGTATGTTAGAATGTTATGGTATACTTACATTCTGCTTATGAATATTTTGCGAATACATTACAAAGGTTCAGTTAATGTTCTACAAATGCATTATAAAGGCATTTTGAAGGTGCAGTTAATGTGAGGTGTTACAGAATATGCTGATATTATGATCTTAGGGGGGTCAAGGAAGTGAAAATCTACTATATACACTCCTCTCCATAACTCTGAAAAAGTCCAATAATGTTTGCATCTGGTGATTGAGGTAGCCATGTAAGGCCTTTTTATTTCATGCTGACGCTCATGAAATTGCTTAGCACTGTACATGGGGGAATTATCATTCTAGAACATTGGAACATCAAGAGGAACAGTGTTTGCGTCATAGGGTGCACTTAGGTCTGCCAAATGGCCTCATATTCCTTGGCTATTATACAGGGATGCAGAGCGTCGGACCTCTCACGGGGTGGTTCTCCATCCTTTGATTTTGTCCAAAAATGAACTCCTCCTGATTGTATGAAAAAGGGTGACAAATGAGTCATTAGACCATAATACCTTTTTTTTTTCAATTGCTCATGACTCCTGGGTTTGTGGTTCTTACACCAGGTTATGCATCATTATGTGATGACCTTGGATGAAAGTGGTTTGATCAGCGGTGCTGATATAAATTGCTGGTTTGTGAAGCTCACAGTGCACAGTGGCCATGGCTCACACCAAGTGACAGAGGTGCTGATTCATTTCGGTGGCAGCTGATGAGGCTGGGGTTTCGTGATGTTTAGAAATGATCCAGTTAAGCGTCTCTCTACTTTGATAGTAGCTTGGAATTTCAGCCATAGTTATTTGCCAATGCAGTTCTCCATGTTTGGTATATGCTGTAATGACGTTTAAGACTGTTCCCTTTAACATGTTAAATAATCTTGCAGTTATTGTGAGTTATGCACATTCAGTTCTGACACAAGCTTTTTGGCCTCTTTGGATTGCTGCTATTTGCATCATGTTGCTTTGGAACTTTACATATCAAAGAGTTGATTGTGAGACCCTCTTTTATGACTGACACATGCTGCTAATTGGCAATCAACCCAACATGACTCACCTTTGCAGCTGCATCTGTAATTGTGATTTACTTACCTCAAAGCTGAAGACTTTTTTCATGTGGTGTTTCTGTTATGATAACCTCTGGCCGTATCTCATTAAATTTTTGTTTCCAACAAGGGGAAGATCACGGCTCAGGGAAAGCTGCTACAACAGGACACCTTCATGGTCACGGAGCAAGACAGCGGTTTCTTGTCTCGCGCCAAGGAGAGACGCGTCTTCCTGTTTGAGCAGATAGTCATCTTCAGTGAACCGATTGACAGGAAGAAGGGCTTCTCACTTCCAGGTTACATCTTCAAGAATAGCATTAAAGTACGTTTACATTTATTTGTAATGTTATTCATTTCGGTAGTTAAGTTAGTAGAAAGTTATGCATGAGGTTTGTATTGTACTCATTTTTGAAATCAGAAAGAAACCATTCCGATGTTTTGTCAGACTATTAAATATTTGTTATAGGATTTCTATGAAAAATTGGTTGTGTAACTAAGTACAGTCATTATCCCCATTGGAATTAGGAAATGCTTTTTGAAATGCTGCTCTTTGCATTTCCACTTATTGCATCGAATTTGATGTTAAATATGAGCACATCTTGGCAGTGCTGGCATCTCCGGAGACCTCGCAGATCGATATGAAAGATGAAGATATGCTTAGGGAAGTTCCAACTAATGCTTGGTGTGCACTACCATGGGGTTTAAACTGCTGACACTCGATCCTGAGTCAATATGTAGTTAACATCATCATGGAATTATTTCACTTATTTCAGCATTTGCAGCTTATTTACGGAACCTACAATAGCCATATGAAGATATAAACTCTGTCTGTCCATTTGCTGTTATCTGTTTATATCAAATATCAGCTTTAACTGTTATATAACAGGATCGATAGGTAAACAAGCTATTTAACTTAGTCACTTATCTTTTGAATGTAATTTTATGTAACACATGATCTTTGCTCTCTTTTGTACTGATTGTCATTGAGTCCATTGACTCATGAGTCAATCCATCTCTTGTCACTGCTCATTCAGTACAGGGTGAAAAAGTCAAAACCTTTTTTTCTTTGGCATTAGTGAAAAAGGTGGTTGTTCCAAATAGGACACCGATCCTGTCTTCATTACTAAGAGTCGTCTCTTGCTTTCTGCAGGATGTTTGTTCCAGGATGCCAAAATGCAGTCCCTTATATACTATATTTGCTTATAACCTACCCACATCTTCCCGAATGCTTATAAGTAATCTAGAGATGATTTAAATACCTAATGCACTGTAAATGCTTTGTAAATGGTTGTTAGACTGTATTGTTTAGGGAATGACGAAAGGAAGACAAGCCTGAATATGTAGACATCACTTCATTTACGTGGATTCAGTGCAGTGCTCAGCACACAGAAAATTCAAGTTTTACTTTTTGGAACTTTATGTAATATAAATATATTTTTTTTCCCAAATATTTTCAATCCACGATTGGTTGAGTCCACGATTGGTTGTGAAACCTGTAGATACAAAGGGCCGATTGTATTTTTAAAAACTGTTGTTATTTTTATATCTGTATAAAACTAGGTCTAGAATCACTTGCACCAAGAACACAAGCAGCAAAGATTCCATACCTGAATGTAATTGACGTTATGTGAATGTGCACTTTATAAGGCTTCATAGTGAGTCTGTGTGAGGGAGTTCTGCTCAAATTTGTTTGCCTCCAAATCCCAGTGATTTTGAATTGCTTGTGTGTGAGCAGCTTACATCTTTACTGGTGAGGGCTTTATCATGTGACCCCGCTTACCCTCCAGGTCAGCTGTCTGGGGGTGGAACACTGGCCGGATGGGGACCCCACTCGCTTTGTGCTGACGTCTCGTGGAGCGGATGGCAACGCGGTTCGCTTCGTCCTGCAGGCCGTTACCCCTGAAATCCGCAGGGCCTGGGTGAATGACATTGTCCAGATACTGGAGACCCAGCGTAACTTCCTGAATGGTAACGTCTCTGTGTGAAATTCATAGTCTGAAGATAAACCATTATGTGCATCATTACACCACGCCAGTGTAACTCAGTTCCAAAGCTGCTTCATGTGATGCTCATGCACATTTATAAGCTATGAAGTCAAATTGATATCATTCATAGTGCTGTGATAGAGACCAAGATAAGCAGGATGGATGGCTGGATTGATTATTCATAGAACTAATATGCAGAAATAAATGTTTGGCCGTCTAAAATAATGGTGTGGAATGATTGTTATTCTGCATCCATCCACCAATGCATCCATCCATCCTTCTTCTAACCTTGGATCTAGTACAGTTTTGTATGTGCCCGAGATCATATTCCAGTAAATACAGGGGCCATGATAGGAATATACCTTTGACGGGATGCCTGTCTATTTACATCTCTAAATTATTTTACTTGACCATTTTGTCGAGATATCTCACAGGCTGCTTCAGCTGTGATGAGTGCTTAGCTGAAAGGTAGCAGGCTCTGGGTCACTTCCTGATCACACCTTCTCACGCTCATACCTGAGCCACTCCTCCTCCTCTTGCCATTTCTGCAGCCCTGCAGTCACCGATCGAGTACCAACGCCTGGAGAAAAAGACCAGCAGCCTGGGCCGGGCCATGCAGGACCCAATGGCCGCTGCCGCCGCCCTCCGCCCCCACTCCTCCGCCTCCATTGACAGACAGCGCTTTCCCAGCTTGCGGTCCTACAATGCATCACTGCCATCCCTCTATTTATCCAGCCACAGACACTCAGACGTGCAGGAGGTGGGTACCTGTTTATGCATGCATATAATGTGAAGGAGCTATGATTGTTAACCTGATAGTACAAATGTACAGTGTGAAGGCCCCTGTATGTCTGTATCAGGCTAACCTGCTTAACCATATACTGTACAGTAACGCCTTGTTTAGTTATCTGATTTACGTTTCAATCATAAAGTGAAAATCACGGTAACCTAAGCGTAACTGCAGCTGTGCTTAAGACTTTACTCCTGCCTTCCATATTCAATCTTTTTTTTGTACATTCTACTTCAAAGATCTCTCTCATTCCAGCTTAGATTGTCAGCATGAAATGTGGTTGTGAATTCATGCATCGATTGTGTTTGTGAATGGTCACTAACTGAGGAAGTCCCTAAACAGGGAGTTGGTTGTACTGTAGAACTTTTCCTGCATTGTTCACCTGCTGATCCACCCTCACATTATGATGTAGGTTTCAGACTTGCAGCCCCATATGCGTTATCACTAGTTTTCAGTTCGTTTGTACATACAGCGCTCACACAGTCTTGGGTTGCTTGCTTAATTCTCTTAATAAAACTGTTGCAAATTTATTAGTTTAATAACAAAAGTCCATTGACAAGCAATATTTAACATACCTGCACATATCTTCCGAACAGACATTTTATTTCTATCTTTTTATTATGTCTTGCAATGTTGCCATTAATTGCAATTGTAGGGACTGACTCCCAAAGAGATACTAAACACAGAAGTTAAGTGTTTTATATTTTTAAATTAAAAAGCACCCAGTGAGACTGCTTGTCAATTAACCTAATTCCGAACAGCTCTTTTATAAGTATCATTTGAATTTCAATTTATTATTAATTTTAAATTAATGTTTTATTTTAAAATACTGGTTGTTTCTAATGTCATATATATTTTTGTAAGCACCTAATGATTTTTGTTATGAAACCAATACATTTGCAATATTTTTACTGAATCAAGCAAGTGTCCCAAGACTTCATGTGAGTACTCTATATTGATATAAACTTCATATAATAATATATAAATATAACTTCATTGACACCCAGTGGGAATTTCTTATATTTTGGAAAGAGTTTGAAGTTGGGCATATTTCACAAATATAATTGGCATATGTGGGCCACTATAGTGAGTATTACTTTAGCTAGATGCTGTTGGAATGACAACAATGCATTCCCCAGACAGCCCTGTCATCCCTCCCCCCAACTAATCCCTACTCCTCACACCCCCCAACCTCTACAGCCTCTAGCACCCCCTCCCCCCCACACACTCTCCCCACCTTTCAAAAAATTCTTTCTAAAAGCCCAACTTTACGTATGTGACTTGGTGTAATCAGATTCACAAGCTCTGCATCTGTGGCTCTCCCTTCATGTGCCACCACTAAGTGACACTGCTTCAGTTTTTGTGCAGTTTGTCTCCAAATGAAATAGGCCGCAGATGTTCCTGGTAAATTTTTTATCGTGACTGTGTTCACAAAATCAAGTGTTTTCTGCAGTCACCCTTTCCTTCCTTTTCTTCTACCTAGCACTGCTGCTTCAAATTTTGGAGTGATTCGCCTTGAAATGAAATTTTTGTACTTTTTGAGTTACTGTAATGACTGTAAGGTCAAACGTCTCCTGCAGTCACCCTTCCCTTTTAATTCCACTAAGAGGTGTTGCCTGTATGATTTGTCTCAAAATGTGACCTTTTCCTCATACAATGTGTCTGCAAAGTTTGAAAAAGATCACATACTTTCTAAGTTACCGCCCTAATGTGGTCAAGTGTCTATGACTGGCCTTTTTGCTATCGTTATGTGTTCCGTTTCAAAATTTGATCACTGGTACAAAGTGTCTGCAAAGTTTAAATACTGTTAATCAAATACTATTTTTATTTATATATGCAGATCTTAATCCCAACACAAACAGTCTATTTAATGTCATAATACTTTTTCACTGACTGACTCCAAGCTCTCCATTGCTTTCCCGTTTGTGTTCGTTGTCTCTGCAGATTGAAAAGTGTTGTCCACTAGCATCCCAGCAAACCCACGAACATTCTAAGCAGCAGTGCCTTCCTGCACAGCAACAAGAGCAGGTACATAGTGCACCCTGGTGGCAATATGGCAGACATACAGTCTCAGCCAGTTCCATCTCCAGTACCCACAACACAAGTTAAAAGGAAATCCACAATAACTGCAACAACTCTGTATCACAGTCCTGAAGGAACTACAGTGTTTCAAAGGATGCAAATTAAATTCTTGTGAAAGACTTAAGTCATTGTACAAGTTTGAAATTCAGTAACAAATCAGTTAAATCTACTATTTATATGTAAATAAATTTTTGTTCTGTTCCATGTGAGGTTAATATGGTATGGTTAAGATTTTTAGTGTGATATTTTTTTTTTATTTGATTTTGCAATGATAACTATTCAGCTATTACATCTATCAAATCATTTTATCTTGGATTTTGTATAACAATAACATATACACCAAGAAAATAGAGCAATACTTGTGAGTATAAATAGTTCTGATTAGTATTAACATTTTCCAAGCAATTTAACACACTTCTGTGGAACGTTAGGAGCTCAGCATGAAATGTGAAATTGCCTTAGAAATATAGAAAAGGCTGGGAACTGATGAAGGACCATGTTTCCAAAAGTGCAGTGGGCTTATGAGAGCCCAAACCTTTCTTCCTGTGCATCGACCCTCTTCGAAAGGCAACTACAACCTTTGGCCTTCAGGCCTGCAACTCTGTAGCAGCCAGACGACTAAATAATCAGTGTCCTCCACCCTCCATTCCTGTCATAGCAATGACAGATTCAAAGTTGCTTCACATTTTATCTAATTTACTCGGGACTGATCAACATGGTACATGACAAACAGGAAGGAGACAGACCCAGGGACGGATGCCAGTGATTCTTATCACTTCTGCTTGTTTTTTCAGAGTGGGGGGAATTTTCACTTGGGAGGGGATTTAAAGTGGCTTTAATGGCCTGTGCTGTTAAATGCTTTGGGTGAAAGTAAACAAATTGCTTTCCCCCAAAACATGAGAGCAATTTGACTTGGTGATTTGCAAAAACAATTAGAAAATGTTAGCAGTTAATGGTGCAAAACTCTACGCCTTTCACATGCTCTGTGTTGCTTCTAATGTGGACCAATTTGTGGACGAATGGTTCTATAGTGGATACAAGTGTGTGTATTTATGCAGTAAATTTATGCCCTGATAAGTTTGTTACATGAGCAGGTGCTGGAAACAGAAATGCGGTCAGGAATTCGCTTGTTTGCCCTGTACTTTCATGATCAGTGCATGGAGACCTGACAGTGTTCTTCATAACATTACTGCCATGTACCCAGTTCCGTGACAAAATAAAAATGTCACGCCATCCTCTCATTCAGCTCCCTCTCAAGCTCTTATCTGTAGTGTAAGAAAGAGCAGATGTTCTTGGAATTCCCGGTTTGTATAGCGGAATTAATTGTACCTTAGGAAGGGGAAATGGAGTAGTGGGGGGGGGAGCAAGGCATTAAAAATGGTAATTCTCTTGTTAAGAACATACATTAATGCATGAAAAACATGCCGTCACTGTGGAAAAACGTGCATCCACGGATCACAGAGGTGTTTATAAAATCCCCAGATCAACATCTGCTTGGGAGGGGCTCTTTTTTCTGTGTTTCCTTTCAGTCCATTTCCTTTCATTATGGCTCAACAAGCTAACAATAGCAGGCTTTGAGACTATAAGGTCATGCATATATTAATAGAAATTAACTGGAAATGACTCAGTGGCACAGAGTGTGTTGAAAATAACAATCTCAGATTAATAGATTTGTCGTTGATTATTTTTGTCTGGCCACTCACTGAACTATATGTGCTTCTTGTCTTCCCCATGCAGTGACCAGGGAAAGGTGACCACAGAGTCCCAAAAAGAAAAGTGGAGTCTCGCATAACCACTGCCCCTGCACTTTAGTGAGGATGTGACCAGGTTGTTGCGGGATGCCCTGTGAGCTCCGCGGGGACCCAATCCACAACAGCTTACATACCACATCTTGGATAGATTACAGGAGATCTTGTGCCCCTATTATCATGTAATGATGTTGTTTTCAGATTTTTCAGGCCTTTCTTATTTCCTGACATTCTGGCAAGAGTGATCTGTAATGGTGAAGCCAGTCCCCATGGTTTGTGTTATTATTTTATTTTTTTAATTTTTAGTACAGTCATCTGGCATCTGGTGCTTTTCTACAGTTTTTGTTTCTCTCCATCTGTTTTAAATGGGCGTCATGAGTTGCTGATGGAAAATCTCCTATCGAAATGGGGGTGTCATTAAACAGAGGGATCTATGCATGTATGTGGGTGGGTGTTTCGCTGGGTAATGGAAAGACCCGTAGCACAAAATTGCCCCCACACTATTAGCGGACACTTTTCAGACTCAGAGTCGAGATGCCAACACTGTCATCATATGGACCAGAGAAAACTCCCTCTGCTTTTGGTGACAAAGACAATGCATTTATTGGAACTCATATTTGTAATATATTAATGATTTTGGGATTTTTTTTTTTGGGAAAAGGCAGTTGGTTGAAGCTTTTTCCTCCATTGCCATCATGAATTAAGCTTGAGCATGGATCCATTTGGAGAAAAGGGGGCTCTGGCGAGATCGAGATGGAAGAGCCGGTGGTCAGTACGCTAGAAGCCCCCTCAGAGCTCCACCTGAACCACTGCATCACAGAAACACACGTGCCCACTGGGAACTTTCACCCAAAGTCTGGAAGACAGGAGGACATGTGTTTTCAGTTTGACCAGGAATTCTTTCTTTCGTGATTTTTGTTTGTAATAAAACTGGTGAGATAAACAGGCAGGCAGGTACAGTCCTTGGTCACATGATGCTGATCAGCCTTCAGTTTCAACATCAAACGGCCTTCTGTAAGCTCAAAGTCGTGGCGTTTTTGTAGCTTTTAGGACCGAAGTATTAAATAAATGTATGCCAAATTAGTCTTTTGATCCACTCAAATTTAGAAAAAACGAGTCTTTTTCAAGGACTTAAATTGTTGTACAGGTATGAAATTCAGTAGCAAATCATTTCATGTCTTGTAGTAAACTGTGGTAAAACAAATATCGAAAAACTAAGTCTCTGAATTTGCTACATAGGTGCTGAAAAACAACACAAATTTTATGCCATTACTTCCTATAAGTGTTTTTTTCTGTTGAGAAACTAGAGTGTAGGTGGCAGTTGCTATCAATTTATGCATAAAGTATACAGAAATTCCTGTGATTCATTAGGTGATATATGCAGGCAGGAAAATGGAATAGTACTTTTGAATTCATGTGGCATAATCATTTTCAAAAGGAAACAAGTGCCAAATATTTTCTTGCGCATACTGATTTTGTATTTTTATGGTAAACCATTGATTATAGATGAAAAGAAGCAAAAAAAATATTTTTGACTGTGTAGAAATGTCCAGAAACATGTTATTTTTATGGAATTTGAATTGAACTAAAAGTATACCTGAATTCCAAGGGTCTGAAAATGTACCAAAGCCCAATTTTCGCAAAACATATACAGTATACAGTTTACTAAGTGAACGGAAAGATGGAACTCAGTGGAAAAGTTCTCCAAACTTAATTCACGTGATTGTGGGCATGCAGTTTGTTTCAGGGCCACCACTGGAAGCTTCACCAACCTGACAGACATTTTCCATTTAATTAATATAAAACGAAATGTTTTCTGATTACTGACAATCATATCTTGACCTGGAGGTAAACTATTTTACCACAGGTTAACTGCTTAAGGTTTTAATTTGTAAATACATTTTTATTGTTGTTTGGCCATATAAAGATTTTTTGGTCTTAAAATAGCTCTATGAAACCTTGTGGGGCATGCAGTTGTACCCTTCAGCAGGGTACTTAACCTGAATTACTTTAATGAGTATCCGGCTGTCACCATGACGCTGTACTGCATAAGTGCTGTATCAGATGCACGGATGCAGTATGCCACTGTGTAAAAGGATAAAGGTGTGTTGCTTTTAATTACAATGTCTGTTAACTAAATAAAAAACAATACATTTACGTTTATGAATGGTTCCATTGGTAATAATTTTTCCAAGTGAATGCACTGAAAAACTGCAACGGTAATATGGGCCCTAAATATACAGACATAAAACCTGTTTGATGGTATAAAGTTATGAAATATGGATAAGATCTGGCTGAAGCTTTCTGAATCTGTTCCAGAACTGACACCTATATTCTTTTTTGATAGTCTGGACTTATTTTAGTTCTGACCATCATCCAGTATCTTCGAGGTGCATTAATGAAGGATGTATCAGTATATACACCCTCACTCTAGAAACAAACTAATTTCACATAAAGGTAAGATGGATCTGACCAAATGATTTTGTTAATGCTGCTGTATTAGATTAAATCTCAAAATATAGCTTTCAAATCTTTCAAAATATGTTTACATTGAACAAGCATTATTTCACCTCCTTCGTTTCATTTCCATAGACAGAGAAATATGGAGACTGGAAAAATATGATTAATGAAATCATGAAGTATGTATACTACATTACCTTC
Organism: Isichthys henryi; assembly: GCA_026776945.1. Lineage (NCBI taxonomy): Eukaryota > Metazoa > Chordata > Actinopteri > Osteoglossiformes > Mormyridae > Isichthys > Isichthys henryi. Next base: position 7,778,089 of record JAODJX010000109.1, read on the forward strand.
CTCAAGCAAGTATTTGCACGAGCCAGGCAATCAGGACGACCTGAGATATACTTTTAACAAACAAAGGTACAAATAGCCTGTTAATTACTCACATAATTACGATGTGGGTCTTAAGATATAATATGGGTGTAAGGAAATGATAAAAAATATTTTGTTGCAATGGCACAATTGTACCACTAGTGATAATGGTACCACTAGTGCCTCACAACTTGGAATTTCAGAATTCCACCTCTGTTCTGTGGTTGTGCAGTTTTTATATTCCACTCTCCGCCTGGAGCCCGAATGGAATCTCTATATTACCCCTAGTGTATGATTATGTGTCCTGTAATTATGTGTCCGGTAATCAACTCATATCCCATGTAGGGTGCAGCTCCACCCTTTGCTTTGGGCTTCAGAAACCTTCCCAGCCTCTGACCAAGAGGCTAGAAGGTGGATGAATGATATTTTATTGCCCCCTAGTGGATAATATCTAGTACATAGGGTTACTAATTCTGGTATTACAGCATTCTGTATATTTAATTATATGCTGGACTCATATACAATTTAATGTAAATAGATTTTGGCCTTACATTAATACATTTTGAAGAATTACCAAATATTATCTTCTAATGAGTTGTATGAACAACTACACAGGATGCATTTGGGGCTGATTTGATTGAATATAATATTCAGCATTGGACAGTGGCAAGATGAGATGGTTACATGGTATCGATCCCCATAGGGAAATTCTCTTTTGCCTGCTCCATAGGTGAGAACAAGCTTGGCAAAAAAGGGGCAGCCAGCTCTTGCAGCACCCAGAGAGGGGGAGGTTAAGGACTGTGCTCAAGGATCTGCAAACAGGGTGAGACGGGGCTTAAACCAACAACCTTCTGATCACAGGCAAAGCGGCTTAGCCCACTGAGCCACACGCTTACCCCAAAGATGATGAAACGACTGTTCGGTTGATTGACAGTGAGAGTAAAGACTTATTCATGCTTCTGTGTACAATCCATGTCACAGGTATGGCATAGACGTGTATCCTATGCAGTCACCCATGTGGTACCCCAATGCATCTCCCCAGAAATGTAACTACAGGCGTCAGGCTGCAGCTTAGGGTACGTAGCTACCTATGATGCAGATTCTATGCAGGAGTATAAACAAGCCTTAGGAATGTGTCCAGAAGTGGGGCTCGTGGTATTGTGTTTCACAAGGGTCACAACAAAGGAAACAGCCTTCATTGATGTGGGAGTGGCAGAGGATCCAATTACTGTGAATTTCCACCCTTCAGCCATTGTTCAACCATTTCATAGAAATGATTAAGCAAATCATAATAGGAGATTCATTGTCTTTAATATAAGCCTATATTAAAAATTTACTGGAATTATCTTGTTCTTTTTAAAGAATTGTCTGCATTTATCAGTGCCTTGACATGTTATTAAACCACACCATTTAGTAATCATCTTATTAAAAGGCAAAAAATCTTTAGTTTTTGTGACACAGATTAGATATTACATAACTGTACAAATCTGAACAACAGTATCAGCAAAATATTCAGGCATACATCACAAAAATTTTAAAAAAATCTTACACATTTGACTGTTTGTCTTCGACTTGTGCATTCTGTCTCATTTTCTTGGTATCCGAATGGCAAGTGGATAATTTACATTACCTTTCCAAACAATGATGCTTCGTTTGAAAAGACCTCATCCTTGACAAAACATAACAAATGCTCACCATGTAAACAAAAGATGCATTTTGAAAATGACAGGAAATTGCATAAAATACAAATCATTTAACTGTAAGAATTTTAGATGCATCAACATAATAGTGTTTTACACCCAAAGGTTATTTACAAACATTTGTTTCTAATAAATACACAAACATTTTACTTTAAAGTATGCATACACAGGCTAATTTAAACTGTGATGGAATATTATTCTTGCATTTAACTGTATATTCTGCACAATTCTATTTAAATTACCATGGATTATGGCCGAAATATGCAAGGTGTACCATTATTTTGTGAAAGATAATTAAATTAAAAACCATTGGTTAACCAATTAGAGGATCGGAGGAGTTATGTGACTCGCAGACAGAGAAAATATATGATGCAGATAAATATATCGACTTATATAAAGACGGCGTACATGGCCTGCAGTATGCGGCCAGTTCACAGCTTCCGGTTCTTGGCTTCTGGTTCTCTTACTCTTTTTTGATGGCATTGAGCAGAACACTAGCACCCCCCTGTGGTTCCATGGTGGTCTGATTTACCCTGCCCCTCCTATCCTGGTGGGTTTTGACATGCTTGGCGAGGTGATCACTCCTCATGAAGCGCTTTCCGCACTGTGAGCAGCTGAAGCGCTTCTCCCCGGTGTGTGTCCGTAGGTGGCGCTGCAGCTCATCTGACCGAGTGAAGTTCTTACCGCAAAAGAGCCAGTTACAGATGAAAGGTCGTTCCCCGGCATGCCATCGTAGGTGTGCCTTCAGGTGTGACGTCTTCTTGTAGACTTTGCCACACTCGGGAACATGGCAGATATGGATCTTCTTCTTGCCCTGCTCCAGGCCACTGGCGGAGGTCTGGCAGTTAGGGCACTTGCAGCGTCGACAGCGACGGGTGGAACCCAAGAGCACCTTGGAGCTGCCCTGAAGGAAGGTGGTCATCTGAGGCTGGTGACCCAGCATGAGCTGCCCTCCCAGGGAGAAAGCATGGCTTGGGGGAGAGGTGTTACTTTGTGGAAGACTCCACCACTGCTGCCCCTCATCCACAGGTCCTCCAGAATGATGGTGCCTGGCAGAGTAGTTCTGCAGGAAGCTGGGGAAGTTCTGGCCCATGCTATTGGTCTGAGTGTAGCAGGAGCTACTGCCTTGTCCCTGAGTGGAAGAAATGACCTTGACAGGGGAGAGATCAATGGAGTATGCAGTGGAGGGTTCAGCAGGGGGAGTAAGAGGCAGCTCATGGTGATGATGGTGATGGTGGGAGTAGGAGCCCAGGGCAGACTGCACATGTCCAGGGAATTGAACCTTAGGTACTGGGAAGGGCATCTGATGGGCACCAAGGCTAGAACCAGATGCTATTTCGTTGCTCCAGAGCTGAAACATGCTGGATGTGGAGCCTACTGCCACCTCGCAGGGGAACCAGGGCCCCTCTGCCCCAGGACTGCAGCCGAGTGGCCAGGACTGGCTGCACGTGGAGGGCAGGAAGGACAAGCAGTGGGGGCCTCCGTCTGGGGAAGAGCTGGGGCTGCGGTCCTGCAAACAGGCCAGGCATAACATTACCATCAATAACACAAAACATAAACTATTATTATTTTTGTGCTGGTAAAATTTCCTGAGAAAGAAAACGCATGTTTCTAAGTTGTTTTACAGGTTTTTTTAAAAATATATTTTATAACCCGAACAATTGTATCACACATACATTAATCTAATGATAGTTTCCAGTTACATCTAATCAGCATTCAACTGATTACCCACATCTGGCAAGGAAAAATTAACCACTGATATTTGCAAATAAAGAGCACACATTTATGGGAAAGAAGCGTAGAAAAAATGTAGACTTCCGTAAGACATAAATTCCATCAATCTATTTATTTATTATTTGCCTTTTTCCATGAACAATTTAACAACATTTAAATGCACTAACACATTTTTAAATATAGTAAATGTTAGCCGAAAAACTATAAACATACAGAAATCTGTTTAAAATAGTAGAAGAGTAACATTTGGTTACGTGTAACAAAAACACCTTGATAATTTCCGACTAAAACTACAAATTCTAGGAGTTATACGTGCTGTTACAGTAGGCAGCTATTGTATTTTAATACAAATAACATAAGATGTACAGAAATGGTTCACGAACCTGTAGGAAGGTTTGCAGAAAGTTGTCAGTTCTGGGTAATGCAAGTGCAGCCATCTGCATGCGCGCGCTTTCGTTCCTCACCTGCAACACAGGCTGCATAGGCGAGGCGCACGAGCACGGGCTCGAGCCAGCTAGTAACTATCTGTGAAGAACAGCGCAGTCATCGGGGTCCAGAGCGAAAGTGATACCAAGACCAATAAAAAGGTGAGAAATACGACGATAATCCCATGTGTTTTTGCAAGTGATACATCCAATAAAACGTGTTTAGAGTCTCCGTGCCCGTTACAGTCTTCGCCCTCCGGAAACTTTCCTTAGTCCCTCTGTTTCTCGCAACCAGGGACATTCAAAAGCCTGCCTTTTGAAGTGTCTGAAGAGCCAATCGCAATACGTGCTTGAGATCATTTGAAAGGCCGTCTGATTGCACGGTGTGTTTATAGTGAATAGCCCCGCTCTGCGGGGTTTCTCCAAAGAGTAAGAATGGAGCGTGGGGGTCGCGCGGAATTTAAGAATGGATGAGTAATTCATTCGGCTAATTACATAATAATAAAACAACCACAATAATAATAATAACCATAATAATAATAATTGCTACCCATATTTATAAATTAAACGTTAAAAGAAAGTTCATTCATCTCTCAAGAGAGCCCTGGTATTGCGGCGTTGAGCAAGGGGTAGTAATAAATCTTCATTTATAATGGTCAGATATGACTTTAATGTAAAACGTAAAAACGAGGTAATAAAGCTAAACACAACTTACTTTAAGTTAACATATATTCATTGTTTTATATGAAACGTTTTTCAAAGAGCACAGTAACGCAACACTATTCAATCTTATCGCTATCGTTATCAAACTTAATGGCCGGCTTACGACGAATGACAATCTCCGCGATTTACTGGTTTGCGTGTCTCTCATCTGTAAGAAAGCTGCTTGAATAAAACGGGATCAAAGCCGAGCTCCCACTTCTGGTAAATGACAAGTCAAATCAACAGCCCGCCGTGAAATTGTCACACTTCAAGGTTCAAGTTAAGGCCGTTATCTGATCTTAAGGCATTAAACGCAGATCCTGACGGCACATTTCTTACACGTATACCGTAGACTTATTGTCCACTCTGAGCGTTCAAAGGAAGTCGGCGCGCCAATTATCATTAGAGTGACCCTGACTGCTCCGTGCATCTGCATTTAAACAAGAGTGATTCCCATTCACTGCCTGCGGAATAACAATAGACTTTTGTCTTTGTCATATCATTGACCTATTTGTTTCCACTCTGGATCGTCCACTTTATAGGCTAGGATATATAAATGCTAAATAACACAAATCACTTTTACATCTTATTTTTAGTTTAAAACGTACTAATTTTCAGATACACTTTTTGAAATTATTTGTCTTTGGTTGTTGTCTTTGGACTTTCAATTCATGTATTCAGTGGATTTTCTTGTGGTTTAGACGTAAAATTCTGTGTTTTGCAACTGTTAGGGTGCATAGCCACTTCCAGTGGAAAAGTAATCAGCCGGCTTTGTCCGGGTGAATTAATCAGAGGCGGACGTTCACCGGCACGTCGCATGACACGAAGATCATTTTCACAGGGCAGACAGTGAGAAGTGTGTCAAGCTCTTTCTATGCCCGGTGCTGCTCCTTAGGGCACCGGCAGGCAAATTAAGCATGACGAGTTTTCAGTGCACAGGTCAGAATATTGTTTGGCAACAGCAAACAGCTTTAGCTCAACTGGGAGGAGGAGAAGATAGACAGAAATGAAGGGCTGCTGTCAGGGGCACAAGAGCAGGTGTCGGGGTCATGACCTAAGGTTGGAATTTATGTTAAGGATGAGAAGTCGCCTTTTGCATAATACCCAGTCAGGGCAGCTGTTTTGAGATTTACATTTAAATTCATTCATCTGACACTTTTATTCTAAGCAACTGGGGATTTGGACCAGTGACCCTCCAATCACAAGCACAGCCTCCTAACCAGCTTGGCCGTGCACCTCTCCCAGTGGGGAGCTTCAAGTCCAGAGCCTTAACCACCCCCCACCCCCCCATGATAGCTGGCACAAATGAACACTTTATCAGTCATCAGAAGATGAATTCACTCACCAGATACCAAAGATCTACCAACATGACTAGAGCCACTAACATACCACATAATGATTTTCAACAACTGCGATGTCAGTGAAACATGCACATATTAATGAAAAAAGTGGCTTTTCACTTTGCAACAAAGACAAATAGAAAAATAAGATGCTTCCAATAATTCCAATAACCCAGTGAAAACAGTGCTGGAGAAGACATCACACAAACTGTACTATAACAGAACCATTGTAATAGATAGAAGCATCCAACACAACAGACATAAGAACGTAAGAAAATTACAAATGACAGGAGGCCATTCGGCCCATCAAGCTTGTTTGGGGAGAACTTAAATAATAGCTCAGGGTTGTTAAAATCTTATCTAGCTCGGATTTGAAGGAACCCAGGGTTTTAGCTTGCGCTACATTAGCAGGAAGACTATTCCATACTCTAACTACATGCTGTGTAAAGAAGTGTTTTCTCAAATTTAGTTTAAAATGTTCTCCCGCTAATTTCCACCTATGGCCACGAGTTCTAGTATTTACACTAAAATAGCCGTTTGGCTGAACAGCATCCAGACCTGTTAGAATCTTATATACCTGGATCATGTCTCCCCTTGGTCTTCTTTGCTCGAGGCTGAACATGTTCAGCTCAGCTAACCTCTCCTCATAAGACATTCCTCTAAGTCCTGCACACAATATTCTAGGTGGGGTCTTACCAAGGAATTGACATCACAATCATCGACAAACAGAACAAAGTCTCATACATTGTAGACGTCGCCATACCACAAAGCTTAGAAAAGACACAAACAGATAAAATACGCAAATATTCATTTTCTATCTATGAACTCCCCCACAATCTTGCACCCCTACCCCTCCTCACCTCCCCGGTGAGTGCTTTTGAAATGCTAACGACACTCCCCCCCACTTTGAACCATGAAAACAATGCTCCCGTGACAGTGGTCGCCCTGCCAACATTACCTCATTTACTAAGACCTTGGATCCAGCCCCGGATTTGGTGCTTTGGCCTGCAAAACATACTTTTTGGGGGACACCAGTAATCCTGGCAATCACATCTGTTAGTGCCGCAGGTATCCTTTCAAAGCACCCTCTCCTCATTTTCCATGACCACTTATCCAGGACAGTCTCGTGGGGAGCCTGGAGTGTCATCCTAGTACGAATGGGGCATGAAGCAGGAGACAAGCTGGATAGGTTTGCGGCTCCTTAGAAAGGCACACGGACATGCATAAGCACACTCTCCGGACAAGCAAGCTAAGCCTCATTTCTGTAGCCTGTGGGAGCTCCAAATGAGGGTATCCACACGAACATGGGGAGAACATGCACAATCTCTGCCCATGTGGTGGTTAGAGTTCCGGACGAAAATGTGTGTTACTTGGTAATTATAATGGAATTCCAAACTGTGCACACTGAGGCTTGTCGCACAGATACCAGAGAACCTTTATTTGTCCACGCAAATGAACCAACGTGTGGTTCTTCAGTTATAGGAGTATAGATTGCATGAGAATGAAGACAAATGGCCAGCATGCGATCGAGCTTCTGTTTGATCTTTGCGGTGGGCTAAGAGACCCACAGAGTCCTTTATTGTCCCAACTGGCTGTACTAGGCCATTTGCACAGAGAACCTTTTCACTGATAACCGAATGATAAATCTAAGTGCATATCTATGTACAGTCCAAATGACCCTTCCCTCTCACATTGATGCTAGTGTCAGAATCATTCTCCACATTCCTGACCACATGACAATGAGTGGCAGTACAGGAGTGAGGCTCCATTGCCTCTTAGCCAGTGGAAGCTAGGAACCATCACTAGCCAAATTCTTAAGCATAATTTCTCCAAAGAGTATTTTTTTTAAATTCATTAATTGATTTGGTTGTTTTAAGATGGTGGCCTAGTGGGTGCCACTGCTTTCTGCAGAGCTGCTCCCACTTCAGGTTTGGGTATTTTGACTCCTCCTACAATCCAAAGACATGCAGTTGTGTGTGAGCATGTGACCTGCGATGGACCGGCTCCTGCCTTGTAACCAATACTGCGTGAAATACTTTCCAGGTGCCTCTACCCCTGTGACCCTGTACTGAATATGTGGTTAGATGGTGAATGTAGCTTTTTTTGTTTTGTGCAGAAAATTTATTATTATTTTTTTTTTACTGTTATAAAGCTGTATGTGTCACCTGGCATTCGAATTTACGCTGGCATTCTTCCATCAATGTTTTTCAGTGCCCACTGAATTACGATGTATTTTCCATTTTGGAAAAACACAGGGTGCCAGGTAGGATGCCAATCGATGTAAATGCCCCCCACATATTCACTCACGCATTAAATAAAGGCTAGAATCACTAATTCACCAGATCAGTACTGTTCTGGACTGTGGTAGGCATGTAGTGTTCCAATATTTAGTATTAAAGCTCAGTGTATTCCCTCCCCCAAATAATTGTATTAAATTCTTAATATGTATGTGGTTCACCTAACTTTATTTGAAGTAGTTTATATAAACACATATAACTCTAGCAAAATGCCTTAATTTTGGGATTGCAGGCTGACATGAATTTAAACCCTCCTGATTACAGCCTAAGAATTCATAACTGGTACAAAGAATAAAATATAACTGCATGTGTCTACACACATTTGGATAAAGATGCACCTGAATATAAGGATCATTCCTTTATGGATAATATTTGGTAATGCTTTACATTAACTGCACCGTCATAATGCTTTTATATTGCATTCATAAAACATTCAGTACACCTTCATAATATATTCATTAAGTATTCATAAAAGATTCATAAACATCATGTATGTATACCTTAACATCCTAACATCCCTTATCAGGTGTAATATACATTAATAACAAACATTATATAATAATAACAAACATTATAATTGTATAATTATGTAATGTTTGTTATTAATGTATCTTAAAGCTGTTAAGGGATATTAAGTTACTTGCATGCTGCTTATGAATGTTCTATGAATGCATTATGAAGGTGCACTGAATGTTCTATGAATGCATTATGAATGCATTATAAAGGTGCACTTAATGTTCTATGCATGCATAATGAATGCATTAGGAAGGTGTACTTAATGTAAAGTGTTATTTATTTCACCTGCAAATAAAGATCATTCCCTTAAAAATTTGCAAACATGCCATGACACATGCTTTGGACACAAAGTCACGATAAAATGTCCGTGATGGTTCAATCTCAGATATGCAAAAAATATTCACTCATGGGCACAAAAAATATATCTACTCATGTCAAAGAAAACTTTTATCAATATTAGAAGCACTGGAAGTTTGTTTGCATTTTGTTTTCTAGCACTTTTATAGAGCTTCAAAAGTCAGATCACAGGAGCTCAGGATCAAAGCTTCTCTCAGTTAGTTCTGGAAACACAGGAGTAATACTGCAAGCTTTGATACTTCACATCAATATTTCAATTCAACAATCACTTGACATGCACCCTCTCTTCCAGAGATGAAATGAGAACAGGTGGGGGTGTCTGGGACCTCAGGTAGGAGTAGCATGTGAAGAGCCTGGTACTGTGTCACGTGCTCCTTCCAGTCTCTACTTCCATTTCTCCAGACATCTCTACTGATGGCTGTTGACCACTTAGAATTTTATGGCCAGTTAAAAGCCCAATAACAGAGTACCATATATATATGCATAAAAACTGCCAAAATTGAGACAATTTTAGTCTTTAAAGTTTTTGATTTTCATGGTAAACTAGATGTAGGTGGCAGTGGTAAGAAAATTAAAGGGAGAAAATAATCAACAAATAAAAGACCTGAGGGACTCAAAAAATATCAGACTATATGTATCCATCCATTTAATGTACCTGCCTGTCCCATTCAGGGTCGTGGGGGTCCAGAGCCTATGCTGGAATTTAATAATAATAATAATAATGATAATAATGACAATAATAATAATAATCTTTTTTACCTATCCCATCTCGCTCACCATGACACTGAAGGGCCCATGGATATCTGATTATTCTGCAAATACCAGGCTTGAACCAACAACCTTCCACTCACAGGCATCCCACCCACGCCCCCTCCCCCAAAAGGAGCTGCCACTATAAAATGTTCCTCTGAGATAAGAAAAGTCTGAGGAATAAACACACCAATACACAACAGAAACCCCAGACAAGAAGGAAGAAATCGAGTGTCCATGTGCTTAGAATGACGCATGACATGGACTTGCTGGCAAAGCTGTCGATGTCACCTAGAAGAGAGGAAAATGTATCTGTACATTCTATGCTGTCGTTCTATATTATAGTTTTATTTTACTTTACTATTTCAATGATTGTCATTTGTAATTCCCCACTCACTCACGTATGTTTCTTTACATTTAAAATGAATTCAGTGGATTTACAAGAAAGAAGGAAATGCATTTTTTATTAGGACAACAAGTGTTAGTGCCTTCAAATAACTTGCCAGTGCGTAAAATCTCGTCTTGAAAAGCTACATTATAATAAAGAGCTTATTAACAATGGCATAATTAATTTGGGACATAATCACATGCATTTGAAAAAAAGACAAAGACATACAGAATAAAAATCCATTTGTTGGGAGAGCTGAGAACAGAGAGTGCTGGTGTCCGTGCAGCTGATCATCCAATTTTCAGCCGTTTGAGGGGAACCCAGAAGTGCTTGTCAGAACAAACATGCATGCTCTCATTTTTCACAACAGCCTGTACCTGGGACACGATAGGAATGATGAAGTTGATCGACCGTATCAGGAAGAGTGCCGTCTGTGTGGTTATCACCTGTATAAAATTCAACTTCAGAACTTAGAACTGTGCACCTTCAGAAGCACCAACGTGATTTGCATAGTTCCCTTTTGACGCCGCACACTTGACCTCGGCACTGTGAAATATCATCTCTCCATGTTACAACCATGTATTCGGCGCAGGGTCTTGGCAAGTGTGAGTTATTTGTATGGTTAATATTTCGTTATATTAAATCAGTTAAGCCAGATTTTTCTTTCAGGATAATTAGTCAGTCCCAATCTAAAATATTAGATAGGAATTTAGTACAAACTGGTACCAAGAGCATTAAGTCAACTATAAGCATCAAATAATTTACTATAGACATTTGTGAGAAAGAAAATGTGTACCCTGTTTTTCTGGATTTCTACATGAATGCCTCTTAAAATGTAACCTTTCATCCAGTCATCATTATAAATAAATACTAATTTAAAAATCACCATGCACAACATCCATCCATCCATCCATCCATCCATCCATCCATCCATCCATCCATTCAATCATCCATCCATTTTCTTTATCTGCTTGTCCTATGCAGGGTTGTGGGAGTGACAAAGAGAACGCTTTTTAACATAACCCAGATATAAAATATACCCTCAAATAAGTACTTTGAGCAAATGTTAAGATATAAATGTACCAAACAAAGGCTTCAGGTTTAAATATTGCTTGTGTGTAGAGGGAACATTATGCAAAGTAGGTGAAGTGCAGAATTAAGAAGGGACAGATTCAGAAACACACTGACAGCACAGATGATTATCGCTTCCAAGGATCCCCTCTTCGGCCGTTCATTAGCACGCTGTCGTTAGCGAGTATGTGAGACTGCCAGCCCATGGCGCTGACATCCTTTCATCTGTAAATCTTCTAATTTTCTTTTTTTGTTGGTTTAGCTGATGAATGCAGATCACATACTCGATTCTTAAATTTTCCCACATACAAAAAGAATTTTTTATGTGGTGTGTTGGAGGGTATATAAATCTTAACAATAGCACCTCTTAAATGCGTTTGATCATGATCTCAATTTAAATGAGGCTGTATAATAATTTTTGTATCACCTTCCCCCTCTTCACTAACCTTGATTACTAAATGTCTCTCTTTATTTTGTTGGAATTCATTTCCCTTTAGCAAACAATGATCATTTGGGAAGCACATGAAAGCTGTACCTAATAATTGTGATGGGCATCATGGCAATTGTAATAATGATACTAAAACTTGGAATGATACGGGACTTTATTATCTGTAAATCAATATTATTATTATTATTATTATTATCCATCCATCCATCCATTTTCCAAACCGCTTATCCTTCTGGGTCGTGGGGGTCCGGAGCCTATCCCGGAAGAAATGGGCATAAGTCAGGGAACAACCCAGGATGGGGGGCCAGCCCATCGCAGTATTATTATTATTATTATTATTACTATTAATAATAATAATAATATATTTTTGTAGAGGCCTTTCAGTCTTCAGTGAAACTTTGCAAAAACCTGGCAACAATACATGATTCATATTCAAAGTTAACTAATACGTATACATGTATGTAGATATCATTTGAACATATTCATACTTGTAAAGTGCAAGTCTTTTGATAAAAAGATCTAAAATATCTATCAATAGTACTCACAGTGGAACAGTATACGTAATATTTTCCTTTGATATTGATAAATGGAAGACCTAGTGTTATACTTTATATTGCTGGTGATAATCAGAATGAATAATGCTGTTTAAAACCAGGACCGTTTTCTTGCTTTAAACATATCAGATGTGTGTTTTTACAAATGGTCTTCGGAGTCTAAGGGCTGCTTTATACTCATTGATCACAAAATGATCTCTATGGTTTTGTATGAATTTCTGACTTCTACCAACGAAGCAGCATGACATTATAGAAATATATCTATAGAATAAGATATTTATTAAATATAGGAGCATGTTCAACGTCTGTCTCCTTCAGGAGCAGGTGGAATTTCAGCATGATATCCATCCATTTTCTGCAACCACTTGATCTCATGGGCCTAGAACTTACCCCAGAAGCTATGGGTACAAGGCAAGGCACAACACAGGATGGGGCACCAAACGATCACAGGGCGTAGTCACACACCAACAGGCAATTTGGTAACTCTAATTCATCAGAGCATGTTTCTGGATTGTGGGGGAAACCAGAGAACCTGAAGGAAACCCCACAATGACACGGGGAGAACATGCAAACTCCACATACATGGAGCCCAGGGTGGAGCTCAAACTGTTGCTTGGTAAGATGCAACAGTACTGCATCATCATGCCACCCCTTCAGCTTTAAATATAATAATAAATATAATTAATGATAAGGGTACTTACACAAGAGTGAGATGTTTAGATGATTCAACTGCCAGAATGGTGAGGAAGGTCAGGTCATAGTACAAGAAGTTCAATGTCTAGGTTTTTGATGTCTTCAACTGGAGAGATGAAGCAGAATATCACGAGTGGTAATTCTGTTTTAAATATTTTGATTGACTGTGTGCTTATTTTCTTTTAAATTCCTACCAAAAAACTACTGATCATGCATGTATAAGAACCTTCAGTATGTTTAAACAGAGGAAGACCATTGTTTTCTGAAGTACCTGATGGTAAATTTAACTTAGCTATAAATAAGTGAAAAAATTGTGTTATGAATAAATTGGGAATAATAAAAATATAGTGTCCCATGTATACTTTTTCTTATTTGCTTTACGAAATGATAGAAAGTCATGGCAAGGATTCGTGTGCAGATGTTGCATTTTAAAGTGGCAACGTGTGAGAAGACAGATTAAGATTTATGCTAAAATGCGTGGCTTCAAAGCCACGATGGGGGCTTCTAAACGAAATGAAGAAGTGAAGCAGTGTTCACTGCGCAGTGCAGGCAGGCCGCATGTGTGCAGATCACAGGTGTGGCTCTGCTGCTGCTAATATTCTTCACAATGGGCAGCCGTTCTGGCAGGTGGGGCTGAGAGGAGGCGGGGCGTAATGACTGTGGACTTGTTGGATATGCCTTCATTTTTTCATGATCATCTTATTTGGGTGAAGAGAATTAAATGTGCTTTTTGTAGATTGGCTTAAAGGAATTTGATTTTATGGGTCCATTGTGACTGGTTGAATCGTGAAATTTAGCAATATCTAGTGTATCATGGAAGAAGGGAATACACCATAAGGACACTATAAGAAATACACTATAAGTATTGGGACACCTGGCCATTACACCTACAGGAACTTTTTATAACATCCCATTCTAAATCCATAGGCATCCATATGGAGTTGGTTTCCCCTTTGCAGCTATAACAGCTGCCACCCTCCTTGGTGATGTGAGGCTTGCATGCAACTGCTCGGCCATGGAAGCCCATTCCATGAAGCTCCCGGTAGTTAGTGCCAGAGGAAGTTTGGAACACTGCAGTTATTGAGTCAACAGAGCATTGGTTGACTTTTGAGTGTCTCAACGCTCGGCGACCCCACTCTGTTACGTTACATGGTCGGCCACTTAGTGGCTGAGTTTCTGTTGTTCCTAAAGGCTTCCACTTTGCAGTAAAATAATACCACTTACTGTTGACTGGGGGATATCTAGCAGGAAAGAAATTTCACGAACTGACTCATTGCAAAGGTGGCAATGACGGTACTGTGCTTAAATTCACTGAGCTCTTCAGAATGCCTCATTCTTTCACAAACGTTTGTGAACTGGACTGCATGCGTACGTGCTTGATTTTATACACCTGTTACAATGGGTCTGAATGAGACACCTGAATTCAGTGATTAAAAGGTGCGTCCCAATACTTTTGTACATATATCGTAATTATTATACCTGACATTCTGATATCATTCTGAGAAGAGATAGAATGCTACTGTACAGAATGTTCTCATTTTCTATACTGCTGTAGATGGGGAAAAACTCCTAAATGACTATTCCAATGTGAACAGGACTGCCTCTTAAAAATACAGGCAATGTGACCAGTACAGGAGATTGTGAGCTTCATTCTCTAGGTCCCTGTATAATGCATGCATGTTGATGTATTCTTCTTACTCAGGAACTTCTGCCCCCACATTGCTATAATAGTAAAGGAACCAGGAGTACAGGAACCCATTTGGAGACCATCAGTAGCCTCCTTATGAACCTTGAGGGTGGGAGGTATTTCTATGGAGACCCTGTCATGTCTGTTCTGTTAGAAAACTGCTATTGTTACTATCTCAGTATAATACCTAGCAAGGACAATGTAGCTATTTTTTTCTTGCATGCATAGAAAGCTGACAGTGACCGAATGTAACATAAAAGCTCTTGATAAGCTGATCGGTGACGGCAGGAAAAGTATATTGTATTCAGGAAAAAAACAACAATAATAGTAGAAGTGCTGCTCTGATAGAAAAGTTACATAGTAATTAATAGTTATGTAACATTTAGAGGGGTGAAATTGACAGTACACAATATACATAGAATATTTGACCCAAATCCAGCAACTTAGTTTTCACTCGTTAGACAGAATTTAAACAAAGGTCACAGAGATGAACCAGTAGATCTTTAATTAACCGTACAGAATCTGCACTTCTGCTTGGAGACGACCTCGTACTTTTCATTTGACCCCATACTTCCCATTTGCACTCCAAGGTGAATCTTCATGCAGGGCACATTTTCAGAAAGTGCGGGTGGACATCAAAAATGGAAATAAAGCCTCGCTTGTGCGTGCAGATCAAAGAGGCGGGATTGTTTAACTTTTCACTACTGATTGATCTTGGAATAAAAATATATACATAGAATATGTAAGCCTTGGATTAATAAAGAAAGTGTATGAAAAGTGTATGTAGGGGAATGGAGAGGTTTCTGTTCCACTTGCTGGCTCTGTAGACGCCTTTTCTTCTTTCCCCAGTATTTCATATTGAGATCCCTCCACTGAACGTCTCCCCTGAGCCAATACCTCTGATGTGTTCAGTGTGAACTCCCACACTCTTTATTTCGGCAGCTTCTGAGCTTCCGGCATTTTACTGGCACTGGTCATCTTAACAGCATTGCTACTCAGACCAAAGCTTTAAAGTGTCCTGACATATGCAGGATATTAATTTAATTTAAAATGCCAAGGAGAGTCACCATAACACGACACTGGTGTATCTGGCTACGGCTGCCCCAAAACTGCTCTGCTACCAATCCCTCTCAATACTACTATTATACTCTATGTATTTTGATTGCCCCTGTTTGCATATCTTTCTACAATGAGCCTCCCAGTTTTTGATTGTGTTCGATTTCAGCCACATGTGGTGGGATCTAGACTGCAATAATTTGATGTATGTTGAAACTTAACTTGTAACTTAACATGAACACAAAAGTAATAACTTTGAAAGAATGGATTTACCTTTGAATTAATTAATTTGATACGAAATTTAACAAATCATCTGATAGCTTCTTATTAAACATATTAAACATAACAAAGTACAATTGACGTTTAATTGACGTTCAAAATAGATTTGATAAGAAGAGGGCGACGGTCAATCGAATGACAGATTCGGGAGTAAATAAGCCTTTGTGTACCTAAAAGGATAACATTAAAACATGTAACTACTCAAATAACAAATATCATGGCTGGTCTCCCGGAGAATTAGTGCTTAAATATATGTTTTTAACATGAGGAATGCAGGCCGGCAATGGAGGCCAGTTGATCTGATCCATTTACAGTAGCCTCTTGTCAGTAATAATTCTAACCTTCTTTATTCTGTTTAGAACCAGTGTTATGTTCTGTTTCTTTGGGCAGATGTTTCATGTCAGAGATCCTATAATAGTGTTTTTCTGCGATACTGTATCCATCTGTCAATATACATTATAATTAGAATTTAGGTTCAAAAGTCATAATCACACGTAACCAACAGATCGATTAATGTAATAATTGTTGTCCGACTCTTTTAGCAGGTGAATGGTACAATGTTTGGCACTTTTTTTTCACCGGCTGATTGGGTATAGATTGGGAGTGAACAACAGCTGCATTTGGAACATTACTAGCAAGTTCGAGCTGATCGCTTGGGTTCCGGATCAACGGACACTCATCAGATACGTATGGGTTATCTTCAAGAATAGCTATTTAATGGCAGCTTGCGCCGAAACAAACTGTTCAAAGCTTGGGTTGGTGATGAACAAACCGGAATCAAAATCTGCTATGAAGGTTTAACGCAACTGTTACATGTGTTCCGCAAAACATATTTTGTTTAATTTTCTGTTTTATAATGTGTTATGCCTTTTTATAAATAGGCCTATTTATAGCCTTGTTTGTAATACTTCATGAATGCATCATAATGCACTATATATGTGTTTATAAATGATTAAAAACATGGCCGAAGTAAAGCTTTTTTTTTACTGTGTGTGTGTGTGTGTGTGTGTGTGTGTTGTATACATGCACATCAGCATTTTGTCCAGGGGCGGATCTACAGGGGGTAAGCTTCTCATATCACTGAAACAAGCAGGACATGGAGGAAAATTGAACTGTAAATGCAATCTTAGGTCCCGCAAAAACTTAGCTACAGCACCGCACTAAAACGCGTAGAGCTGACATCGCGAGCCTGCCTGCATGGTGCGGAGGAGAGGAGCTGCTGGGCTGCGCTGTGTCTTGCAGCAAGAGGAAGTCAGAGCTCCGCATTTTGAAGTTTAACCAGGCACACGAATTTAAGTCAAAGTTAAATTGGTAATGACTGTAATGTGTGGTAAATTAACAATGTATGGCTTGTATGCTAATAGCAATTGAACAATTAGAGTTACTGTTACTGTAATGTTAGCCAAAGGTAGGCTAAAGTCGCTCGCTAAACGGAGTTTCAAAACAATTAATTCCTGTATCAAAAGCAAATAATTCCACCAATGAATTAGTCAGCATCGGCAAAATGAGGAGTATAATGAATTACTACGAGAAAGTGGGAACCGACTTTCATTCAGAATTTTGGAGCTCAGAAGTACACTTACACTGACATTTTGGCTCTCATGGTTAAAACGATGTTTATTGTACTTCGTACTTTGGTGGCACTGACTATATTCATTGGTGGAATTATTTGCTTTTGAGAAGTGAGTTTATTGTTTTGGGTAAGTTACGGACCTTTGCCGGTAAACCATAGTGCTGTATGCATGAATTGTTTTGAGAAGGGCTCTTACAGTCTTGAGAATGTACTGTTTTATGAAATGTGCAACTTAGAAAAACTGTATTCATGTCAAACACACTAGTTTCAACATTGCAAGGTTCTACACTGCAGTATGTAAAGTTCACTGACAGGAGAAAGCACTTGCATTACACGTATCTTCTTCAGATCTCAAAATAGTTCAATAGCAAAACAAAACATCACAATAAAAAAAATAACATGGAAATACAGAAACAACAAAATTACAACGAAAACATGTAATGTGGGAACCAAAAATACAACAAGACGTATCACTGCAATTTATAGAATACATTTTGAAATCATTTCGAAAGCTTTTCTGTTTTGCATGTGGTGCCTAACACGATGATCACATACATATTTTGTTTGGGGTGTTAAATTACTACAATGGGGAAACTACGTAATCTATTTTGATCAATTATACTAAAGCAACCGAAAACTGTACCAAATGATGACAATTGTACAAAAATATTTGTGAATTTTTGTAAAGCAATTAGAAATTAAGAAAAATTAAGAAAATAGTGTGATTTAGGATATTGCTTGAAACGAATTTTTGAAGTTTTTTTTGTATGTGATGTTCTATATTTCTGCACTAGTTTTCAACAAAATCAATAAAATAATGTCGATTGAAACTATAACTATTGCACCAGGCAAAAGACATTTTCCCATTTCATCGGTGTCAGCATAGGCTACATATTAAGTGATTGTTCAGCGTTACATTGCAATTCAAACATTACCTGCCACGTGCATAAATTTCATGTGAGAACATCAGGAATATAATGGGAAAATAATAAGGAAAGAAAAATAATAGTCGTAGCCTATGGGCTGGAACCAGTGTGAAATGAAAAAGATAAAATAAATCAAAGATGAACTGGCCTTTTGCAGTGTTCGGCGAATAAGGTGTTTCTGAATGATTCATTGTGGGAACCAGAAAAAATCCAACGGCCGGACCCATGATTTTCCTGGGGGAGACATAGGTTGGTGACGGTAAAACTTATAAAGCCAGGGGGGATTCTGAATGAATCCTCCTAATTTTTAAATAATTAATAAATAAATAAAACTTAGTCTATCGATCTATCTATCCGCCTTCCAATTTGGCTTGAAACAGTCGTCAATTTGTCTAAAAACGTCACATCTTAAAAGGATGTAGTTATGTTTCTTACCACCAGGTGATGCCATTGTGACAGTAATTGCGGCGCTGTGCTAAATGTATCCAAGATCTGTCTTAAGATGACAGGCAGTCGACTGTAATTTGTTTTCAGTGTTATTTCATATGAACTACCTTCTGAATAGAGTTCGTTTTTCTTAAACTCAAATGTACTGATGACATTACCAGCCTTCACAGCAACACCCCCCCCCCAAAGCCAGGCACCTGCAAGACCCCAAACTGATGTGAATGATTAGAGAACAGCAGTGCTACCTTAACAAGTCTCCCTTTGATACAGCTCAGACAATGCAGTCTCTATGAGGAAACCTCCAGCCCACTGCTTCTACCAACACCGGGTTCCAGAAAATTTGAAAACAAATTTTCAGTGTGAAGGTCTAAAAAATGAATGAGTTCAGCTTGAGAACAATCATCTGAGGATTATTAAAAAGGTAGAGATGTACTGGCTTTAAGACCGATACTGTGATGCCTAAGCTGAACTTCTCCAGTAGAGGGCCTTGATGCAGTTTCACAATTAACTCCAACCAACTGCACATTGTTCCAACAAAATTGTGTACAAGCACTGTACTGTTAAAAGGAGCCTTTTCTCAGTCTTCCCTGAAATGCACAATGATTTGACCTTGGTAGAACAATAAATATTGTTTCATCTTTCTTGTGTGTGTAACAGACAACACATCTGCTCAGTTCTTCCAAACCTGCTTCGACCTTCTCTCCACTAGCACTGCTACAGTACCTACAGATATTTAGCATGCAGTGAGAATCTGCCACTTCTGCTTTTCCACAGTAATATAGGAAGCAGGCTGTACCCAATCCATACCGTGAAGGGACACTAGTTACAACACAGGTCCAGCTTGCTTCGATTTTCCACCGCAGAAGGTACGGCTTGGTAAAAGCGTTGCCGGGTGTGAAGAGTGACAGTGACATAAAACTGAAGAAATGCTTGTCTGCTGTTTTTTACAAAGTGTGCATCATGATTTACTACAGTATGTACTAATTGTCCTCTTGCACAGCTGAGAGATTCTGTGTTAGCATCAAACACTAGTGAAATTAGCATTAGCGTGTGTGAATTCGCATTATGAATCCATTCTGTTCAGCTGTTCTATAGTACTTTTGTAAGTAAGAGGTTGGAAATTTTCAACTAGTATACTACTATACATTCAACTAGTGCATACTACTAACCCATTCAAACCAATGCAGATCACCGGTTCTTTCTTGTCTCCATGCATTTTGACCAATCAGATGGTGGCGACGCAAGCAGCTCGGTTAAGTCATAAGTATGATTTCTGATTCTTTCTGACTGGCACAGCCACTTGTCAGGTTCACTGTATTCTGTTAAAATATCAGCAGATACACCCACCTCATCACCATCATTGTCAGCATCATTATCATCACTGGCACCATGACTGAAGTTGGAGAGAGGGTTTGCTCCCTTCTCCTCAGATTTTGGATTCATTGAATTATAAAGGGAATATGAAGTCACTTAAGAAAAGAAACCAATTCATTATCAACAACAGCATAACTGGACATTACTGTAGACAAGGGCTTTATATGGCAAATGCTGGATAGGTGCAGTCATCTTACGAGCTAACTAGCCACCTGTAATGCCCTTTGAGTTTCCGCAGCCTCACTCAAAAAGTCGTCCTCAAGTAAAAGCAAAAAACTGGGAGGTGGGGGGACTCCCCAGACACTTGGCTTTGTCTTCTTTTTCAGCCTGGCCATCAGATAACAGACAATGGCTCGCATTACTGGAGCCCGGTCTTAAATGACCAGGAAGTGGCTGTGAGCAGGTCTGGTGGTCTGCTCCCTGGGGTCCCGGCCAGCCCTAGCTGAGTGCAGTGCTGTTCAATGGCTGGAGAGGACCGGGAGGAAATGAGAGGCGAATGGCCACCCAGCCGGAGCCGCTGCCACCCTTTGAAGCTCTGTGGTCAGCACCGAGGGTAAAGGGTGGGGTACGAAACGCCGGCAGAGGAGCGGCGGCTGCAGCACCGAGGGGCACAGGCACATTGTTCCATCCTCTCGTGTTTTACTTCCAAAAAAAGGATATATAAAACATTCTCCCGACTGGCTATTAACATGAACAATTCCTGCAGATAAAGTAGTTTCTTATGATGTTAAAAAAACTTGTTTTCCCAGTATAAACGTCCTTACAATTACACTGCTGAATTTTAGATATAGGTGATGTTCTATTATCATATTCCAAAAACATTTGAAACACCTTCTCTTCTCTTTTTAGTATTAGATTTTTTGATGTATTGATGATTGACAATTTTTCAGAATAAAGATGTTTGTAGAACAACTCTTTTTGCCAGTCTTTTGAAGATTTTTAGAACGACCACTGGCCTTAGTCAGGCACATTACTTTGTACCATGCTAGTTCTTTATTGTGCATAATTATTTGTTGTCTATAACATTCTGATCACCTGAATATTAGATTACTGTAACTCTTTAATGGTAAGGCTACCAGTGAGTGCTATGAAACAACTGCAAATTTGCAAATTATTTGAAATGCAGCGGCACATTCAGCATTCAACCAGATGAAATGTGCCCATTTTATAACTTTACCCGTATCTCACCATTGCCTCTGTGTTGGTGCTTGCATCAAGCTCAAGCTCTGGATAACTTTAAGAGCTGTTAATGCAATGGGGCCTACACTCCATATAGCCTACGATGGCCATCAAGGGAACATTGCCTGATATTTCCTCTACAACATGGAAATAAGTTTCACTTCTTTTTTCAGGTGTTTCTTCTACCCAACTATATCTGGTCAGTAGAATCCCTCACAACCTTCAAGAAATGTCTTAAGAACTCTTCTTTGACTAGCTTATCCTATCATTGACTGTCCTGGACTTTCTATCTTGGTTCCATAAAAATGATTTTACTTGGCACTGCTGGAAGGTCTGCATAGTTTGGGTCCATTTTGTACGCTTGTAATATATTACCTGCGGCACTTGTACGTTACTCTAGATGCAATCCAGAAGTCACCACACATGGCCTGACTTGAACTCTAGCTGCACTGATGCGTTCTGAGTGTCCTCTCCAGCAGACTCACATGCAGAAGGCAATGTACGCAAAAAGTTACCTAAGACATCCCGCCCCTGTCCTCCGTGAGCTATCCATCTGCCCTGCCACAAAGGTTTAGAAATTAACCATTAAAGAGGACTTAATTTGTTATACCACTATATATATGGTTTTGAACAAAATCCAAGTTTTTAAAATAGTTTGCATTTGATAACAGGAAGCATTCAATCATTACACCCAGAAAAACAATGAAGGTAAGTGCTTGATTGCCTCTGCCCCCCTTGCGCGTCAGCCAAGCGTTCCTTGGGCCCTCTGACCCTATTGTTCCAGAACCATCCGTGCCCCAGCTGGCCCCATGGCCCCATTGCCGTGCTTGGGTTTGTCGTACTCCGCTCTCTGGGGTCACACTGAAAAGACGTTTTGATGTCAGGGGCAGTAGGGTTGGTGGAGGAGGGCGGCCTTTACTAGGAGGTTCAAGGCTGTGTCAGTGATGCTCATTTCGGCTGCCGAGAGCACAGCACACAATGCTCTCGCACGGGCCAGGATGTTAGCTACTCCACCCTATGCCCCCAGCACAACCCTGCGTCCCTGAAGCAAATTAGGACAGCAGCCGCTTTATGAGATATACAGCCCCATCTCTCCCTTATATTAAACTAATATCCTTACCGGCACCAGAAGTAAAAAAAAAAAAATGTTTGCAGAATTTTGTAGCCGTTTGCCTTGTTTGCGGGAAAAGGTATGCGAGTCTCTTTCAGTTTCTATGCATAGACAATTTCAACCACTCCTAATTCTTATAGCAGGATTGAACTTGCATGTAGTAGAGCAGCTGCATGCAAGCCTCGCATCACCAAGCGCAATGCCAAACAAAGGATGGAGTGGTGTAAAGCACTCTGGAGCAGGAAACATGTTCTGTGGAGAGATAAATCACGCTTCTCTGTCTTGCAGTCTGATGGAAGAGTCTGGGTTTGGCATATGCCAGGAGAACATTTGTCTGACTGCATTGTGCCAACTGTAAAGTTTGGTGGAGAAGGGATAATGGTATGAAATTGTTTTTCAGGGGTTAGATTTGACTAGGTTAGGTTCAGGTTAGGCTCCTTAGTTCCACAGCAGGGAACTCTTAATGCTTCAGCATACTAAGACATTTTGGACAGTTCCATGCTTCCAACTTTGTGGGAACAGTTTGGGGAAGGAAGGCCATTTTCTGTTCCATCTTGGCTGTGCCCCAGTGCACAAAGCAAGGTCCATAATGGCATGGTTGGGTGAGTTTGATGAAGAAGAACTTGACTGGCCCACACAGGGCCCTGACCACAACCCCATCAAACATCTTTTGGATGAACTAGAACAGAGTTTGCAAGCCAGGCCTTTGCGTCCACTATCAGTGCCTGACCTCACTAATGTTCTTCTGGATGATTGGACAAAAATTCCCACAGACACACTCCAAAATCTTGTGGAAAGTCTTCCCAGGTGCCTTCCCTGTTATAGTTGGGGACACCAACTCCATATCAATGCCTATGGATTTAGAATGTGATGTCATAAAAATTCCTGTAGGTGTAATGGCCAGGTGTCCCAATACTTTTCTCCATATAGTGTATCTAGACAGATCATACCACATTTGGAGTTTGCATGGTCTCTCTGTGCTATCATGCTCCAGGTATTCTAGTTCTCTCCCCACAGTCTAAAAACATGGTGAAGTGAATGGGAGTTGTGAAATTGTCTATAGGTGTGAGTGAATGTTGTATGTGTGTATGTTGATATGTGTGCGTTTGGGAGGGATGGATTACAGTATGTTTATATTACATAATTTGACTCTAATTTCACCTGATACCCAATCAGGACATTTTAGCTACAAGTCACATGGTTTTATGGAGGGAGTTTTAACTTTAAGCAAATTGAAAATTACAGGTGATAAAAAGGATTGAAATGTTTGAACAAAATGCTTATATAACATAATGATTAACTAAAATACAGTCGACTTAATGGATCCACTGAAGGACATTCACAGCATATTTAAAATCCTCTTAAAACCATTGACTTCAACCTCATCTGGATCATTTCCAAAAGGCAATGAATGCTTGAAATATTTTATATTCATTAAACAAACTCTTTTACTTGAGTATATTTTTCCACGTGTTAAAGTTAAAAGCATTTCCAGTTTGGTAGTTCACAAGTAAACTTTGCTGCAGTTCCTTCAGCAGTGTGAGTTGGGATAAGAGTAACTGGCGTAGGTGGTGAGTTCATCAACATAATTCCCCTAATGTAATTTCCTATTGGGCGTCTAGTGAAGGCGAAGTCCGTCGGGGCTATTTTTACCACCGGCGCCTTATCTTGTCTGTGGGACAAACAAGACAGTGAACGGCCCCTCATGTAGATTGAAGAAGGGAAGGATGGCTGTGGGGCCTGACCTGACCTTGTGTTCTCCTGGGAGGATGATGTGTGGCTCTGATGTGGGATGCTGCTCCCCCCTTGGCTTCATGCCCCTGATATCACGGCATAATCTATTCTGTAAATATGTACGTTTGTCAGAGTTTGTGGTCTTCAGGGTTGCCTACTGACACCGGCAGCATAGCTCTCTGTTTGTTACCTTTCGACATACAGGAACCAAAATAACAGTCTTGCTAGAGAAGCAACATCAACGAATATGGAGACTCACACGCATGCACACACAACCAGCCAACTCATACCGGTGTACCATGAGTCATGGGGTCCCTAGCCAGAGCGGAGAGAGGGACAGTAGGGCAAATGATGGTGACAGGAGAGTCGGGAGTGTCGTACACCCACGAAGATCCT
>JAODJX010000109.1:7802943-7819140 GCA_026776945.1 Isichthys henryi
CCCCCCCCCCCCCCCCCCCCCCCCCCCCCCCCCCCCCCCCCCCCCCCCCCCCCCCCCCCCCCCCCCGGGCTTTGGTGTTTTACACCAGCAGTTAACAATATTCCATCTGAATAGAATGAACAAATCTTAAAGTCTAGAATGGAACACTGGTGAATGACAGACAGCAAACGAAGTGAGGAGTGAAAGCAGGAGATGGAAATGGGGAGAAGAACAGAGATAGGACCATACAGTAGGTGTAGCGAGACGTCTAGTCTAATAGTTAATGTCAAACCAAAAGGACGGGTCTTTGGGGGACGGGGGGGTCAGGACAAGCATCCCATAAAGGAGATAAAGAACAATAGGAGGAACTTAAAAGACAAAAAATTTACAGCAGCCCCTCCCAGGCTAAGAAGAATGTAACGAGCCAGCAGATAGTACTGCTGCTTAACTCCAGGGACACATAACCTTCAAGGAGTATAGTGGAAAAGCAAGGATATGACTTTGAAAGCATTTTCATGTCTGGCATTCATTAAACATTAAGGTATTTATTTATTTCATTTATATGTACATAACGCAGTCATTGCGACCACAGTCAAAGCAGCTGCACATATCATCCCTTCATAATTAAATGTTAATATCCACGAGGGCTGTATTTTACAATCCTTTAACTAGTATTTACATTACCAGCAATAACTACTATTTACTAATGTTAATGTAAACTACCAGAAGTACTATTACTTATTATTATGGTAAATTAACTGTTGCCATGTTTTTTTTAATTGTTATTTAAAAAGTTCAATTTAATTTCATAATATTAGAAAATGTTTGAATGAGATAATTGTTGCGTTCTCTGAACCGGCACTGCAATATTAATAATTTTTATAACTTTTCTGGTTTCTGTTAGCTGTCCATTTCTTGGAGCAGATGGACTCCCTTTGGAAATTAATAGTTCATATCTTCTTCCATTCTGCACATTGTTCTTTCTTAACTGCTTATTTATAATATCTTGTTTAAACAGTCACCAAGCACAGCGTTCTTTCTCCACATTCATGGACTCTCCAGAGCTGATCGACACAATAGATGCATTCCATCTTATATCGCAACATCTTTGTATGGGCCAGAAGTGAATTGTAGGAACAGAGGAGCCAAGCAAGAACACTGGTTATACTTCG
This sequence comes from Isichthys henryi, assembly GCA_026776945.1. Classification (NCBI taxonomy): domain Eukaryota; kingdom Metazoa; phylum Chordata; class Actinopteri; order Osteoglossiformes; family Mormyridae; genus Isichthys; species Isichthys henryi. The sequence goes on from JAODJX010000109.1 coordinate 7,804,095, forward strand.
GCGTATCATTAATCAGTCTGGAGAAAAAATAAGAAACAAAATCAGACAAACACCTCGAAGGGCTTGTTATCCTGAAGTCTTTTGTTTCATTTAACTGTGTTTTCATTTGATTCAACTTCAGCAATCTACACCCACCAGCGAAAATAACTCCAACAGTCAGCTTCAAATTAAATATACAGGGGCATGCATGGACTGCGGAATGCATCTCAATGGGGGCCCTTGGGGGGGAGCGGGGCCCATCCACTTCTCTGTTTGCTTTCAAAAACTCAAATATAACCTTCTGCCTTTTCGTTTTTCTTTTTTAATTATTAATTGTGTACACTTTTTTTGCCTCGTAATGTATGTTGATTTGACTAATGTTGTCAGTGACGTAACATTAAATACATGGTAGATTTACATTACATTTACATTAACCTTCATAATGCATTAAAAATGCATTCACATAGCATTTATAAGCAGCATGTATGTATACCTTAAAATTTTAACACACCTTAATAGCTTTAATATGCATTAATAAAAACATTATATTATTTTATGATTATACTGTTTCTATTAATATATATTACATCTGTCATGTATTGTTCACTGCAAGTAACTGAATGCAGTGCTCTAAGACATGTTAATGTATACTTACACACTGCTTTTGAATGTTCTATGAATGTATCATAAATGCGTTATGAAGGTGCACTGAATGTTCTATGAATGCATACTGCTACACTTAATGTACAGCATTACCCATTTTTGTTTTTTAGAAAGCACGGATAAAATTCAAACCATTATTAATAAAATTTCATCAGTTTGGATTAAATTATTTGTAGGTAATTTTTTCGCCTCCGGTTCTGCAGTACATAGAGTCATGTAGGTTATAATTTTGCATGGTTCACAACAAGTAATGATAGGGCGACAGAACATGCAACAGCAGCCTGGTAATAATCATGAAGTAATTAATATGGAAATAAGTGTATGTTGCATGAAATACAGATGTGTTTCGTGTGGAAAGTGTGAACATGCAGGTGGTGGGATAAACAGTTGCATAAAGACTTCTGTGTTCCCAACGAGAGGTAAGGGAGACAAGAAACTAGCTTTAAAACTCTTAATACACCTTTCTCTTTTATATTAGAAGAGCCGCGATTTTTACAAGGATTTTTTTCCTGATGTAAATAAGAAGTTGCGGGCCAACTGTTCATAAGAACAAAACAGAACATATTGGACCATCCCTCATTAATTGATTAAATATCTGAGTAGTTATTTTATTGGTATTATTGATTTGCAGTCTATGGTATCAAAATATAACACTGCAGTTGAATTGTATTTATTGGAAATGCAGGTTTGTAACCTTATTATTACATAAACCAGTCAACCATAACATTAAAACCACCTGCCTGATATTGTGTTGGTCCCCATGTACTGCAGATACTCTTTGGGATGTAGATACCATTGATTAAACAAAAGCTATTTAAATGTTTGAAACGGCTCAGTAGCAGACACCGATTCAAAATTGTGCACATCAAGAAACACTGACGACATCATACCTCATCACCATGGCGACCGTAATGTTGGCAGGCTAAAAGTGGTACCGTATGATTTGGTTCCACCCAAAGGGAAGGCAGCAGGCAGCTGGTCCAGGGAGAGTAGCAGACGCGGCCTCCATACGTGTGGTTCTGCACGAAGCCTAGGTCCTCTCTGGCTGGAAGGGTTACAGTTAGGGTTCAGCCTTTGGGAGAAAACCAAAAGAAATTCCCAATTCCATTGTATTATTGTTTCGTTTTTCATAAGAGGTTGACTGAACCACTTAATAGATTGTGATCAGTCAGTCCCTTTTTCAATCTGTTTCAACACAAGGAGACGTGCGTCTCCACTGCTGGGTTTTTTCTGACGTGTTTTGTAAGCCTTTAATGATCTTCACCATGATCTCGGTGGGGTCTCGTAGAAAACTGCCTCACCCACTGTGAAATACTAGGGTTACTTATTACTTATGTGGGCGAACCAACCATAACCACGCACAGTCTCACCTGAACAGCCCCGCATACAGCAGTTCTGATGCAACTCATTACAAGTTATTGTCTTTATGTTTTAAACCAGTTACCTCGCTCACTCAGTGCAAAATCACAAGTCTCTGCACCTTACTAAGCCTTTCTGTGCACTTCTGTGAGAGATGTACTGTGTACGAACTGTGTTTTCAACATCTTGGACATCAGATTCTTGCCTGAACATTCTCATCTACAGCGACTGTCATCCTCAGAGTTCTGCACAGCACCAACTTATTCCAAGTGATGGTCTTCATGTTTTAAGCCAGCTATGTCACTCATAGTGCAAAGTAATGAGTACCTGCACCTTATCGTGTGTTTCTGTCTACTTGAGAGCTGTACCATGTGTCACCTGTTTTTTCGACATGTTGGACCTCTGATTCTTGCCTGTGTGTTTTCTGGCTTTGATTGCCTTCTTATTATTGACCTTTTGCCTGTACTTGTGTATGACCTTGTTTTCCTTTTCTGCTTCTTGAACACGACACGTGCTTCCATATTAAACATCAACTAGTTCTACACTCGGATTCTCTCAGGGCATTCATTACATAATACTTTGCCTGTTTTATAGATGCAGCTGAGGTGGAACGGAGGCTAACATGGCAAAAGGTTGAAATGAAATGCCACCGCTTTGGAGACCATGTATTGACGTCGGCTCGATTCCCCACTACAAACTGAGCTTACCTGTTGTGGAGACAAACAAGACCATGCTGATTCCTTACTGAATGTACCCCTTACCACAATGTGTTCAGTCCCACCAAAGGTTCCTGCCTTCTGCCACATAAGACTTGTGATTGTGCCATCAATCTGCGATTCAGTGCGATGCCCCCTTGAGGTAGGATCTACACTTTGTTTATTCCCAAAAACCATTCTTCAGATGAATACATCGAAGAAGCCCTTGTGCTAGGCATCATCAGGTCTTCAACCGCTCCCATAGTATCTTGATTCTTTTTCGAAAAGAAGGATGGTGGCCTTCGCTCTTACATTGATTATCGTGTCCTCAGTGCTTCAAAGACTGAGAGAATATCACCTGTTTGCCAAAGCAGAAAAATGTGAGCTCCACCAGCAGATAATTCCTTTCTTGGGTTATGTTGCAGGACCAGGAGACTTACAGATGGAGGAGAGCAAGGTGCACGCAGTGCAAGACTGGCTAACTCCAACCATTGTAAAGGAACTTCAAAGATTCCTAGACTCTATGAATCTTTACAGGAAATTCAACTGGAAGTTCACCTCTACTGCAACCCCTCTAACCACTATGACCAAGCAAAAATCCTGACGATTCACCTGGACAGGGGAGGCATAAGCTGCCTTTCAAGAATTAGACACACTTTTACCTCGGCCCCGAATTTCAAGCAACCCAATTCCACTCTGTCCTTCACAGTTGAGGTAGATTCATCAGAGGTAGGAATCAGAACTCTGACCTTGCAATGCCATGGTTTGCCTTCCCTGTGCTCATCAGACCACAGTGACTGAGACCATCCTGTCTTTCTCTGTCGTGGTAGCTCTGGTACATTGAGAAATCATGGACTTACTCCAAGACAGCCAGCAGACAGACCCCGGTCCTCTGGACACTCGAGTGTGAAAGCAGTACATACCTTTGGTAATTCATGCCCAGTCATTCTATTGGTACACATTTTGTTGAACTCTGTCACCCTGGAATAACCTGGACACTGACCCTCCTTTCCTGTAAGTTCTGCTGGCCATCAATGATAGGTGATCTTCATGATTCATGATATACTCTCTTGTCTTGTATGTGTTAGTCACCAATCAAAGCCCTGGAACAACCATGGTCCCATATTGCCAGGTCTTTGGGATTCCATAAGACATTGTGACAGATCGCAGACCCCAGTTCGAGTCCAGGGTTTGGAAGGCCTTTTGCACCTGATTGGGGGGTCTCATTAAGTTTATTCTCTGGACACCATCTCCTGAACCAGGTGATAGGGTGTGTCACCTGCTTTTTTCGACATTTTGGACCTCCGATTCTTGCTCGTGTGTTTCTCTGGTTTTGGTTGCTTTGTTGATTGCCTTGCCGTCACTGACCTTCTGCATTCACCTGCCTTTTACCTTTTGGACTTTGTTTTTATCTTGCTTCCCTTTTCTGCTTCACTGGTTCTGACCCTGTTGTTTACCACGACTTATCATTCCATGTTAAACACCAACCAGCTCTGCACTTGGATCCTCTCACTGTGTTCATTACAGTAACTCTGGCTGAACACCTTAATTTCACAATTTGCTTTTCTTGCTGACTACTATTCAGGGTTTTATTAGATTATATAATTTTATTACATTTTGAAATATTGATTTCAAAAATCATATTTAAAGCATATAAAGCACAATAAACATATCCATTAATATGGCATTTCACAAACTACACGAGTTTCATATTTGTTTTTAGCAAAAATTATTGTGAAAAAATAGACCTAATTTAAGTACTTGGCTGACAATTGCAAGAGTTAATATTTGTAATGAGTCTTTTGTTCCTATTTAATAATTTAAAATAAATGTATACAGAAGTCATTATATGACCTTTTAGTCATCACAGAACTAAAATGTATTTATATCCTTTTTATATTGTTGTTCTGTAAGAAAGAGCTATTTGGTTTACAGTTTACAGATTAACACTTTTAGGCATTTTTCAGAAGCTTTACATTTGACAGTGTATGAAATTTGACTACTATAAGATAACTGTGAATAACAGTCACAAGTTACAAACATTGTATTTGCTGAAATAGCCATGAAACAATTTAATTTATAGAACATGGCAATATTAATTGAAAATTGCACATTTATAGTTCCTGAGCAGTTGCCTACCATAGACATCATGCATGAGTGAAACGTATCATACTTGACCTCACTGAGAGCTCTTCCTGAAACCGGATGAAGGTCACAGTCAATCTGACTAGATGGGTGAGCCCTTAATGTGCTGATCTTTCTTCATCAGTCATCCAGGTACTCATCACCTCATCCCAGCTGTGACGTCAGCAGAGGTGCCACACAGCCACCCACTCAGCAGAAGCAAAGCCTGGCTTGATCAGTGGAGCGCAGCGTCCGTGAGCGATTAGATTTCAGTGAGGCCACTTTGACTCCGAACAGCATTCACTGTTGCCATGTGATTAAAACAGAGGGTCACTGAAAAGAGACATCAGATCCCATCGGAAATGACCACTTATTGTAATTGTCAATAGATGCGGGGTGATGTTACACCTACAACTGAACCTCAATTCTACTTTTATCTGGGTGCAGGTTTACACAGAGATGTACATTCTGTCCTCCTAGTGCCCCAGACACCGATTAAAAGGGAGGGGCCTTGAACAATTAAGAACCATAATAATTTTCTGGTGGGTGTGCTTGTGTATATGTTTGGTTTAGAAAGAGACTTTCTTTCCTGCAGTACTGAACAAAACGCCTTGAGCGGTAGGACCCAGAAGACCTTTAAAATCTATCAACACTCTTGGACAAGCACACCTCAAGAGACCTCAGCCAAAAAGGGCGTAAGAACCCTTCCAGAGCGTTTCAGCCGCGCTCTACAGAAGCTTAACGCTAAACCCATTTACATTAGCTTCTGACACCTAACCGGAAAGTAGAATGGGTCTTCTTGCCAGAACTTTTCATATAAGAGGCCTTAGTAACTTTTCTTTGTAACACTTAACATGACAATGTTTCTTGCGACAACGCGTGGAAAGTGATTGAAGAGAATCGCACGGGAGCGCAAGATGAGCGCATCAGTAGCCGTATGTAGGAATATCTACACAGAGGATCGGTTCAGGCAGTTGTATGGTACTGAAGGCAAGGGCAGGCGCAGTGAGCGACTGCGGGAAAAACTGGCCAAGAGGTGCAGGTGCTCGCGGGCGGCGTGCCTCCACCTGCTGAGAGAGCGGGTCCCCATTTTCAGCTGGCTGCCCAAATACAGGCTGAGAAAGTGGATATTAGGAGATACGATAGCAGGATTAACTGTTGGAATCCTTCACATACCTCAAGGTGCGTTGGATTGATCCCTTTGTCACATAATTAATCGGTAAATTAATTTGAGATTGTTGTTTATTTGTGCTGAAATCATTTTAATACTTAACTGAGAACGGAGTTCTCGGCGCAGTAAAATATATACATATTATATGTAAATTGTTATTAGATATCGTTTATTATTTAGATAAAGATGTATTTCACAAACTTATATTTAGTTTTCCACACTGAAGGCGCGTTTCTTCATAGCAGCTTCCTTATAGGCTGTCAGTAATTATTAGGATGACAAAAAATATTAATAACGATTATTCCTGCAAACTCCCATTAATTCTGTCAGGCCGGTTACAGGAGGTATATTAGTTTGATGTAACTTATAATAATGTATGTACTTTAAATGATGCTGATGATGATTACTACTACTTTTTGGTTGTTACCTTGGTCTGTATTCGTAGCTTTCACAGCGATCATAAGATGAAATTAATTACTGTTAGCGGAGATGGCAGTTACGTAACATTTCACAGGTAAAGAACGTTCGCAGTCTTATTTTTGAGACTTAATACGTGATTATTTTTTTATCTTTAAATATAATAATATCATGCAATTACTTGATCTTCTATTATCCTTTGATAAAATTTATTTTAACAGACGGGCCTGTTAATGTATTCCCTTTCATTTTAATTAGTTAATTTAATTTGACGCCTTTTTCAATTATAGAACACATTACGATCCCCGTGCAAGGTACCTAAAAATGTATTTTATCTTAGTACATAATAAATGAATGAAAAAAAGAGTGCAAATACATTTGCGTGCCTATACTACAGGTGCATGTGAAATTGGTAACCATACTGTCTTCATTTTTAATAACTGCTTAGAAAATACATATATAGTAAGTTTGGGTCATGTGCTTGTAGGAAGTTCAGGGGCTTTGGTCTGTGCATCAGAGTCAGATTCCATCCTCTGTAGATGCTTTTTCAGAACCTTTATCTGCTCCTGAATAATTGCCGGTTGTTGCACTAATAGGAGAATCAGCGCATCTCCCACAATGTTCCTCAACCAAGGAAATGGCCAGCGCAAGATGAGCCAGATATTATCAATAAACTTAATTAATCTGCCGCTTTTAGAAATCGAAATGGAGATAAATACATAAAAGTGACCAGGATCAGTTAGTTACTATGGTGATCTATGTAATTTTCAATGAAGATACTTGTGGGTTTGGTTGAGATACATACAGCTATTAACTGAGTTATATCTTTAATCTACGTTATATGTGTTGGCATAAGTGTGTTTCATAACTGAAAACGTATAGATACTGTACAGAAAAGTTTACTTTATACACCCACAGATAAGACAATACAAAATCTCAAAGAAAAATTCATTATTATTTACAAGCCTAGTTAAATATAAAATTACACTCACAGATCACTCACTATAATATGATTTTGGTGTCGGTCTCTGAGTCCCGTGTAGTATATTAGGTGGTTTACAGAGACAGACCTGTGACGTAGACTGTCTTGTGAAGATAGATTTGACTGACTGACTGATTAAATGAGCCTTACCTCTATGCCCCTTCCCTTTGTACAGGAATGGCATTTGCCCTGCTGACTTCAGTAGCCCCCATTTACGGCCTCTACACGTCTTTCTTTCCTGTCATCCTCTACATGCTCTTCGGCACAGGTCACCATGTCTCCACAGGTCAGCACAGCTGTGCCATGTGTGTCTGTGTGTGCGCATGTAGATGTGTGAACTACACAAGTATCTATGTAGGACAGGTCAGTCTTAGAGGTGACATACTGTAGGCAACGGCCTGGGGCGCCATCTTCTGAGGGGTCACCAGTGTCATCCCACTCCCCACCCACAGGACCAGCTTCACCACTGGCTCCCCCACCCCGAGCTTCAGTTGTACGTATCTGTGCATTGATGTTTTTGTACATTTGTACACTACGTTAATGTGCATGAACGTTTAAAACAGTAAGTACGTGGAGGATATAAAGCAGATATTTGCGCATTTTTTGAATGACAACATGTCATCTAACCCTGAATTTGAGTATTAAATCACCTAATAAGAGTCAGTGTTCATTATGCTATGTATGCGCACTCCTCTGCAAAAAATGGACCAAATCATAACGTTATGCAGTTTGGATTTACCCCATTTTCCCCCCAGGAGTGCAATGTATGTTTACTAATGAAAAACTGTATATGGAATGCAGTATACGCCGTGCATTCTGCTTGCTTAAAGGCTGTATTAAGTTGTTCTGTGCGTGTCTGTGTGTGTGAGTCAGGTACCTTTGCTGTGTTGAGCCTAATGACCGGCTCGGTGGTGGAACAGCTGGTCCCCACACCTCTGCAGCTGAACAGCAGCAGCACGGAAGAGGCAGACTTCGAGGCGCAGAGGATCGGCGTGGCCTCCGCGATCGCCTTCCTGTCTGGAGTTATGATGGTAGGAATGTGCGCAGTGGCGCCGATGTGACTCTCCAGCCCCTCTGAGGGGCAATGAACGCCGTGTCCTGGTTTCACTGCTGTTTAATTGACATCTGTGTAAGGCTGACAAACGAATAATGTTTTTTTTCTGTTCCCCCTCCACATCACCCCGACCCCCCTAGATCTGTATGTTTTGTCTGCAGCTGGGCTTTCTGTCTACGTACCTGTCAGAGCCTATAGTGAAAGCCTTCACAAGTGCTGCTGCTTTCCATGTCACCATCTCCCAGCTGCAGAGCATGTTGGGACTCAGGCTGCCTCGCTCCACGGGCACCTTCTCTCTCTTCAAGGTGAGGCAGCTACAGCCGTGGCCAAAAGTCTCGAGAATGACACAAGTATTGGTTTTCACAAAGTTTGCTGCTTCAGTGTTTGTAGATCTCTTTGTGAGATGTTTCTATGGTATATTGAAGTATAATTGCAAGCATTTCATAAGAGTCAAAGTCTTTTATGGACAATTGCATTAAGTTTATGCAAAGAGTCAATATTTGCAGTGTTTTTCAAGACTACTGCAATTTGCAGTCAGTCAATTTCTGAGCCAAATCCTGACTGATGGCAGCCGATTCTTGCATAATCAATGCTTGGAGTTTGTCAGAATTTGTGCGTTTTTGTTTGTGCACCCTAATGAGGATTGACTCGAAGTTCTCAATTGGATTAAGGTCAAGGACAAATTGTGTCCCATATTGGTTCAAAACAGAATGATCCCATAAAAATATGGGACAGGTAACAGCAATGTCAAATCTGTGCCCTGGAATGAGCAACGAGGCAATAAAAAAAAAAACACCTAGCAATAAATTGTACTGTCCGCTCATGACTAGCGTTACGCCCATTGGCTACATTCTATTTGCGTATGATTCATTTATTAATATTAGATTTCAGTGTGCAGACAATTCAGTGTCTGAATCTGTATATGGGCAATTTTGGGAGAATTTTAAACAAAAACAGACCTGAATTATATTGTGATGACTGCTGATGTCGACTGATATGAAGAAAATATGGCGATGAAACATTTAGCCATATCAGCCAACCCTACATACTGTCAAATAAATAAATAGAAAAACAATACATAGATTCAAGATAAATAAGAGAGATAGAAAATAAAAAAATGTGCTTCACTAAAATAGCAAACAGGCCGGCATATAAATAAGGGTTAGATGACAAGATGTGGAGTACAGATAGTTTGAGGGGTGTGCAAATAAGCATTGAGTCAGTAGGAGTACATGCAGTGCATAAGGATTTTGCTATAGTTTTATAATAAATAAATACTGATGCCTTGAGATACATACAGTATAAAATTATATTGCTGTAATGGGAGGCTGTGTTACTGGAGTAAACATCCTGTGCTGATGACAGACCCTGGGCTCCGTGCTGGAGAACCTGCCCCTGACCAACCTGGCCGAACTCCTGATCTCCCTTGTCTGCCTGTTTGTCCTCGTGCCGGTGAAGGAGCTGAACACGCGGTTCCGGCACCGCCTGCGCACTCCCATACCGGTGGAGATCCTCACTGTGAGTCTCATGCCCCATGTGTGTCTGCTCGGGGAGAAAAGGCGACACTTTAATCAGCAAGGTGCTTGGCCCTGTGAATTTCATCGCTTCAGCACTTAAATACCAGCCCGGCATTGGCTCGTGATGAATTTGTCAGAAATACAAAGAGTGACTGGATTAAAGAAAGGTTCTACGTTAGACTGTGTTTTACCACGTTATGCACCGATTGTTGGTCTGATACTCAGAATAGGAGAGCAGATTTCCCCTGTCGGATGACCATAGTAACAGTAACTCTCTAAGCCCTACATCATATATAAGTAGGTAGCTATGCTTTAGCCTCTTGCCAGGTTACCTAAACAAGCATGAGTATCACCCTGGGCCTGTTGTGTTTTGCTTCCCACTGCAGGTTATCACCGCCACAGCAGTTGCTTATGCGTTTTCATTGGACTCAAGATACGACATTGAGATAGTGGGGCCCATTCCAGCAGGGTAATCATTTTTAAGGTTTTCCACATGACCGTAAGTTATTTAGAAAGTGGGTTTATAAATTTTCACCCAAATATTTTTGGACATTGTAAAAAAGTACAACTGTGACTCCAGGGTCAACCATAAGCATAGATTATTGGGGATGGGAGGGTTGTAGCGTTCCCCCTCCCCCGACCCCAATAATCAAAATCAGTCAATAACAACCCCCATTAAATGGGTGGAGACCTCACCCCCCCCCAAAGCTCAATCCAAAGTTACGCCCTTGGGACGAACTCTGCCTTTTAAGAACATAAGGACGTAAGAAATTTACAAACGAGAGGAGGCCATTCGGCTCATCAAGCTCGTTTGGGGAGAACTTAACTAATAGCTCAGTTGTTAAAATCTTATCTAGCTCTGATTTAAAGGAACCCAGGGTTTTAGCTTGCGCTACACTAGCAGGAAGACTATTCCATACTCTAACTACACGCTGTGTAAAGAAGTGTTTTCTCAAATCCAGCTTAAAATGTTCTCCCGCTGATTTCCACTTATGGCCATGAGTTCTAGTATTTAAACTAATATTGAAGTAACTCTTTGGCTGAACAGCATCCAGACCTGTTAGAATCTTATACACCTGGATCATGTCTTCCCTTAGTCTCCTTTGCTCAAGGCTAAACAGATTCAGCTCAGCTAACCTCTTCTTATAAGACATTCCTCTAAGACCAGGAATCATTCTTATAGCCTTACGTTGTTCCCTTTCCAAGTCAGCAATGTCCTTCTTAAGGTATGGAGACCAAACCTGCACACAATGCTTTACTTGGGAGGCCCCTATCCTCAGCCTATTAATGATCATTTCCCCTCCACAACCCAGAAAATTTGGGGGCCTGCGGTAACTGCCTGTTCTGCTTATAGCTGGAACAGGCCCTGTTTGGGTCATCATTGTTAGACTTAGCTGAAAATGAACTGTTTTTAAAACTGGCTTTGATTCTGGTTGTAGTTTCCCGCAACCTCGGCTGCCTGCCCTGGACAAGCTTCCGCTGGTTGCTGGAGACACCGTCGCCATAACCTTTGTGGGCTATGCTGTGTCTGTGTCACTGGCTATGATATATGCCGACAAGCATGGATACTCAATACATCCCAACCAGGTACAACCAGAGCCACACAGTATCACACTAGCAAGTTCTAGAGAAGTCAAGCTTCATGCCTGTGCATTTGTGTTCCAGGAACTTCTGGCACATGGAATCTCCAACACTGTGTCCTCCCTTTTCACCTGCTTCCCCAGCTCAGCCACTCTGGCTACTACCAACATCCTGGACAGTGCAGGGGGATACACACAGGTACATCTTTCTACTTCCTTCCCTTACCTTTTCCAGCCCTTTAAACTGATTTTTTGACCCTCCTTGTTAAAAAATAAGAAATGAACGGAGAAAGTCTCTAATAACATCTAATCACAATAACTGACCATTTAACTAGAAAGTTGCAAGTGCCAATGCCAAGAAAACCATTTTGTACTGATCAAAGTGATTTGCAGATCCAAAAGATCACTGCAACTTACCCATTATTCCAGTCATGTGTATAGACGTTTCCCTGAAGATGCTAAGTTAATCTTCCCACTGATTTGGTCTCGTTTTGTAGATGATGTCAAGAAATCCTGCAGCATGGTTTTATAAGCCCAGAAATAATGCTATTTCTTAAATCTGAATTGTCTAAATTTGAATGTGATTTTCCTTCTTTGTCTCCAGCTGTCAGGCTTGTTCACTAGCATGGTGGTGCTAATTGTGTTGCTGCTGATTGGCCCCCTCTTCCACTTCCTGCCAAAGGTAGGATCCTAGATGACAGATGACTTGGGAGTGTTTATGTGAAAGAGAGAGATGGAAAAAGAGCTTGTTTGTCAGGCCAGCTGACTGACAAATACCTTCTGTTTCCTGTTGCCTTCACAGGCAGTGCTTGCCTGCATAAATGTCACCAGCTTGAGGCAGATGTTCCTGCAGTTTAAGGATCTGCCAGATCTGTGGAGAATAAGCAAGATTGATTTTGTAAGGGTCACCTGCTCCATGCATTAACACACAGACACACAGGCTCCCACCTTGTTGGGGAAACTTACATCTTTCCTATGTGGTTGAAGGTGGTGTGGCTAGTGACCTGGTTGTCAGTGGTGGTCCTCAACGTTGATCTGGGCCTAGCAATTGGTGTTGTCTTCTCCATGGTGACAGTCATCTGCCGGACGCAGAGGTGAGCTGTGGGCCAGCATCATGCGATGTAGTTACATGTCATGGCCACACTGAGCAGAGTGGCAGTGTTGCCTTTGCCATTCACTTCAACCCATGTGACTTCTTTCAGGGCTGACTGCTCAGTGCTGGGAAGGGCTTCAAACACGGAGATCTACAGGTCCATTGAGAATCACAGCAAGGTGAAAGCACATTATATGACTTTCCTTTCCATCTTTGCATCACTAATAAAACTTCAGTATGCGTGGTTTGTTGTGGAGCCACCTGACTGACAACATAATTACAGAATTACTTCATTGATAACTATGAAATGTTAGACGTCATTCATAGCTACATAAATCCATAATCAAATGCAATTATTTTGCAAAGTGAATGTTTGATGGATCATTAACCAATCTTAAAGTTACTTACAAGATTATATGGTAATCATCTGATGAAGAAACTTTTTGCACTTATTGAAGCCCTTAATTTTAACTTTCATAATTTAAGGAAACTGGTCAAATTTAGTGAGTTAGAGGCATTTTATTTAGTACATAATGTACATAATTTTATACATAATGCACATAGTGGATATGGTTAATTAGGTAAATGTCGCTGTGACATGTTGTAAATTCTTGAACAATAATACAATTCAGTAACTACATACTAAATAAATCAGCATTTACCATAATGCCGTGCAGAGACCTTTTGAGGGGCAGGTACAAGCCAGTGACTCATTTATTAAAGGGTCTCTCAGTACCTTTAAAGGGAAGCACTTTAAAAGGTTTAGGCAAAAGAAGGAAGTGCTTAGCCAATGCCATCCGCCCTCCTCTGCACATGCCTGTTTGCTACACTGGGTGAGGCACCTGCCCACTGTCTCAGTATAGTCACTACAGTATATAATCACTTACTGACCATCGCACAGAAACTCCGTTGGTTTTTCAATTTGTCCCTTTGTGTCTCTCAGTGCTGCGAGGTCCCCGGAGTGAAGATCTTGACCTACAATGGGCCCATATATTATGGAAACCGTAGTTTCTTGAGGGAGGCCATGACTCGGTTGCTGAGCCTGACACCGGAGAGGATCCGGAGCATAGAGAAAGCCAGGAAGGCTCGCGAGAGAAGGGACAGAGATGCCATCCCCACTGTGGTCAGATTCTCATACTTATATCCACTGGAATCTAGACTGTTTAGGGAAGATCTGTTGGGTTAAGCTAATGATCAAAAGTTTGGACAAGTACTCTAAAATAACCAAATGTGATTATGGATATTTTTTTCATCTTAGTCACTTATAACATCATTCTGTGTTATATTCAGGAAAGTGGAATGGCTAATACATCCTTTTCTTCTGAAAATGAATTCTTCAAATCAGGTGAGTTGAGCTGACTTGTAAATATTATAATTATATTCTTTTAAAAGGGCATATATTTAATAGTATACATCGATCCTAAAAAGGTTTGATTCCATGGATAACAAATATGGTTTGTATATTTTTCTTGTTTTACTTTATTTCGTGGAATTGCACACAGTTTTCAGCTCCAGAATGTACTGATATGATTTACTTTGGCCCTGGACAGATAATGCTGCTGACAGTGAAGTTCAGGTGGTGCTCATTGACCTCAGCAGTGTGAATTTTGTTGATGTTGCTGGGGCCAAGTTTTTCATTCAGGTAACGTTAAGTACAATGCAAAGACCACCAATTGTTCCATATCCTTACACTATCAGTAAAGCAATATTCTTACTTCTAAGTGTATTTTTGGTTACACTTTACTTGAGGGGGCACATATAATGTAGTAGCACACTCTTTCTTAATGTATTAATTAACCAGAAAGTGTCACTGATCCCTTAATTCACCATTAATCACTCATGATTAGGTTATTTCATGCAATTATATTTGTTCATGATTTGTACTTGAGTAGTAACTGAGTTTCTTATGCACCCTAAAGTAAAGAGTTACTGTATTTTCTCCCCAGATGTGTACTGAATGCCAGAAAGTGGGGATTCGCTTATACCTGGCAAACTGTAACGGTAGGTAACAGTTAATCAGAATAAAATTAAATCTACAGGTCAGTTGGTAGTATTAATTCCTTCTGTTAAAATTGAAGTCATCATCAAAAACTTGGAACAGCACTATTTTAATCACCTTAGTGCATTTTCAAATAGCATTCTAAAGTTTCTTTAACGAAATGACAGATACATCATTATCAATTCTGTAAGTTTTATGTTAATGATAGCATTTTCTTACATTTATGTTTAGCGTATTGTTAAAGTTTATGTGTTGTTTATATAAACTATTCCATATAGCTATCAGTAAATGTTTTGCTGGTATTTTAAATCTGATAACATTGCATGATAAAATGTGGTGGGGCGGCATGGTGGTGCAGTGGTTAGCACTGTTGCCTCACACCTCTGGGACCCGGGTTCGAATCCCCGCCTGGG
>JAODJX010000109.1:7819240-7832146 GCA_026776945.1 Isichthys henryi
GAGTTTGCATGTTCTCCCCATGTCGTCGTGGGGTTTCCTCCGGGTACTCTGGTTTCCCCCCACAGTCCAAAAACATGATGAGGCTAATTGGAGTTACTAATTTGCCCGTAGGTGTGAGTGTATGGTGTGTGAGTGTGCCCAGCGATGGGCTGCCCCCCATCCTGGGTTGTTCCCTGCCTCGTGCCCATTGCCTCCGGGATAGGCTCCGGATCCCCCGCAACCCAGTAAGGATAAGCGGTTTGAAAAATGGATGGATGGATAAAATGTGGTATAAAGATGATGATAAACTCTGCATAGGCAGGTTTTTGTAGTTTGGTCTGATGAAAAGTCTACTTTTGTCTTCTTAGAGCGAGTGTTGAAGATCTTGACCTCAAGTGGCCTGATGAACTATATGAAACCTCAGCACATTTTCGTTACGGTCCATGATGCAGTGGTCTACATTGAGCAGCAAAAGGTAAAAAGTCTTTTGGATTTCTTCCTTGTCTTTCAGAAGACAATTATGGATTCTTTGCCTTCAGTTGAAATGAGTAATGAAAGATTGCATATTCTACAAAAATATTTGCCAGACTGAACTGGGCACTGGGCGTCTTTGGTAAAACTGAAAGCAAAATAAACCTGTAATGGATTTGGACAAATGTTCGTACAGAGGTTGCACGTGCTCCCTGTGTTGAACAGGATTTCTCCAGCTACCTTTGAACTACCCTTGAACCTTTGTACCTCTGAATTGGTACCTCTGAATTGCTACCTCTGAATTGGTACCTCTGAATTGCCTGTAGTGTACGTGCCCTAGGATGAACTGGATCCTGTCTAGGATCCTCCCATGCCTTGTGCCCTATACTTTATGGGATAGGGCTCTCTGGGATGGTATAAGTTATGGATAGATGAGTGGATTGGATCTGGACAACATGATCAATTAGCAGAGGTGAAAATTTCAGGTCCAGAAAACAAAAATCCAGACCAAGATTTTGCTTCAACCAACCAATTGAGTCCTCTGTGACTGTTGTTCATTTGCGTAACGTATATGTAACCCTGTAACATCCTTTAGAGAATACATTCTGTGTGTTCCTCACAAGTACACATTTACGCCCAGGTGACTGCTGGGGTTGTTGAGGCAGAGGCTGCTGGGATTGCTGCACTGAGAGAGGGTGGTCTATATGCTGTGTACAGTTGTCCGCTTCTTGCAGCAGTAAAGACCAGCACACTGTTGTCCTTTAGAAAATGTTGCCTGTGTTCATGGCTGTTGATTGTGCTTGACTATGTTGCACAGGAGAAGATTCCAGAAGGCACCAACACTATCTGGGTCTGAGGTGTTCCCTTCCCCACCTGATGAATGCAGTCCACAACCCTCAGGAATAGAATGAGAAAAAGGAACGTGTTTCCCTGTGAAAGAGCAGGACCTTATAAACTTTACAGCACTTTCAGGGATACCTGTCCAGGAGAGGATCAGTGCGGTCAGTGAAATGTGGGAGATTCCACATGAAATTTCACAGTGTCACCCCTAGGGGGCGCCCTATTGCTACACAGCTCTGGGAAATCCGATCTCGGCTGAAGACATGATGTTGCATGTAAAACTGTACTGCTAAAGTGTAGGAAAGAGTGCTACTTTATGATATCCCTTGTGGTATATTAGTCATCCTATAGGAATGTATGGGTTCAGGATAAATGAGGCCACTTTTGCTGGACAAGATAAACTGAGACTGTAGTTCTTTGGACCGGGAATGGTGCAGACCACTCTCCACTACCGCATACTGCCAGCATGCCTGCTAGAAGGCAAAGTGTTTGTGACACAGATTTGTGTGAGTCAAGAATGCTACAAAACATACATGTAAGAATGTGAGTACATTTAGTTCTGTCGAAGCACCAAAGGTGAATCAAGATTAAACTTGTATTTTCAATCCTTTAATCATCATACGTAGATGCTACGTTACCTCTGCACATTAACAATGTTCATTAACTTTTCTATATTTCACATTCTGATTTTAAAATGTACATTTTCAATAAACATGCGTTTTACACATTTTTGTAGTTGACCATAATGACATTCGTTTTTTGGATACAGTGTCGTTTCTAAAATGTGACATAATCAAAATCAAGTTTACTATAATTATCAGAATGATGATATGGAAGTTAATCTATAAAAATACGGTAAACACATAGCATGAATTCAACCTCATGGGCTAATCGAAAATGTTTGATGTGAGCTGCATTATTTTTGTAATAAACTGCTATTTTGATGAGGAGGACATATTTTAATGCATTTAAATGACTGCAGGCACATTAACATTCAGTAGAGCACTGTTGCGATGCCCCCTGCTGTCATTCTCTCATCACTACAATTTCACTTTGCTGCTCACAACAAAAGCAACTTTCTCAAAAACAATTTCCTCACTTAAGTTTTCATGCCAATACAGAGGCTGGACTTTTTAGTGATTAATTGTTTTTCGCCATGTTAATTATGTTCTTGTATTGGTCTTTGCTGTTTGTATCTTTTTTTCTGCTTACCCCTGCTTATGTCTGGTTTTGTAGTTATATTCTGTTTCATATACAGTGCTGTGCAAATGTCCTAAGCCATCAAAGAAAATGATGTTGTAATGATCTTCACGTTGGAGTACAACTATGATATTATGTCCATCAAAGCGTGCCAGCTTAGTCATTTCAAAACCTCTCTTAAAGTCTTTGTCTTTGAGTATTTGCAGCAACCATCCAAAACACCCAAGTATTTCTTGATTTGACCATAAACACATCCCCTATGGCTAATCAATACCTCACTCACTTTTGTTAATAACCATAAGGTCAGCTGTTCAAACCCAGGTGTGAAGACTCTTCAGCCAGTCAGTCCTCTACTTAGTAATCTAATTAGGGAGTTGCAGCAAAACCCTACATACACAAACAGTCCTTTTTGGATAAGATTGTCCACTCCTACGCTAGACAATGCCCTCACTCCACCACTTCCTGAACCACTGCTAAACACTCCTTCCCAGACACATGTGTGAACCTGGCATTGTACAAGTGGATCTGTTTAAACGAGTACAGGTATATTCTGCCAGAGCATCCACGCACTGCAAAGCAGACTCACAAGCTTATGACCAATCCTGTTCCACTCATTTTCTTTTCAGTCTATTCAGTGGATCTGTTACATCACCAAAGTGTGGAATGAGTTGTGGAGCCACCCCAATGTCTGCCTAAAATCTCTTCATGCCCTTAAGATCAGCGGAATTTGAGCAGCACTCACATTGTCTGGGCCTGTTTCCACTCCATGGGCTGACACCACATGTCCAAGATACTGTATTTCAGACTGGATGAAATGGCACTTCTTAATGTTCAAAGTAAGTCCAGCTTTGCACAGCCTTGAGAAGGCCTTTTGTATATCTCTGACGTTGACTTGGTGATGGTGAAAAAAATAATGGTCTCGATGTACACAAAAAACATTTTCCCTGTGACACCTCGTAAAACATGCTCCAGGAGTCATGAAATGGAGCTGCAGCAATCCAAAAACTTTCACATGGAAATGTGTTACGATCGTATGTCAGGCGAGCGAGCGGGGAATCAGGATCGGGCAGACGGGAATCCAGGAAACAGGGTTTATTTCAGCAGAATCAACAAGGCAGGGTAAACACGGTATACAACCACAATGACCAGACTGGGGAAACAGGCTATTTCAGATGGGGTTAGGGTTAGGGTTAGGGTCATGCCAAATTATGAAGCACACACAAGCACCTCCATGCAAGTAATTTCTTCGGAGAGTGATTTTGCCTCTGAGACAGTTTTGCTATCATCAGAGGTTTCCTCTAGCTGCTCCAAGGCATCAAGAATGCTCCCCTAATTAATAACGTAAAACTTTAACTGACTCTATTTTGGCTTCCCACCTCGTGTCACTCAAAGGCTTAAGGGTTATGTCCACAAACTCTTGTAAGACATCTCATCTCTTTACAGAGGATGAGAATGTTGTGTACAGTCTTTGTAGTGTGCCAAAGAATGTCAGACACACTATTTGAAGAGGCTGCATCACACAGCAGAAGGTTAAGACTGTGACGACAGCAGGGGATGAACGGAGCCTCTGGGTATTTCTGCTGTACTAGGGCTTGCACACCCTTGTACACTCCCCTCATATTCGTGCCGTTGTCATAACTTTGGCCCCTACAGTTAGCTATACCCAACCCCAGACTGTCCAGAACAGCAAACAGGGTGTCAGTGAGGCCTTGCCCAGTTGTCTTCTTCACCACAGTGAAAGCCACAAAGGACTCATGTATTGTTTCTTTTTTGTTTTTGTCTGTTTGCACATAACGCATAATTATTGAGGCCTGTTCTTGTTTGGAAATGTCAGGTGTACAATCCAATTCCACTGCAAAGTATCTGGAGGCTTTTACCCGAATGCAGATTTTGCCAAGTACACATTCAGCAATGGAATGTAAGGACTCATTTTGTGTGCGTCATGACAGGTAACTCTTTGTTTTTTTGGAGGCTACCTTTCGTAAATGTTCTGCCATGGTGATGTCATATCTGACTAAGACCTCTAGAAAACCCAATAAATTTCCATTTCTAGGACTGCCTAATTTAGCATCTTTCCCCCTCAGAGTGGGTTTTGTTCAGCAAGGAGGAGTATACAGTCAACTACCCTGGTGAGCACACCTCTCCAGTGTGCCTTTTGATGGTCTAGTGCCCTTTGTATGTCATTGTCGATTGTTTTCCCTGTGCATATGCGGGATGCTAGTTACTTCCACGTGAGGTAAGCGTTTATGTGACACCTGCTGGTTTCATGATGTTGTAAGGTTTTGGAAAGGCACTGCCAGTTATTGTACTCCACAACAAGGCGTGTATCAACCACTTTAATGCAAAGCAGTGCACTTTGTTTGTACTTGTGGAGTACAATAAACAATCCCATTTGTTTGAATCATAGCTCATACCTATTGCCATCTTTCACCCACATCAACATTTTTTGCCGCACCTCCTCGCACACCTTCCCCTTTTCCTGTTTTTTTTCTTTCCACCTTGAGCACCTGATAACGTTTTTGCTCCCTCCATCCTGCCGCAGAGAGATGCCCCCACCACGTCAATGATCGACAGGCTGCTACCACTCTGGCTACTGCTAAATAGACACTCAGCAGCGCCTCCCCAAAGCACTGAGGAAAGTAAAGGAGATGGTACCCATCGCAGCAACATCACTGGTCAAAACATCTACTGCCAGTGGCCGGGCCTTACGCTTGTTAAATATTTTAAACAGCATATTTAGAGCATAGTCATGGGGTAAAACCACAAGAACAGTTTTAAAACATAGATGTCGATGATATTATTTTTTTGTCCCTCCTTTGTTTTGGCGCCCCCCCAGGGTGGTACGCCCATATACCCCACATATACTGCATACCCCATTTTTGCGCCACTGTCCTTAAGTCTTGAACTACATTGAAGGGACTAACCACAGAGCAGAGGTGCAAACATCATAGTCTAAGAGAACTTGATTTGTAATGTTCATTTAATGTGGTGCTGGACATTCATTAGATTATCAAAGGCATGGGCTCTCAGTTGGTGAAGGCCCAGCCCAAAAATCATATCAGGGCAGAGGTCCTTAGCTTTGTTTTTCAGATGGAATTTGGATCTTGGAGAAAAAAATACATAGTATCCATTATCTAAGGCCATCTTTAGTTACACAAAGTCACTCTCACATCCACTTGTAATACTTGGTATCACAGGTTGCAATATACCATGTGTGAAGGCAACATTCCAATACCCAGTGACCTAGCTTAAGGTGTAAACAGCTGGAGAAACGTACGCTGGAGCTAAATGTGTGACTGATGTAAGGATGTGGATCCACTGATATTGCTGGATATGTGGTGAAGAAACTGTGGGGACGGGGTTATTCTACATTCTTGCAGAGAGTGAAGGGATGCGTTTGAGTGTAAGCGACAGAAGAAGCTGTGTGGTCTTGTTTGGATACTGAAGTCATCTGAATTTCTGCTGGCAATGGTGGTGATAACACTGTACAGTGGTACCTCGACCCATGAACAGTCCTGTTCAGGAACAAATCGGGTTACGAACCAGATGTTCAAAAAAATTTTGTACGGGTTCGCGAACCGTGTTTCAAGCTGCAAACACATAAACATCCCCCAAAAGCACCCCAAAGAGCCACCCAAAACACAAAGAAGTCAACATCATGCCCCAGAACAGTTGGGAAATGTATAAAGAACTTGTAGATGTATATCTTTACTATGCCTCTTCAGAGGTGGAATATCTGAAAAAAGAAAAAAAATAGAGCGAGAGAGAGGGAGAGAGAGCGAGAGAGAGAGGGAGCGAGAGAGAGGGAGCGAGAGAGAGAGGGAGTGTGTGAGAGAGGGAGCGAGAGAGAGAGAGCGAGAGAGAGAGGGAGTGAGAGAGAGAGAGGGAGCGAGAGAGAGAGGGAGTGTGTGAGAGAGAGGGAGCGAGAGAGAGAGAGCGAGAGAGAGAACGTTTTGTTATAGCGGTACCTTTCAGTGATTGATAAACATGTTTGTGATGGTTTTTAACAGTCGCATATCTATACATGAAATTACAGAACTTCATTAATAATATAAATTAAGTAACCCATAGGTACCACTGAATCTGGATTACGGTGAGTTACTTATGAGGAGGTGTTTTGAGAGTGCTTAATAATTTACGACTATTATTTAAATTAAGTGCCTTTAATTTGTTTGGGCAGAATGATTTTAGACTCTATAAGCACAAATGTATCCCTCCATCTTTGTCAACTCGTCAGTCTCTATTCATGTGTGGTTCTCGTGCAGTAACCATAGCAACCCTTGGTAGCAACCATACAGTCCTAATATAATAGTAAAAGTCTCTCATGATGCTCATATTAGCTGGTGATTGTATTGCACTTTTATTTTGAATTATACATTAATGCACAAAATAGCGCTACATTCGCCTTATTGTAAGATTTACGGTCTCACGCAGCCAAAAAGGCCCACAAAAGGGCGGGCTTTAAGTAGATTGAAAGAAACAATAGCCAATCGTCGCTTTGGATATGAAGGTTAGAGGGTGTTCCCGAAGCTCATTATAATTCCTCTTACTAGGTACGTTCTGAAGGGCCTCCTGTAAAGTGTGGTTAGTGTTTTCCACATTGTCCGTTCTGTGCTGTTGTTTTTTTGAATAATATAATAGATCTGGAAATCGAAATATTCTGCAATTTTTAAGGAGCCTGAAAGTTGAGACTTAGCCGGCGCTATAACATTATTAGACGCTTAATACGCTACTTGGCACATAATTACGCTTCCGGTCACCAGCTACTCAGAATCGCAGCACGTCCGTAGTTTTCCCGGTGCTGAAATTTCGGTTATAATAATTGAAAGGCACGTGTGTAATTCTACAGGATATTGTACACAACATTACCAGTGGATGACTTATAGTTTCCTTCGGGCCGAGACGGTTAATGTCTGCTTCCGAGTCACTGTCATCAATGTGAGTATTATGTTATATATATATATACCGACATTTAGTAAACCATCGAAAGCTGATTAGTTTTAAGTGTTGGTACTGCTTTGTTATTTTACCCTTGTTTATATGAGAAGATGTTTGTAATTTTACTGCTTTGGTGAATCGCATATGATACCAATAATAACGAATGTTTGTAATGAAAACTCAAGATTTTTCGTCATCCGAAGAATCAATTAAGCAAGAGGCAACATGAATAATTTGGTGAAAGTGAATCTTGGTCACATGTTCCTGGGAAATGCACGCATTTTTTTATTTTTATTTTTTGCAATGTTGCTGTCCTGTCCTGTCCTGTCACGACAATGAAAACGGGTGTGGGTTATTATCTTTTCGATCATTTTTGTGTTTTCATGTTTCTGCGCAGGCGACAGAATGACCTGCCCTGACAGGGAGGACAATGACCGACCCCTGACTTTTGTTTTAACTGTGAGTGTGACTGGAACTGTTTCGCTTACAGTCCCTCCTTCAGCAAACAGGCGTAACGATGCGTCCTGTTCCGTAGTGGGACCGTGTTACGCGCTGAAATTTGTTTTTTTTTTTCCGGAGGGTTAAAACAATGTCTTGATTTTCGAGATAACAAATATGAAAAAGATATGACTACTTCATAATAGACAATTTTTATTTAAGATGTTTGTTAACTAGAGCACTGCTAATGTTTTTTTTTTTTTCTTTTTCAAAGTTAATAATTAGCCCAGTTCCGGGACCTTCGTGATAGGGCTCAGGAAAGTCGTCTCTTTGGTAAGTCTGTTGTAGTTGCTACTCCATTAAACTAATCTAAGGTTTGCCGAAAGGGGCAAAATTGTGTTGCATTAGCCGCATTGCTATCTTTGGTGGTGATTTAGAGAGACAATGCTGTTAGTTACAACTTTTAATGCGTAACATTCATGTGTCAACACGAATGGCGTTAACATTTTACCTGAGGGGGCACAAATAATGTAGCATTATGGCTACTTACATAATAACCGCAAATTAATTGTTGATTGCAAACTGTTCTAATGTGTGAGAATTCATTCATGATAAACAAACATCTTTTATCTCAAGCAAATAATTTTTATTACTTTATCTGCTAATTATGTAAACCTTTATGGACTATTGAAGGAAATACTGTATGAACAAATAACGAGTAACACATGTGAAATACTGATATATTTATTCATCATTAATGAATCTCTACATCTTAATCTTTAATCATAAGTAGACTAAATTTGCTCATGATTTGTACTTCAGTAGTAACTCGGTTAAGTATTTTGTGTCCCCTCAAGTAGTGTTACAAAATATAGCTTTACAAACCCAGAAATATAAAAAAAGAAAAGCAAAGTTAATTTTATCAAAAATAAATATTAACATATAACGCTGATTTGAATTTTAAAAAGGATGTGCAAATATGTAAAATATGTTCATATAATTTGTTTTTAAACTTTCTTTGATGATACTGATTGTGAGTAATATTTGGGGAATGCATTTTAATTGGAAAAAGGTATCAATGTTTTTACAGCACATGGCAAATAGCAGAGTTTTAAATGGATTAGACGATCAGAAGGTTGCTGGTTCAAATCCCATGGTCAGCAGAGTGGTTTTACCATTGATCCTCTGAGTAAAGGTCCTTAACCTCCATTGCTCCAGGCACTCTGCTTTCTTTAAAAATGTATATCAATTTGGATAAATGTAACTGCTTAATAATTAAATCCTTGTCCATTTGCTACTGCTTCTCAGATATGCAGTGGTAGGACCATCCAGGCAGGCAGGGGGGATGGCCATGAAAGTTCTCAGCTCCAGGTGTGCCTTCTACCTGGGCTTCCTGGTGGGAACCTGCATGTTGTACTTCCTGCTGCATCAGACTGGGTTTGAGAAGACCCTCCCCAAGCTGTCTGATGGGCTGGGAACTACAGCCAAAGCCGTACCTAAACAGGGGACAGGACGCAAGGACTGGATGGTGGAGGGATCTGCCCTTATCAATCTGAACCATCCTCATCACTCAGGTAAGAAGGCTGCAGATTTTACATGTCCGTGGCTACTGTCGGAAAGCTAATAGGGTCAGGCCTGTTGGGGATCAGGGCTGGTGTGGTACTGAGGTGTTCGCCTGATGGATGGCGGCACTTGGGTCCTAGTTTGAGGCGGCCCATCCAGGTGGGCGCATGGAACGGCTTGTCTTACCAGCAAGATGACCATCTTCCTCTGCTGTCGGGGTAGCTTCATAAACTCTCCATTTCGGTGGCAGCACTCTCTGAGGTACGCAGACCAGGGAGTGGCCAGATCTCTGTAGGTGGGTATACTGACTTTTGGTCTGGCCGTTCTGATGGCTGCCATACTCAGGGAGTGGCTGTTGCTGTAGCGGTTCGGCTTCTCTTGATGGTGTCTGTTACTCCTTTCAGCGAGTGTATTATGAAACCCAGGCTAAGGCACTCCTTGGGTATTCTCCGAACACGGTGAGTGATGTCTCATTGAGGGAGACAGCAGACGGATTGGGAGCGCATGGAGGTTCACTGGAAAGGGGTGCGCGGTGCTCCCGATATCTTTGCAAGAGGACAAAGGTCCAAGTCTTTAGAATCCTGGTGAGCTGAGATGAAGGCTGGACTCCTTCAGTACTGTCTCTCTTCGGAAAATCCTTGGGTACCGCTGGTTTGACTTCGTGTCGAATGAGCAGTTGCTCAGGGATACCTGAATGAGGCACATTGCCTGCATTGTGAGGGAGCGTCAGTTACGGCACTACAGCCATGTGGCGTGTTTCCCTGAGGGGGATCCGGCTCGCAGGATCCTTAGTGCTGAGGCCGAGGGGACGCCCACGTAGCACCTGGCTGCGGCAGATGGATGGCCATTTCCGGAGGGTGGGACTGGACTGTGTCAGCCTGGCGGGTCGCCAGCCATGATCCCGAGGAGTTTCACCGTGTTTTAGGTGCGGCTACGCACTGCATTAGCGCGTGTTCCCCAACCTGACGTGACAGCTGCTTACAATTCAGCCTTTAAGTATCGTGCTAGATGTTATTCACAAAACTTGTATCCATAAATACAAGTATATTAAAAATTACAACAACAAAAAAAAGTGATTGTTTACTAATGCTGGCTCATTTGGTTTATAACAGGAGAGGACAGCCGGATTGCAGACGAGCTGTATAAGAAGGTGCGCATTTTATGCTGGGTCATGACTGGCCCAAGTAACTTGCAGACAAAGGCGCGACATGTGAAGGCGACCTGGAGCAGGCACTGCAACGTTCTGGTCTTCATGAGCTCAGTGGAGGACCTGGATTTCCCCACAGTCGGGCTCGGCACAGGGGAGGGCCGTGACCAGCTGTACTGGAAGACCATCCAGGCTTTCCACTATGTGCTGAAGAACCATGGTGAGGAGGCCGACTGGTTCCTAAAAGCGGACGATGACACTTTTGTTATAGTGGACAACTTGCGCTGGCTTCTGTCTAACTACACGCCCGAGGAACCCATCTATTTTGGCAAGCGCTTCAAGCCGTACTCCAAACAGGGCTACATGAGTGGTGGAGCAGGCTATGTGCTCAGCAAGGAGGCTCTCCGCCGCTTTGTGGAAGGCTTCCGAACCAAGGTGTGTACCCACACCTCGTCAGTGGAGGACCTGGCTCTAGGGCAATGCATGGAAAAGATGGGTGTGGCCGCTGGAGATTCCAGGGACACCCTGCATCGTGAGACCTTTCACCCATTCGTGCCTGACAACCATCTCATTGGCACGTTCCCCAAGAGCTTCTGGTACTGGAACTACTGCTACTATCCCATCGTAGAGGCAAGTGCGTGTGTATGTGGGGGTGTTTGGAATCTTGGTTTGGCACATGCCATTGGCCACCTGATCCATTCTTCTGGTTCATTTTTCCCAGCAGACAGTCAGTAGCTGAAAGATTGATATCCTTGCACTCAGAAAGCCATCCAGTGTGATTTAATAATGAGATACAAACTAATTGTAAACCGTAATTTTAGTGTTGTCATTTTCAAAAGTTTATTTTTTTTCCTGCATGTAACCTTCACTGGGATTGCCTATGTTGTTGTTGAAATTATGATGAAATGGTGGTCTATGTTTGGACTTTATTGCAGGGGAGAACACAAAAATTTCAATAAAATGTCAAATTTCCAGGGGCGCCATTATTATTTAAATCTGTTTTCAGTGCATGTGCATGCATCGGTGTTTAGCACAGTGATTTGCATCGTACTCATTGGTTCTTGGTTTTCTGTATATTAATGGTTTAACTGACAGCTAACCTGTAATCAAATGTAGGAGTTTGTTTGGTATGGCAGGTTCCTGTTGAAAAGCAATGATATTTTTGAATCAGGCTGGTTTGAGATACAATGTGTACTTGTAAAACAGTAAAAAGCACTTTATAAAAGTCATAAACCCTCATGTATTGCCGAGCTAAAAGGACTCAGACAATGAAAACTCCAGCACGTTTTTACTTCCCCTGTAATCTTCCCTCCTCTTGCCCCTTTCTTCCCAGGGCCCGCAGTGCTGCTCAGACCTGGCCGTGTCTTTCCACTATGTGGACGCTGAGATGATGTACCTTCTGGAGTATTACACCTACCACCTGCGGGCCTATGGGTACAGATACCGCTATCAGCCCCCGCTGCCTGAGAGCCTGGGTGTGTTGCCGCAGACTGGGGGGGGGAGCGTACTGGGTAACGAATTGGGAGTCAGAGGGAATGCTGCAGAACAGGAAGCTGAATCGAAGGCACGGCTGGAGATGGAACCTTCTGGAAACAGGACGGCTGTTCTGGAGAAGCTGTAGTATTAATTGTCAGAAGTGAGGTGTGCTTGTACACACAAGGCATGTCTGGCTTGTGCATATATAATGTGACGGAAGGTGCACAGAACCTGTTATCGTATTGGCTTTCTGTTTGACTATCCCAAAGATTGCATTATACAATTGTTTACTTTTGAACAGTCAGCCCATTTTACGTCATTCGCAATCGTTTGTGTAAGGTAGGTGCGTTGTTGTGTAATGACTATTATTGCTATTATTATTGGCATTTGAGTCAAGGGTGAATTATGTACAACTAGAATGGCTGAAGCGTGGTTCATAACGTGTGTTGGTACCACATGAAACAGTCAGTGGTAACCTAATGACCTGTCTAAGTTAATTACAGTTATCACAGACTTTCTTTCCTGTGGTACTGTATAAGGTTAGTGCATTTTTTATGCTCCTATTTCATTTAGTTTGGTAGCTGGCCCCTTTCAGTGCATGACATCAAAGCCTACTCAAGGTGCAAAGGAGGCACGCCTGGTTTGGTTGTGTGCCACCCACTTCTTGCTCCGCAGGTTGCATGTGTCATCGATTTGAAGTTATGCGCTCGGTCGGATAGCTGAACGTTAAGTCTCAGGCTGCCAGTAGATGGCGCAGTAAAGTGAGGATGGGGGGGGGGGGGGGGAACAACCCAAGCCAAAAAAACCACCTACTGGAAGGTAAAATAATTTTTAAGGTAGAAGACAACAAATGG
>JAODJX010000109.1:7832998-7847368 GCA_026776945.1 Isichthys henryi
CCCCCCCCCCCCCCCCCCCCCCCCCCCCCCCCCCCCCCCCCCCCCCCCCCCCGCTGGTTTTGGAGGCGTCCTCATCATATGTTACAGTATGTCAGTCATGTAATCCACCTAAGAACTTTGATTATATTTCCAAAGCTCACTAAGACCTTCTTAAAAGCGTATCCCATGGACTGAGTGAGTTTTGGAAATTTTACTCTTCAGTTCGTCATCATCTCTAGGTTGAGATGCATATTGCTGGTTTAAATTACATTTAAACTTCTGTCACCCATTACTGTAGTTTTTACATGTTTTTACTATTGTACAGCACAGCTGCATTATACCATATGTGAGCTGAAATCTCATTGATGTTGTATCATGTAGGGGATCCCTGACCAGGGTTCCACTGGGCCACGGAATGCTGGGAGTTTGTGGAGAGGTTGGTTAATTTAGAAAATGAAACTATATATTTGCAATTTTTCATGAGCCCTCATGTTTGTGCATTCTGTTCGCAAATGAAAAAATGGAAGCTGTTAAAGTTATTAAATATCCTATCGATCCCAGCCCCCTTTGATTTCGTGAAAGGTTGTGAAGCCTTTGTATGAACAGCATTAACTTAATTTTCTTAATCACCAAATTCTGTTTCTTAAAGTTTGTATGTGAATTCCCCCCTTTTTTTTGGAAAGGGTATTTTATTACCCTGTGCTGTTCCATTATGTCATGAAACAGTTATGGAAATCAGTTTGGGAGGTGTGTCTCTTTTTAACACAATTGTCTTTCTCATCTTCTGTGGAGGCTGATTGCTGTGAACAATCACTGTGAATAAAAATGTCATGTTTCAAGTCAGATTTCAGGACTTGCTGTCCCAAAGACATACAGTTAGATTAATTATCATCTCTGTATTTCCCACAATGTGTGAGTTCATTGTAATGGATGGACATTTGTTTGAGGTGTTGTTCTGCATTGTACCTTGTGATGCCTGCACTAACCAAATGCCTCTTGTGACCTTGAACAGCAGCTGGAGTTTAGATAAATGAAATTGTGTTAATTTGGTAAGAAGTCATGCTTATCCAGTTTGGGTTGGTGATTTTGACTTAACCCTTGTTATAACCTGGGATAATCCAGCAAATATTGAAATCGAGGTAGGAGTTTTGCAAAAACTTACTGTGAAATCGATTAATTATCCCATGTTTATTTACAAAAAAAACATATTGTTGATTTCTTTAAAAATTATAATGCTCTCTAAACCGCAAAGGCTCTTATCAATAAAACTGACAGACTATAAATCTTTTCATCTTGTCATATGACAGAAACGCAGTTGTTTCTTATCCCCTTTGCACCCTGTCAAATCTGGAAAAAAAAATTATTCACTAGGCAGAGTTCAGATATTTTCACACAAGCGTGAGGGGAACGCCGAATTACTCTTCTTGGCGAGACCTGCAATGAAGCAGTAAAGCATGCTAGTTAGACTGTATCTCAAATCTGGTTCAACATGATGTACTTTTATAAGAGTTACTGCTAATGTTTCATGTCAAGTGGGCCTTTATTGTTACATTAACCATAATTGATACACTGTATATGGTCAAACAAAGTTATGTTTCTTGCAACAGCTGTATGTATAGATAAAGTGCATATGTTGGCAATGGAAAAACAGAACAATGATGGAATATTACTTGAACTACAGAGAGGTTAATACACAGCACTTTATTTGGGGAAAAATATTCACTGTGTATAGGTAATGAATTCTGTTATACTACTGACATCAACCATCATGGGTTTTGTTAGACACAGAAAATTGAATCTATATGTAGGAATTTGATTTTTATGCAGAGGTTGGTAGTTTCTACTCTAACCACAGTATTTTAACCAGTATTTGTTTTTTGGATAATCCAATCTGCTATTGCAAATGGAAGCCGTGGTTTTGAAAGTTTGAAACTTCTCTCTGTGCCAGTTTCCGGATACCTGCTCTGAGTTGTTTAGAAACTGATTTGACGATTTTTAAGCTACATGAAAATGGCCACTTAAAATTACTCCAGTTAAACTTAATTTTTGTAAAACAAACTGATATCTACAATGAGATGCCGAACTAGCAAGAATTGAGATGATTATCCTAATATCTGCTAAATCCCGTAATTGTGCCTTAGAAAGAGCTTCAGAGAGTCACCTCAGCTTGCATTTATTGAAGAAAATCCCAGCCCTTCTCACAGGGTACTCTTGTCTCCAAGGACGGGATTCATCTGCAAGTACAGTAAAATCCTGTTATAGTGGACTCGCTTATAAAGGAATATCGCCTATAACGGACGAGGTTCGCTGGTCTCGGTGTCCTGACGAGTTGAGCTGCCTATCGAGACGTGCTATCGAGCCTTTCTGCGCATGTGTAGTTCCATTATGGATTAGGGTTTTTGGGGTTAGAGTTAGGGCTATCGATTAGCATTACGGTAGCCTAACTCGACAAAGTAGCTCAACTCGTCGGAACACCGGTGATATCCAGCGCAGATGCGTAGTGGGGATTAACAAGTCACGCATCGGGTCAGGTAAAGTTGCATTACTACATGTACAATATAATAATCTATACCACAAGTGTGTCTGCTGGGGTGCGGTTTGAGTAAATGGTGTCCCGTAGTTGAGCTATGGGCATACAGAAACTCTGGATATATCAGACTTTGGGTATAAGATATAACGCACTGTTTTGCCTGGTCCCTTGAAGTCCGTTATAACTGGATTTTACTGCACACGAACAGCTTGGTTACTGAGTGACGTAAGGTGCATGCTGTGACGAGATGGAGGAAATGGAATATACGCAATACACGCGCTTCGTGAAGCAGAACGTCCGAGATCACGTGCACTCACCCGTCTGCGAACTCCTGCGCCCCATGAGTCCGACAAAGACATCATGCATATCCCCTGCGAGAGACAAAAGCTTGTGTTTCTATACGTAATTAATTTTTGTTGTGTAATCTATTATGAACGCCATCATAAAATGATTAAGCAAATCTAATTCGGCTTACTTTTTTGTAGCGGTGAGTTGTTTGTGCCTGGAGAAAAAGAAAATGTCAATTTCTTACTCTAATGTAATGAATTACATAAACAGAATTAATGGATAATTTTCCACGAATCACGCTACCCCGCAGTGTTGCTGTTTGACCGCGTTTTAAATATTTCAAGTTAACTTGCCAATTTTGTGCATATGGTAAGTAAAGGGGAAGAAAATAAAATATAAGAATTAAAATTACTCACCGCTGTTTCTCCTGCCCATCAGTCCCACGAAACTATCATAATCGATATCGCTGTACCGTTTCAGAAGTTCACGGGGAATGTTAGACAGTCCACGACCCTTCTGTATCTGCAAAAAAAGTTTCTCTCATTATATGTGTGAGTGTGTATAAATGTCGTTTTTACTTGTTCTGAAAGAGCCGAATGATGTCCACTAGTATCAAATGCAGATTTAATGCTCAGAATTACATCAAGCCATGCAGCTCTAATAATACAACTGAAAGGTACCTCCAGCTCCGATCTGTGTGGCTCTCCGATCTCCTGCTCTTCGCAGCTGGACTGACAGGGTGGGAAGCTCATCATGATGGATAGAACCGCCAGCAACAAACTGCTCCTCATCGTTTCCTGCTGGATGTACCTGTAAGCACCGAGTGTAGATGGGGTCACACGTTAATAGGGACTAATATAATGATAAAATGTACTTACTCGGAAGACAAGTAATAAAATATGTTATCGGTTAATATAAAAAAATATAAAGATTTAAAGAAACATCTGAAAAGGAAAGTCTCTCATATCACACGGTGCGTAAAGTACTTTTGACGTTTTGAAAGAAAACCAGCGTTTTGTTTGAAAAGTTTATACTCAATGAAATATGTCAGAAATAATAGAAAAAAAAACTGCAGTATGTTTTCCTCACTTGTTTGTGATTATGCAGCATGCTGTACTTAACAATTTATTTGTTTCAGAATAATATGAATCAAACATCTGATATCTAAGTATACAGTAATAATACAGTAACGGGCACTGTATTTTTCGTATAAAAGATTAATTAATAACAACCCATTTGAAGGGTTGTTTTGTGCCGTAAAACAAGAATTGCCCAAGATAAATTAAAAAGAGAGAATTACGTAAATTAATTTTAGAAATGTAGTTCAAATAATATACTATAAGTATTTAATAAAATAGGCAATTTCTTTAATAAAAACTAAAATAAATTAAATCAGAACAATTAAACGATTATGTCTATAATAAGTACGATAATTTGAAAAGCAATACTACTACTACTAATACTAAAATGAATAATAATAATAACATGTTACCTGTAATAAAGCTATCTGATATTATCGACTTGAAAGGACAAGCAGCAGCGAATGTCTTTCTCTGGAGGATGGAAGAGAAGTTGCTGCCTTTGCGATGTTGTAGAACCGCTACAGAGAAATACCAAACCTTCTGAAACGCTGGATTATGGAATGTTCGCGGTACGCCAATCAGATGCGACGTGGTGGGCGTGGTTTCAGGTAGCCTATCTGTTTCTGTCACTGAGAAGCCAGTATTTCGGAAATGCGACGTGAACGACGACTTTCTGAAACGCGGAAAACTGGGCTAAATCAAACTTCCCGAAAAGTTATAAGAAAAAGTTATAGGAAAAAATACCTTTAGTAATGAAATATGTAATCTAAAAACAACAAATGTGATACGGTTCCATTTGCTTCATCGTTATTACACAACAAAGTGATAATCTTCTCATCAAGATACATTAGTATAATATATTAAAATAAAGGATGCAGTTAGGCTACACGGGTACATTAATTTTAACACAGCATTGTAAATTACATTTATCTCTATATTGACACCTGATGACTGTTGGACATGTAAATAAAATAGTTTTATAGGCTAATATTTAACTTATTATTCCATTTTTTTTTTTTTTGGAAGTTTTAAGTGAGTTATGCCAGGTATTTCCATCCATCCATCTATCCATCCCTCCCTCATTCCCTCATTCCTTTGCTCTATACATTCATACAATTAATGAAACATTTCATGATTATTTTCTGCATTATAATAAACTATTACTACTCGACACAAAGTGATCAAGGACTTTGAGTAGCATCCTCTGACTGACAATTGGTGGGTAGGGAAACCATTTTATTGAGTTAGCATGTCTGATATGAATTGCCACCTGTCACCTACACAATGACTTCCTGTTTTGTGAAAACAATTATACAATGTATTGTACCTTAAGTGAACAATTATTATAAACAATTCTGACAGTGTACTGTACCTAATGACACAGGCCAAGATGTTGTGAAAACACAATATCCTTGAAAAACTACAACTGGCATCCATCCAGTTAATCATCCAGTGAATCTGTGAATCTTTTGTCAGTCTTTTGCTCTTGTGCTGTGTTGTAATGAAGTAAGTGAGCAAGGTCTGTGTGATCTTGCTCCAAGCCAGTGGTAGCTGCTTCTGAATATTATATAGACACATTAGTGAGCATTGTTATTAGAAGGCAAGGCTTACACAAGGCTAATTGGATAACTGGTTAAGCAGGCATTAAAATTAGGTGGTAAATGATATAATAAATAATAAATGATTGTATGCATATTTAAAAAGATATAACAATCAATTCAAATTAATGTATCTGTTAAGCTCTGATAATAATAGTGAAAAATAAACTATCATTATGTGCTGTGATATTTAAATCTGCTGTCTAGTCAGCTTCCTAATACAGAAATCCAGTGGCTAATGTTTTAAAGTACTATGTTGCGCACTTTGAACTCAGTGTGCAATCTGGCTGCAAGTGGAATACAACATGGTCCAAATGTCTGCATATCCCCGGGATGGATGTGCGAGTGGGGAGGGCATTTGCAAAAGGGGAGAGTTCAGAGAGTACATTTTACAAAAGGTTACCAGCTTTCTTTTGGCTTCATATGTTTTATTCATATGTTCAGATCTATATTTGCCTAAACCTGTTTTCTGCAGATTACTCTGTTGAACTGGGAGAGAGGTGGAAGGCACAAGATCTGACAGTTGCGGGGGTAGGTAGATAATTAACTGCATTTCTGCATCATTTATGACCAGTCCTTCCCTTCATCATGGAGTCATATCCTGTGGCAGCCCCCCTCCTAGGATGTCTCTGACGACACTGCACACAGGGAGGATGAGGGACTACCACTCCCATGGGGCATCATCAGGCCTAGTCAACAAACTCACATGCTCCCCTGACACTGCTTTTAAAACAAAGGTAAACGATGTCTGCAAATGGCAACAGAGAGGATGGGTCAATCTGAAAACAGAAAGTATTTCACAATGTGATTCCTTACTTGATTAGCTGTTTGACTTAGAAAAAGACCTGCAATTTGTCACGCTACAAGAAAAAGACTGACATTTATGGTGCCCTGCCAAAGTTGAGGACAAATATTAATTTGCAACAATAATAGTGTCCAAATTAATTACAATTAATTCTGAAACCACTATTGACGCCGTCATTGTAATTTTTAATGCATTTTAATATATTATTTCACAGTAGTAAAACTCTATCCATGCTTAATCAGGTTAAGCAGTTAGAAGATGGATGGATGGATAGATGGATGATGGATGGATGGGTGGATTGAAAATCATGAAATTTAAATAACTGGAAATTTTTTAATGATTTGTAGTAAAGAACCTGTCTTGTACTGTTCAGACGTTGCATGTATCACCCTACAAACCACAATGCCGTTTATAATTCAATGCATGAATGTCCTCCAGGCTACTGCATGAACGTAACAAATTGAAACTTGACACTTCAAATGCTATGTCCAAGACAGGATGGCTGCCCTCAATCACGACAAAATCACAGCCTAAAAACCACACAGCCATCAGTTTGATTTATTCGTACTGTGGTGTAATCATTGGGCTTACAAGTGATGAGTTTTCATATGGATTTGTAAACCTGTCACATGACTGATGACAATCCATGGGTCATGTGTTTAGTCTGTGGTGGTAAAGTTTGGTCTCAAGGCAGTAGTAGCAAAAATCTTTCAAAATTTGTTCTTATGTTCTTAAATGTAACTTTAGAATGAAATGATTTTACCTCTATTTTTAGATCTCATTTATGCGGCTTGGGTTTCCTCAGGGGACACCTGTTATCTCCTGCAGTCCATCTTTTATTGCTCTTAATATAATAACCATCGCTTTATTAATTGTCTTTTACGCCTCCCTCAACTTGCTCTTTGTAGAGTAAGCTGTCTGTGAGGGGCTGCCACCAGTAGCGGCACCCAGGGAGCTGGGGACCTTGTTCAAGGAACCCACAGATGTGCTGAGGCTGGGTTTGAAGAGCTGACTTTGTGATTACAAGCACACAGGTTTAGCCCACTGAACCACACACTGCCCCCTTATGCCTGTGTATGCCCTATGGTGGATTGGCATCCCATCCAGGATTTTCCTTGCCTTGTGCCCTGCTCGCCCTTGTACTAAATAAGCAATAGATGGATGAAAGGATGAATGAAAATATGAACTGGGTGGCAAAGGTAAAATACAATCAATCAGCAAGTGTCCCCATTTTAACTGCAACCTATAACTTTCTAAGCTGTGAATAGTTTATGATTAAGGTTGCATCATCACCAAGGCTAAATCTTTGGGTGACAATACACAAGGCAAGTTTTTGAATAATGTTACTGGACAATGTTGCTCACCAATGTTGCTCAAGCATTTTCCTATTAATACTGGGCAACAAATCTCTATTTGACCAAACTTCATCGGCTGTGGGCAACTTTTTGCAGTCATCCAGATCTACATTGGTTGCCCTTTGTCTCACCTGGTTGCCAGTTGCCCGACAACACTGCTCAAAAAGTTTGTTATACGTTTATTTCACCCATCCATCTTTTAACTCCTTATACTGGATGCTAGTTAGCCTAACTGCATGTTCTTGGACTGAGAAACCTACATGACACGAGGAAAATATGGAAGAGTGGAGATGGGATTTTTACTCCAACCGTGGAGGTGTGACATTACCGTGCTACTTACTGAGTCCCTCTGTGATTATCTTTCATGTCTATTTAGCAGAATGAGATACTGTAATGTCTGTAGGACAAGAATATTTTTCCATTATACTGCAGTGGATATTGGTTGCACATATTCAACATTTAAAGATTTATCGAAAGAAGAAATAAAACAGTGACAGATCATCTTGGTTGTCTTCTTTTTTGTTTGGTAAAAACATCATAATGCTTTGTCGTATTGCTGTAGCTGCTATAAGAAGCTGAATAGAAAGTATCCTTAATTGAAGGAGCCTATTGTATGAGAGAAGAATAATAAAACGGAACCCATTTCTATTCAGGATGAAATCTATGGGTGTTGATGAATTATTCTTACAGTTGACAGTGGCGTCCTCAGTGTTGAAGGCTGTCATTTTTTTCTTCTGCTGATGACGGGGCAAAGGGGCAAACAAGACTGAAGGAAATCATTTGCATACAGGACAGAAAGAAGGAAACCCTTTATACTGTGCTATGCCCCTAGAGCCCCGTGCAATTGAAAACCCGCAGCAATTCAAGAATCAGTCTCTCTCAAGCATGAAAATAAGGCAACCAGATTTTAAGGTCGGTGTGATGCACTTCCTTTGTTCTTGTGATAGTCGCATCTGTCCAAGCTACTTTTTAAAAACATTATGTTTGGGAGAGCCGTGAGAAGTTGCAGGGGCTCAACAGCAAAATTAGAGAGCTGTTGCTATGTGGGCTGAGAGAAACAGCAAAGAGACATGAAGGAATTGCTATAAAGAATGACAATAAGGTAGCAAAAGGCACCAGATGAGACATCGACATGTAGAGAAAGAAACAACTGCATGAATGGAATTTATGCAAAAACCTAAAAATTTAGATTTTATATAATTTGTATGGGGTGCCAATGAAGTGATTTACTATCTTCATAACAGAAACCGACACAATTTGTAGCCCATGGGTATCTGGGACCCTGATATCAGAAACTCCTTCCATGGATTAATGTGATGCATGCCCCTATGTCATGTCTTGGAAAAAAAGATCTATATCTGTTCTCGGGCTGTCAAGGAGATAATGGAGATGCTGGGAGGTAGGGCAGCTGCAGCTTACCACCCAGAGATGCCATTGGCTTGAGGGTTGAGAGGTTGAGTGCATGTGGAGGAGTGACAGACTGTTTACCAACTTCCTTCAAAGGCACCCACAGTCTTCTTGGCCTGACGGGGACACGTATACTCGTCGAAAAAATGTGGGAAGCATTTATTTGTAATTGAATTAATTGTTCAAAAGGTAATGGCCATTCTTTCAGCGTCCTTGAAACTATAAGTCCCACAGGCATTTGAATATCTGGTTGATGAATTAGCATAAATCTACTTAGAAGTACAAATGCAACAAATGTGACTCAAATGTTTTCACAATATGTTTGCCATTCCTGGATGACTGGATGTAGATTGTCATTGTTTTGTTATTTTTTTCAGTTTTTCTTTTGGGTAAAACATGGGCTCCCTTTTATTTCAGGACAAGAATTTTTCACTGTCAGTGCACGAACGAGGAGATAAGGCCTCTCGGATTTTTATTAGACGATACGAGTGATACTTCTGGTGACATTGTGTATTTACTGCCTGTCATGCCAGGCCAGGAATTAGTAGGCTGTGGTGAAACAAGGAACATTTCCTGTGGTCTTTTAGTTGATAAGTGGAAATCAGCGTTTAATTTCTAAATGACATCATTTTAATTTCTCTCTGAGTAGGAACAATTTGTATTTGATCCATCCGCATTCAAGTCCATGCCGATTCAGTTTAGCAGCGTCACAAGATGTCAATGCACAATACACAAGTTTTTACAGCTATTTACAGCTGTTGCAATTTTACCAAGTTGTCGCCAAGTATTGGATGTGATGTTTGCTTAACTCTAACCTGATTGGCCTAAGAAGTTTTAAAAAATCTGATGAATGTTAAATGAATCAGAAAAAACATGGCAGTTAAAACAAAAATGTTAGTTGAAAGGCTTAATAGTGACTTAATAGCGTGATTCTTTCACAAAGTTATTTCACAAATTGTATTTTGCTAAGAGATATGTGACAACACAAACTTTATTCAAAGGTATATTCATTTACAATATGATAATGTACCCACAACCACACTTGGGCCACATTTGCTTGTTTTATTTTTAGATATAATATGACTTATCATTACTGTCATTTTCATTGATGGTTATATGTCAGTCTGACTAGTTTAGACGGATATTTCTATCGCCTTCTGTATCTACCACTGACAGATGGCCAGGAGGGGGGGGGCGGGATCTGACATGCTGTGAGGACGGCCAGCTGTTTGACATTAAGTCTCCGTGAGCCTGGTCACCTCACCGAGCATCAAGCAGAGACTGACGCAGGCAGCTGTGATCCTTTCTGACAGGCCAGGAACACTAACAGATCATTGATTCAAACCTCTCGACCTGCCTGATCACATGAAGTTAATTTGCACATCTTACAACATACTACTAATAATTTGAACGGTTGAGTTTATTCACGTTTTACAGTAAGTTTATTACGTGCATATTTTTTTTTTAATCTCTGTTTAGACTTAATCTACTGTACGTCATACAAGAAAATTAAGTTCTCAATAGTCAGATCCTAAGTCACCCACCAAGCAACTCAAAGTACTTCATTTTAAAATCTTAATTCTTGCCTTCATTTATTTTATCTTTTGAAGATCCATATTACTACATCATAATTAGTTTATTTGATTAGTATATCATGTCATATCATATCATATTCAAAACCTCAAGACATTTTTAAGGCACAGTATAGCTCTTTTCACACTTGGTTTTGAAATGCGTCTTGGGTGACTGGATCACAACACAGCCGAAACACATCAGCGTTTACATCTGTGTCTGTGTGTCTCCAAGGGGTTTAGCTGACCACTTGTGTTTTGATTTTGCTACTACCCTGTACATATTCCTTGTCGGGGATGCATGAAGATGCATTGGTGTTTACACTATGGCGGACTCAGCACTCGCCTTCACTGGGGAAAGGAGAGGGAAAGCTGTCTATAACCGGGGATTGATGTAACTGGTACGCAAGTGTACACGTTCACATTTAAAAGAGATTTGTGCAGTAATTGATTGTTGTAACACTGTGAATGCGTTATGTATTTTATGTGCATTTGCGCTCATATGACAAGAAATTATCATGTATTTTAACCTTTATATGCTACTTCGTAATTCATTTGCGGTATAGAGGTTAAAATTCACGGTAATTTCTTGTCATATCGGCGCAAATGCACATAAAATACGTACGTATTTGCGCTGTTACATTAATTGATTGCCGCACATATCGCTTTTAAAGGTAAATGCGTTCCTGCGTACCAGTTATGTAAATCTCTGTCTATAACAACACAGAGGCTGTGGAGAAAACCTTCAGATGGCTCCACATGCTGAAAGTAGGTCTGGGAGACTGTTGCTAGGGCACAAGCTGAGGGCTGATCCACCTCAGCTTGGTCATCATGGATATGGGCCTGATGTTCAAAAGACCCAAAACAATGACCTCATGTAACATCATTGATGATGTGCCTTAGCTTAGCATTAGTAGATGCATTACCATAACAGACGTCTTTCTAAGAACCAGTATTTAACTGATTACAAGTCATTATGTTGATTTGTTTAGATTGTGCAAAGTTACACAGAAGTAAGGAAAATTTTATATCAGATAGCTGGCTCAGTCAGCGTCCCTGGAGCAGTCGAGGTGAAGGGTCATACTCGATGGCCCAGCCATGGGATAGAGAGGAATTCACAGAATGCACAGATCCCTAATCCAATGAGGTGCACATGAAGTCTGCTTTATGTGCCACATTATGTAATTGGTACATGATGTGTTTGGGAGCTCGACATCCAAGTCCACCCAGGAGGGCCCTTCTTTTGGATCTGACGTATTATTGTTGTAGATCCAAGCTTTGCACAATTTCACACTGCCACTGTGATGAGCGGGGTTGGTGGACCCACTCTTCATATGCAATTCCCACCTCTCAGCACAGCCTAGCTATCTTAATAATGGAAAATATTTACGTGAAAATTGCTGCATGTTGGCGAGCATGTATGGGTCAAGCAATAAAAGATAAATAAATTGGAGGGAAGACACTATTCCCAGTTGCACTGAGCATTGATTGCAACAAAATCCATGTTCAACAGAGGTCTTTGGGTGTTTATTTGTGCGTGCATATCATTATGGTGTAATTCTAGTCCTGGAGGGCCAATCTACAACAAAGTTTACAGACTTCCCTGCTCAAACACACCTACTAAACCTGGCAATTAGCTGGTGAGCTGAATAAGGTGTGTTTGAGCAGGGAAATCTGTAAACGATGTTGCAGACTGACCCTCCAGTAGCAGACCTGGACAGCCTTGGTGTAAATGCATGTATTATGTTGTTTCTATTAATAAATTCTTCTAATTTCCCAACGAACTGCCAGGCTTGAAATATCACTCAACGCTTACATTTTTTGGGTCCCCACTAGAGTAACAATGCAATTTCAGACCCAGGGCCATTAAAGGACAAAAAATATTCCCCATGGATGAAAACAGATTTTTCTGGAGATCACATCACCTCATTCCAGAACCTAACAGACAACTGCAGCTGTGTCTTCTGTTTGTAGGACTACTGGGTGCCAAATGACACATGAAAATGTGTGATAATGGGTTACTGATGGGTAAAACAGCATTGTGAGTCCTCCAAAGCCATTAGCATTGGCTGTACGATGGTCCAGAAAAAGGCAAACGAAGCGTGAAAGCCTATTAATCACAACTGATGTAACTGTGTTTCACTTTACTCACCCATTAGATATGGGTTATTGTTTTATAGAATATTAATACTATCTGACGAGTGTAGGACAATCCATCCTTTGAGAACTTCTCTTAATTGCAAGTGAAGATTCTGCTATGAACATACATTCTATACATCAGAGCCGGGATGTTTAATCTTACCCCTTGGGAGCTTCTATATATGCTAACAATTATTTCAGCCCATCTTCTTACTCATCTTTAATGGACTTTCACAGATTGCAGCTCTAAAAAACACATTTTTATTACATTTAATCAGTTAGAAGCAAAATGTGATGGTCAGCTTAAAGGCACAGTGTGAAAATCAACGATAAAAGAATATTAGAAATTGTATATTGTTCAGTATTCAAACTTTATTCAAGTACTGATTAATATAGTCATCAGCAATGATTAAGGATAGCAAAGTAAGTCTAAAAAAATGTGGTTTTATTATAAAATTTAAGTTAACATAAGCAGGGATTGATTTGAAGCAGAACAGATAATTTGGTTAGTTTTTTAGCTAAGAATAAGATTTGGAAATGCATTGTATTAATAAAAAATGATAACAATACAATACAATAAATTATTTTATATATGGTAACATTTACATCAAATAACATACTTGACAGTTACAGAAATCAGCTTTATCTAGTTTAATTGAACATAGTAAATAAACAGTGTACAAATCATATTGTTAAATTATAGCAATACTGGTACCACCCTCTTGGTTAACAATTTCATCTAATGGCTGGGATTCGGAGGAAATGATCCCATATTGATCGTATTTCATATCAAATTCTATTTTCATTCCATCATTGCTCCCTTTTATGTGTGTGTGTGATTTTCCACCATTTCTGTGTATGACCGCACACGTTTGTATGCTAATGATAATGGAATATAAGATGTGACATCCTGTTGATAAGAAACCATCCATTTCCTCCCCTTTGTTGTGGAAATGTACTGCAGGCAGAAGGGCGAGATGAAGCTCCCACAGTCCACACACGCAATTGATGATCTTCTGCTCTACTCTCCATTGTCCTCACCCAGTTGACAACTGTCATCCATAATAATTCTTTCCCAGCATAAAGGGTTTGCTTATCTTAATCTTTTTTTTCCCCCACAGATATATAGTGATAAAAAAAAATGTAAGAAAGAAAAACTACAACAGCACTGAATGATATTTCAGAGAAGTTTTAACCTGTACCCATAATTCTGTCATTCTTAATAAAGTCTATTTGGTTGGGATGTGTATGTGTGCGTATGCATCTCTGTCTGTTATTAAAAAAGAAAAACACATGTAAACCAAAAGACAGAACGGCTTCTGCCTTTCGTGGCTGAACTATCTTCAAGACCAGATTAACCCAGATGCCCGTGGGCCAGTTTTTCATCCATGCATCAGAAACAGATAACAGCGTGTCTAAAGTCTCTGCAGGACTGACCCAGAAAATAAACAGCATTTCACCACATTAGTGTGCTTCTCTCGTCATGAAACTGAAACAATCTGCTAGTATAAAAATAATAAGCACGTTTGTCTGGATATCTCCATCCATCCATTTTCCAAACCGCTTATCCTACTGGGTCGCGGGGGGTCCAGAGCCTATCCCGGAAGCAATGGGCA
>JAODJX010000109.1:7855795-7869523 GCA_026776945.1 Isichthys henryi
CAGAGCAAGTGGTTAGAAGTTAGGTGGTTGGTTGAATAACCAGCTTTCCTCTAGCCTGTGCATAATGTGTTAGAGTGAATGGAATTGCACAGGCCTCAAGCCAATAAAGAGGAAACATTGCCTCCTAGTGTGCGAATGTTTTAAACGCGTACCAGCTGGTAGTGCTAACTTTGACACACAATGCACAGCCAAAACGCCATAAAGGAGAGCTTAGCTTACACAGCTTTATTTCGGGAAGCATACAAGACTTCCGCACAATGTTACAGATCCAGACAGCATTGTTTCACCAGTTATTGATATTTACATTTAGTTATTTAATAGACATTTTTTGTCTAAAGTGACATTCAAATGAGGTAGATAATACATTACAAGCATACAGCTATCAAGGAGTGAAATAGGCATGTATGTGGCTAGGCTGAGCTTCTAATCAATTGCCAATATAATTACAATACATTACAAAGAACATAACAAGAACCTA
Source organism: Isichthys henryi (assembly GCA_026776945.1). Classification (NCBI taxonomy): domain Eukaryota; kingdom Metazoa; phylum Chordata; class Actinopteri; order Osteoglossiformes; family Mormyridae; genus Isichthys; species Isichthys henryi. The sequence goes on from JAODJX010000109.1 coordinate 7,856,274, forward strand.
ATTACAGAGTTATTCAAATTAAAGACAAGGATGAAAATAAGAGCATCTACGATACAAAGAGACTAGCTAAGTGATCGCAGCAGCAGATCAGAGGCTAGGGGGTAGTTGAGATGTTCCTGGAGCTGATGAATCTTCAAGCATTTTTTGAAGGTTGAGCGTCAAGTCAAGTTTATTTGAACGGCACATTTTCATACACAAAGGTCATTCTGGAATATTCAAATGAAGCTTAAGTAATCCTGAGAGACAGAAGCTAACAGGCCATTTCTGGTTTCTCTGTACTGTTTGGCATATATCTATATTTAGCAGAGAATCCTGCCTCAACCACTTGTTACACATGGTGCCCTAGTCTTGCTGAAGTTGTATTGAACTGGAAACCAGAGCTCAATCATGAGCTAAGACTAAAGCATAAAAATTTTAATCACTATGAAGCATGGTTACCGACGGTGTTTTGATATGAACTTTTCCAGCACTCCTGTTGCTGCCATCACCACTGTTCACACAGACACGTAGGGAATATACTGCTTCATATTTCTCCTGCTCCCAGCTGCTCCAGAACAGACAGCCTTAAGTAGGCTTGGAACTGGTCCCACTCTGGGTTCACAGCAGAGAAAGCCGGTCAAGAATCCAGCAGGCATCAGAACTGTACACAGCATGGTAATTCAATACAGAGGACCAGTAACACAGTGTTAAAAGACTAAATACTAACCACAGGATTAATGTAGCTAAAGTAACACAATAAATAAATGTAACATATTTGGTGGATGAGTGTCCCCTGCGATGGGCTTACGCCCCATCCTGGGTTGTTCCCTGCCTTACACATAACACCACATTGCACAGCTAGCTAAGTGTTTCTGCCGGTGTTCAGGAACCTTACAGGAACCTTACAGGAACCTATGATGTTGGGTCCATGTATATAGAAATGTTAAAATGTGGAGGTGATCTTCAAAGAGTGTTTATACCGTTTCTGTAGCCTAAGCAATCATTTTAAAATGTGCTCTGAAGTGTGAGATGTAAAAAGAAGATCTTAAATCAGATTTCCATATTGCACCATTAGTTCAAGTCACACCAAGAGCCAACTGTGTTCACGTTCCAGGATTTCTTAAAAACCTGTAAAATTTCAGCTTTAACGACAAATCTCCTCTGTTTATTTAAAATGGGTAATCATGCATAACATTGTTTATTTTTCAGTTGATAAAGTCTGGGGATTGTGATTTTTTCACGTAAGCATTCCTCCAGATGATTTTCAGTCATTCTGGGCAACTTTTCCTTCTGGTAGAGGATTGAATCTAATCATCCTGTAATAGTATGTTGTTGTAAGACATTCAATAAAGTCTTAACTGCATGTCATCATGTCAGCTGAACGTTTAATTGATGAAATCCATTTTTAAAAATTTAATTAAGGAAGGAAATGATATAATACACAATTAGGATGCATTGTCAGAGTTTAAGCAACACTCTAAAACAAAACATGCATTAATTAAATTGAAAAAAAGTGGATGGAAGTAATATAACGCAGTATAAACACAAAAATTTGAATAAAAATTTCTCTGAGTAGAACTGGAATTCCTCTTCGTTATGTAAAAACAATTTTTTTTACGTGAATTTTCATGTTTTACTGTTTGACATTCACTTTAACCCCTGTGTCTGTAAGCTTCAGAGCTCAAAAGTCTTGGCTAGAAATGTTTATAATGTGATTTTTTATAATTTCTCAGCATGTCTGAGAATAGGTTTTTGAAATGTATATGTTTAAAGTTGATTTTAACAAAAAATAGAAGAATAACATTCTAAGTGGTCTCAGATTATTGGTGCTGAGTTTGTGCTAAATAAAAGCACATGTAACACTTTGGGATAAATGATTTTTAGACAGGTGAAATTAAAAAAAAAAAATTTAAGACTACCTCGAAAATGCCTGAGAGGCCACAGACTGCTGAGGGTTAAAGAAGCCTCATAATTAATTAGAAAAGGAGACCCCCAACATCTGTTATGGTTCTATTCTTACTTCTCCCTCTTGGCTAAGGTTAAAATACTCAGAACTAAATTTGGGCATGCACTTCCAGATGGTTTCAAGAAATGAACAAGCATCTCTGAGTTTCACAATGTGCACTACTCAGTGCCTCCTTAGCAATGTAGCTTGACTACGCACAAATCAGCCTTGAGATTAACCTGATCTTAACTGCAGTTAACGTTTTAATATGTACTGTCTTTTTTGAATTTATACATATATTGCTAAGGAAAAAAAAAACATCTGAATATACTGAATAAAAGAGACTCCTTCTGCTGTTTAGGTAGTTACTGTTTGCAACAATCATGTCTATAAGCAAAGAAAAGGAAACAGCTCAGACTAGGCGACAAAGAAGTGAAGATCTCGATATCGACAACTTACTCGCCAATCTGTCACCTGAGGAGGTGGAGGAACTGGAGAATGAGCTCACAATGATCGATCCTGACCCAAATGTTCCAGTTGGTCTCAGACAACGGAACCAGACAGAAAAAGAACCATCGACGTTCTACAACAGGGAAGCCTTGCTGGACTTTTGTGAGCATGAGACCAAGAAACTCATTGAGAGAGAATTGTCGTCCAAGGTATCACCTTCTAAAAAAACTTATTTGATTGCATTGCTAATTATCTGCACCATATGTGATATAGTGAATAATAAAATATTAAAAGGTCGGTATTTCAATATAGAATATTAACCTTCTTTTACAGGTTAACACGTTATTCATTCTTGAGGAAGATCGGTTGATCTTACATTGTTATGCTTCGCTATTTGAAGCATTACATTTTGTGTTACCTGTGGAATTTGGGCTGTGGAGAGTTACAGACTTGAGATATCACTAGAAGCAGCATTTGATGTTGGGAGCCAATAGGCTTAGATTTAGGCTGTTAGTCAATCAAATTTTCACATTTCCCAACATGTGACCTGCAACAATTACTGCCTCAGGTTGGTCTAGTTCTTGTTCATGGCCATTCCTGGTGGCAATTTAAAATAATTGGTTTATTGCCTGAATTTAACATACGTACTATTGGCTTTTATGGCCATACTCAACCTACAGTCTTAATTGCTGATCTGCAAAGTACATTTCACACATCTATTTATGGAACAGCGAGGCATTAGTAAAGTGACATGTTTGTCCATTAAACACTGCTTATTTTGGATCAGGCTGTATCGCACTGTAATTATCACCAGATATTAATTTTACTACAACTATTTATATTAACAGCAAGACATGCAGGCATATCTCAGTGTGGTATACATAGTTGTTCGATGCAATTTGTGCGATATTATGCAATCATACTTTCCTACATCTCGACCTATCTTTGGATCTACAAAGAGATCCAAAATGATCTTAGCAGTTGAACTGCAAGACAGGTTGTTCAGAGACAGAAACATGAGCCCCCACCATGGACCCCGCCAGTGCAGGATCTCGACTGAGAGGTGTTGTTGTTTGCTTGAAAGAGGTCCAGAGGACGGCTGTGGACAGTTCATCCAAACTAGCGAAATGCCACCCAGACATAGGAGCCTCATCACTGTACGTTGCCAGGCAGCACTATTTGTTCAAGCAAACAAATACTTTAGTTTTATTCAACAACCATTAAAAATGACTCAGAGCAATGCAAGCGTGCCTTACTGCCTTGACTTATAGCTATATTTCCTTTTCAATTGATATGCAAAAATACTCTTTTTAATCTCTAGTAGTATTTCATCAGTAATATTTAACTGTAGAAGTAGCGAGAGTGTATATAAAAAATATGATAATATTTAATATACCTTTATAATGATATCTTCAGCATGATCCACTATGAAAAAATCTGAGATTATGAATATAACATTATACTTATGTTTTATACGTAGAGCATATCAGTGTTCTGGCTCTGTAAATATCTGTTAACTTCCTTAAATTTACACATGTAAACCTCTGATGCAGCATTGCATGTAACTATTGCACACGTTCAACCAAGAGATGGAGAGGAGGCCTTACCAGGTGACATATCTGAACCACTAGGTGGTCTTCAGCGCAAAGCAATGGATCATGTAACATTTTAAGTGTTTAACTCTGATCATAAAATCATCTCTATTCAAGCATTCTTTGATATTTTAATTTTGTGATACTTTTTGTGGTCCAGTCCCACCCTCCGGCCACTTCCAGAGGGTGGGACTGGACCGTGTATCTGCCTGGGCGATCGCCTGCAGGGATCCCGAGGAGTTTTGCTGTGTGGTGGGTGCGGCATCGCGCTGTATCAGCACATGCTTCCCAACCTGACCTGACGTGTACTTTTTACAAAACAGGAAGAGGCTAAGAACACAGGCCAGAACCAAGACAGAAGCTTCTGCATATCCGACGGCCAGGATGATCCAGGCTTTAGTGGCTTGACAGAAGTTGCACTGGAAGACCGCAGTCAATCCAGGTGGAAGATGGGGCACATGAACCAGTGGGGGCCAACGGATTCTGATGACAGCTGCCTACGTTCATTGAGTAGCTTAAGGAGAGTGCAGAGCAGCGGCAAGTTCAAAAGTGAGGTGGGGGTAGAAACGGTGAAAAAGGAGGAGAGCAAGACACATGAGAAAAGACTTCAGAGCAAAACAAAAGTCTCCCAACAGCAGGATGAAAATGTGCATGAAGACAACAAGGAAAGGGACAATAAAAAGGCAATTTGCAGAACGAATGAGGCGTCCCAACTAAGTGAGAAAAACAAGGCATGGCGACATGTGGAACAAACCATCTTGCAGAAGAATGACAAACTAAATGAAAAACCAAATAGGAGGAAGGAGAAATCAGCTGACGAATCTCAAAAATCTACTGCACGTGAAGAGGTTAGCAGTACAGAAGTGAAGACTGAAAAGCAAAAAGAGGAAGAAGAAAGAGAGGAAGAAAGCAGCAAGCTTGACGAGCTCTTAGAGAAGGTGCACAAAAATGTTCCAGGGTTGACTGAACTTAACGTCAACAACTCGGGAGTCATCAAGCCCAAAATGCTCATACAGTTTGTTGAAGCTTTGCAACATAATACTCACGTCAAAACCTTAGCGTTTGCAAACACTCGAGCAGATGACCATGTAGCCTGTGCTCTTGCTAACACTCTATGCAGCAACAAGACCCTGACCAGTATCAATCTGGACTCAAACCATCTCACAGGCAAGGGCATCATTGCACTAATCAGTGCCTTGCAACACAATACCACCCTCACAGAGCTGCGTTTCCATAACCAGCGGCACATTTGCGGAGGTAAGACTGAAATGGAAATGGCTGGGGTGCTGAGGGAGAACACCACACTGCTTAAGTTGGGCTATCACTTTCAACTGCCAGGACCTCGTATGGCTGTAACCAGCATCCTTAGTTCAAACATGGACCGTCAACGGCAGCAGCGCCTGAGACACCAGAAGCAGGCCCAGTGTGATGCTGAGAACAATGGCTTGGTTGAGAAGTCAGAAGTGACAGAAGGCCTTCAGAAAGCTTGCCCCAAAGACTCATCCAAATCTCTGCAGTTGTCACCTTCTTCCTCACCCAAAAAAACTCCCAGGAAGACAGACCGAAGCAAAAGTGACACAAAAGCTGAAACTACAATATCTTTGACACAGCCCCCGCCTGCCCCTGTACTGGACGGTACTGTAATGGACGGTAAACTTCTGCGGAAGTTTCTGAAGCCCAGCACAGAGAGGAAGCTGGACAACCAAAGTGGCAACCATGGCGTTGAGAAGAACCCAAGGGACCAGTTACTGGCCTCAATTCGCAGCAGCAATATGTATAAACTCAAAAAGGTAATGAAAAAGTTATGCAACAGGACAGGAGGGGTTCAGAAAATAACAAATAATGGTCTTTCGCTTCATAACTGTTACAGGATCCAAGTGGCTAGAGACCTGTTTGAATTTGTGGTTGACTTCTGTTTCTCAGTATCTTTAACATAACATACCCAGTACATAAGGGTTAGTATCCCTCATACAGTCCTACCAAAAGTCATGGAATATACGTTGATGGTAGGGAAACAGTTTTGCCTGTGAAGCATGCAAATATATTAGTTGTCAGGAAGTAACAGCAGAACATAGCAGTGACTAATACATAGCAGCAATCAACCAAAATAATTAGATCATAGAATTACAGAATGCCTCTTTCTGTAAAAGTTTGTGATTCCTTTACCATTTTCCACCTAAAAAAGCAAAACAGTTCAGGTAGGATTCATCCCTATCCCATACTGGGAATCATCAGGACCTAGACTGTCCTTGTTATTGCTTGGCCTGATATTGGAAAATATCTTTACAGGGAATCGAGCACAGTACCACCATATTTCTGCAATAAATTAATTAAAAGCTTTCTGGACCTTAAATTTTCAGAATCACACATGTTCCATTTGTAAGAAAGTGTTATAATAGATTCCAAAACATGTGAATGCCCTGAATTTAAATGAACGCAATGAATATAGGCCTAACTATGAATACTTACTTTGCAGGTTTCAGGTGCCAAACCAGCTGGGGTAGATGACAGTGATAAAGGGAAGATATAGAAGATGAAAGAAAATATGTTTGAGCACCGTGGTCCATCAGTTATGGAGGAGACTGGCGGGTGTGGATGTGGTATGCGTTATGGAATGTACATGTCTCAATGGTGGGACACTGTTTCAGAGTGTATAAGATAACGGGAGTAGTGTTTTAGAATGAACAAGACCCAAGGAAATTAATGCATTCTGCATCGTACGGACATTGAATGAAGTGTATTTTAGAAGTCGCTAGCTGTTTTTGAAACACGGGTGTCTGCTGTGATTGTTTCATCAATAAGTATAAGACTGTTTTAAGAGTTGCCTACTACCTACGTTTCGTAGGCTTTTTGGATACATGTACTTAACACTTTGTTTCCTGGACATCTCATATGACGGCTGATTGAGCGTGCATCTTTAATGTCCTGTGAGTTAAAACATTTTAATGAAAGACTGAAGGACGACACATATATTACAGACATTATATATCAAGCTGAAAACATCAAACAATGTCAAAGTCCTGAAAAATGTACATTTGAGTAAAACAAACCAAAAACAATTTCTAATTATAACTATTTCCATTATAGCGTATTTTCAATAGAGTGTATGCAGGTACCTTTAAATCATTAATGGCAACGTAAATGCCGATATTTCATGAACAAAAAGTGATTTTTTTTGCTTTTACTTTTTTTCTGGCCAAATATGGTTTTCAGGTGAATTTCTGCTCTGTTTGGTAGTGATGCTTTGCCAAAAAAAATGCAAATTATTGCTCTGTCTTTTCCACATTTATAAAAATTATTTTGCTGTAACAACCTGGTGTGTGACCTTGTCAGTTTTAATGTCCAAAAAGTGGATTTTTTCTGCATTTCCCAAAAAAAAAAAATTAAAAAATAATACAACCCAAACAATTTTACAAATACGCATTTCTTTAGTTCTGTTTGCATTAAAAGTGCCAGACTGCCCTGGATAGGGTGACCACCTAATCCATGTCATGGGGAACACTATCAGCTACTTCAGCTTTCACAAATTACTTTAAAACTGAAAGGCTCCCATGATTGGCTAAATTATTTGATTAGTCTTGTATTTTTCTACTTGTATTTCTCTTCTATTTCTACTTACTTGATTGAAAGACTCATTCAGCTGTTTTACATTAACATTAGTGGCACATACATGATTGTAGGACACAGCACACAGCAAGAATTCGGTGCTTAAGTGAAATCCGGGTCTTTTTAATTGAAATTAATTGAAATGGTAATTTACAAATGCTGTCCTAGCTCAAATTGTCCCCTCTGCATTGTATTTGCTGGTCACTCTGATTCTGGACCAGAGGTCACAGTGCTGAATTCAGGCACAAATTAATCATTCAATGATTTGGAGGGGTGTCCCAGTACGTTTGCCAATATAGTGTATATGCAGTGCTGGATTAGAGTGTGGCCACAAATGCAACCAAGCTGGTGGAAGAGCTGTTCTGCAGCATTGGGGCCCTTGAAGCTACCAGGGGCAGCATTTCGAGGCTCCAGTAATGGAGCTGGTGTGCCAGTGCATTCTGATTAAAAAGACTTGCTCCGCTGTCTTGCATCTTAACAGCAGTGGGTTGGTAGTTGGTAGATTTAACTGTATGCTGGCCACCCAGCTGTCCATCCTCACTGGAGCTGATGAGAAGGATTTAGACTATCATCTATCCCTGATCATTGATGTTGTGAGTCAGTAGTTCTATGAATAAAGGTTATGACCTCACTAACTGCTTGGTCACGCCTTAACTTGTGTATTGTTATTTTTTTAATTGTAAATAGTACATTAAATGTCATAATATATTAAGTAAATGTCCCACATCAGATACAACCCATTATACTGTAGCAAAGGGTGCCTTGATTTTGTGGACTGGTGTCATAAAACTATTGGGTAACACTTTACTTGAAGTTCTCATTTATAATGCATTATAGATACCTTCAAAATGCATCCATAATGCATCACAATTGTCAAGTTGAGGGAAGGTGAACTTAAAAGAAGCTTTTGTTATGGACGCAGGGCATGGTGCAGGCGGGGAAAGGAAGGTGAGGATCCACTTGTGGCTCGGAGACAAACAAGGGTTTATTAATAAAACAGAACACACTGAGAAGGGCACAAAATAAAAGGACCACGAAGGGTCAAAAAACCAGGTGGGAGAACGGGAACTATAAAAATCATAAAGTAACCAAAGAAGGGAACAGGGTAAGAAGTCACAGGATTATAAAGTCAGGCAGAGTCACAAACACAATTACATCTAACACAATGACCGACTGAGAAAATGAACAAAGGCAGGCACTTATATGCAATGATAACAAGGACTAATAAAAGGCAGAGAAACAAGTAAAATAGAACAACCAAGGAAGGGGCAGAGTACCATAAACAAGACTGAACAGACGGATACACAGTATCTAACTAAGGATGAACCAAATCAGGGACTTAACACTAGGAAAAATGAAAAAACAAGTAAATAAAACAGGTAGCCCATAACTGTGCAGTTAACAACCTCTGTGCCACGCACTCAGCCCACTGAGCTAAGCAGCAGTTCAAGGATCAGATACAACACATTAGGGATAGACATATGGAGACTGAAAGGCAAGAGAGAGGGAGGACAGGATGGACAGCAACATCTGCTGGCCAAATGGGGAGGAGACACAAAAGCTGGATGGATGGATGCTGACCCTGACAGCTTTATTAACAAAAGCAAACTTGAACTAAAAACAAAGAATCATGTGGGTACAACAAAGGAACTAATAACGCCTAAGGGGGAGGTTTGACTTACACTGACTTATTAAAACTACTCACACAGGGATGGGCACAGGAAACAATACTGACGACAACAATGATAAGCCTGGGGAGCACAAGCCAAGCAGACACTTTTATATTCTAGTAAGGGGCAAGGGATTTACGGATATATTTTATTTCTATATATTTTATATTCCCCCCACATTTGGGGCCCGAGCGCTGCCCTATGGGCCACCCGCCACTGAAAAACACCCTTATGTTTTATTCTTCTGGGGGTAAAAGATTACTAATCTTCGGTTTACTGTTATTGGGGTCTATTCTCCTAAAAACTTACAAGCTTTTGAGTTATGCATTTTCTCCCCTCATCAGCATGGTCACAGCCACCACATGTAATTGGAAAAAGGAGACACAGCTGCGCAAGAGGTGTAATTAAGGGGTTACACCCTTTAGCAGGAAGCAGAACATGGACTCTTATTTCCATTCAGTTTACTAATACAGTGTCTCACTAAACATGTTGTTTCTTTAGTTCTATAGCCCTTCCTTGTTCTTTATGCATTCTTTAATAAATTTTTTATTTATGTCTGTGTTCTTGTAGAATACAACATCAATCACTTTGTGACCATGGTTACTAAGACATTCTTCCGCTATGACAGACTACAAACTTTGATTAATAGTGGGGTTCTACCCCACATTCACAATAGTCATAGCAGATGACAGCGAGCACCCTAAACCAGTGACTGGACCCTACATTGACCATTATACAATGCCATTTGGAAAGGTAAAGGAACATGGCTTGGTTGCCACAAATTTTATATTTAATGGTCAAAAAGGTATTTTAGGAGATTATACATGTCATTCACTGCTCCTATCAGGGCTGGATTGCAGGTCGCAACTTGGGTGTTTCCCAGGTGACCACAAAATATGTGCTATGGGTGGATGATGACTTCATCTTTACCAACGACACCAACATTGAGAAGCTGGTTGATGTTCTGGAGAAGACTACTTTGGATCTAGTGAGGCTTTTACTATATTACTGTACTATATCAGCAGCATGTCTGGAAAGTGTTAAAAAATCAACATGTCTTGAAAATGTTTTTTTCTTTTTTTACACTGAGCTGTGGCTATATTCTGAACATTGGTTTTCCTTTTTGTGTACATTTAATGGTCCTATTTTTGGTGATCATAAGTTATGTTTTGTATTTGAGCACATTTCCATTACATTGCATACTTTTTTATCCATTTTTCTGAAAACATCTTTGATTCTACTGACATATTTTCTCTGAATACACCTTTAATGTCAACATATTTTCTGGAAGTATCTTTGTGTGGAGATTCTTAGTATCATATCACTAGGATATATCTTAACACTGAACACCGTTGTACATGGCTTTCAGGTCGGTGGAGCTGTTCTTTGGCAACCACAAGAACATTTGTAAACACATCTTCAGCTGGGAGACAGGTGATGATGATGGGGATTCCCTGCACGTAAGACAAGGGTCCTACCATGTCATACCAGGCTTTCCCAGGTGTGTTGTCACAGATGCTGTTATAAACTTCTTCCTGGCCCAGACTGGCAAGGTGCAGCTAGTGGGCTTTAACCCTCAGCTGGCGAGAATAGCACATCTGGGTTAGTATGCCTTTGACTGACTTTCCCCTCTCTCCCCCAGCCCATCCACTGTAATGAGTCAATCATTTTGGATTATCTTAGGGTGATTTTTGAGCAATGTTGCACGAGCACTTTGCCATTGATATTGGGCAACAAATTTCTTTGTCGCACCTGATTGCCAATTGCCCATTAACATTGTTCAATAAGGTGCTCTGTGAATCATCACCTTTATATGTCTTATGGGAAAATGTAAGTTTTGTCAGTCATGTAATTTTATTGTGTCACCCCAGGCATCATTGCATACAGTTTTATGAACAAGATATTATTCTGCTTAAACGCCCAGCTCAAGAAGGGAATCTTTATGTATGTTTTTCAATCTTGCTTCGAGTCTGTTGATTTTTGTTTTTTTCCCCTCTCTTGCAGATTTTTTTGCTGATGGTCTTGGTACCCTTCATCTTGGTTCCTGTGATGATGTCATAACAACCCACGGAAAACTTCTGGTATGCAAATCAGGGATGGAAAAAGCCTTTGCAAAGGACCGCACGCCCACTACCTCTGCTCAGAACACACAGAAACATCTCTATTATTTCAAAAATCGACCAAAGTGCCTGACTCATCCATAACTAGTTAACCTTCATTACACTACGAAAAATAATCATTGTAATGTTTATTAAACAATTCCCCTGGAAGAGTGTTGTTGGTCTATTACCTACATAATTCAGAGACGCCAGCCTAACTGCTTGTCTTGGCACTGCAGGAGGACAGTGTAGCACTTAGAGGTATCCCACAGGATGCCAGAAGAGCATGCAGACCTCACACACTGATCAGAGGCTGGGTTCAAACCCCCAAACCTGCAGATGTGAGGCAACCGAGCTACCCAGTGTAACCACCCTCTGCCCAGGTGAATTGGAGGTCCCACATCATTGGAGCTGTGAACGGTGTGTGTGCCCTGCAATAGGTTGGGGCCTCGCAGGGGTATAACTCTCTGCCCCTAATAGGTATGTATGGAAAATGAATGAGCTAAACAAATGGGTAATTTGAGTAAAAACCATCATACACAGAGGTCCCAAATCTTGTTTTGAAGGCATCTCCTTTACTGAAAAGATGCAAAAATAACATTTACTATTCGACCATTAGAGGGAGCCAGATACTAAAAAATTTTCTGACCGCATGCACACAATTTCTGAATCTATAGCTTTTTTTTGCAAACTTTTCTACGCGAACCCTGAAAAAACTAACGCAACATAAAAATCATCACAAAACTCTTGAGAAAGCACAAATTTCATTAGAACCTATATAAACCATTATAAAAACAATATTTTTGCATCAAATCTCTACATACTATCAAATGAGTACACCATCCTAATCGCAAGCTACACGCTAATGGAATAAATGCAAAACACTGCGATCCATTTTGCATTTTGCAACGCACCGCAGTCTTCTTTAAATGGTTCCAAAAGTATTTAGGCATTTCTTCAATACACAGTATATGCATGTAGTCTATAAACATACAAGGGAAAAATCAAGTTTATTTCTCCAAAAACAAATACATTTATTCCCATGTTTGGGCAGGAACATCACTGTATTTTATGCTTCTAGGAAAAAAATGCAGAAGGCGATACAGAAAAAGAAAGGAAAGGACTGCAAAGGGATAAAGTTAGACTGCGTCCTGTCTCCTGTTTGGACCTGGTCACAATCCCTCATCTACGTCACAAGAAATGTTCTCCCTGGAAAGACAGTATCTTCTGGAGTGACTTATACACCCCTGGCATGCCCACTCCCCATCCATATCTCCAAAGGTCTTCTCCATTGCCTGTAGAAGTGGCACAGGTCTATAAGACTGCCAATCATATACCTTCCACCTCCATTATCCGAAGAATGCTTTAATCGGGTTTAAAAATTGAGAAAATGATACAGGATAGACATTTGTGGATGGTTGATAAACCAATTTTGGACCATAGCAGACCAGTGGAAATTCATATTTTACCAATTAATGACAAACCTGGACTGCTGTGATCCCTTCTGATGATCATCAGGAATCAGGATGTTGTGTAGGGTGTTGAGGAATGTTATGATGTGGTCAGTATTGTATGGGTCAAGAATGGCATGGTGATGAAAGACCCCATTTTATCCCATGGCAGCACACATAGCAATGTTACCCCCTCGCTGCCCTGGAACACTGATAATGGCACAATGGCCTATAACATTTCTTCCCTTGTGCTTTTTGTTCAAGTTAAAAACAACCTCATCGACATAAATGTACTTGCGATGCACTCTGGCAGCATCGAGCTCCATGATTCTCTGGAACAGACAAGGCAAGAGCATTACAGAACACTAAAGTGATGTGGAAGGGCGGCATGGTGGTGCAGTGGTTAGCACTGTCACCTCACACCTCTGGGACCCGGGTTCGAGTCTCCGCCTGGGTCA
>JAODJX010000109.1:7883756-7914063 GCA_026776945.1 Isichthys henryi
GACTATGAAAGTGATTGGAACACCTGAATTCAATGATTTGGAGGGGTGTCCCAATACTTTTGGCAATGTAGTGTATATCACAAAATATTCTTTTTCTCCGTTATTCGAATTATACCATTTTAAAATGTTTAAAGGACTTCTGGCTGGTTTTTTGTTCTTTTGTTCTGATATTGCTTCAATACTGCTTAGGCTCGTACCTCAGCATTGACTGGAAGCTCTGTCTAGTTGTACATTTACCTAGTAGACTCCTTGGCTCCATAGCATGACAGTAGCCACAAGGTCATCGTAAGGAACACAAACTGAACCGTTCTGCTGCTGTTTTTTTCCAGTTGTCTACCTCATTACTTAACTAGACACTAGAGAAAGTGCTTTTGCAAGTCGGGGGGAACTGAAGTTTAATAGCAACCTTGCTCACTGTTTAACACTAAGCGGCTCTTTATATTCTTTCTGCTGCTTAGCAGTTTCTTTCAGCCAGAAAAGGATGGTTCAAAGATGGCAGACTACTAACTCCAGTTTAATGGACATGAGTGGGAATCAGATGGTTTTATGTTTTACGAGAAAGATTTGTGTTCAGCTAAGAATTTCCAGCATCAAAGCACTATCTGCCTGTTTCTAACAGAAAATGTAACTCCCTGCATGTTTTGGAGTGATGTACAGTCAACTTTGATTCACTCCCACCCCAACTGCTGCATCTTAGACAGTTTTTCATGTAACTTCTTGTAAGTGATATAATTACTATCTTTAAATTGACGAATGATAGCTTGACGTACATCTCTAAAATGTTTGCAAGGTAGGGGTGTGCTGTCATATTTGTTTCAGGTGTTACCCCTCCTGTGGACACCTGGGTTTTTAATATGTGACTGATTTCATATGTTTCCTGGAGTCCATTGGTTCATACTGGTTGGGAGTTTCCACGGTCATTCCAAGTCTATCATCTTGCTGCCCTCGACTATCCATCCACTTTATCTGTATTAGGTATCCTGGTCAGAGTCCCGCTGCCATCCTTTATGCCAAAGGTTTTACTGTTAACCGTATCTGAACTTGTCTAAGTTGTTGGATTTGTTTGGCCTGTCACCGCTGTCAGTGCTGGGCAACATGCCTTGAACAGTTTTGTCACAGCTGTGCTAGTGGAATGTTGCCCTTTCAGAATTGTGCAGTGGGGTGAGTCAGTGACCGCATGCCGGGATGAACTTCCCCTGGCAGGCAGTGTTCAGTATGTCTCATCTGGCTTTTCTCCATGGTGGTGGAGGAACCCACGCATCTTGATCAGCACCTTTGAAGAGACAGTGATTTTTTTTTTTATGCATTTTTGCCATATCTGTCTCCCCTACAAAAGTGAAGATGACCACATTTTGTCATGAATGCTGCTGTTTGTGCCTGTCTGCTATTTGACCCTTTCGGATTTGGTCTGAGCATACAATACTAATGTATCTGAAGTATCTGTCACATAGGCATGTGCAAAGGGCCATACCATTTCCGACTTTTTGATTGCGTGGCAATGCACATCTTTGATTATTTTGCTTCATAATGGCTCCCTTATCAGAAATATGTTAAATGAGGTTTCCGAACTGAAATGCTGACCCTAAACTAAAAGATTAAGCACTGCCTTGAGGAATTTTGGTCTGCTGTTTTCACAAAGGGTGACTGGTTGCTGATGACTATATTCAATCATCATTGTCTATGGTTTTGCACTGATCAGTGATTGTGTAGTGTAACCACTGCTAATGGCATATCTGGGAACTTAGTGGCAAATCTTTTAGGACATACTGAGGTGACAAACCTTGGGTCTGCTACAGGAATGAAAGTGAGTATTTTCCATAACCTCTCCAAGGGCAGCGTAGATGTGTCTAAATGCCATGCTTGCTGTCCAGTTCAGACAGGCCTAGTGGAAGTTATGGCTCCCCTTTTAAAAATAACTGGACACCAGCTACCTAGAACTACGGTAATGCTGAATGGTTGAGATGATCCTGGCATATGTTGTGGCAGGGGGCTGAAGAGGTTTATGCTGGATGCTTCAAGGTATTCCGTGTGAGCACTCCGGAAGAGGAATCTAGGAAGGCAGAGGGGGATTTGGATTTTGAGGACTATTATTGATCAATTCCATATTGTCAGAGAAGTGCTATTGGTTTGGGAAGATGTGCTCTCTCGTTGGTGCCAGTGGGTGACCTGCAGGTGTCTCACTGGTGCCTCACTGGTGCCTCACTGGTGCCTCACTGGTGCCTATCTATACATCTGGCTGCTTTAAACTCCCACTAGTCCCAGTGCCAGAACATGCAACCTCAGTGTAGCGCTTTTTAAATCAAACCATCTGCAGTGAAGCAGAATGATCAATGTGTCTTTGTAGTGTTTTAGAGGGCTGCTTTCCTGCGTTTTATTTAAATCCTTTTTGGGAAATACCGTAATCATTCTGAACTATTCATCAGCGCAGTGGAGTATTTCCCTCTCACTGTCCAAATGCAGACACACACACAAATCATCAATCTCCCCTCTGTCACAAGTACACCCAGCCCTACCCTTCCAAATGGAAGAATTTGTGTGGCCACAATAAGTGAATTATTTGATCACACAGTGGAAAATCTTTCAACAAGAATATGAAATTCTTTTACAGACACGTACTGCATCCGACAGCCACAGCCTGGATTTCAGAATTGTGCGCTGCCTATCTGAGACACTGGATGATTGTCAGATTGCTGTAACGACGACAGGCCAAGCCAAATGTGTTTTTTTTTTTTTTTTTTTTTTTGGTCTGAACCAACAATTTTAATGAAACCAGTATCTTTACAACTTCAAACGGAATCATTGTCTGTATTGTCTAAAAAGTGTAAGAAGAACTTAGTGTCTCTCCGAACAACCTGCATGACTTATTTGGATGTTTGTATCCAGTAAGATCTAAAAACCTAAGATTTTATAAGTGATTCATTTGTGTCCGGTTGTCATTACTACCTGGGGGTTCCGATCCTGGTAAGATCACCACTGTTCTTGCTGTAAGCCAGGTTCCTGAGCTTGTCTCACTTTAGCTGAAGTAATCTGCCTGATATGTTCATTACTGTATATTGATGAGGTTGTCATCTTGACTATGGAGCAGTGACTGAACTGCCCATAAAGCTGCTAAACTGCATTGTCAGGGGATTCCGCCGGCCCAGGAGGCAGTGGACCTTAGCTTTGAGTTGCTGATGAAATTTGGCCCTCAGGAAAAATAGTTGGGGACCCTTTTGTTTAGCCCATATCCTAGCGATTTGCTAATACCTGTAAGCGTTATACTTTCAGATAAATATTCCTGTTGTTGGCTAAAGCTGTAACAAACAAAACTTCAGTGGTCGAATAGCATTCATGCCGTGTGTGTGTGTCTGTGTAATTTTATGTAATATATAAAAAAATGTCATTATTCTGTCTAGTGTTGGCTCTCCTGCTTTGTGAAGGAGGTAACACTTTATTATTGAGTTGGCCGTCACATCAGCAGTCAGATTGAGTTGTCAAAGGGAAAGGAGCGTGTTGGATTATTGTGACTGCAATAGCACAGCTCATTATTGCAACAAGGTCCAAGGCTGGGGCTTTGGAGCTGAAAGGGAAGAATTGAGCCGAATTAAAAATGCACCCTTACAGCTTAGCGGGTGCAGTCTGCTTTTTGTGACTGTGGTTTTAACGTCACAACAGATGTGTTTATCCGAAGTGACGTACAATTGAGAAGGCAGGGTCAACGTGTCCCCGGAGCAGTTGGGGTTAATTGCTGTGCTCCAGGGCCCAACGGTGACATCACTCCGCTGGCCGCGGAATTTGAACCAGTGACCTTCTGATCACTTACCTAACTCGTTGAACCAAACACCACCTGGATGCCTTTATAGTATTCCCTGTATACTCCCAGGAACATAAAAGGGTAAAGTAATATGAGATGCAATGTAAAGTGAAACTGGCAAAATGACATTATTGTTTTATTCTTTGGAAAACAAAAGATCGATCTGTTGGCCAGATTTAATGATGATTTAAAAATATGCTGTGGGCTGGTACTTAGAGGTTTCAAAGTTGAGTTGCCACCCATATTGTATTGTACAGGATTGTTCCCTATTCCCTCTAACCAAAGCAGAATGCCATTTGTCGTGAGTTTTTGGAGCACACATCCAGTTTGTTGGGGACGGTATCGCTGTGGCAGCTTGGGGGTGGCAATGCTACAGCTAGTGTTGAATAAACGGCAAAATATCTTGTCCTCCACTATGGAGAATTGGCTGATTCTCCAATGCAGAGATCCCAATTGTTTTAGTAGATATGTCTTTTTATGTGCTGTTAACTTTGAATATCGATCTGAATACAGATATTTTGACAACACGTCAGCCGATACCGATATGTATATCATGCATCTTTAAGTTCTTTTTCCCTTCCCCCTGATTTTTACTGCCATATTGACACAGCTGTGCAAGTGGAATGTTGCCCTTTCAGAACTGTACTGTGGTGTGAGTCAGTGACCACGTGCCAGGATGAACTTCCCCTGGCAGGCAGTGTTCAGTATGTCTCCTAACAGAATACAGCAGAATGTTACAGTGCCACACTGGTATGGTGCCACAACAGACAATGGTTGTATTGAAGCTGTGGTAGTTTAGGACGGGTTAAAGCTATGGTTTCTGCTGCCTGGCTCTCGAGGGCGCCACCAAGTGGTGGCCACCCCTAGATGCAGCTGTAAAGATTTTATTCCAGAAGCGAAACCATTGAAAGCAGCAGTGCACCGCTGGACCGTTAAGTTTACATGTTTAACTTGTTTGCTCCACAGCTCTCCTGAATGAACAGATTAATAAAACCTTTAATTGATTTGATTGTGAATGTGGTTTATCTTAATTTATTCTCTTTTGTACATGAATTTTGAATTAGTTAGCAATGTTCCACTTCAAACACATGTTGTTGTTGTTATGTCTTGGTGTTTGTCACCCCACGAAAATCAATGGTCACCCAGTGGCCATCCCATTATAAAATTCCTGCTGGCGTTTCTGTTGACTCTGCAGACCTTGTGAGGGGCTCTGTCAGCTCCCATCGGAGACATGGCAAGTGCTTCGCAGATTATTGCCGATTGCTGCCATCGCTCCAGCAGCTGCTGCCCTTTCCAGGATTGTCATCAGGCGGCTGATGACTGCTGGTAGTGCGCGAGTGTGTACTGGGAGTAGTTAACTTGGCACCCAGGGGTATTTGTGTTCACTTCCTGCATGGCCTTTTAGTTCCAACCTATTTCCAGCAATTAATAAAGAGTGTTTAACATATTTATGATTTCCGCAAAAACTTAAAATATATAATATTTTCAGCACAGCCGGTTTTTTTTGTTAGCATTAGCGATTAGTGAGCTATTTGACTAACCAAACGTGCCATGATTTAAAGCAATAGTTCTATGTTCTTGAAATGGAGCACAAGGACCAGACCAACTTCACTTAAAGGACTTTTTCCCAGTTTCGTCATGTAATACCTGTGGAATTAGGAAGAACAGTCAGTAGCTATGCATGAGGCTGTACGCTTTCTCATACGCTCAGGTTTTCAGCCTTGTACTGCAAATATTATTATGGGCAATAAACTGCATTTCACAGGTTGAGAGCAGTATAGGGTTCGTCTTTAGTGTACCATATCCCAGCTCTCAGTAAATTATAACATTAGGTAAATTGCAGAAGAGGTGGCTGCCTGTGAGGTCTCCACTGATCCTGAATGATGCTGAGCAGCATGTTTGTCTCCTGTGTTTTTTTATGTGCTTCTGGCTGCATTTTTCTCCCCACACTGAAAGCACCATTCCACTCCACAGAAATGCCATTTAAGGGTTACTACTTTACTGCTTCTGTCCGAGTCGTTTGTGATTTTTGCGTCTAGTTGTTCCATCATTCACCAACTCTCAGGCCTAGGTCCTACCTTTTTGGACAATGGTGAAACTGATAGGTTAAGTCGCCTGTGGCATTGGGGTTGTCAGATGCCCCCACTGCACCCCCAACACAACAAGAAACGCACAGTTTAATCTTGAGGAGGATCTCGGGTTTGGGATACTGAACATTCTTTGCCTTGTAAGCTTCATTCTGCAGTGTAAAGTTCTGCAAGCGGATCTGTTCCCTTGCCCCACTGCACCACTCTGCACCGCCTCACGTTCCTTTGTAGGATTACATACCTCTAATGCTGCTCACCTGATCTCATCTTTTAGTTCAGTCCTTAAAAGACGTACACCTTAGCAAAACCTCCTGTGTTTGGGAATGAGAGTTCAACCAATGGCTTACCAATCAGGATAAAGGATGGGGGCCAAGGTATACTTTTTTCTGCAGGAACAGTGCAGAATAGGGCTTGCAGTATATTTGTCCGCTGATTGTTGAGGATTGGTCAGTTTTTTTTTAGCAGTATATTGGTTTCAGCTGTAAATTTAAGTACACTGTATCTAACATGGAGTATTTTAAATAGTGAGTTTGACTCGAAATGACTGTCTTGGTTCAGCGTAAGTAAAGCTAAAGTGGTAATTTCTGAGCAAAACCATTTATCACTTTGATATGTTTCTCATGACCATTTCTGATATTTCTTACTGCGAGTTATTGAAGTGGACTTTTAGCTCTAACACTCCCCTTACTGTAAACCAGGAAAGATATGCAACATCTGTAAAAATCCGTGCTGTTTTCTTTATCCAGTCACTAGCTTATTTCATGGGGAAAAAATGGATAATTATAAGGTGATGTCATAGTGTCCAGGAAACTATGCATTTATGTGCTTGCAAGAGAAATGACTGTTCAGTGTATGTGTGTTCATATGTGTGTGTAGTTTGAGAGAGTTATAAGCAATAGTTTGGCATGAACACAAGCCGATTTTGGGATTAATATCTGTTTCGGGTGGTGATAAGCTTGTACTGTCAG
Source organism: Isichthys henryi (assembly GCA_026776945.1). Classification (NCBI taxonomy): domain Eukaryota; kingdom Metazoa; phylum Chordata; class Actinopteri; order Osteoglossiformes; family Mormyridae; genus Isichthys; species Isichthys henryi. The sequence continues at coordinate 7,890,605 of JAODJX010000109.1, forward strand.
AGCCTTTGTCTAATGAGAAAAAGCAAAGCAAGGAAAGGGTGGCACCATGCTCAATACTGAATCTTTTGCCAGTGCCGTCTGCTGGGTGCGACAGCAGGAGACCGGAGTCACGGCAGCATCATACGCACTTCTGGCATCTACAAGGCGTTTTCACTGGATTGGGGTCAACCTCTTGCCATTTCCTGTCTAGCGGCTTTACTTGTCAGGCAAATAAACGGCTTGAGGAGTTCTCAGCGTCTGATGCTACGTAGCAGTTAAGCTTTATGTGGAGTGGGGGAGTGGGGGGGGGGGGCTGCTCGGACACGCAGACCTTCAGTGTCTTCGTGTGTCAGAAACTCTACCACTGGCTGCCCATGTAAACTATTCTCCCCTCCTGTGAATACAGAAACTAGGTGATCCAGTTTTCAGATGCTTCCAAATCTGTCCAAACGCTCCATGCTGTAAAGGGCCTTCATGTCTGGCAGCACGTGTTCTGAATAAAAGTGCTGATTTCACGGTGGGCACTGCCAAGGCGTATACGGGCATGCATGGAAAAATCAGTACCTGTTCAGCATGGCCTCAAACAGCAGTCCCTTGATTAAATCCAGGTTATTTTCCAATATATTCTGATTTTACTTCTTCAGGCTTGTATGAACTTCCTGTCTGTCACACTTGGGTAATTCCTTGTTAGGTGTGAAGTCAGTTGACTAAAGAGCACTGAACCCACTGTTCCTTTCCCAAGGAACATCATCTATCTGTTCAAACTATGGTGGGTTGCTAATGTTTGTGTGGCAAAGGGCTTTAAGTTGTCAAGATGCCTCTCTGGAGAACACCTGGGACCAGAGGAAGCGCATTGATGTCTGCTGGTTCCACGTATGAATGTAAATATGAATCCGCCCCTGTCAGCCTAGAACAGAATCGGCTCCCTCATGTCATGGACCATTGACTTGGTCTGTCACTGTGAAACGTAGCGAGAAATCTGCAGTTAAATGGGGAAAGAGTATCTTTGTTTTTCTGTGGGAATGAAATTGGTGTCCCAAAGATAAGCAGACTATGCTGAACATGTAAGCTTGCTTTGAACTACCCTTGTGTAGAACAAACACACTTCTACTGGGGGGGTGGCTGTTACCGTATTCTCTGCTGTTTCAACATGGTTTCATGTGGTATAGTATTTCGTATCAGAATGATGATGACTGAAGGAATCTATTTGTCTGGTTGTTTGTTGCTGCTCTCTCTGTCAGTCTTGGAATCACAGTATATCTGTAGCAATCGCTGCTGGAATGATGCTTAATGTGCTGATGCGTATTTTAACAATTATTCTGTCTTTTTCTTCCTCTTTGTCTTTTTAGACTGCTGGTCTGTTTGGTGAAGTGACCCCACCATGCGTGAATACAAATTAGTGGTGCTAGGCTCGGGAGGCGTAGGGAAATCTGCGCTGGTAAGTACTTCTGTGACGAGTACTTCTATCTGCTAACTGCAGACTGGCCATCTGCTGCACTTGCCTTCATATTGTCTTGGAGTTTTATGTAGAACTCAAAAAGTGTTCAACAGTTTGCTTGATGGGTTGGAGGTAAGTCCACCTGCCCACCGTGAAGGACATGCCTGGGGGTGACCGCGGCGTGGTCTGGTGTTTCCCGGCTTTCATCATTACCTCAGATCTTCATCTTTTGGCCACAAGCCCAGCCAGCTCCTTGGTGTCTCCTTGTTCTTTTGTCACATGCAGCTGTTCTGTTATTGCTGACTTTTAAATTGCTTTGTATGGGGATTTTCAAGCAAATTCGCACTGTAATACAGTCATGTGACGCTTAATGACAGGGATGTGCTCTGAGAAATATCATTGGATGATTTTGTTATGCGAACATCATAGTGTACTTACACAAACCTAGATTGTATAGCCTACTACATACTTAGGCTACAGGAACATTTTTTTTCCCCTTGTGATTAGAAACATTACACACTAAAACAACACTAAAAACACTGTATAGTAAAATACATAAACCAGACACAGTTATCATTATGAAGTATTACATACTGTATGTTATTGTATCTGGTAAACTTTTATGCAGCGGGCAGCGCAGTAAGTGTATTCACACCAGCAGCACCGCAAAAAAATACGTAATTCCTTGAGCTATGACATCACTGGCAGTGGGAATTTTTCAGCTCCATTTTAATCTTATTGATGGGGTCACCACCATACATGCAGCTTGTCATTGACCAAAACGTCGTTACGCCATGCCTGACTGTGCTGCCAGCCCTGTTTGTTGAGGTCAGGAAGGAACCAGACTGTTTTATGGGCAGCTTGTTTAAATAGGCAAATTGAAGTTGTGAATATCGTGACGCTCTTGTTAGCCATGAACACTCGATTTGACACGCAAGTTGTGAAGCAGAAGACTGCCCTGGTAGCCATGGTTAGGGTTGCATGCCTTGGGACAGCATGGCAGGCTCCTTGCGGGGTGATGGTGACCTAGTGACAGGGTTGCTTGATCGGTTGGCTGAGGTCCATGTCGCATCATTCTGCCCACTAATCTCATCTATTACAGACAGTCCAGTTTGTACAGGGAATTTTTGTGGAGAAGTATGACCCCACAATAGAAGACTCCTACAGAAAGGTAAGGGGGGAGGGGGTATGGCCTGAGTCCCGTCATAAGCGTGTCAATGGGCCCATCTGACACCACTTTGTCCTTCCTCGAACAGCAAGTGGAAGTGGACGCGCAGCAATGTATGTTGGAGATCCTTGACACGGCAGGGACGGTAAGCCACTCCGGCACCTTCCGTTTACATCCATACACTATTACCTGCTTTTATGTGCTTTTTGCAGAGGTAGGGATCAATGGGATATTTATGTACCGAAAACCATCTGTAACAAAACTTCTAATTTTCATATAACTTATCTTTATACTTATGTTTCTGTATTTTAATACTTATTTTGTTAATTTTTCATATTTAATATGGGTTTCCTTCAACTTTATTTATTGCACGGACTGGAGCAGCAGTTTCAGTTCACTGCTGGTGTACTTCTACATTTGTGCATGTGTAACACAGAAATCTCGAATGTAATAAATCAAAGTTAAAATACTTATATTCTATTGTCTGCCTCGCTTGTATGACACTTTGGACAAAAGCAACAGCTAAATACATAAATGTGAACTTTTAGCATAGTTTTCTGTGTCTGCTTAGCACATAGGCACACAATGTGTCACAACAGGTTTGAAGGAATAATACACTCAGATTTTACGCTCAGAACTGAACATTTGAGGAGTGTGTGCCCTCTAGTGGCAATCAGTTCAAGCTTTTTACTTGATCAAATGTTGGTTTTTTGAATCCTGCTTTTGTTGGTCCACTTTGTTTCACTGAAGCGCATTTTATATTGAAGCATTGAAGTTGATTTTCAGTTCTTTTAAGGTATTTAGATTCAAGTTGAATCTAATCTTCATTGCATTACATTAACAATCAGGTGGGAATACAGGAAATTTTATTAGCAGGAATTGCAGTTTTCGTCTTGTATCAAATAATAAATAGACCTTTTCATTTTAATGTAAACATAAAATGAATTAGCATTTCTATCCCCTGTAACATGTAACTAACACATTAGATTTTTCACAAATGTCTAACAAGACTGAAGAAGTGAAGAGCTCCACTGGAGCAAAGGCCATTTGGAAAAGCAAACCTTGTGTGTGCAGAAGCCTTGGTGTATTTGCTGTACTGCCCTTTTCTCTTTATTAAACAACACTCCAGCCGCAACACTGCTTTATGGGTGATGGTACTATTGCCAGTGTGGCTTTTATCCACTGATCTTAATAAATTCGGAGTACAGTGCCTGTGTCATTGGCCCTTGCTGACCAGCTCTACCTCTGAGCAAAATGGATGGTACAAAGGCGGTTTGTAACCCCACACCCCCCTGCCCTCCACAGGAACAGTTTACAGCGATGAGGGACCTGTACATGAAGAATGGCCAGGGCTTTGCTCTGGTCTACTCTATAACGGCACAGTCAACGTTCAATGACCTGCAGGACCTAAGGGAGCAGATCCTACGAGTAAAGGACACTGAAGATGTGAGTATCTCACCGCTCTCACATTGTTTTCTGCAGGACAGATGCCTGGAGACCTGTGGGCCAGTGGTTTTATGTTCAGGAGTACAGAAACCTGCCTGTTCTCTTTGTCTGTCTGTGTCCTGCCTTTAACTTTGTGTAAGCTGGTGCCCACAGCCTGTTAACATGTGTGTCTGTGTGCGTGCAGCTGTGTTCCTCTCTATTCATTTATCCCATTCTGTGTAACTGGGAAGCTCTACTCGGGTCCCTGAACCAGTACAGTGCATTGCCCCTCAAAAATGGTGTTCTTTAAAGCCAATTAAAATGGTGCTTTGTTTACTTTTGGGTTTACAATTTCATAAAAAGAAAGCAATTTTTCTTTGATTGGCTTGTTGACCTTTGAGATGATGAAATGTCGCACTCATTATCAGAAGTGTCTGACAGCCATGATGCTGAAATACAGAACAACACAGTAGAAAAACAAACCAAGCTCGTCATTTCTGGCATTGCTGGGGGTTTGGGTGGTGCAGTGGTTAGCACTGTTGTGTCACACCTCTGGGACCAGGGTTCAAGTCTCCATCCTGGCTCTGTGTAGAGCTGGCATGTTCTCTGAGTTGTCCTGGAGTTTCCTCAAGGTTCTCTGCTTTTTCCCTAAAGTCCAAAAATATGCGGAAGTGAATTGGAGTTGCCTACTTGTCCATAGGTGTGAATGTATCTGTGTGCCCTGTGATGGGTTGGCTCCCTGCCCTGGCTTATTCCCTGTCTTGCGCCCTGAGCTTCTGGGATACTCTCCAGACCACTTTCTATATAGGACAAGTTTGCACAGAAAATGGATGGATGGTGCAAGTCCATTTATTTTTACCTAAATGCTTTTTCACCCAGTTTGCCAAAGGAACACAAGTGCTTGCAGTGAGCAGCTAATGGCCTGTTCATTAAACGATAACCGCTCTAAAGCGCTTTCGCTTACTCATTTACCCTTGCTGGCCTCAGCTGATGTGTACCTACGTCTGGATCTGTGAGACTGGAATACTACATTTCCTTGGCAGACTGCGAGCCGGAAATATTCTGCGTGTCTAGTTGCCTGAGAATGGGGAACATGTGATGTGCCTGGCAGGGCATGAGGCGAGAACTCTGAACATGCCAGGTGATCTGAGAGCCCAGAACACTTAATACTTCTGCCAGTGCATTGCTGAACTGTTTGGCAATATTTAGTAATCTGAGAAACCAAATGTACTTTTCAGTCTGAGGCATTAATATTACCTGGGGGAAGACATCACTAATGGATCCACCCTGCAATACCACACACTTTCCGTCACTCCCATCCCAGGAGAGTCATTGTCTTTATTTTCATTTTCTCTACACTGCTGATTGAAAGCAAAGATAACAAAATCATTAATCGTCGTCCTTTTATCCAGAATTAAACCTGCATTATTTATGCTAAGTAAATGTCTCAGAACTGTGTGGTTGTGGGTAGGGATCTGGTGTTCCTTTGGGTGTGTATGTTCCTCATTGGTGGTTGTCTCCCCACCCTACATCCCACAGGTGCCTATGATCCTGGTAGGTAATAAGTGTGACCTGGAGGAGGAGCGTGTTGTAGGCAAGGAGCAGGGCCAAAACTTGGCCCGACAGTGGAACAACTGTGCCTTTTTAGAGACCTCGGCAAAGTCAAAGATCAATGTTAATGAGGTAGGAGTCTACGGGGTCTACACTTGTCCAGGTTGCCACTTCCACCACCACGTCCTCACTTGCGTCTCTGTGCCCATCACAGATCTTCTATGACCTGGTCAGACAGATAAATAGGAAAACGCCAGTGGAAAAGAAAAAAGCAAAGAGGAAGTCTAACTGCACAATCCTGTAAACCTGCCCCCTGCAGCAGCTCTGAGCCAGGTGAGAGACATCACGAGGGGATATGCTGCCTCCCGCAGGGTGTACGGGGCATTGCAGTGGCAGACGGCCATAAACTCATTTCAAAAAGGATGGCGGGGCATATATTATGGAAATGATTGTGGTCCATTTTCATATTGATTACATGTGAAGGTTTTTCCCTTTTTGGTCTAGGTTCCTTTTCATGGTCTCCATTGCTGCACCCTGAGCTTGGCTCTTAAGCATAATTTGGTTTGGAAATGTGTGGAAAAACTAAATCTCAGAACCTTAGCCAGCAGTAGTGGTGTGACGTAAGTTTCCCCAAGGCTGCATGAATTCATGTTTGTTTTTTTTTCTTTTTCTCTCACTTCCCACAGAATGCTGTAATGACGAACTGTTGCCCAATCAGAATGCCAGCATTTCAGTCCTCAACAATGACGTGCGTGTTAAAGCGACACCAAGAGCCTGTCGCTCTCCTTCCATAACCCACAGAGAGAGAAGGATCGGCACATCTCAGACTTCTCTCTGCTTTTATATCCTACGACAACGCGAAGAATTGTTTTTGGGGGGGGCTCCTTTTTTAATGTCCCACCTCCCCAAAGGTCCCCTCCAACAGCAGAACATCGCAATCACTGTAATGGCACCTCATAATTGTCCCCTGATACTCCCGATCTCTGGAAAATGCAAACATAAGACTGCAGTATTTTTCATCTTGGCAATAGCTTATTTGAAGACATTGACATTGTGCTAAACACATAATCTTAAAATGACATGGAGTTCAAATCAGTCTAATTGTTGCAAGTGAAATCAAGTGGAAATCAGCCTTTTTATGACCATGCACCCATCTTTCTGCATTAATTATGTTGGCAGTAATAGATTTATGTCCATATGTCCTTACAGAGACATCTGCAAATAACATCTGTTTTATAATTTGCATCACCAGCTTTCATATTTTCCCCGTAATATATTCCAGGTCCAGTTTTTGTTTGCATAATAATGCTTTGAAAAAGTTCATTTTATAGAAGGACATTGGGAAAATAGTAAGTTGATTTCTATGTCTCTTGAAGCTAAATATATTATACTAAACCAACTCTAATATTGCTTCTTGTGTTTTCCTGTCACAAAATAATTTTGAGCTTTTATGAATGATTAAATTTTAGTACATTTTCATTATTTTTGGTCATGTTTTTTGTTTTTATTTGCATTAACTGTCACATTTATCAGGAGAGATTTGCTTCATTAGGTCTGAGAGAGATCTTTCAGCTCAGTCGGTAATGAGTTTAGATTTAAACTGTTTATAAAATTATCGGTTCCACATGAATGACAAATATGTTGACCTTTACAGCCCATTAGTGGTGTTACAATATTTATTTTCTCCTGGAATTTTGTGGTTTTGTAAATTTGATGCATGACGTTTGTTCGTTGGCCACTAGGTGGCAGGGCAAATTTGGAAATGGGTTGATAAGCTAAAATACAATGTTGATTCCATTGAATAAGTAGTGGTTTGATTCCCTTAACTTGAAGATGTAAAGTCATTGAGTGTTGACTTTAGTCTCCATTTGAGTAAAGGCAGTATTTTGACTAAACTGGTCTAAAAGCAACATTTAATAAGTCGATATCGCTCTGATCTTACACTAATACTAAACTGGAAAATTACCACATTGTAGTATGATTCTGAGCGTATTTTTTATTAACCAAATAAAATAAATGCACTGCCAGTTCGTACTATGTAATTACATAATCTTGTGCTAAAAATCATCTCACTATACCATGTCAACGTCTGATTGTTTTATTTGGGCTAATGGTGAATTTAACAGTATTTGTAAGAATTCACATCCATAGTTAAAAACGGGAAGACAGGCATGTCATATTGTCCATAATCCATACTCCATAATGACATTTTCAGGTACCGGAAGGGAAACAAAAGTATTTTCCTTAACATAGATTTCATGAATTTTTCATGAAAGTTGCTGTACCTGTGTCATAACAGTGCATAATTTGTCTGTCATTTGTATGAGCAAAGTTTGAATTGGGGAATGGGATGGTGCTATGCTGGAGTCTTTGTATGAAAGCTCTCTGGTGAATTTGTATGAAGATGTGAATGAGATCCTGCTGTGTGTTGCACTCATCTCCAGACACTGCTCTGTGCTGCTGTTTTGTGCTGGAGGTGCCCCTAGCGGACTCATCTACAGACTTTGATGGATTTCAGAAAGTCTAGCAGTCACCTGAACTTGCCTTTTAACGATACCCAAGTTGATCGTCTTGAATAAGATCCTGATGTTTTAATGGTAGTTCTTGGCAAAGGCATCTGCCGTACAAATCCTGCTTTTCAAACATCCCTGAAATCCTTTCTTAAAACCATTGGTTGTATAGTGTTGAATGGGAACATTCACGGAGTAAAATGGTACAAAAATGCCTGTTGTCAAAAGATCCTTTCCAAAGTCTGCTGTTGTAATAAAACTCAAGAATCAAAAATTCTTTTATTTGAACCCTCAGTTACAAGGGTCACTTGTATACTGGATGTTCTAATTTGCATGTTTGTGTATTACATGGTATGAGTTACAGCTGAATGACACCGTGTGCAGAGCATGTGATGAAGCTCTTTCACTGTCCGGGGCAGAGTTGTATGTGCCCAGAGATCACAACACAGCCTGCGCTCCATGGAACAAACCTTTTATTTACCCTGTAACGTCCGCGAGATTGCGGGCATCCATAAACTTGAATGCCTTGGTATGCATATGAGGGTTGGGTCCAAAAATGAACTGTAATGATACAGAATTTAGTGCCGGTCACTGGTTACTGTCAGCAAATTGGAGAATATCTTGTCATTTTCTATTCACAATTGTTTTTACTGTCAAATACTCCTTTTTAACAGTACAGATGCAACCAGTGATGTGTATCTTACGATTAATGCGCAAAATTGATTTTGTGACCATACCTGCTGAGTTTTTGAATAACAGGAGGAATTTTTCCGTGTGTTCTACTTCTCTTTTTCAAGTTTTAACCTTTTATAAATTGTATCCCTTGCTACCATGTGCTGGGCTGCATAAATAATAAATGATTAGTGGTTTTCTTAACCCAGATGGCCTTGGATCATCGTTTGAATGTATGATGTTGAAAACCCTGTTTTAAGGTGTGCAGCCTCCAAAGCTGGGCTATGCAGCTCACGGTCCTCAAAATCCGAGCCCTGCGATTTTCCAGCCTTCCTTTACCCATGAGCCAGGTGTGAAGCCTCTGGCCAATCAGAATCGGTAGTTATTAAACTACCTGGGAGAACTGAAAACTCAGCCTGGATTTGAAATGGAGGTCCAGAGTTGAATAGTCCTGCTGTAAAGGCAACAAACAGGTTCAGACCCTGATGACAGGTGTGTTGTTCAATGCCTGAACCTCACATGAGCAATTCTCTTCAAAGGTCCATGACATAATTCAGTGGCCACCTTGGGTTTCCGTGCATCTGCATGCCAGTATGTCATTACGAGTCACACAGCACAATCTGCTATACAGTTATGCATTTCAGTTGAATCACTTTGTTTTTGTCACAACACGGAGACTGTTGCAACGCCTTTGTACATTTTTTTAGAATTAAAAAAACACCTATAAAATATACACATACACACAGAAAAATTATGTAAAACTCCAAACCGGTAATGTTGCAAGCGGGATGGCTGACCTACGCTGTGTGCGTGTTTTGTGTATTTCCTTTTTATCCCGTCTGAATCCTAGGAAGAGTCCAAAATGGTTAATTCTTTGGAAAACTTACATTATTTCACGTGTCGATCTGCAAGTTTCAAGAAGTGCTAAGTTGTCTTTTTTTTTTTTTTTTTTACACTACATTATGAGTGTGTAATTTGTTATGATGTTTACTGCTCAGTTACATCACATGCAACAGCTGTATGTTATTCACTTGTTTCCCATTTAATTGATTGCTTGATTAGGGAGGGAATCACATATTGCTTGCACCTGTTTTTTTCCCCCAGTTTTCATGCTTTTGTGAAATGCAGGAGTGTAAGCACCCTGAAGGATGCCTCTCTTTGCTTGTACGTAATTTTGGCTTTTGTGTCTGGTTTTATTTTTTATTAAATGTAAAAACAAACTAATCATGGGCTTTTGCTTATTTTTCCAGATTTCCCCCCCCCCCCCGAGATTATATTAGGTTACTGGCATGATCCTGCTGAAAAACACTTCAGTTTTTGACCTGTAATCCTTTTTGAGCTGCCCTGGTTGCTTTTTAAGTTGCATTGATGATGTGGCATGTTAATCCACCATCAAAGCTGGTCTGACTTTCTCCAGGCAGGTTTGCTCTGGGTTCTTACATCTCCCTGCACTGGATTCCTTAACCTCGCATTATTTGTGGAGTTCTTTGTAACGTTCTAATGTTCACAAAGTATTTTGAAACTCAGTTTTTGACAGATGTCAAATAATTTAAACCAAAGCCAGTATCAAAGCATTTGTCACAATACCTTTGAAACGATGATGATTGTATACAAAAGAAAAACAGCTGGTCTGCACATTTATGACTGGAGACCAGGGTCATAGAAGTGTGGATGTATAAGTGTTGATAGATAAGTCAGAAGATGGAGCAGCATGCTTCTGCGGAGAAAGGCATTTCAGGACTATGCCTTTTGAAGTGATGTCATTTGTAATAAAGTCCACTGAGCACTGGGCTGTCTCTGACTAATGAAAGGAAGTGAGGGGGGGATACTTCACGCTCCAGTGAGTTCTTGGTCACCTTCCCCACCCGGTATGGGGGGCGGTGAGAGGTGTGGATGGCATCTTCGATGGAGGACACTCAGAACAACACACCTTGCAAAAAAAGTTTCAACTGTAAGGTGGGTCATTGGCTTGTAGCTAGACGGCAGGGAGGCAAGATTAGTGCTCAGCAACCAACGGCACAAAATAAACTATCTTTTTTTTTTTTTTTTTTTTTTTGTCTGCCCCCCATTGCAATATTTTCACCATCGTGCTGGGTTTGCTTTGGGATAGTAGTGAGTGAAGGCATTTCCCCTTCTGACCATTCATTGACAATATTCTAGTCCGTGCTGTAACTTTGGCCCAGTCTCTGTACCCATTGATTTCAAATCCATCCTCAAGGCACGCTTGGTCCCAACACACCCCAAGAGCTGGGCAGATCTCACCCACACTCTCATCCCTCATGCATGGAACATAGAAGTTCAGGTGAATTAGTTATGAAATTGAGTTACTGCTTTTGCTGACAAACTAGGTGCCGATGAAACGACTATAGAGAAGACACGACTTGTGATTCTGAGGTCAGAAACGATGAGTACAAGGCGGAATAATCTAGACAAGAAAATGAAGAAAACAAACATGTTTCTCATTTGATATTATATCAAATAAACACAAATCAAATAAACAATGTTACCTGCCTCGTTCCCTGAGCTTCCTAGGTTAGACTCCAAGTGGTTTCCAGCACATGGACTGCAAGCCACCAGTTGCCCTCTAAACACTTCATAGAAGTCAGATTATTTTTGTATATGTGTGTGTCTCGGGTACTCAACTCTGCCGTGGATTATGAGCTCCGTGCTGGATGTGAAAGGGCAATTAATTTTGACGTCGCTACCCTTGTTGATATACTGTTGTATATACACATGTATTGTAACTCCCTAGATTATTTTCTCTGTAAAAGCAGCTCTCAGTGTAAATAAAGTTGGAGACCATGACTCCAGGCTCACAGCACCCCTGTGCTGGATCAATTGTTGGAAAATGGATGGATGGGATGGATGGACTCAGGCTGTGTTATTTCAATTGAGATTAGCATTTGACACAAAGAAGAGCCTACCTCAACTGAATATTACTTTCAGTGGCTCGAATGTTTATTTCTCTGGACAGAGTGGTTCAGTGGGTATAGCTGCATGCTCATTGTAGCTCAGCTGTTGGTTTAACTGCAGCCTGATCTTTGTTTTAGGAGTCCGCATCTGCTCCCTCTTTCACACAGTTCAAATGCAAGCTGGTCCGTTGTGACATTGTTGGTCCTGTCTATGGGTATAACTGGGGTTATCTGGGGTAGCCTTCAGCACCGCTGTGACCGTGACACAGATGACCAGTTCTGAGAACGACTCAATGAAAAACCAAATGAGCTAAAGCATCTTGCAAGGATGGTGACTCAGAAGATGAAAGGCCGGGCAGACGTGACCTGGTGCTAAGGATAGGAGACAGAAGGGTGGCAGGTTTACTCAATAGGAGGGAGCAACCTGGGTGATCTTGCCAGTGCCATATGGCTGTCTTAGAGATTAAATCATGCATGTCTACCCACAGCTGGATCGGGGAGCACCTTGTTCGTTTAAGGTTGCTTGTGTCCTCAGGTGCTGTCTGAGAATGTTTTGCAGCAGGGAAATATTATTCTAACACCATATGGATCTTCTTAAATGTCTGGTGTAATATCACATCTGTAGAATTAAAAATCCGATAAGGGATGGTCTGGCCTGGAGGATGGTTGGATCATATGATGGGGGTGTAAACTGCACTACATGTTTTTTTTACCCAAATTAACAAAGCTTTTGTCATAAAGAAGATGATGTATTAATTAAATACATCTGTATTTACTGAAAAGTCTACCAGTATCTTGCACTCTGTTATAACTAAATTTGAATTTTAGGTGTTTCAAGTGAGTGGTACAGTAGCTAGCGCTGTTGTAGCAGAAGCAGGTATATAAAATAGATGGATGGATGGGGGGCAGTTCAGTATTAGTGATTTAGTGGCCGACCTAAGATGAAATGATCACACAACACTCCTTCAAATCAACCCTCATTAGGGTTGCCACTCTAAATCTGAAGAAAAGAGGGAGAGGCCTGTATTGGTCAGAACGGAAGACAGCATTTTATTTTTCAAAATGGGGTTTATTTTTCAAAATGGGGTGATATATATGCGATGGGTGGCAACTCTGCTACTCACATTTCCGAAAAGACTTAACTGCATGACAGCATTGGCGTGTCCCTTTTGCACAATGACAAAAATTGGTACAAAAAAAATAATGTTCTTATTTACAGTATAAACATGGGATTAGCTACAATCAACAGCATTCTGTAATACACAGGATGGGTGGCAACTCTAATCCTCACATTTCCTAAAAGACTCAATTGCATAAATGCACTTACATGTTCCTATCGCATATACACACACACACACACACACACACACACACACACACACACACAAAATTGGAACAAAAAAGAACATTCTTATTTACAGTATATACACGGCATTAGCTGCAATCAACAAGTACTGTATTTATAAATCAAAGTCTTTTTAAATAGAACTCTTGGCTCTTTCAGGGGACTTCAATGCTTTGTCCACAGACCAACATGGAATATTGAATATTGCAAGTGAGTTTATCTTTCCGGATGGCTGAACTCACGTTCTGAATGGTTAAACAAGTGTCATTCATCTTTGGGTCACGAACATGCAAGAGCGTGCATAACTGGAAAGACAAGGACAGTTCAGAGCAACAGGGTCACGTTCTGCAAGGTAAGTGCAGTGATAGTGAGAGTGAAGAAATCTCACAGATTTTTAGATATATAATTTATCTTTTGCAACACATACATTTATGTCAAATCTAAACAGTAGAGAAACTCTAATAGTAGGTGCAAGTAAACATGCAGTAAATTCTCATGTTTTCAAGGGCCAGGATTTTAAAGTGTGCATTAAAATTCCAAACTATATCAAACTATATCAGAGTGCATGGATTCTGAGAGGCAAGAAAAATAAGAAAAATGCATAATAGGGCTCATCATGATAGACTCCGTCCTGAATGCAAATTTAAAAAGCTTTTCCTGAACAGGGAGTTGTGTTTGCGCTTAGTGCAGCAATGTAAGAGATGCAAAAAAAGAGGGTTTAACAAAGAAAAATGGTTTCATAATGCCTGCAATGTCATTTCAAAACCAATAGACTGTTTCGGACACACTAGGGATGAATCCTCCTTAGATTCAGTTTCACATTCCTAAAAGAACAACATCTTTTGTGTCATTAATACTTTGGATAATGTACTTCCTTTGAGAAGTGCATTATGCATAATGCTATAGTTAAAAGAGCTGGTTTCCACCAGACTGCCTTGCTATTATGTAAGAGTCTGACAAGTGGTATTATGAAGGAGGACATGGGCGACTAAAGTGAGGAGAGCTGAGCCAGGAACGACCTTTTATTTATTTTCATCTGTTACTATGAAACCATGTGAACAACCCATTCATAGACTGTGTATTTAGTAACCAGACAATGGATGACGTACAGTCTGCAGCAGATCCTCTTTTTAGTGAGTAAACGCATGGATAAATCATTATCCAGAATTTTGTGAGAACATCACAGCCTAAGAAAACCATATATATGACTCAAATCATGGTCTGTTTTACTACATAATAAGGTTGCGGGGAGCCTGTGCTGGATGAAGTTTAGAAGAGGGATGAATAGATGGATATTCATACGCCATTAAAAGCACAGCGTAGAAAAAGTGGCACCTTATATTTAATGGTTCCTATTTTAATGCTTCATTGGTGGTCCTTAATTAGCAGGGCATGACAACACTAATCAGAGCAAGTGGCTGCTTATGCTCAGTGACTTTCCCTGAGTTCCAGTCTCCCCAGCAGGCCTGCGGAGGCACGATACGGTGTCGAGGGGAGCCTGTCTGCTCTTATCCCGTCACGCAATCCCTTTGCCGTTCCCTGCTGACTAAACTGACCGAAGTTTTGGAGACTTTTGGGAAGTGGGTATAAAAACAGAAATAGTAAACGCATGATATGTTTTTAGATTATGATTTTTTCCCCCATTTTATAATTCACTGTCAAATTAAAGGCAACATGAATGTAATGGGTCTCTTTAGTCCATTTCTGCATCGCAAGAAAGAAGATACTTTATATCTCATATAATTTACAGATATCCATCAACCGTAAGTGAGGACTTCAGTCTCTTGACGTAATTTGATCGTTATAGGGAAGAGGTCAAATATACTGTATAACATTAGGTACAATATCGCACACATTTAACGAAACCTCGATAATCACAGCACAGTTGGTTTATAATGATTCTTGCTGCATGCCGCACACATGGTGAAGTACATCCACTAATGTCCACTATATGCGCAATTCTAAACATATATTTTGTACAACAGTCAACAACATTCTCATTCGATATAAATTGGTATCCAGTGCAACAGACCATTTGCAAAACAGCAGTCATCTGATGACTCAAAAATGAAATTGAAGTGACACTTCAAACAATTCAGTATAAGATGTTGTCATCTGATCCCAACCCAAAAACACTGCAACAATTGGCCCAGATTTGCAATAAGTTAAGCACCGTGAGGAATTATTTCTGCCTGGAGAAGGAAGTTTTATGATCAACGTTCTTATGATCTAATTCTTCTGTTTGATGCTACGACTGAGGCATGTAGGGCAGTCACAGCATCAAGCTGCCAGGGCTGGATCAAGCATGCCTAGAGCTATTTCCCACACTGCATTGCTAGGGATGGCATTGTATGTGATGTTGAGGACAACATGTGTCCTGATACCAGACATAGGATTGACCAAAGGCAATGAAGCAAAAAAAGCACAACAATCTTTGTATTTGGGTATTTGCACATTATGTCTTGGTTTCCTGAAATCAGTAACTTACTTTTACTGTAGTGATCTGTTCTGTATGGGATCCATTGCAAATGGTCATATATTCACATTATTACTTCTCTCTCTCTTGAACCATCTATGTATGTACTGTACGCACTTGTATTTGTTTTGATTGACAGGAAGGGTTTTGCTGCAATAATTATGTTTTCAAATGGTGTAAAAATTGTGACAGTATGTTGTAAATATGTTGACTGTTTTGAGAATCTAGCCACTGTTTTGACCATTTACAAAGTCTGTCCATATATACACACTGTTAGGACTAAGGCCCTCACTGAAGGCCCCAACGATATTAAACCCTCCATAGCTATGGGATTTGAATATCTGAGCTGCCAATCATATGCACAGTGTCTGAGCCCACCCAGCCACACACCATCGTTCTTGCTAAATGCAGCACTAGTAACAGGTATAAAGAAGAAAGAACGCAAATAAGCTTTCCGTTTTTACTTTCAAAGTTTATTCAAAGTGGAATGAAGTTTTCAGATGCAAAGAAGCAACAAGACCAATTTCTGTAGAAATGATGTTTTACACGTCAGTAAAGTAGCATATTCAAACCGTAGATTTTGACATGCATTTGTTAGATGGAAAAATCGGTAGTTACACAGATCTTTAAAAACCCCATTTTCACTTTCACAGGTAGCGTATATAACGTTGACGATTTATAAGGAATATGCAGATCAGTGAAGTCTATTGATCACCCTTTTCATTTTGTTTTCTTTAGCTTGTGTGAAATAGTATTTATTTGTACAACCATAAGTGGAATTAAGCACCCAATGCCCATGTGAGGTTCAAGGAAAAAGAGAAGAATTACAATTGCACTAGTACAAGAAAAGAAACCATCAGTTTTAGAATCTCGCGAATTTTTAGCCTAATATATAAAAGGGACGGCTGAATTAAGTATGTATTTACAGTTATTTAATGTTAAAAATTACATAATACCACCTTGAATAGTATTACCTTCACATACGGCCAGTGATAACAGTACTTCATTCAGAGTTTGAAAGGACCGAGCAAAGTGATTTTTCAGTGTATGTGTCCTGTAAGAGACTAACACACATTTGAGGACGTCATGCCTTATGCCCTGTGCTGGCCAGGATCGGCTCCTGGGGCCCAGCGATTCCTCCCCAGTAACAGGGACAGAGCTGGCCGCTTTGCCTGGAGGCTGTAGTTACGCAGCTTGTTCCAGAGGCATTCATAACGTCCACCAGGGAGGGAGTCTGCTCGTGGGGGCACACAGCTCTAAGGTACTGGCAGGGCTGTTACTACTAAAATCTGCAGAGGAAACGTGTGCTGTCCTTACCTTAATCAAACCTGACGTCACACGTACTCTATACAATATTATAATATAATTATAATGTGTGCTTTGGCTTGATAATAGTGGTAGCTTTTCAACATCAGTGTAAAACTAGAGAAGAATTTATGAAAGTTGGTTATGTTTACATATACAATTACTGATTCATGAGCATATAAAAGGTATGAACACCTGCAAGATTTCATCTTGATTCCTAAATTAGCTTCCCTAGCAATAAGAGAACAGGAATAATTCACTGAAAAAGGCCAATCACTCTGCCAGCTCCTTCTTTGTTGTCAACCCTCAGCTTCTGCAGGCATGAGCTTCTGTGCTGCCTGACTATCAGCTGACGTCAATGTTCTCTCCCAAGCTACTGTTAAAAACCGGCAAGTGTAAGACTCCGCATAAGCATCCACATAATGCAATCTCTTCAAGGACGGCGTGGGAAATTTGTGTTACTAGAGCAAATTATGCATTCTCATTGATAACAGATCAATAGTTCGAACAATTATAGATGTGTGGCCCTCAGAGAGCAAAACAATTGAACTTCGTCAGACCCAGACAACTGTGCTGTAATCAAACCCAGGCTGTACCTGCCCTGCAGTTTCTGACTGCCTCCCATTAGTGTACATTCCTGTTGTCTGGCTCGTCTCCTCCAATCTCCCCAATATGTTCTTCCCCTGCTGTCCAGATGAACCAGAGCGAAAGGGAAGATAGAATGTCCCCTTAGGCTTATTAACTTTCTTGGGTCTCTTGAAAAGTTCCGCCTCAGGGTTGTCCAGAGGCATCCAGCCAGGTTTCTCCTTCAAAAGCTTGTCTTTGTCAGGTCTCACACTGCGCAAGAACTTCTTGAAGACGTTGGTGGTGAGAGAGAATCGCCGGTAGATCTCCTGAGAGCGGCTGAGCGGCAGAGGGAGAGCTGGCTCTTCCTCTTCTTCCTGATTTTCAGCCGGCGCCCGCTTGCCCAGCTCTGGCAGGTCTAGCCAGTTGCCCACCAGGTCAGCGAAGACATTGTCACCTAGGACTAGTGGCTGTCGGTTGCGTCCACAGCTCATGAGTGTGGAGGTCCAGTCAGTTGAGTCATCAGTGCTACTCACATTAGAGTCCCTCTCCAGTGACTGCGCAGTCTGATGGAGGGTTTGTGGGTTTCTTGGATAATCCACAGCTTGAGCTAGCTCAGGTGTGCTCCAGGACACCATTCCTTGAGGGACTGGGAGTGAGCAATGGCTGCAGTCCTGCGAACACATACTTTCTCCAAGTAAACTTTTTGGGGGTAACTGGTGGCATGAAGTAGAAGACATCTTTCCTAGACCGCTCCTATGCAGAGGCTGGTCTCGTCCTTGAGATAAACTGACCTGAGTCTGGCATGGCTTTGGGGGCGGGGTACCGAGGTGGCACAGTGGAGGGGAGTAGAACATCCGATTATTTGGTAAAGGTGAATGACTTGGCTTTCCTGAGATTTCCAGCTGTTCCAGTACAGTCTGTAGCTGCAGAATTTTGAGTTCCTGTAGTGCACCCATCATGGAATTCATCTGAGCATGGAGTCCATCTCCAGCCTCCCGCATAGACAGCTATGTGAAGAAGGAAGAGAAGTTATTTCACATGAGTAGTTTTCAAACTTCCAAGCACAATATCAGGCCTGCATAAAAGGTGATGCTGAGAAATCTCACAGACTCAGTTGCCACAGTTGTTGATGGATGACATTTTTAATTCAACTCTGAGAAATTCTTTCACTCGTGAGCATAAGGGAAACTGTTCCTTATCTCGTGAGTTTTTATACCATTTGAAACATTCAACAGTAAAACCCCTGCTGATCTGGGATGCTGGCTCTCCTGATCTTCCACTCAGTGATCAGTGACGGTGCAGACTGCCTAAATCAGTGCCTCATTCCCTTCCACCATATCCCTCTCCCAGGGTGGTCTGCTTGGTGTCTGTCAACGATCATCTATTAAAGACCACTTCAATACCAGGGTGAAGAATAGAGAATTTGTCTGTATTTTATGAAGCATATTTCTTGCCCAATTACATACACTAGGACTCAAGGATCACTTGCGATAATGTGATCTTGCAGATCCTCATTTCTGACTTCATCACTGGGCTTTTCAGCTCAGAGCTCTTCAGATATGAGACCCAGACGCAAAAGTACCTAAGCGACTCAGAGAAGATTCCTTTGTACGGATGCAAAAACTAAGACCTCCAGTCCCAGGCTTAAATTAGGCCATATAATTGAAAACTATTTGAATATTTAGAAAAAAGCTAAAAGGTTCATTCAAGTACAACAAATCAAGTCAAGTCAAGTAGGTCTTTAATGTCATTTGTAACCACACACAGTACAGTATACAGTTAAAAATGAAACAGTGATTCTCTCAGACTAAGGTGCTGCATAAATTAACACAAAACTAACACATAACCTAACAACGTAGAGTGCATAGTCTGTACCTCTTGGTGGCACAACTAGAGTTTATTGGTTAGTGGTAAGCCCTTGAAAAATAAGCTCTAGTCTTCTCATGGTGTAAGTACAAGAGGGGATATTTATGATATTCAAAGTCTGCAATACGTGTAAAGCTTCATCGATTATTATGACACTGGACAATCAGCTGTTTTTCATAGTGGAGAACAAGGGATTTTGTTAGCTCATTCACCACTAGCAGTAGAATTGCCACCCCCAAGCCCCCCAGTAAAGTACCGGCCTGCCACACATTTATAATGCATTATTTAATCTGGCCCATAGATCGATCTTTCATTATCCACACCAAATAGAAAATGATGTCATAATAAATTATGTCATTCTCTGCAAACTCCCCCCCTCCAATCAGGTAGCTCTTCCTTTAATGTCTTTACAGTTTTTTCTATACAGTTCAGTAGGTGGTCTTTGACAATTACTTCTCATTAAGTTCCCATGGCAATACATGTGACTTTTTTCTGTTAGGTTGAAAAAGGTTTTAATTTAGACTATCAAAATAATTCAATAATCAAATCACATCATGACAGAAATTCTATATTTTCAATGCTTTGAATCGTTCCCTCAGTAACCATAATTGAATCCAATTGCCTTGGGGTCAGCGATTTGCATCGCTAGTCTGCAATAATTCCATGATCTCAAAGATTTTGATCATCTTACTGCATTGGTCTATTTGCACCTCAAGTCGAATACTTATATAAGGAGTTCAATGATGCTCAGCACCCATAACACATCTGTTATAATAACTGATAACTTTATTGATCCCCATATGGAAATTCTCTTTACACCTCCTCCAATTTGCTCTTTGTAGGTGAAAGCAAACTGGCCTCAAAAGGGTAACCACTGATAGCAGCACCCAGTGAGCTGGGGGATAAGGACTTTGTTGAAGAACCCACAGATGTGCCAAAGCCAGGCTCAAACCAGCAACCTTCAGATCATAGGCCCAGAGGCTCAAACCAGCAACCTTCAGATCATAGGCCCAGAGGCTCAAACCAGCAACTTTCAGATCACAGGCCCAGAGGCTCAAACCAGCAACCTTCAGATCACAGGCCCAGAGGCTCAAACCAGCAACCTTCAGATCATAGGCCCAAAGGCTCAAACCAGCAACCTTCAGATCATAAGTCAAGAGGCTCAAACCAAGAACCTTCAGATCATAGGCCCAGAGGCTCAAACCAGCAACCTTCAGATCATAGGCCCAGAGGCTCAAACCAAGAACCTTCAGATCACAGGCCCAGAGGCTCAAACCAAGAACCTTCAGATCATAGGCCCAGAGGCTGAAACCAGCAACCTTCAGATCACAGGCCCAGAGGCTCAAACCAAGAACCTTCAGATCACAAGCCCAGAGGCTCAAACCAAGAACTTTCAGATCACAGGCCCAGAGGCTCAAACCAAGAACCTTCAGATCATAGGCCCAGAGCCCACTGAGCCACAAGCTTAGGCCACTCATTTATAGCTTTTATATTTCTTCCTTTTTATATTTATTCCTGTCCTTGCTTCCTCACATCATGTTCTTTACACATTGTTACACAACTTACTCTCACCAAGGCCTTCTGACCCCCGGCTCCAGGAGTCTGTACTAAGACCATAGATACAGGGCCTGTTTCCCCCAGTGGGGGCAGAGACAGACAGGCACTGATCCGGCCATGTGTGAACATCTTTCTATAACATCTTCATTCTGTCTCAATGAACTGCTTAAGGAACCTACCTGATCATTCAACGCTAAAAGAGTCCAAAGTTTCACTGAAGAAATCTGTCACGCCATAGTAACTACTGCAGATGACAGGTATTAAACCCAGGACCTCATACATGCAAAGCATGTGTTCTGCCACAGGGCTGCACCCCCTAACTCAATCACTGCGTTCCAGTTCTAGTTCTGATATAGTACATAATACATATATAATGTTCTTGTGGGCCATGATAACAAGCCACTTGAAACAGGATCTGTGTGAGAATGAGAATTTGGCTCTTCGGGGATGAAATGAAATCAGGATTTGCTGTGATTAAATCCCCTGCCCGACCGACTAACTTCTTCATTGCTGAGTGATTCCCCCAGAGTCCCGCAGATGAATCATAGCTGTTTGTAGAGTATTTTGGCTTTTCTGATCTTTGGAAAATAATATTGGGCATTGCCTGCTCAGTGGGGTTTGGGATCTGTGCACATATTCGAAAAGATTTGGGTTTGAACCCCACAGCTGGCAGAGTAATCATATCGCAGTTGAGCCAGTGAGCATGACCCTAAACAACTGCTACAGTGCTGGCTGACCCTGCAGTCTCATGCCAGGCTTTCCTCACTTGTACATCTCCTTGGAAAAAAGTGCCTGCTAGATAAATGTACTTAAATTTAAAACGCACTACTTCCAAGTTGAATAGAACAATTTGTCCACTGTGCAGATATGTGATATGGCACGATAAACAAATATGACATGTGGCTCAGTGGGCTGAGCTTCTGTGTCTGTGACTGGAAGGTTGCCAGTTCAGGCCCAGCCTTGGCACATCTCTGGTTCCTTGAGGAAGGCCCCCAGCTCCCTGGGTGCTGCTACAGGCAGCTGCCCTTTGCCAGCAAGCTTGTTCTCACCTACAGAGAGCAAGATGGGATAAAAAAAGGGAATTTCCCCCTGGCAATCAATAAAGTATCATTTCATTACAGTACTCCAGGTCTTCTTTGTGACCGTGGTAACTCTGCGTAGGGAACGTGCAATGTAGTCTGCTGTGTCAGATTTATTTTTTCAAATTTCTCTTTTACCAATATTATGAATTATCTTACACAACTTTTTCCTTGTTACCAGTTTTATGTTACTATTTTTTTACTGACTCTAATGTGCATGTATGATAAATTTATGCAATTCTGCTCCCGCTGTTTCTATGTAAAATTGTTTATATTCATGTGTATTTATGTATCAGGAACTTTTGCCCAAGTGACATACAAGTGAGGCAGGTAAAAAGCTTTAATGAGCTCTATGCATTGACTGGCTGCCCGTTAGTTAAGGTACCAACAGCTTTGGTTGACTACTGAACATCTGCAACGCCAAGCAGATGAACACAATTAATATGACACATCATTTCTCATTGACCAAGACAAACCTAATAGAGCTGTTGAGCTGTTTGAAGCATCGATTCAGTTGTAGGTTTGTCTCTGAGATGAAATGGAAAAGTCATTAAAACACCACAGATGTTAAAGATAGCAGAAACCTCTTTTCTTAGGAAGATTGTAAGCGAAGTAGTCTTCAGGGAAGCATGAAATTGATATATTTAAATTATAAATTATATATATATATGCAAATATCTGAGCTAAGGAGGCATAGGCTTCGATGCCACCATTCTTTACTGAGTGAATATAGTCATTGGTGTTTCATTTTTTTCCCACACTTTAGCATTTCCATCATTTTCATAGATATTTCTTTTTTCATCTGTCCACAAAGTCTTCTTTTAGAGCTGGGGTTTCTCTTGCTATTTACTTGCAGTTTTTAATCCGACCCATTTGCTAGTGGTGCTAACAAAGTAGCTGTACTGTACAGCCTCATTATTTTTCCAAGCATAGTTTTGTCAAGATTACCACTTGATCTTTCCTTTCAGTAATATGTATTTATTATTTTCCTACTCTATCTTCTGTCGTAATCTGTCCTTTTAGATTTCTGGCCCGTTCTCTGCCAATTCTTGACTCATCTATCTCTCAGTTTAGATCCTTAGCAATTTTCCAAGTGTAATTTTCTTTTCAAATCTTGCTTGGCTTTCTTTTTTTGCCATATACTGTACAGTTGTCTGGTCTTCATGTTGTTTATGAAATGGCATACTGAATATTCAAACCGCTTAATTTTTTCCCACATTTTGTTATGCAACAGTTGTTTGATTTCATGGAATACAATTATTTTTTTTTCATTAATCTGCACATGATGCACCATAATTGAAACCTAAAAACAAGTGGAAGGCAGTGAGTTACACATAATGTTGACATGTGACTATGCTGTGTATGTATATACTGTGTATGTGTACACTGTGTTTGTGTACGCTGTGTATGTATATACTGTGTTTGTGTATGCTGTGTATGTGTACGCTGTGTATGTATATACTGTGTTTGTGTACGCTGTGTATGTATATACTGTGTATGTGTATACTGTGTATGTATATACTGTGTTTGTGTATGCTGTGTATGTATATACTGTGTATGTGTACACTGTGTTTGTGTACGCTGTGTATGTATATACTGTGTTTGTGTA
>JAODJX010000109.1:7914163-7948254 GCA_026776945.1 Isichthys henryi
TGCTGTGTATGTGTATACTGTGTATGTATACGCAGGTTGATAATGCTTTATAGGGTCTGCAGCACTATTCAGCAAAACCAACACGTGTTAAAGGCCACTGGTGCACAAACACTGGAAGCAATTATGAGAGATTTGGGCTAAACATCCATTTCTCTTAAACAGCTTTAACCAAATCATTAAAACCTGAAAGAGAGCCTTTGGCTCCGAACTCAAGCTTATCTGCACAGGAACTGTAGTATGACAAAGTTTCTTAAGTCATCCATTAGACACAACTTGAGAAGGTGCCTGGAAGTCAAAAAGAGAAACATGGTTTCTTTCCTAGGGACACAGAGGGCATCACTGTCTTCTCTGGGAGCATGTGGGGGCAGCAGGTCCATCCCCAGAATCAGAGAGAGCTCTGTCAAATGCAGCATGGCCTCACAGCTGAACTTAGCCACCCCCACCCCGCCCACTCCCCACCATCCTCAAAGCCTCGACAATGCGAATGCTGTTTGTGTAAAAAAATGCAGCACTTGTTTAAGGGTCACAGAGGCTGCTTAGCTTTCCATCCCACTGACGTGGATCAGGCAGATTAATTGATGTCTTAGTCCTTTTGTAAGTCTATGAGGATGATGCAACAGACGACGGTACAAGCTTTTGGTAAAGAACTCGGGTATATTCATAACAAACACTGGGTTCAGTTTAATTATAAGCTTGAGTACCTTCATATCAGGATGCCCATTTTGGGATCATGGTCAATAATAAGACCTAGAAACGTTGATCAAGGCATAACTGAAGTCTTAAAATCTTAAGGTATGGTTCAGGAAAATGTTCTTGCCCAGTACAGCCACAGAAAACACAACTAGCAATAACAGACACCCTTAATCCGCACTGATTGTTAGCATGATCTGGGCAGGTGCCATTTCAGCCGTGCCAGGCCACACACCATTGGCTTACATACCACATTTCTAGTTACATAGTTTATATGCTGCATACTATGTACAGAAGGTTTATATTCCATATTATTATATACAGCTAGTTGCATCATTCTATACCTGTTACACAGTCTAAATACCATACTTATATTTTGCTGCTACATTCCTGTTGCTATATTATGCACACTCATATATTCATGTATATACTGTGTGTCTGCCCTCCTATCATGTCATGTGTACTATGTGTTAATCTGCACTTTACCCCTGCAATTGTGTACATACAACCCCCCATCAGTCTTTTGTTGCACCGTGGTCCAGGGGGAACGACATCTCATACCACTGTATACTTGTGTATGGCTGGCACGACAATAAAGTCCAACTCGACTTGACTTGACAAGTTTCCTGGCATTCAACACCGAAATCCAATTATTATAATGGATTGTGGTCAACTCCAGCTCATATCTCAAAATCCTACCTAAATAGGTAACCTTTCCACTACACCCCTCCTTTTTGGGAGCCAGGCCTTTGTGACATAGTAATTCTGGTTCTGTTCTGTCATATTTTTCATCACGTATATTTCAAAACTGTTTTTGTTTCAGTTGTTGTATGTGCTTTTCTCATTCATATAAGAAAAAACTCAGAAAAAGTCTTTGTGAACAACTGTGCCACAGTGAATGAAGTGAACTGTGATAAAAATAATCGATTTTTGTTAACATGACCAAAATGTAAAATGCCAAATATCTTTCAATGGACATTTAACTAACCCTTATCAAAGCATATTCTGAAAACTGAAACTCTAATCTTGGATGTATCTGGAGAGCCATTAACTCCAGCAGACCTTAGAAATTATGCTTACTCTTGCCTCTTAATCAGGCCTCTGTCTTCCAGCACAGCTTCTTACTCGCTCAGAGGGACAGGACAGAAACATTCATTGTTTTCCAGGGCGAGAACACTGACTCAGTCTAAACCAATTTGAAGTTTCTAATTTCAATACAGAGCTGAATAACTTTAAAACTCTAACCCCCATGAACACAGGTATCACAATGTAGCCTGTCCAGGACAAAATAGTCATGAGACTTTGTTGAATACTATGGTTATGATTAACAAAGGTCCTGTCTGAGTGATCAGTGGATGTCCTGCCTTTCGTCATAGTCCTTCAGGTCCCAGTCCTTCTGCCTACTTTGGATTGAAGGGCAGTAGTTTTCCTACTGGTAAATACACAATTTTTTGAAGATTACTCCAGAAAAACGTAATAAATAATTTTTATTTTATTTTCACACAAGGCACAGTGCCTAATGCTGTTTCACTTTTCTCATGTGCAAAAGTGTCATACAGTACAGAAAAACAAGTTCAACAACTCTGGTGTCAACTTACAAATTTGATTCTCTCTCATGGTGCTGGAAGGCAGGTTTTGAATACATTTGAAACACAATATATATAAGATTATGTGCTAATGCACAGGCACACATAAAAGTAAGATTTGTTTTGTTATTGATGTTTTACTGGATGGCTAAATGAACATAACTTTAGTTCTCACATTATCTATTTCTTCAAATCCACCACCAGTTCACTTATTAAATTGGCTAAACAATCTGATAGATCTGCAGAGGTGGGGGAATGGGGGTGGGGGGCATCCTCCAATATTTTATTTGGCTTCACCCCACCACCCCCATAGATAGACCTTTGAAATAAAACCGTGCCCCCCTCTAATATCAAACTCTCTCTTGCGCTGTTGCAAACATGGTATACAAGTGGTTAAGTCAACAGATACTTGGTATCTCGGTTACTGCAAGTACTGGGTTGAATTTCAGAGAGGTTTTTAAATGGCCGAGCTAAGATACTTTGTCAAACAGAAAATCATCGTTTTGTACTAACATAATGATGATTTAAACACATTCATCATTGACAACCCATACGTTTTGTACAGTAGTATATGCAATAATGTGTAAAATTTTGGAAACACCTAGAATTTTTGCCATGACTTTAAAAATAGCTACACTATTATTGGCGGTAATGGTTATAAACAATCAAAGACTGTTTGTAAATATCATACATTGGACAATTAAATAAGTAACTGGAGTAACTGGAAAAAAAGTTCTGTAGTCTCGAAGGAATGGAGGTATCTCCACAAATTTGGCCATTAGTGTATATTATCAGATTGGCCTAAAAATAAAAGACGATACCCCCCCACTACGAGGACAGTGCCACACCCTACAGTCCAACCCTATTTCTGCTGGTCTGCACCACATTCACAAGGTAACATCAACGTTAGGTTCTTTAGCTCTGTCCTGTTCTATAACCAGTAACAGCTGAATTGCATATTAGCAAAGTAAATTTAACCCTAACCCAGACACTGTCTTCAACAAGCAGAATGCTGTAAGAACGGGTACAAGGGTGTATGAAAGAGTTTGATATTAGGGGGACAGGACTTCATTTAAATGCAAATTTAAATGCTTTTTTTGTGGGGGGGGGGGCGCTTAACGAATATTGAGGGATACATATGCCCCAACGTGCACACAAGGCAATGGAAACTAATTTTAAAAATCACATTCAGCATTCCGAACAGATATCGTTACTACGTGAGTAATGCATACCAGTGTGTATAAATAAGTACCATGTTTTATTCTGTTTTATTTAGTCTAAAATTGAAACCGTATTATGACTATAATAGGAATTCTTAGCAAAAATGAAGTGCATGTATATGAAATAGACTGAGACTGCAATAAAATAGTCAGAAATGTTGAAATTCGTTCTCATACCGTTACATTACGGTCTCTTTTTAGCCATGTGACGCCCCAGGCAACCTTCACAGCCGGCACCCGCCCTCAATTTGTCTCCCACCGGATTGGGGGCCCAGAAGATGGTGCCCTAGGCGGCCACCAAAGTCGGAGGCTTGACCGGCTTTACCTTTAGCTGAGACGGGAGATTCAGCAGGCATGTGCCGAAAGCTTCTCCGACACATCGCCGCCCAACTTAAATCAACCTCTTCGATCATGTTACTAAAGCAATGTCATTTACCCTCATCAGGCCAAAGTATTCAATACGCAACTTTAACAGCAATATTTTAATGTAAATGTTTTAAGGACTTGCAGAAAACTGCCCAGTCAAAATCATATCTGACGATAGTGGCCGCCTGCACACAATTTATGCAAATCCATAGATTTATTCTTCCGAAAATACAAAATGAACAACCATTTACATACCAGCTCTTGCTTCAGACGTCTTAAGCATTTATCCATGTTTTTGCGGTCAGGTGTTGAATGTTGCTGTTCCATTTTTGTGAATGCAATTTATACATTAAGCTCAACTTTTTCTTAGCTTTCAGGCATGTTTCCTCATATCTCCGTGTAGAAAGGAACTTAAAAGTAGTCCTCAATTGAAGTAAAAAAAATGAAAACTTTCTTTTCAGGGTCTCGTTCTAGTTGTACAGAAACGAAATCCCATGGAAAGGGGTCTGTTTTTCGCAGATGCTTGCAGGAAAATGCAAATGTCTCCTAATTCCCTAGCTATCATCGGAGAGTGGTTCACTCCCAGTTCATCTTTCCCAGTGACTTCGTGTTATCAATGAGCCTGACAAATACGCTAAAGTTTTTCGCATCTCAGCAAAGCCAGCTTACAAAACACGCATTTCTGCTCCAGTGCAGATGAAACTGGCTTGTCTGCATTTCTCTGCCAGATCATTGAACAGATTCAGTTGACGCAGATCCTCCTCTAAACGTTATGCCCGATGAATTTCTATTTTATATAAGCCATTAATGTAATTACCTGAATGTGCAGCTATTTAAAACATCATGAAACACGATCTGCAGCTAAAGCGATGACAAAAGCTAATCGTGTTTAAAATAGCGCGCTATAGGCTATAGTGAGACTGAAAACTTGTCTGTCCTAATAAAGCAGTCAGAATATTTCTGTTGTGAAAGTCGTTTACAATACATCTGCAATGCCTGCTTTGGAGAAACTCTAGGGGATCATCCATGACAAAGGCGCTGCCCCAGGGATACCAGCTAATATTAGTAACTGTGCTTAAAATGTAGTCTAAAATGTTTTTGGAGGAAAAAAGCGCCAGAATCGTAAACCCCGGAGCGTAAAACTGATCATCGTATAGCGAGTTACTTCCCTGAACATCATGCTCAGTCTTTGCTTTATTTAACTAAACCGAACTCATTTTAGGTACACACAGGGCGAAATTTATACAGAAAAAGTTCAAATACACACTGTTTATCCTGTTGAAACTGTAAAAAGAGAATGTGAATATCGATCCCTGGCTTTTATCTGTTTTTTACAACATTAAAACACCCCAGGAAGAGTCAATATTGAGTTTGCAATCTTACACACTCAAGTTTACTTCCCCAAACTTCCAACCAAACTCAACTTACAATAAGTACAATATAGAGATACAATTCTGCTGCTGATTTTTATTGTTCAGTCGCACTGAAAATCCTGCATCATTTCATGGGAAATGTTTGAAAAATCCATCCCACCTGGCCACCCCACTGCAAGTGAAAGCTATTGCATTAAAACACTGTGTTCTGTGTGACAGATTGTTAAAATGGACTATATGGAAACAACAATTAAGCCAGATATGTAATCAATCATAAACTGATCAATGAATAAAGGGAAACACAAACTACGTTTTGCTAAGCAGAATCACTTGTGATTCCATTAAATTTCATTCTAACATGTTGTATCTTCGCTGTTTGCTACAAACACCCACAGAGCATCCCATGGACTAAAAGGGCATACCCCCCTCCCCACTGTAGACTGCTTCCTGTGACTTCACTGCTTCAACTGAAAGAGGCTTTTACATTTACAGATTTGGATCAGAGCAGATTGGGAAAAGTGTCAGCCCCTGATTTCAGGGTTGTCCCCAGTGGGCTATTTGGTGCTCTCTGCGAATATCAGCTCATTTTCCAGTGGGATGGGTTTTCACAGGCTGAGGATGTGAGAGCAGCAATGCTCAGCACACTGCTTCATGCTTATTCATCTCCCAGGGGGTGGGAGCCACAGCCCACGAGACCACACTGGATTAGCACTTTGTGGCAGCAGTCTTGTTTACACAATAAACAAAGTTTCTCTAACAGGAACACGTCTCAGTTTGCTAGAGTAAATGTGCACATGGTTATTGTGTGTAAGAAAATTTAAAAAATCAAAAATCAACCAGTCGTCAAGTTTCTGCAAGTTCTTCGGCACTGCCCTACTCGATGACATTGCAGTGACATGAATCACTTTGCTTTTTGACTCCATTCAGTTCGTTTTTATGACGTGCCTTTGCAAACAAGGTCTCGACATGCGTGACATTCCAATAGGATTTAAAGCAGTGTTTTGCAGTAATGACAGAAGATCATACATTTCTCAAAATGATTTGGAAAATGATTCCCTTTGGTTTCGTGAGAAAAGACGACAGGGAAAGAAAATATTAAAAAGGAAGTTTTAGTTCTTCCACAGCTAAAGGAATGATTTGCATGGAAAGGCTTCTTGAAAGAATGCAGAACTTTTAATTACCATTGTATCAAGCATGCACTGGCAAGTATTAACAGCTCTCTGTCCTGCACTTCTTCATTATCTCGTGTAGGCCACACAATGTGTGAAATGTCTTACTTCAATTGACAGCATCTGAGTGTAACTGGCAACTGTGCTAACAAGTCAACTACTCAACTACCACTGCTGGGGGGAGAGACAGAGGCTAGGAGTATGTCAGTCACCAGACAACAACATGGGGATTCCACATTCCTTTCTGCATTTTTTTTCATATTCTAGGTACATAAAAAAAATCACAAAGGTAATGGTCACAATCTGAAATCCTGTGATGTTAAGGATAAAGAAGATAAAAGTGTCGTCCTGTAAAAAACCATCACAACATCCTTAAAGAAAAGGCTCCACAGACCCAAAGTGTTTGCTAGTATTAATCACTGGAACAGGCCTCACCTTGTTCAGCAAGCAGGGTAGTTCAGTACATTAATGCTTTCACTTATTAATAAAGCATTTCATTTAATGTTACATATACAACCTTTAGGCATTAACTGTCAGGCCAGTTTAAATCACAGTTTGCAAGTTTCAGTGCAGCTTTTGGGTGTCGTACTACTGTTTTCCCAAATTAGGCTGCTGAATCACTCTCACTTTCAATCCATTACTTGGAAAATAAAACGGCAATCCAGTCAAGGTCACGGGCGTTTTGAAAAATCTCTCGGAACACGGGATGTCTGGAAGGTCATGCTACAGGTATGGATGGTTCCAAATGCACATTGTTAAAGGTAAAAAATATTTGTTTTGATGAAAGAGAAGAAACAATAAATGCTAACAGTAAAAGCACCTGATACATCGATGACTGTGATAATATGAACATGCACAGTCATCTGAATTCACACTCGAGTTACACCTGCTCAGCCACAGTCTCTGTCATTTATAAAATCTCTACTTTTTACTAGGGCTGTGCAGAGAAGGGCAAGTGTTCAAATTTATAAAAAGGAATCTGCATTACAAAAACACTTTCATTATGATTTATGTGGATATTAAAGATGAATGTTACAAATGAAAAAAAAAAAAAACAACTGTTAATACTCATTCGGCTCCCACTGTGAGCGAACTGCTTATTTTATGATAATTCTGTGTGATTTGTGGCCCGAAAATTCATTATTATGTTACAGCTCCAGCAAAAATAGTACATTGGTAGTTTACTTAATTATACAATATAATTAATAAGTACTATCCAGATACAGTAAAATGAGCCTGGAGACAGTAGACAGCTCTGGCTTTGCATATGGCCACCTATACCATTACTGTACAAGGGAAAGACAGTGTGTTATATACAGTGGAATTCTAGAAGCAAATATTCTATTTCTGTTAGCTAAGTGTGTGGTTCTTTTGGTTTCTCATGTATCCATACGCCTTCAAACAGTATATGCTTTTGGGATTTTCTGGTTTAATCGATGGAAGAAAATACATAAAGTTTATATTAATGTAGCTGTCCCGAGGTGTTTCGTGGTGTGCTGGGTGTGGCAACACGCTCTACCAGTGCATGATCCCCGACCTGACCTAACTACCTTGGATATTTAAATTTAAGTTACTGTGCAGAATTGCGCATGCCTATAGAGTCTATGCAAATGACATCTATAGAAGGACATTTTTAAATTTATCTATTTATTTGTTTAATTTCACTGTCATTTTGGTAAAACGTTGAGCACTGTCCTGAGAATAATTATTGAATTCAATTCTGAATGGCACATTCCTTTTATAATTGCTGACGGTGGCGCAAGTTCTTATTTTGTTAATGGGACTTGAAGATTGTTATAATACTCCCATCTAGCGTTGAAATATGCTAAGTGCAACACGGAGGGCGTAGCAAATTTCGATTGAGTAACGTCCTAGATGTTTGATAAATTCGAAGCTCCCAAAAACTCAATAATAAGAGTGAAGATCTATAACTTGACTAGACGCTAGACTTATGATTGCCTATAATATGCTCAGTGCGCAGTCCTTACAACAGCACAATTCTGAGCCAATAAAACGACAGCTTCTTTGAGCTGAAGTATCGCGATATTCTGATTGTTTGCAAAGATGGCGGCATCCTCTAAGAAAGTTGCACATGATATTGAATCACGCAAACGAACTGATGATGTTCTGTCGTCTGAAGGAATTGATTTTGGTTCTTTGCTGTTGTCTCAGCCCGTCCTCGATGGACTCACTGCTGCAGGCTTCCAAAGACCCTCTCCGATCCAGCTAAAATCCATCCCGCTAGGGCGATGTGGACTGGGTAAGTTCAAGTCTGTATCCACGAGTGTTGGCGGCGCATTTGTTGAAAAGTACACCGGTTACATCGTAATTAACTATTCAGTCTGTCATATTATAGCCAGATATAATGAATTTGTTTGGTACCAAATTGTTTCCGGATTAATTATATTGTTTAATGATAACTAATGACAGTTTTTTTGACCTCCTCCTGGTTTTATGTTTTTATTTCCCTTCTTGCTGAAGATCTGATTGTTCAAGCCAAGTCTGGCACGGGGAAGACCTGCGTGTTCGCCACTATCGCCCTGGATTCTCTGATCATACAGAATTTAGCCACACAGGTGAATTGCAACAACGTTAAGCAGCCTTATCTTCAGAAAAAGTGGTGTGGAATACTTGAGTAATTGTACTTCGTTACTATATACAGGGGCGTCGGAGGAACATGGATAGCGCGACAGATTCAGGGGGCTCATTTATTCTAATAGTTGGTATAAGAATTAATAGCATTAGTCTCTTGATGGTTATAAGACATTATGGTGTTCATTTATAATACTTCATAAGCTCCAATAAAGTTCTTATCTGTATTGCACTATAGATACCTTTGTAATGCATTGTAATGGTCAGTATAAGAATTAAGGATGCTTTGTACAGCATTATAAAGGTATTTATAGTGCATTATAGATGAGAGCGTCATAAAGCATCAATCATATGACTGACTGCATTATAATGCATTGTGAATGTGTTCATAGATTGTTATACACATGGCATTCACAGAAAGTGTTACTAAAATTTCTAGAATCTTTATACTGTTCTGTCCTGTTTTCATTGGCTATAACCGTCTTAATATAAATGTATTCTGACTGAGTGTTCAAACTGTGAGTTTAAACTGCACTTATGGTTCCTGAGTGTAACATTCATGATGGGTTTCCTATGCATCTGTAACAGGTCCTTGTCCTGGCACCCACCAGAGAGATTGCAGTCCAGATCCATTCGGTGATCACGATGATCGGCAACTGCATGGAAGGACTGGAGTGTCATGTATTTATCGGGGGAACACCAGTGAGTCAGGACAAAGTGAGACTGAAGAGATGCCACATTGCTATTGGGTCCCCGGGTGAGTCCTGAGTCTGTCATAGTTTCTTGGAGTGTTGATATCAGCATCACAGTCCCACAGACCACAGTGGGAACAGGCATTATCTGAAGGAAATGACAGCATTCATTTTTATCGAATTATTTCAGCATTCAGATTAATACTAAGCTTAAAAAGCTGACCGTTTATTATTTTAGCCACTTGGTAGAGATGGAACGTTTTACCGATGGAATCCTACCTGGGAGGTAAGAGCTTTTGACTTAGCAGTCGATCTACCTTTCCTACTCCCGTTTACTATGGGTAGTGACTTAAAGAATGAGATCACAGATACAAACAGCAGAAATGAGTTTTCTCTGCAGGGTGTCTGGGCTCAGCCTTAGTGATGTGGACCTCGCACATTCGGGAGGGGCTCGATGTAGAGCTGCTGTTCCTCTGCATCAAAAGGAGTCAGTTGAGGTGGCTTGGGAATCTATCTCGGATGCCTCGTGGGCGGCTGCCTGGGGAAGTGTTTTGGGCAAATCCAACTGGGAGAGGGCCACGGGGCAGATCCGGAGAGATTATATCGCTGGCCTGGCCTGGGAATGCCTTGGTGTTCCTCTGGAGGTGTTGGAGGAGGTGGCTGGTGAGAGGGAGGTCTGGGCATCTCTGCTAAGACCCTACCCCAGATAAGCGGCAGAAATTGGATGGATGGAATTAATTCAAGTATCTTGTGTGGGGATCTACGTGACCTCCAGTCTTGTGTGAATTTTGCCTTGTTTTCACTGTCTGTGTGTTTTTTTCTCCCTGTGAAGGCCGTGTGAAGCAGCTGATTGAGTTGGGCTTCTTGTCTACTTCAGCCATTCGCCTCTTTGTCTTGGATGAGGCTGACAAGTTGCTGGAAGAGGGCAGCTTCCAGGACCAAATCAAGTGAGACACATTTTTATATTGAAAAATGTATTTGTGCTACCATTGGTCATGACAGTTTCAGCTGTCTGCTTTAGTAAAGTAATATGAAGATGTTTGCTTGCCTGGGCTTTGGTCATAAGAATTGGTTGCATTACTGCACCCCACAGTACTGTGGAGGCAGCTCATTCCTTCAGTTTGTTCTCTTATTAGTTGCTGTCAAACACATTTTATTGTATTTTCCTTCTTTTACGTACCTTAAGCAGAGTTAAGGCCTATTTATACTTTGCTGTTCTGTGTGTCATCATCGGGGGCTGGCTGCGTGTAGCCCCGATTTTTGTGCTTAGCGGAAACCTTGTGCATCCGTGCACATCGACCGTGTACGTGCAAGATAATTCACTAGGTATTTCTGGTAAGTTGCAGTGTGGGCTTTCACAGATCAGTGGCCAAAAACAAAAGAGTAGAGCAAGAATAGTTGATGTAGTAATTATGGGAAGCAGCTGTTTGAGGACGGTTGGAGGTATCTACATATCTAATATTTTATACTGTCCAGACATATAAGCTTATGAAGTGCTCTATTGTGGCATTTTGACATCTTGGCCATGAAATTTGGAGGGGGGGTTGGGGTTCTGGCTAATTTTGTCGTAAGGATTTCAAAATAGTGTGCTTTGCCTTTTTGACAGTAATGCAGCCCAAGCCATGACAAATAACTTTAAAACTTTTCATAAGAGCTGTCTACTGTTTCACTACACTGCTTGTATTTGTGTTTGCAATACATCTGCCCCCTGCTGGTCTGGTGGAGTATCACTGCTGTATGCATATACTGACCGTGACTGTCCACAGCCAAAAGAAGTATGAACACAAGCTGCCGCATGGACAGTTGTCTCCAGCCCAAAAGTGCACATGAAACAGTGTAGTTCGAACTAGGTTTACCATATTACTGACTTTAAAAGAGGTGTTTAGTAAAGTCGAGCCAAAGGTATTATGGATTCTTTTTATCAAAAGTTAATCTTAATTGACTTATTTAGATTTTACCGGTTTCTGACATTTTATAGTTACTTGCAAAGTTTTTACTCTTTTGATTATTCAGTCTTTTTAAACCTACATGCTTTCATCATGAATATAGCCATAGTTGCCGGCATGGCATTAAGAATCGGCACCTGTAGTTGTACCTTGCTGCCCATCACAATCATTTTCTGCTCTTGTACTATTCAGTCTCATTTCTCCATTCCTTGCTGGCATCCCAACTCTGTCCTCCTTCTCCCCCAGCTGGATCTACTCCACTCTACCAGCCAGCAAGCAGATGCTGGCCCTGTCTGCCACTTATCCTGAATCTCTGGCGCAGAACCTGGCACGCTACATGAGAGACCCCACCTTTGTGCGACTTAATCCTACTGACCCCAGCTTGATGGGTGGGATATCCGGCTGCAATAGCAACTCTGAATAAATTTAGTAAAGACAGCGGAACCTATTCGCATTAGTATTATTTTTTTGTTATGTATATTGGTTTTCAGGGTTGAAGCAATTCTACAAACTGGTGCGTTCCCACCCGCTGCCCCATAAGATCTTCGAGGAGAAGGTCCAACACTTGTTTGATCTCTTCAGCAAGATTCCCTTCAACCAGGCCTTGGTCTTCTCCAATCTTCATAGCAGGTACCCAATTTTTCCATCAGTTACTGCATATATGACAGAATATTGGCCTGTTAATGTTCTGGTCTGTTGTATCTTGTGGTGAAGCTATGGTGCACATAGCTGTACACATCACACAAATGCACATCACAAAATAAATAGTGACTCATATAGTTGTATGTATAGTGATGTTTGGGAAGGACCCAGGGGGGCTTTCTTGGCGATGGAGCTGGTTCGGGAAAGTTTGCCTGCCATATGCACTCCCAGGCGCGTCGCACTTGTGGCAGTGTCGACAAAGCCGGCTGGTGTGGAGGAGCTAGGTGACATGATAAACAACAACTACAAAGTTGAGACAGAGATCAGTGCCACCACCCCGGTCTGCCCGCCCCCCCCCGGCCCCCCCCAACACCCCCCCCCCCCCCGCACACCCAGCCCCCCCCCCCCCGCGCCTGGGAGCGCACATGGCAGCCAAGCTCTACTGGACCAGCTCCATCACAGAGAATTTAAGCCCAGCAGTGTCTCCACTTGCTATGAAGACTAAAGAAGACCTACCTCCCTCCTCCCATTTTTGCTACATTCTACTGAGGGCCTATCAAGAGCGTCCTCTGCTGCTGCCTCTCACCGTCTGGTTCGGGCACTGCGGTGTCACTGACTGTGAGCCCCTGCACTGGATAATGAGGACAGCAAAGAGGATCATGGGGGCTCCTTTCTCCGCCGTCACCAAACTGTATGGGAGACATGTCATCTACTGTGCAAACAAAAATATTTCATCTGGCTGTGAGTTCCAGAACATTTGAACTGTCACTGCCAGGTTCTTCAGGTTCTTTCCCCAAGTGAGGTTCTTCAGTACGCTGCCTCCCCGCCCTCCAGGACCTACACTGCCCCCACTAGTCACCCCCCAGCCTCAGACTTATGCTGTTAATTTGATGCCTTTTTGTCTTGCAGTACATTTGCACTACACTGCACATTTGCACCAAATCATAGTTTTTTGTACACATTTATTTTGAATTGTTGTGTTGTTGATGTTACGCATTTATTTTTTGTATTTGTATGTGAACGTGCTGCTCTTGCCCCTTGAGGGATTCTCCTCCTGCTGCCACTGACAAATCGTCATCTATCCTAGGGCACAGCATCTGGCTGATATCCTGTCGCAGAAGGGCCTCCCTGCCACCTGCATTTCTGGTAAGTAACGGCCCGCATCATTAGTGCTGGGAGCTTTACAGTGGGCTCTATACTAAACCTATACACCAGTGAACCAAAATATTACGACCAGCCCCATGTGACCCGTGGCTCTACTGCCCCCTGTGCACCAGAGTTCCATGCACTGTGCCGTGACACGTTACTTCCATATCCATCGTTAAAAGTATCTGCAATTTGTGGCACAGTAGCCTTCATTCACATCTTGCCTTGAAAAGTCTTGGCCGTCAAAGACCTGCTCCAGACGCCCTTAATTAGGAGCGACTGAATAGTCTGTTGCTGTGTGGGAGCATTTCCACTTCGACCTGTTCGCATGAGTAGCATTTGCATAAGCGTGCTCCTTCTGATGTACCCTGCAGGCAGCCTGAGTCAGGACCAGAGGCTGGAGGCCATGGCCAAGCTGAGGCAGTACCAGTGTCGTGTGCTCATCTCCACCGACTTGGCAAGTCCATTTCTGTCACACGCTCTCTCGTGCGCAAGTTTATATTCATATCTTTGTGGGAACCGTTCATTCGTTTGTAGGAAAAACCCTAATCCCAGCTATGAGAACCTTAACACCTACCCAGCCCAGAACATAAGTAAACAAACAAAATACAGGAGTTTTTGATTGCTGTCATAGATTTTTATGAAATGGTCCCCACATCTTAAAAATAACAGGTTTTTATCACATTATGGGGACCAAAGTGGCACTCATGCCCACCCTCATAACTGACGTAGCTGCCAGTGGGCTTCTCTTTTAGTCTGGTTGAAATTTAATGCATTAGCCACATCCCATTTAATGATGTCAGGTGATGTGCAGCTGTATGATAAAATGTGCAAAAAAGTTGACTGAGCATTGTCCCTGTGTGGGGCACGAGAGTGAGTAGTCATATTCATATTCCAACTTCGCTGGTGTCCCCAGACCTCTAGGGGAATCGATGCAGAGAAGGTCAACCTAGTCATCAACCTAGATGTGCCGCAAGACCATCAGACGTACATGCACCGTATTGGACGAGCAGGTCGCTTTGGTACATACCTCTTCTGCTGCTGACTGGTGTCCTTGTCAACAATGACGTTTCAAAGCTGTTATGGAATGATACGGCTCAAAACAAATAATTCCAGCCCTAGGCCTAGTCATAAGCTTAACTCCTAACACTATGTATAATCATAGGTGTAACCTTAAGGGGGGCAGTGGCGGCTTAATGGTTAGGGAAGCGCATTTGTAATTGAAAGATTGCAGGTCGAATCCCTGACCAGCAAGGCACCACTGAGGTACCCTGAGCAAGGTATCACCCTCAAGCGCTGCTCCCTGCTATGTCACATAAATAGAATTTACTATTCACAAAAAAAATGTGAATTTACAACTTGAGCATGAAATTTCTGTACAACTGAATGAAATGTGCCTGTATTTCTACACGAGGGACAGATGGGTGAGGGCAGTATGCAGTACTGATACTGCATTTATTGAGTCTATCTTATACTTGCATCTTCCTTTTGTTCCAGGTACTTATGGACTGGCTGTGACGTACTGTTGCCATGGAGAGGAGGAGAACAAGTTGATGGCCATCGCACAGAAGAGCAATCTGAGTCTCTCTTGCCTACCAGGTACTCAAATATTGTGCAATTTTAATTTTGACTAACGTAACATTTCATTTGCACAAATACTGACGGACTACTTTTTAACAGGCTGTTTTTGCTGGTTAGTCTAATTTGCCTTCTGTTTTTAATTGTTCCGCTCCTCAGATCCCATCCCGTCCGGACTGATGGAGGAGCCCTGTGACTGGGATGTCACTGTTGAAAACCTTAAGATGGGCCCTGCTTTCGAATCCTTTGCCAGGTCTGAAAAGAAGAGACCGATAAAACGTGAGGTTCCCCTTTTGGCACCGTCTCAGCTGGAGGACTCGGGTGCCGAGCAGTGTCAGGAAAAAACTGCGACCAATCGGCCGGTAATCTCAGACGTTGGAGTTACTACAAAGACAAGTAAGCAGCCAAAAAGAACAACTAATGCGCGTGAAGCGTCCGTCCCCGAAGCCGTGCGACCGGAAACGAAACCCCCCGACGTTCCTCAGATTCCTCCTCTGTCCTCCTTCAAAGTAAAAGCATGTTCTGCCATGTCCTTTGATCAAGTGGTGGCTGACTACGAGAGCTTCATCACTGATGGCCCAGGGCGCTCCGTAGAGGTGGTGTATCAGTATACCGGGGACATTGTCGCGGAAAGGCTCCAGAGCAGAGCGCCAGCTGCCGAAGTGAACGGTGGAAGACTAGCTGGGGACCAGTCAGTAGACAGGGATTCTTCTCCTTTGTCCCCTGGATCAACCTCTTCAGTCTCTGCTGCGTC
Source organism: Isichthys henryi (assembly GCA_026776945.1). NCBI lineage: Eukaryota > Metazoa > Chordata > Actinopteri > Osteoglossiformes > Mormyridae > Isichthys > Isichthys henryi. Next base: position 7,929,918 of record JAODJX010000109.1, read on the forward strand.
TATAGAGGGATCCTCTGAGTCAAGCTCAGATTCAGAAGGGGAAAGGAGTGAGGACCAGAATATAATGAGCAGTCCGGAGACGGATGATGGATCTGTTTGTGGCTCAAAAGCTTCCGCCAACAAGCTGCCTGTTGATCAGTTACGGAAGCTAGACGCATCGATAGAGCAACCAACTTCCCTCCCTGAAGCGTATCTGGAGGACGAGTCTGAAGAGAAACACTGGAGACCCAGAAATAGCAACACCAGACCCTGCGAGATAAAAGACAGGAAGATGGAGAAAGATGCCACAGAGGAGGCCTGCGAAGATGCAAAGGACAATGAGGATCACAGGCAGGCCTATCATCAGGCACGGCAAGAAAACTGTATTGCAGGGACCCCACGCTACCCTCAGGGGTCCAGTGCAGCTTACAGCTGGATGGCCGCATATCGAATGAATGCCATCTATATGCAGGAGCTACTTAAACAGTAATTGGTCTTTTACTTTAGACTTTTGTGGATTCCTTTGATTGTTGAAAATATAACTCTGTTCATTAGAAAACTCCAGGCCAAGACATGAAGCTCTTTTACAGATGGGGTTTAATTTATTTTATATATAACTTTCAGAAGGGATTAAAAATGTCCTAAGTTAATGAGTCAAGACTGGTAGGATAACATGAGAGTTTTGGCCAATATTTTCCAACCTGGTCCTCGGGGACCCCTGTTGGGGTCCATGTTTTTGCTCCCTCCCAGTTTCCTGCCACAGTTCACATTTTTGCTTCCTGCCAGTGGTCCACGGTTTTTTTTTGCTCCCTCCCAGCTTCCTGCCATACAGTTCGCATTTTTGCTTCCTGCCAGTGGTCCACGGTTTTTTTTTGCTCCCTCCCAGCTTCCTGCCAGACAGTTCGCATTTTTGCTTCCTGCCAGTGGTCCACGTTTTTTTTTTTGCTCCCTCCCAGCTTCCTGCCAGACAGTCCGCATTTTTGCTTCCGTCCAGCGGTCCACGTTTTTTTTTTTTTTTTTGTTCTCTTCCTCCCAGCTCCTTGCCAGACGGTCCACCTTCTGAGAGCTGGGAGACAGCAAAAATGTGAACCGTCTAGGGGTCCCAAGGACCAAGTTTTTAAACATTGGTTTAGACAGAAGGCTTATATCCAAACACAAACAATGTTTGTTAGTTGATAAAGACTGGCTTTGGTGTGTAGGTGGACTGTTTGTGTGGTGGATGAACTGTAAGGGTCAGAATAATTAAAAAACAATCTTTAGGAAGTTCCGTTAACCTTCTATAATCCCTTTATACTGGATCAGAAATAAAATCTCTTCATTCCATTTTTAACAGCACTCTCACCTTTATTTGACCTCTGTTGGAAGCTTTCATTAATTTAAAGTGCACTTGTGCGTAACAGTAAGTATCTAGTAATTTGGGAAACACTCATAAAGATTGCAGCTAGCCGACAGACCAGTCGCACTGAAACTTAAAAACCTGTGGAAAACGTATTCACGGGCATGGGCATGCTGGCAAAGCTGAAGCAACCATTTGGGTAGATGCAAGATTTGCCATTAAACGACAACCCAGTCTGAGTATTTAAGTTAAAACCATGTTTTAAAGGAAATCTTTCGCTGGACAGTATGTGGAAATTAAACTTTGCAAATGCTCAACCATGCAGTCTCGGTTGATCTGGTGGCAAATGCGTAGTTTTACTGTTGAGGCAATGCGATGATAGTTTTTGACAGCGTTGTAAACTTTAGACATTTTGTAAGTCTGTTATTGACTGGAAATGGGATGGATTAAGTTACATGTGTTTAGTTTTTGCAAATCTGTCATGTACAGTCACTTATTGTTTTTGCAGTCATTTTTAAGTTAATCAGACACTGGCAGTATCAAAACATAGTAGTTCATAAAACCAGTCAATGACGATTGTAGGAACTCTGGCCTGAAACTGAAATAGGTTTATGCCAAAGAGAAATGTTGAATACCTGCTGACTGGCTATTTTGATAGAAATTGGTATCTGAGGTAAAGTAAATGTTAGCCTGATTTTCAGTTTCCACTGTTTTGCAAACCTGCGTGACCTTTTGTTTTTCCCCAGTTCAGAAGCTGTATTCTTCTAAAATTAGTCCCTCTGCAAAAACCCTCTCTTGTCCATTGGCAGCTGTAGGTGCACAACCTGAAAATTCCCTTGGACTGGGCATCTGGCAACTGGGCATGGGGTTGTGGACGGGCAAAATTGATGGTGGGAGCAGTTGGCAAAATTTACACTAGGCAGATGTTATGACCACCATCTCCCCATCCCCTGATTAGCAAAATTCATCATGGGAGACCCCGAAGGCTTTGACCAATTTTTAATCCCAGTCCAGGCCCGTCTTCTGTTGATTGTATTTGGCACTTAGCATGATTACTGAAAATTCACAAGTGTTTACATGAGTAATGTGTTCAATTAAAGCAGACTGTTTTTTGAGAGGGGCCTCGGCTGACATACCTTTTTTTTGTCTGTCTTTGACTACGACCCCCAGACAATCCATGTTTTTGCGTTCTCCCAATTCCCTGGGAGGGGGAGCACAAATGTGGACTGTCTGGGGGTCCCCGATTAGTATCCTGAAATGGCTTGGTTTGTAAACTACCTAAAAATGACCGTGGCCTATTACATCAGCCCACCCGGTGGGTTGCCCATTTCTTCTAATGAAATAGCTTTAAAAATACTCAAACAGCCAATGTTTCTTAAATATTTTCACTCAGACCTAGTAGGATTGGGGAAAAAAAAAAAAAATTTAAAACTGACAGAATAGTGGACCCACTGCATCGATGCCTCAAAAATTGATAGCGACCAGTCAAGCCATGAGTGAAAAACCAATCAATTTAAGCTTTGGATACTATGCAACATTAATCTTTTAAGCCCCTGGAATTCATTATAACTTCTAGGCCGAAATAAAATATTCAGAGGATTTGCCCTGTATTTGGTGTTATCATTTATGCCAAACAGACAAATAACTATTTTTCTTTCTAGAAGTTGTAGTGGTTTTTGTAACTATGTGTCAGAACAAATTGGATAAAGCAAATTTTCAGTATAAGCTTGGTAACTTGATATGGTTATTAGAAAATGGGGGTGGCAGGTAGTGATAGTGATATTGTAAATGATTCGTCCTACTGTCTATTTTAAATATAACTATCTATCCAGTACAGGTGAGATTGGAAGCACAGGATGCAAGACAGAGAATTAGATGGCAGACAATCGGTGCAACTCAATGTAGGCAATGTAGAGGCGCTAGCTTAAGGAACCATATACTTTTAGAGTAGAAGTGGAACAAAACCCAGTACAAATCTGAGAAAATTACAAAAAATGTCACAGAGGGAAGGGGCCAAAATGAAACTCCCAAGCCTGAATGCTGGTCTGACCACCTGCACCCCCATCCTGACTGAACGATTTACTTAACTGGAGGTACAAAGAAGCACCTGATCCTGTATCAGCACCAGAATATAAATGGTTTGATTTTGTGTATTTACATATCTGTAATATCCATCCATCTTCTAATTGCTTCTCTGGCTTGGTGCCAAGGTGATGTGGCCTGGAGATCTCAGGCAGCACTGGGTACGCTGCATTAACCCTGGATAGAATGTCAGTCTTCTGCAGTTCAGGTACATGTTCACACTCGCACTCAGTTTAGAGATGCCAGTTAGACTAACTGTGTGTCTTTGAACTGTGGGGGATCACTGGAGAACCTGGAGGAATCCAATGTGGAGAGAAAATGGGTGCTTCATATACACAGAGAAGGAGTAAGATTTGAATCACCAGCCTATGAGGAGTGTGCATCAGTACTACCCGCCATGACACCTCTGCATGCCCACCCATCCACTTTCTGTAGCTACTTGTCCTATTTAGGCTTCAGACTGCTTGCACCCCTATCAGACACGATGGGTACCAGGCAGCTGAAGAAACTTTTAATGCTCAAATGTTTTGCAGTCTAACATACCATTTTACACAACATACCATATTACAAGATGCCGGCAGATTACAAGATGGCGCCTCAGATGGCAGCCTTGGTACAGTGCTCTCTGCCGTTGACTTTGTTTTTGTTTATTTTGTGTGTGTCTGGCTACACAAACGTCAGTTGCTCTACTGCAGTTTCTTGGACATCCTTGTTGGTGGAGCAGCTGCTCTCTATGGAACCTAGAGGCGATGATGCGGGAAGCACGCGGCCGCACTGGTGAAGCTATGGGTTGCACTGCGAGGAAATGGACCAGTGAGGCAAAGCAGGAACTGCAGGACTGTCTCGACTGCACTGATTGGAGTATTTTTGAAGCTGCATCTGATAACCTGGTCAAACTGACAGACATTGTGACTTCGTACCTCAGCTTCTGTGAAGATGTGTGTGTGCCAACCAAGACCTTCTGCACACGCAACAACAAGAAGCTGTGGTTTACAGCCAGACTCAGACAGCTTCTGGCTAAAGAAGATGCCTACAGAAGTGGGAACAGGGCTCTGTACAGGCAGGCCAGAAACACACCGAGTGGCTAAAAGAAGGTACTCTGAAAAGCTGAAAAACAAGTTTTCGGCCAACAACCTTGTGTCAGTGTGGAGAGGCCTGCAAGACATCACCAATTACAGACGACCAACCCCACCCCTGCTGGGGCAAATAAACACCTGGCTGTCGACCTCAACAACAACTTCTGGAAGTCTGAGAGGGACATATTCACACCCCTCACCCACTCTAGCCCGACAGTGGCAACCATCACACCTCATACCCTCCTACCATCCCCCCCAGGAACACAGGTGCCACTCAGAATACGCAAAGAGGATGTGAGCTGGCTCTTCCGGAGACAGAAAATCAGGAAGGCACCAGGCCCAGACGGGATGTCCCCCTCCTGCCTCAAAACCTCTGCTGACCAGCTGGCCCCAGTATTCATCTTCTACAGATCCCAAATTCTAAACCCAGCTGAACGTATCTCCTGCCATCTGTCAGTGTAACACCAGCTTCCTGACCGGCAGGGAACAGCAAGTGAGGCTGGGGGAGATCACCTCTGATGACCATTGGCACTGGTGCTCCTCAGGCTTGTGTTCTATCCCCCTTGCTCTTCTCCCTCTACACCAACGACTCCACCTCCATGGACCCAGCTATGAAACTCCTGAAGTTTGCAGACGACACCACAGTCATCGGATCCAAGATGGTGACGAATCTGCATGTCGGCGGGAGCTTGAACGGCTGGTACTTTGGTGCAGCCAAAACAATCTGGAGCTGAACACGCTCAAGACTGTGGAGATGACAGTGGACTTTAGGAAACACCCCTCAGCACTGACCATACACAGCACCCTTGTGTCACCTGTGGAGACCTTTAAGTTTCTGGGAACTATCATTTCCCAAGACCTGAAGTGGAAGAGCAACATCTCCTCCATCCTCAGAAAGGCCCAGCAGAGGATGTCCTTCCTGCGACAACAGAGGAAGTATGATCTCCCACATGAACTGCTGATCTAGTTCTACTCAGCAGTCATCGAGTCCATCCTGTGCTCCTCCATCAGAGTCTGGTTTGGAGCAGCAACCAAACAGGACAGGAACAGACTGCAACAGACAGTTAGGACAGGAGAACGGATCACCGGTGCCCCCCTGTCCTCTCTCCAGGACTTGTACACTTCAGGAACCAGGAAAAACCCAAACATTAGCTTCAGGCCCTTTTCGGTGTTTTGATATTTTGTACCTGTGAAGGATGGAAATAAAAATGTAATCTTGCAAGAAATGTGAAAGAAATCTGTCATCTTTAACATCACAGTAACAGACATTTTAAGCAAGGGTGCCCAATATTTTGCATGTCACTGTACTTAGGAAGATTTTTTTTCTCCCAAGATGTGTTGGAAATAGTGTGGAAAATGCAGTTTCAATTTGGTCCATGTGTCTTCACTCAAAAGGTTCTGTGATATGAACTGGTAATTAGGGAGAGACGGAGTGTGTTAAACTTTATAAAAGTCACTGTACGGTTTCTTTTGCAATATGCAGGGATGTGTAATCATCTTGTAATTTGCGAACATTATGAAAGATGAGCATTTGCGCCGTAAAAATTTTTTCATTGTTCAATGGCCCAGTTTTTGCACTCCTTGCATTGATGCCGTACAAATTGATAGCAACCATTTCTGTGCTTTGCCCTTGGATATAAGCAGTTTCCAAATGGCAGCACTGATTATAAACAGCAGCCCCCAGAAGGTCATTATGTAGTTGTGACTGAGTCATAGAGGTATTCATTCATTTGTGTTACGTTTGAGGCCAGTTCTTCCATCTTTCACCTGAATCTTTCAGTGTGTAATAGGTGGATATACTGGAGTGGAGTGAAGTCAGGTGATAAATCCATTCACCTGTTGCCAAATGTTAATGACATAAAATGATTTTTTAATTTCTCTCTCAGAGCCCTGCAGTCCTGACATTTTCCTCTAACGTAAACGAGATAGTAATTTCATATAATTTATTCCCTAGTGTTAAAGCTCAGTGTCGGCTTCTCGTTTTACCCCTCTGTCGTGTAAAATCAATTCCCAGGTCCCAGTTATTTTTTCCCATCTCTTTTCCATGTGCATCTGTTTCCCGCCAAGACCAGAGGACAGTGTTCAGCATCTGTTATTTTAAGTGTCCGTCTAAACCTTTCGGCAAGTTTCAACTCGTAATTTTTATTACCAATGCACCTGCAATTCAGGCATCCACTCTTTGGAAATCTGACAGTTGCCTCCAGTTGCTTTGTGGACCTGTGTATATATTACCTTGTTTAGACAGAGTGCTAATTGGCTAACTGACACATTATTATCACTCACTTCAGGCAAAATATCTGACTGGCTCAAAAATACATTTCATGCTGCCATTATTTTGTCCCCCCTAGATATGTGCATGTACACCAGCATACCTCCACCATCTCTAATGAGTGATTGTAAGCCCTTTCTATTTATCTATACTGCCAAACAGCTGAAAATGAGTCTCAATTTGGGCTGATAACAATGAAGGTGACCTGAAGAAACTTCCATCTATCCATTTTCTGAAACCACTTGTCCTTTTCAGAGTCGCGGGGGGTCCGGAGCCTGTCCCAGAGGCTACGGATGCAAGGTACCTGAAGGAACTTCTAATGCTCAAATGTTATGCAGTCTAACATATTCCACAAAATTGGTATTGTTGCCTCATTTGTGTTGTGCAACAGGCTACATTTTAATCTCATTGGCAATCAATGATTGCAATCTGACAATATGCGGACTAGTCATGTAATGCAGACAAGACTGTCACACCAAAGTGAATCATATTGGAATGAGCGTTCCCCTTAGATTATGTCACCACAGAGGTGTATCCTTAATATGCATGCAGTGCGAAGGCATACAAAACTAACTTAACTAAAAGTGCTTGAAGAACAACTTCCCAGATTGATGTTTGTGGCAGATATAGATCTTTATCAGGCGCTTCACAGTTGTGACACAAGACAAAGTCATAAATAATATATAACATTTGACAAGATATGCACAGCAGTTGGGGAGAATTCAAAAGGACAGACAGGTAAAGAAAGAGAAAAAGAAAATCTACAGACCTACATTTTATCCTGTCATAAAAACACACTTGATGTAACTGAACAATTCCATCCCTCCCTCCCCACAGTACAATGAACATTGATGACACAGATCATAACCTCTTTTGTTTTCAAGCCTGTTGCCCAACAACCATCTTCAGGACATGTGGCCCAATGTCATTTCACATCACTTCACTCTTCACGCTACCTCATAAATTCACATGTACCTCATGTAACATGTGACCTGTAATCTGTTACATAAATGTTTATACCTCTCACCTCACCTCTTGGTCCCAGAACTGAAAAAGCCTCATTCTGGCATTGGGTCACGACCAACTCAAGTGGTGGATTCTTGGGAAAAGCATTATAAAAAGTAGGGCTCAAGCAAAGTATATCAGGGCAAAAATTTAATGTCACTGGCAGAAAATCCACTGCTAAACACCAATAGCATTTATGATGAAGAAAGGTGCTCTCTCACTGGAGAAAATGTTGAGTATATATGCTTCCTCCATTGTATCGCACCCCTCTTAGTCTTATTAGTAAGTGTCACACCTCAGTCTGTGGCTGAGCTGTGAAAGCGTGTGTAGTTTCATGTGGTACAGATCATGGGAATTCCTTCGGCCATGAGTTTTATTTACAGCGGTAGGCATAAGAGCCGTGAGATGTGAACAACCAGTGCCAGACGTGCAGTTTGCCAGAACAACAAGCAAAAATCCACATCTACAGTAAAATACAAAAAATCTCCCGACCATTTCACTGAATTAAAGACAAGGTGGAAAAGATAATGCCCTCTACACTTAACTCTTAATGTAACTAAAAACAGGCTCCAAAAAAGTCAAAAACGGAAGGCGTCCATGCCCTACTGTCTGAAGAGGGATTAATGCAACCAGTACACATCCATCCATCCATTTCCTGTACCAGCTTGTCCTATGTAGGGTCACAGGGGTCCGGAGCCAATCCCGGAAGCTACGGGCTCAATACATGGAGTAACCCAGGATGGGGCGCCAACCCATCGCAAGGCAAACAACGAATAGTGAAATTCAAATATGAAGAAACAAGAAACATAGAAGCAACTAAAATCCAAAAAAGGCTGAATAAACTCAGAATCCATATTCTTACACAAAGTCCTACGTAAGACAGGTGTTAATAATTGGAATGGAAATATTGCATTATACCACACAAAAAAACCTCAGTACCGCAAGTGATTTCTTTTGTGTGTGAATACAGTTCATTCTGAGGTGCTTTTGTTAAGTAGAACAATGTATTTTAAATGTGTTCCTGGTTGAGAGTTCAACATTGTGAGAGTTCATGTTCGGTTAACAAAATTTTTAGCTCCTTAAAATAAGTATTGGTGTCAGAGACAAACTTTTCGTATCGCTTAGGCTCTACATAAAAGGAGGTTCTGTGACTGTTCTGGAATGTTAGACACTGGGAGGTGCTGTCGGTCAACTGCCCTCAGGAATGTTTCTTACTAGAATGAGAGGAAAAGGAACCACAATTAAGAACCTCCTATTGGGAGACGGTAACCATGGTAACCAGGTAACCATGATTGAATTGACTTCCAGACCCAAAGCAATGTCGGAAGCACGGCCTTTCGTAGTAAATATAGAGCGAAATGCTGTTATTGCATAATTTTTGGAGCTACTAGAGAATCAAAATATCAACAGTCTTGACCTGTGCTTTTTCTGTCAGTTTGGTTAGTGATGAGGTATAATATACCAGGTATATTATGGACGTAACAGAGGCTTTCCCCTTCCTGCCTCCCAAAAATCACGCAACATTGATGGTAAACACTTTCTATAACATTCAGGGCTACCTCTGAATGGCTCAATGAGGCTTTTTTACCTAAAACTCCAGCAAAATCACAGTATCATATCCTAACACGATGATAGATTCAAACAGGAAAATTACAACTGTGAGAATGGCTCACACCAGAGATGCTTTGCAGGACTGCAAAAGGGGTACTTGATGCCAAATATCTACCCACCTCATGGGGACAAACAAAAAGAATAAAGATATATTGGTCTGTTTCATCTTATCAGTCGTGGTCAAAGAGATGTAGAGTGTATATACATAAAACAAGATCAAAATGGAAGATGAAGAGAGAGCTGTAGAATCTTAGCCAGTGTCATAGGAGCTGAGACAAAGCTAGCCTGCAGGGACAGGTGGGTCAAGGCCATTGGCAGCAAATAAGCCCCGTTATATAGAAGAAAACTAAGATGAAGAAGATCTGGAGAACACTGAAGGCAGCAAGAAACACCAAGGATCTATGTGGAGCACACACTTACACAGCATTTTTTTTTAATTCCTCATGAGCTACAAAAACGACTAATGTTTGACCACCTGTACTTCTATCCTCCATCAGCATGATGGGACAGTCTTACTGGTTTGCCATATGATGGCCAATTCCACAAAATGTTCTGTCAAAGCTAGTCACAATGAACCCATGGCTAAGGTCAGAGTCAGAACACATCCATGTCACAGGGTCTCCTTGTGCTTTCATGAGCTACATTCTTAAGTTTTTTTTTGTTTTGTTTGTTTTCTGCTCAGACTTTATATATTTTATTAATGTCTAAATAGTACTATGAATGGAGCTGAAGTTAAGATGTTATGGAACAAAGCCTGGTAGCAGCCAATGAAAGCAATAGAGGGACCCTAATGAAATCCATGTCATGGTTAAAAAGATGAATATTCTGGATATAATTGTGTTCAGAGACTCGCCCCGAGTAGCTGCTAACTGGTGTGCATGCAGCCTGAGTGAGTTTCACATTGGATAAACACACCTCTTTCACACAGACATTCAGGTACACAAACACACACTCACACACAGAAAAATAAAAACCCACTAACACCTGTTACAGACACACCTACCTTGTTTTTATAATCCATTTTTGTCATTTCTCTAAAACAAAATAAATAAATACATAAAAATATTTAAGGTTTAAGATATACTTTAGCAAGGTAAATATATTGACTAAACGACACAAAACGAAGGAAAATAAACTCGGGGAAAAAAAGGTAATATTTAGTTGCTTCTTCTTTTTTAAAATATTGTTTTTTTCTTTGTGTCTGCCTCTTGTTATAGTTTCTTATAAACCTTTCCAGTCCAAAAGAAATCTAAAAGTATTAGAGCACAGTGTCACATGACTTTCCTAGTCCAATCTTTCTTGTGGAATGCATGTGGTCCATTCAAAAACACTAACATATCTAGAAATCAGACGGTTCCAGCCTTTTCTCTTTCTTTCTCCCTCGCTTCAGACCGAAATGAAGGTCATCCTTCTTGTAACTGACAGGCTCTGTCAGCTTATACACCAGGAAGGAGGGGGCAGCCGTCCCAGATACAGTCACTTCCTGTGTGTTCCTCTAGGGATCCCCTGCTGATCCTCAGGGCCTATCAGAGGGTGTATGTAGAGGCCAATCACAGGGCAGACACTTTGACAACGTTCGAGCTGACTGTGGTCTGGGTGCTGGGGCTTGATGCCGTGTGCCCGTCTCCGTCTGGGGTCGTGCCCGGAGGGGTTGGGATGCTAATGATCGCTGCAGTGATCTGGCTGCTCTTGCAATTAGTCTTGCAAAGCACTTCTTTGGGCATGAGGTTCAGACTGGAACGGCTGGAGAAAGGAAAAAGAGCAGTGCTGTCCATTAAAACACAATTTAAGACTCAAGGCTATCACTAGTCTTGCAGGGAAGCGTGCACTCTTTAAGGGGACAGCTTAGTGTGGTGTCATGGAACTGGTTTAAAAGCAAATTATAATATCATCATCTAAATGACTCAAAATACTGCTTAGAGTCATTTAGGTGATGATGTCACGGTTGCCAACTCAAACTCATCTGGCATGACACACTCACACAAGGAATCTTACGGCAAATCTGTAGCTGCATCAATAGAGTTGGCGCAGTTTGCAAACCCAACAAGGTAATAAATCTGTTACATGCATGTAAATTAGTGTGCAGATTTGTCTCGGACTGAAAGTCTCACAACCAGGCAGCGAACCAAAGTTGGCAACCCTGTGATGTAGGATAGCTACATACCCACATAAGGAATGGGCAGTATATGCAAAAAGAATCCCATTACACGTGTGGTTGATTCATTCCTCTGATTTCAGTTAGCACCATCTAGTGGTCATATCCAAAATTACACCCTTCATAATTGGCGGTACAAACTCCTTGGACTGTTATTCTCAGTTTCATGGAAGCAGTGAGATCCGAATCTCTGCCTGCCTCATTCTGCTTTCTAGCAGCATGGTACATTCACACCCTAAGACCTCTTTAGAGACATCAGTTTACCTTACTGCATATGAACCTGGTCAGAACATACAAACTTCACACCTACAGAGGTGAGTGGAGGAACTGAGCCCTTGACCCTGAAGCCATAATGAAAACGCACCCACAGGACCACAATAAGCGCAACGCCATGTAAAAGTCGCACGGTTGAGGGCAGGGGAGCAGGCCAACCTCGTGCTGAGCGGTGGTCGGTCGCTATGTTGAATGTGCACGGCACTCAGCTCCTGCAGGCTGCACAAAGGTCCTGGGGGGGCGCTGGCATTGGGCAGGTGGGAGCTCTTCCGCGTCCGGCGAGAGCAGCAGGTTCCTGTCAGGCTGCCGGAGCTGGAGAGGGAGGGGCTGTGGGATGGGTAGCTCTGGAGTGCCCCCTCCAGGCAGTTCTGTTCGTACAGGTGCTCGTCCACAAATTTGTGGTTCTACAGATGATCCAGGGAACAGAACAACAGTTCTCACTGCACAAGTAACTGGATAGTAAAAGCAACCGAAAGTTGGATAGAAAAATGTAAAGAAGTGATATGGTTTGTAGGCATAGTTTCTATTATCTTACATCTAGAAATAAGGTAGAAATCGTAGCTCATACTGTTCATATTATACAGTCATCCATCGACTTATGCCCTATCGAGTCATGTCCGATCCTGCTTATGTCCCACAAGAGCCTTAATAAAATCCACATATCCACATACGTCCAAAGCAGATGTAATGGATGTTACAGCGACCCATGTGTGTAGCCTGTGGAAAGAACCAAAGCAAACCAATTGTGGTGCCACTATAGAGTTTTAGTTAAATGCGTGTGATATTGTATCTCACGTTACACAGAATATTTGACCTCTCCCCTATAACGATTCAGATGCATCCAGATTGGCTAACATCCTCATTTTAGGGGTAATGCATGGACATTAGTCGGTGGATGCCTGTACAGTGCTTTCCCCAGTACGTTAGAACAGTCCCTGTACATGGACTATGGACTCATGTGGATTATGTCTGCTTAATGCAGAGGTAAATTCATCAGATGTTATTTAAATAGCTAAAGAACCTTTGTAAATCAGGTAAAATAGAGCAGTCTGTCTGTGGGCCCGGCTGACCTCGTAACACAGGCTGAAGCAGACAAAGCTAAGTTTAACCCGGCCAGACACACAGAGAACAGGGAATGTATCACGGCGGGAGGGTTCTGGTCCACCTCCAGCTGTGTTCATGCACTGCTTTTTCCAAATGCTCTCTAGTACTGCTTCTCTAGGGTCAACACGGTAAAACAGGCGGAGCCCTTTAACAAAGCTGAGGTGTTTCCTCACTTCTAACCTTAGGACAGTCAGCAGTATATAGGATTAGGGGTGTAGCTGGAAATTCTGGGTTCTCTAACAAAATGTCACCTTTGGGCATGGTGGGTTTTGCTGGGGGTGGGAGGGGATAGGATATGCTGGCGCCCCCTGAATCTGCCGGGGTATCCATGCCCCACCCTCCCACGCCCATCGCTTTTGCTCTTCTTTTTTGTTTAAGTATATGTCACCAACAAATACTTTTGCTCTGTGGTTCGTATTAATAGATTATGAAAATGACCTATGAGCAACTATCGACCTTTAAATCTGTCTGTGCCTCTGATACAGCATCAAACTAATTGAGTCTCAGAATCAGTGTCAGTAGAAACAATTCCAGCATCTCCAGACACATAAACACCAACAGTATAACAGGCTGACAAACAATACAGTAATTCTGAAAAAAAAAAAAACAATTACAGTCACAAATCCACAATACAAATCCCGTTATACTGGACTCGCTTATAACGGAATATCGTCTATAACGGAGGAGGTCCACTGGTCCCGGCTGTGTGCCTTTATGAACATGCAGAAAACGTATCGGATAAAGTGGACTCACATATAACGGAATTTCGCTTATAACGGACAAACAGTTTGGCCCTCAGGGCCGCTTTTAGCTGTAGTTTTGTTCGCTATAACGAACATGCAGGCTCCGCCCACAAGGCGCGTGGCGTGCCGGTGATATCCAGCGCAGATGCGTAGTGGGGATTATTAACAGTCACGCATCAGGTCAGGTAAAGTTGCATTACTACATGTACAATATAATAATCTATACCACAAGTGTGTCTGCTGGGGTGCGGTTTGTGTAAATGGTGTCCCGTATACAGCGACTCTGGATATATCAGACTTTGGATATAAGATATAACGGACTGTTTTGCCAGGTCCCTTGAAGTCCGTTATAACGGGATTTTACTGTACTTTCCTGGTATCTTTCATGTTTCTTTCAAGTACTGGGTCAAATTTTCTCTTTTGAATTTAATTCACCCAAACTCATTAAAGTATAGAAACGCTTCCCATGGCAACACTGGGAAGGGCCGTATCACTTAATTTGAATATTTCCCATCTTCCTTCCCTGCCAAAGGACTGAATACATTATAGTTTACCCCTTAGGCGATATATATCACCATGCTTACATGTGAATAAAATGTAAATAAACTTCTAGTGGATGAACGGTTGTACAGCGTTTATCTCTCCACACAACCTGCTTGCAGCTATACGTAAGGCGGCAGGGAGTTTGACTCACAGTGGTTTTCTCCAGGCAGCGCAGTAGGTGGTGGTGTTGGCTTTCTAGCAATGATATTGCTGCACCCTGATGATTTCCCTCTTCAATGGAACCCTAGTAAGTCCAAACGCACCCACACAAACACGCAGTATTAGTAAACACAGGCAAACTTCACGGTAGAGAAGGAACTGGGGTAGATGGTCGAGGTGCCTGCTTGCAAATGTTCAACCTTTAAACAATTTACTAGACTTTTGTGTGAGAATGGAGAGTAAAGCCAGCCAAGAAAGGCTGCCGATAAGGGCTTAAATGACACAGAGCTTAATAACGTCCTAATGCATATTTGGTTTTTGTAATTAATTTTTCTCTCCACTTGCTCGAAATCTTCGAAAGCCACTTACTGGACTGACACTGTATACATGACAGCTGAAGTAAACCTGGGGAACATCAAGGTCTGAACGTATTTTTGAATTCTCTTTCAGTTAAAAATGCATTAACCCTGCAGCGCAGGACGGCACGAGCTTCACCATGTCGACACCAGAATGCGGCACGACTTTCAAAGCGCAGTCACACCCAGCCTGAGCTGCTGAAGGGTGGCGTCTCAAGGCAGCATAGGAATGAGGGCTGTCTGCTTAAGCAGTCCTGCCACTCGCACAGAAGATGCACGCTGTAATGAGCACTGCCGTAGTGCTCACAGAGCGGAGGCCAGTCAACATGTTATCGTGCAGCCAGTGGTTTGTTGCACAGCACCAGAGGATGCGTTTCCAAAGCGTTCTGGCACGACGCATTTTCAAAAATAACCCGTGAGTCAGCCAGAAGTGGGTGGTGGTCTGTGCTGCGTTTGTGGGTGAGAAAATGACCAAGACAAGCTTTGCAAAGAAAGAGTCCCAAGAATCCCCCGAAGGAGACCAATGCCTATGGGACAGAATGGCCTTGCGTATTTCAGCTTTTATAAAAATCACTTTAGCGTGCATTTTATTTTTTAGGGTACCATTTGGGTAAAAATGGCTCTTTTGATCATTGTTGGACAAATTGCTGGGTTTAGCTAGATAAATAACTCATAAGGCACCATCGTATCCAATTTGCTTCCAATCAGAAAAAAAATTATAAATCAAGAAATCTTCCAACTGCTTATCCAGTACATGGTCGTGGGCGTATTTAAATTACCCAAATTAATCGTTTTTGTTCTGACTAAGCCTAAGCCTAAGCATTAAGAGTGAACATGGGTGACAGAGGTGTCCTTTGTTACTCCCTGCTTTTCCCTCATTACCATGCAGGTGCTGCAGCTGTAGTGGAGGAGGAGCTCTGAGAAGGGGGTGTAATGCTGCCCGTGACTCACATGCCCTTGGGCTGAATCATGGCTTGATAATCAGATGTAACCACTTGCTAATTACAGATATTGTTCTTGAGTGCGTGTTTTGGGTCTTCAAACACAGCCAGTGCCTTCAGTAATTCCTACCCTAGGGACCAATAAAGTATATCTACCTACCTACCGGGGGAAAACTCATGGAAATCTGAAAACCACAGAAGACTCCATACTAACTGTTTCACGCTCAATTTGCAGCATTTAATACTAATTAGCTGTTTGGTGAACACTCCTGTTTAGACTGGCTTACAAGTGCACGCATTTATTTAATCATATTTTTTTAAAGAACTGGGAGATGGCTAGTTTGATCTACTTGCTTTTTCACAATACTTGACCTACAAAAAGTGTTATATATGTCCATTTACTGTAATTTACTGAAAATCTGTTCATACCAAAACTTTTCAGAGTAATATCTGAACACTGCTGTTTATTACAGAATTCCTTTGGGATATTTAGGTTTTGTTTGCTGGTACAACTTAACAGTAATGTGTGAGCAGATTTTTTAAAATACAAATCTTCTGGAAATGCACTTTCCTGCATTCATGTTTTGCATCATTCTGAAGTCTGTAAATGACAAGTCTGATCTGTCTGTTGCTTCTGTTTTTCTCTCCTAATTCTGTTCTGAAACGTTGGAGGTAGGTCACACTCAGTTCTGGGATTCTCCTTCTACACTGTGACATCATCTCAGAGTCACTAAGACCTTTTTTTTTAATCTCCTTAATTAAAATCGGACTCGTGCGGAAGTGAAGGATGAGGAAGGATAGACTCAGGGTTAGCCCCATGCATTCCTACACATCTTTAATCTACAAAAGGTGAATCAGGGATGTCCTTAACAGGTCCTCAGCCATATCATGGTGGATTTGCTTGTGGGACAGTGTAACCAAGATGAAGCCTCTTAGCGCAGGGAGGGATGTGGGTGGGGAAAAGAGCGAGAGACTCACCGTCAGATCCAGTGCCTCGTTCGGGAGGCCGTTACGCTTACTGTGCAGGAAGGGCTTTGGGGTGCCTGTCTTTGATATTCGTATCCTTGCCAGTCTGGCTTTCTGCGGAGGAAGAAAGTACTAAATTAACCCTAATGTGCTCGTGTCTAAACCACGAAAATACAGGACAGATATTTTCACCAAATGTGAGCAGATAAAAATATCGGGGACTGTAATGAAAGAGAACCTCTCAATAACGAAATTGCTTACCTCTTTATATTAGAAGAAATATACACACATATATTTTTGGGCAACCAAATGGTCGGCTTTTCATGTGACTGTATGCTGTGTAACGTAGCCGCCTCTATCTGTTTAGGGGTCAACCTTGACCCTGGTTTGTGCAGATATTTTTCAAAGAACCTGGTTAGACTTTGTGCATTGATTTCTCTGAGGTACCAAAAAAACTATTTTGATAATCTGTTATAGCTTTTTCGTGAATTCTGCATGTCCCAAAATATTAATTTCATTGCACCATCTTATTGCTACCGTTCACCATTCAGGTGTTTATTTGCAGCATCATAATGAAGAGGTGACTCATTTATTTTTAAATATTTGCAGAAAGCATGTGGTACTTAGGGTTGCTCATCTCTCGTCTCAAAGTTTGCTCAAATATAAAAATATATATTTATGAGGACCACTATTGCAGTACAGTGATGTAAAAATGTCAGGAAACCCTTCTAGAGTATCAAATGCCCTTTCAAGGAGAAACTTTGAGCATAACATCTTGTAAATTATACATAAATTATTGATGAAAGCCATCCATCCGTTCGTCCGTCCATCCATCCATCCATCCATCCATCCATCCATCCATATTCCATACCCACTTGTCCTATGCAGGATCATGGGGGTCTAGAGCCTATCCTGGAAGCTGCGGGCGCAAGGCAGGGAACAATCCAGGATGGGGCACTTTACCAAAAATTACTTTTACAATCTAAGTTAATGTACATGTAGATGATTTGGGAAAACTGGCAGAAAGACGTATCTGAAAGAATTTGAAGTCCTTATTAGAAAGTCTCTATATGCTTTTCTGATCAGCTCAGTTGTGAAGCAATGTGAGCATGGCCTGACCGGCCACTTAACAGCTGGATATCATTTTGCTGTCAATAACAGCTTTGAACCAGTCGGAGTGCTTTGCGTTAAACTTCAAAAGAGCTTTGGATTGGCTCGTGGCAGTCAAAGAGTGACAGACCATAATACTCCACACACAGAGTGACTCAGTCAACCTTGCTTGTAAAACTCTGGTTAACTGCTTGCAGTATCTACAGAGGAACTATTTTGTGACATTTAGAAACACATGTCATTCGGGACGGTTTATCTACAGGGGTGCGAGTATCTGACTATCCCAAAAGCCTGTGAAAAATAATCAAAATGTAAACAGTGGAGAAATAATTGTCTGTTTGGTCTGGATGAAACACTGGTCTCTCTCTGCCATACATGAATCACCTTCAGCTGTAGGCGTCCCTGCTTCCTCAACCACATCTCTTATTAGAATTTATGGAAAGAATGCATCGATAACTTTACCTTCATAATGCATTACAATGCATTACAGTTTTTCTCCATTGGTTTGGCTCATTTCTTGAAACAGAAATGACATTCTCAAAATAACATGATCAAATCTCCAAACCACCTTGCAATTGTTCACAACAGAATGGCATTTCTCATTGATTTCATCAAATTGCAAATGTCTT
>JAODJX010000109.1:7950935-7974118 GCA_026776945.1 Isichthys henryi
TGGGCCTCCCTGCTGAGGCTACTGCCCCCGCGACCCGATCCCGGACCAAGCGGCAGATGATGGATGGATGGATGGAAAAGTTGCTATAAGTGTAGCCTCAAATGGCCACTTAATAGCTACATTAGCCCAAAGTGCCACCTTATTAGCTCAGAATCAACAGGTATGTTGAGGGATGGTGGGACAGGGGTGCGAGCTAATTTGGGCCTCTTCGTTATACATATGGGCACTGGGGATACTGCCATGGTGTTTATTTTTGGTGTGCCGAATAATATACATGACGGCAACAGAGCTAATTAGTGGGAATATTAATCAATGGACCCCAAAGCAACGGAAACAAACAAATAATGCTAATAATATATATTTTTTCCCAAATAAAACATTATATAGCTGCAGCACATAGCAACACTGAAATTTTCTGTTTACTACTAAAGATATCAAAATCTGTGGATGTAGATTCATGGTACCATAATTATTTCTATGTTCTACAATTGTTCTACATGTTTTTAGGGCAGTATAAGGCACAAGGTGAGGGCAGACCCTGGACAGGATGCCAGTCCCTTGCAGGGCACAGAGATGAAAATACACTAAGGGCAGGTTAGCGTAACTGCACAAGGAAAACAAAGTCCCTCAAGAAAGACGGGGATGGACAGCTCACACACACATTAAGAAGAATCAGGATTCAAATCCTCGACCCAGGGGACATGGGCTGTTGGCCAGTGGTAGCATAATGGTTATGGAAGATTGCGTGGGATTAAAAGGTTGCTGGTTTGAATCCTTGAACAGCAAAATACCACTGAGATACCCTGAGAGAGATACTATCAATCATACACTGCTTCCCAGGGGCTGAGTAACAGCTGCCTGCTGCTATATCCCATATGGGTTAAATGTAAAGGACATGTTTTGCTGTGGCGTGCCAACCAACAATCACAATTAATCACTTTAATATAGATATTTTTTTTCTCCCAGTTAGAATACTTTGAGACAAGATTATTCTTCTTAAATCTATTCTTAAATCTTCTTGATATTGCACTGCAATGGCCATGAGCCTGTGTGGTCTTGGTGTGACTCTTTACGGAGTGATAAACAGGACATTAATTCCAGATGAACACCTGCTGTTTGAATGACACGCAACACGCAGAGCTTCCTTCCTTTAATGTCTCACTCTTAAAGCTCAAGAACTGTTGCAGCAAGCTGATGCAACTGCACTATGACCCCCATCCGTAAACCAAAACCAGGTGTCTATTTCCAAGGCTTTTATTTCATTATTACATGTAGTTGCTTTAGAGACACTTTTAACCAAAGCAACTTTCAGTTTGCCTTTATGTATTTTTGCAGCTGGGTAATTTCACTGCAAAAACTCAAGTTAAGTGCTCTGTTCGGGGATACAGCAGCCCTCCTGGAGTGCTCCCCTTCCAGTGCGAGAGCAAACAAAGTGATTTCACAGCAACACACTGTAGGCTACCTGCGTAAAAACAATTATTCTATTTTCACGAGGACGCCCAAGTGCAATCTCAGTAATAATAATACAAAATTCCCCCGCAACTTGAAGTGGCATTTCTCTTTCATGCAACAATGAGCAAGGCGAGCATATCGCATTAATATTTTGCTTAACCAAATCGAAAGAAAAAAAGGGATTTGCGTAGCTTGCTTAATACTTAACAAGGTACTAATTATGCAGAAATTAAGTGCCTTGCATGAAAGTGTATTAGAAGCCCCAACCTGGAATATGCAACCACTTGGTCTTAAAAGCACTTCCTAGGATTCCTTCCATACATCCATACATATTTATCAAAGGTGCTTCTTTGAAGCAATGTCCCTGAAACTCAATTAATGAGAGACACGCCTCAGATCCCTCTATGGCAGACGAGTGAATGCAAAAGATGCAAACAAGCACCAGACAATTGCTACGGGAAACAGGGAAGACAGACGGGGCATACAGACAGAGCGCACACAGTATCGGGCATTATAATTTAGCATCACGAATCGAGTGAAGCGGGAGGCAGAGAATGGTGGGTCGGGGGGGGACACGGCAAAGCCAACATCACAGAACAAGGGCACGGCTGGTGGCACGGGACACAAATGAATCTCTGCTATCTGTCAAGGTCTTGTCTGGGGAAGCTATTCATGAAGGAAAATGCTACTGAGGCAGACATTTCCCCTGAGTCTTTCTCCCTCTCTCTGCCACTCTCTCTCGCTTTATGTCTAGAAACTCCCCTCAAGTCTGCTCTGTGAAAGGGTCGATTCCGCAGGGCCCAGCCGCTCCTCTGCTGTGGGCTGTGGCATTATTAATTATGACTGAGGAAGACTGAGCAGCGGATTCATATCACAGGTGCCTTTGTGCATCCACTTGGGGCCCTCCAGAAACTGCATCGTCTTGGGATTCACTCTATCCATGTCAGTGCAAATATGTCAACTGAGACCCTGAGGGTTACCCGGGCCAGTATGAATTCCAAAAAAAAAAGATCTTCAGTTCAGCACCGACCTCAATGGACAGCTCAACAGAACTGGACAACCTGTTCTTCCCCCTGTCAGGATCAGGGACTGGCCTCCCCACCCACAGCTGGTTCCTCTGATAATCAACCACGACTGAACCAGCCGATAGAGAGGGCAGATATTCGAGGCTGTGGATGCTACTATTTCCTTGTGAAATGGCTTCCTTTCACCATGACTGGTCAAGACTGGTTTACCTTATATGGATATCTGTATTCAACATTGTTATATATGTCGATTTTTTTCCACAACCTTTTTGTAGGGTCTTTCTTCAACACAGAATACCATGATGCTTCTAGCTCATAAGAGATCTACTAAACACCAGCACCAAGTCGGTGGACCAATATTTGGGAAGCCGTGAATGGGGAATGCCAACAGGACAGCCTGGCACTCTAATCACTCCTGAGATGCATGGCGGATAGGAGCAGGCAGAGAGTGAACTGTGAGTGACCCGCTTATGCTTCTCTCAGTCAGACAGTAGTCTGCAGACTCCTGCCTGAATGTAGATGCCGAGTGACTCTGGGAAGGTGGTTATCTCCCTGCATCAGCTGACCTCACCCGCATCACCTACCCCTCCAACCCCCCCCCCCCCCACCTTTCCCTTCCTGGGGACTCTCCTCTGCTTCCCAGCCTGCCTCAGTACATACCCACCTAAAATATGCGTAACCCTCTGATGTGATGCGCTGTACAGTTAACCAGTGCAGAATCGATATTTCAATCATAATATACCATGAGCCTGGTCAGAATGAGCAGCTCAACAATGGATAGATATTTCATCAGAAGTATAAGAATATTCCCACCAATGAACTTGAGATACATTGATGTTGCCCCGAATCCCCAACCCCCCAAACTCAATAATTACTAGAAACAGCTTTTTCAGAAGTTATAGTCTCATGTTACTGTAACTGCACAACAGTTCGGTGCTGCTTTTTCCCATTGATCTTAGCAGAGCTGCTGAAGCTCTCATGTTGCCAGGGGGCTGTCTAAGAACAGCATATTTAAAGAACGACAAATGTTATCCAAGCCATGACTGAACTGCTTGAGGACATCAACTCGAGTGATTCATTCACACGCTAATTAAGCGATTATACTTGAGAGACTTATAACCTTGTCCACTCAGTGTGTTTTACAGTGGAGGCAAACTGAAATTCCCCTCGTCTTAGCAGTTTAATATTTGATGCTGAAATACAGAAGAGGTACGTATAAGTAAATGGATATCCTCAGGTTTAGGGACACCAAGTCTCAATCATACACACAGCACCCCCCCCGACCCCCCACCAGCATTCACCTGCACTTTCTGCGCCCGTCGTTTGTCTGCTCTCTGGTTCTGGTGATAGATTCGACTGAAATTGGACACGATGACAGGGACTGGTAGGGCTATTACCAACACACCACTCAATGAGCAGATAGAGCCAAAGATCTTCCCTGCGATCGTCTTGGGTACCATATCCCCGTAGCTGCAAAGAATGGGAGAAACAAAAAGAGAGAGTAAGAGAGTCCTTCAGTAGGCAATAATTAGCTCATGCATTTGTTGTACTGTATACCTTGGACATCAAAGTTTTCTACATAATCTGCAGGACAGACTGTGGATTACTCAGTTTCCCAGTTCTTAAATACACAGATTATGTAGAGAAAGACTGAAATAAAAGTATTTTTTGGGATGCCGAATATGGTAGTAATCGAGCCTTCAGAAAAAGAGGAAATAAATGTCTGTATAATGACCCAAAACAAGCAAAAACACATGGACAAAGTGTCTGGAAATCATACTTTGCAAAAAGTCATACTAGGAGATAAACTGTATAAAAGTGAAGTTACAAAACAGAGAAGATCTTCAGAGCCCAATGCTCCTTTGTAGAATGGGTATAAAGGGTAGGAGAATGTTCTTAAAATCCCATTGGACCCGTCGTACCTTAGCACCATCCAGGGGCCGACTGGGGGCAGGAAGATCCCAAAATTTGTACTTTACAAGCTCAGTGGTTTTGTCTCTTGTGTTGTTTATAATGGCTACATGCTATTATGGGCACATCGGCCTTGGACTCTCCCACAAAGAGCTTCCTAATAGCCATCCTGGGAGAATTAAGCTGAGTCTGTGGCCACTTAATGAAGTATCAAGAATATTTGCCCACCACTGTAATTCTACCCCCGGAAACAGGATTTGTTAGAAAACGTATATATTACCACATATTTTAGGGTGCCGGTGAATAATATTATCAAAAAGACCTTGAAAACTATTTTTCATGTATATTTTAAATTGTAGAAAACTTATTATGATGTAGTTAAATTATAATTAGATTTTCAGACATAATATAAACATGAATAAATGAGTGTTTTCAAGTGGCCAAAATAAGTAGCTGGAAGATGGATGGATGTATGAATTTAGGTTAAGTCTCCCATTGAAGGGAACAGACAGAGTCTTCTGAGATGGATAAACAGCTTTCATTCATGAACCACCAGACATATTCCTCTACTGATGATGTCCAGTTGGCTCGAATAAGACTGACAGAACCAGCAGCCACAAAGAGATTATCCTGAGGGCAACAGCATTGGATGCACAGACAGTGAGTCCTTAATATCAAAAACCTGAGTTTTGGTTTTTGAGTGTCATGCTTTACTGTCAAAAACAAAATCAACTACAACCGGTGCATGACATTATTTTCGATTTGATATCAGGTGTGAGTAACGACATCACTGGTTTTTCAATAAATTGCCTGCTAAAAACATTTAAGAACCGATTTTCTTCCAAAGTTCTGTGTGTTGGAGAAACATATCATTTTGCCTTTGATAAATGTAATGATTTGCTTGTATTCTAGTGCATATTAACAGATATATTAAATATGAAATTTATTGATCCTTGGGGGGAAATTTTCTTTATGCCTCCCCAACTTGCTCTTTGTAGAGTAAGCTGTCTGCAATGGGCTGCCACCTGTTATGGCTCCCAGGGAGCTGGGGGTTGAGGGTCTTACTCAAGGACCCACAGATGTGCTGAAGCTGGATTTGAACTAATAACCTTCTGATCACAGGCTTAGCCCACTGAGTCACACGCTGCCCCCAGTTTAATGGACGTGTTTATTCCCAATGATACAGAGGATGGGTTAACAGGTCCCAGCCAGTATTTTACTGTCTGTGGAATGCTGACAGTTGGTTAATTTCCCAAATCAAACTATATTTTTTCAAGTCACACCTGTTTTCATGACCTCCATCACACATTCTTGCACCACTAACACCAATCAATCCCCCCGGTCAACAAGTTTAACCGATCATCAAAAGGTTGGGAACCCTTAGCATAGAGTCTGTAACAATTTATCTGGTTTTGAACTAGAAATTATCAAGAAGAAGAAGCTCATCTGTTTCCGAAAGTAATTCAGGAAAAATGTGAATGATCATAATAATTAATCACGCTATTCTATATTAAGTTTACATTGGCATTGTGTTACACATTCAGTGTATATTGATATATGTATGCTGTCATGCAAAGTAAGGTCTTTGAATACCACCCTTGTTCAGCAATTTAATATTAAAATACCAATGCTAATCTCTTAGTATCCTCCCTGAATTCATCTAGAAAATGAAATCCTAATAAGTAGAACCATCTGAAACTAAGAGCAGTAAATCACACATCGAGCCACAGACGGCTGTTGGTATTTAGGTATTAGTTGCTGGGACTGATATAATTTTGAAATCTAATGTAATTGCTTCTGCCAAGTAGCCGCTGAACATAATGACTGTGGTCTCTGATGCATTGCAGGTCACCACACTCAACCCTGGGAAATGCAGGTAAAAAACACAGTACAATGTCATAGATTCCCTGCAGGTAAACAGCCAGGGCTGTCTGAAGAGGGTGAAGTGTCACCCATCATGCCATGAATATGATATCGTCTTATCTCGAGTGGTAATCATGTACCCCCAGACAGAATAACACACCTGTACCTCCTTTGCAAACAAGTGGTAGAGGGGTTTTATTTCTTGGAAGCGAGGGTCAGGTGACCGGGATTTGGCATGTTGATTAATTCCACCTGACCCTTCTTCCCTGTGACGGGTATAAATTGGCATAGGAGATGCCATAGTCGGCCCAATCCGCCCAGCATAAACTTTCCACTCCCTCTCCTGTCTTTTTGGTTTTCTTGTCATGTTTACTCATTTGCTGTCTGTCCTGTTCCAGTCCAACCCAGTTTCCTGAAAAGGACACGATTTCCCAAAATAAACTTCCCATTTTCATCCCCAGCTACGTGTCATATGGTTTTGTTTTCCGTTCTGTCCTGAGACTGGTTCCCAGCATGCATTGGCATAAATCCTGTAAGCTGACAACCACTTAATACAGCATGAAGATAGTTTAGGGACTACGTGCGCCGTTAAAATGGTGAAGGCATCTCAAGAATGCACTGCTTATGCTGTCAGACTCTCTGAACCGAGGCTGCAGGACACGGCCCTTTTTTCTAACAGCTCCCACTCCAAGAACAATAAAAGCAACACCAATCCTGCACAGCACAGATTGCGAGGACACAGCATGAATAATCTGCCGATGAAAGCCAAGAAAAAAAAAACCCTGTCAATGCGTCACAATTTCCTTCTGACAGAAGTCTCTTACATATACAAATATTGTTCGCTTTTCGAGCAGATTGGTATTATTAATTAAGCCTAAATCACAATGCTACCTGCACACCTAATTAAGTAATATTATTTTAAAATATATTAAAATATCCCTCAGATTTCCACAGTAATTACCGAGGAAACTTATATTGCATTTTCATAACTAGAGTGTGAAATAGTTTAAAAATAGTTTTAAGACACAATTCACACAATTCCAAAAATAGTATTTCAGTGGATCACATCACACACACAATTGCTCATGCATCAATAAGCATGACTAATCTCCTAGCTGACACGTGGCTTCCACAATGACGCTGTTAAGTGCTTGGTGACAGTAGCGTAAGCCTCTGTCAAAACAAGCGTCTTCTGCAATGTCTATTTTTTGAAAAAAGGCTTCTGTCTCTAAAGTAAAAACCAGGTCACATACAGCACCAATTTTCCATGACAGATTTCTGAGAAGTTCCCAAAGTGTATACAGTTATCTGCTGTTCACTTGGCATCTGAGAGATCGTGCAAAAAGTTTGAGGCACGGCAGAGGCTACATGTGTAGGTCTGCTTTGACCGGACTGAGTGATGATTTTGGCTTGAATGATGGCAAAATCAGTTCTTCAAACTTTTGTGTTCTTTTCTTATTTCCTCCCTATTTTCAGTCACTAATCTGCATTTGGCCTCCAGAGGAAATTCTTCGTCATCAAGACATCAGCAAGAGGTTTAGCCTATGAGCTTCACTCTTCATTTTCAGAGTTGCTGCTGTCAATTAAAGATATTTCGCAAAGCCTGAGAGAACCATGTGACATCCATTCTGATTTCAATAGTAAACAAACAGACAAATTTTTTCATTCTCCCTTAAGCTCTGCAGCTATGTCGTGAAAGGGGAGGCAATCTATAACAACAATAATTCTTGTTTAAACTCGAATGGATTTTCATCAGTATAAAATGCTGAACTAACTCCATCCTCAAGGACTGAGATCAGTGAAGCTGGCTTGTCGGTTACAGTGATGACTTGTGCAAGGCAAATATTAATTAGAGCTTAGATCGAAAGGGAATATGAAAGCTCACACCCTATCCGTCTGTGCTGGAATGAAGCTCAGATCATTCTGGTGACCTGGAACCTTTTGCATTATCTCTATCCTTTGCATCTTCTTTGTGTTGATTCCACTAACTCTTCCTCTGTTTCTCTCAGTCCATCTGTCTTTTCCTATCTCTGGAAAACTAGTGAATGGAGCGTGAAATTCCGACTTCCCATGAGGGAACCTGGACTGTGAGGAATTCAAAAGATTTACACCCAAGACAAATATACCTCAGTGACAGGCTAAGTAAAAATCAAGATAGGTACAAACTAAAGAGAATGATATTTAACACAAGACCCGTCTACAGAAAATACACAAAAACCCAAGCTACACAAAATTAACCAGAAGGTAAGCAATATGACGCAACTGAAGTCTAGGAGAGGGCTTAGACTAAACTACTCCTATCAGTCATTGTAGAGGGGAGACCCATCTCTTAGATCAAAGGAGTAAAATAGGCCACTTCATGACAATAATCATTGACATACGTCAATGAGTTTGCCAGTTACAGCTATATATCAATATACGTTATACTGAATGTGTAACGCAAAACTGATGCTGAGTAGAATACGAACACAGAACTCAAGATATTGGTTTGGCATCAAGAACCTTTGGTGAGACAAGGAAGGTCACTTCACCAACTAACTTTACAGCAGATGACTGCTGTTAAACTGTTATTTGTTAATGTGCACAAAAGGAACACTGAGAAAAAGAAAAGAAAGAATAGAATTTTATGTTATTTTTTTACACCCCCCCATACAGTCCCCTAATGAGCCAGGCTGTTTCATTTAATTTTTAAGATGTCCTTAAGTTCATTTTCTGGGTCTTGTTTTATGGTTTTCCTGTTTTCTCAAAAAACATTCCTCCTGTAGTTATTCAAGGATATTATATACTTTTCACATAATTACATGATTTTTTTTTTTATTTCCTAAGCGACCCTGCAGCAATCATGCAGGATGACTAAACACTGCCTGATATTTAAAAGATCAAAAGTAAAGAGTTTGTATTTGGTGCAACCAGCATTGTTTCTACCGTGACTCTTCTAGACTTTTAGACTTGAGAGATCTCTTTATAGGAAAGTCGCAACACTGGCTACCTAATACCATTTCACAGCACCTGGGAGTTCAAATATATAGCAATACAATTGCAGGTGTTCTGTGTAAAGTCATCACCAGCAGAAGGTGCTGTGGAAGATCAGAAAGCAAATTACAGGGGGTTTGGCAAGCAATTCTGAAAATGTGTGAAACAGCAGAAGAGAAACAAAAAACATAAAATGGTTTTTTCTTCCGAAACCCCTAATGATGAGACAGTGTTTTATGTGTTAAATCCCTAACAAGTACACAGAAAGTTAATGATAACTTTCATATAAATGGAAACCAAAAAAACAATTTCTTTCAAGATATCAAGGTTTTTAGGATGTATTTTTTTTTACATTTGAAATCAAGTTCTTATCACTAATACATCATTTGACATGAAGAAATGCTAGATTTAATCTGTAATCTTAAAAAATATTACAAGTGGATTTCTGGTCAACTGTTTTGAGTAGCAATTTATTATTATATGAACCTTTGTCGATTATGGGGGGGCCTGTGAATCCCTCTGTCTTGTGTTCGAGTTCCGCTTCCTCTTTTTTTGTATTTTGTTCCTAGGGTGTCTTTTGTATCAGTTTTAGTATCAGTTTTTTCCTGTGATTTTGTATTCAGTTTTTGGTATTCTTGCTTTGAGCCATAGTTGTGTTTATTGGTCTTTGTTATTCCCAGTGCTGAATTCTGTTTTTTGCTGTTTCTTGGGGGATATTCCATGAAAGTAGCTAAAGAAAGTCAGACTTTCCCGAAAAAGTCAGACTCAAACTGAATGATAGATCGATCAAATGAGTCGGAAAGCATGTAAAATGAGAGCAGTATTTTTTCCGCTGCATAACAATCGCTGCTGATGGAGCTGTATGAAAAATGCATAGATGTAATCGCTATAAAAGGCAATACTGTGGTCATAAACACAGCCAGGGAGTTGGCTTGGCAAAGAATTGCAGACAGACTAAATGTGTAAGTTACGTAAATGTTACAAGTGTCCAATACAGTGGCATGGTGGTACAGTGGTTTATGCTGTCGCCTTACACCCTGAAAGTTCCTGGTTCGATCCCCAGAGCCAATGAGGAACCTTCTGTGTTGAGTTCATATGCCATTCTTACTGTATAATACTATTCTGTATTGTTTTATCTCCGTAAAATACTTTCAGTCGCATCCATTTGAAATGTTCTTCACAAATAAGCGTATCTTGTCTTTGCTATTTTACTAATAAACTTTCAAAGTACACAGTGACTAAACAAAATATAAAAATATCTTCCTGTTCATATTATTTTAATAGATTTTTTTTTCAGTTTCACTCATTGCATTTCATGTTTGACCTTTCTAATATGAATACGCTTTTACTTGAATTATTTTGGAATTAATTAGAATGCTGAGACGCGATTTTTTTATAGGCTTCATTATATTTATCACACGACATTAGTAGTGAGATCATTGAATTTTGTCCGACTGAACAATCTTTTGGGAATCTGTTCCCACACGTCGGACGTTTTTTGAGCCAACGCTTAACTAAACAAGACAGTTAACCTGGTTCGGAGCAGACTTGTTCACTCATATAAGTTACCATCGTAACTCAGCAGGGATTCATTTAAGACACATTGATGTAACGGAACTCCGACTTAAATGAGCCAGACTTGTTGAAATAAGTCAGACTTTCCCTTAATCCTGCTTCGTTTAATATCCCCTTGGTTAATTCTTAGTTTCCCAGTTTAGTTCCTTGAGTTAATTTTTTGTTTCACTGGTGACCTGTTTTCCCAACCCTTGGTGATTAATCTCACCTGCCCCTTGTTAGTCTTGTTAGCTCTTGTTAGCTCTTATTTATGTTCCTGCTCAGCTCAGTTCCCCAGTGGTTCGTTGTGATTGTTGGATGTATAATAGTTGAATGTTCTGTTGTTTGTAATCTGCCTGCCTGCCTCTTGTTGCTATAATCCATTTGTACTTAGTCTTTGTTTATCTCTTTTTAGTTTTGACCCCTCGTGGTCCTTTTTCTTCTGTAGTGTTTCTAGTGTTTTCAGGTTGCTAATAAACCTCTGTTTCCCTG
Source organism: Isichthys henryi (assembly GCA_026776945.1). Lineage (NCBI taxonomy): Eukaryota > Metazoa > Chordata > Actinopteri > Osteoglossiformes > Mormyridae > Isichthys > Isichthys henryi. The sequence goes on from JAODJX010000109.1 coordinate 7,962,206, forward strand.
CAAGCCGCAAGTGGGTCGTCCACCTTCCTATCTGCCTGCAGCATGCCTCGGCCAGGCGCCAAACCTGCCCTGATCCTTAACAATGACAAAGTGATAGAGGAGGGTGGGCATTGTCTCTTCTTCTGCTTCATTCCCAACTCTAGCTCCTGAGTGGCTTCATTATTCTGTCGAAGGAGACTGGCTCAAGCTACAGGCCAGACATCACCTCCGCACCCCGCATGTACCCAGTCACTGTCTCTCCGCACCATCTACAGACACACAAGCAGCAGCTGGCTTTTGGTCAGCAATGTGCTGTAGATTAAATGACAGAATGGGAAGATTAAAAGCAGAAGGTTAAAGGGGTCTACGGTCGCCATTAGGAAGACGCTTGCGCGAATCCATCCTGTCATATGTACATTATTAGATCCATTGCAAGTTGTGATGGGCTGTAATACAGAACAGATCATTTTACAGTCCTGTATTCAGCTATGCACGTTACAGTTGATATACAGACAGTAACCCTTTGAACTCTTATGAATATTCACCTGTTTCTGTATATGTAACTGTAATTCAGACATTACTGTTGTCATTTTACATCGACTACAGACTTTATTACTGTAGGTTCACTGATGGCCGTAAGAAAACATCAGGACATGTTCCATGCTTATTTCACGTTGCAGTATAGCTACTGGCAGACAGTAGGGGCTCTATTTGAATAAAGCGTAAGGCGGAACTAACAGTTATGGGTGTGTCCAAATCAATTTTCCTTTTGTGATGGTGGAAAAACTAGACTTTGTGGCAGCGCAAGGCGGAAAAGGGGTTGTCCTAACTCTCAATTTATTAATAGGCATGTTTTGGGTGTAACATGTAATAAACCAATCGGAATGGTGCGTCAATTAACGTTTAAAAGGCAGCGGCGCGTGATCTTCTGCGGAACGCTATTACGTCGGCCGCTTTCCAGCAGCCAAATTGCTTTTTGGCCAAGGTAATGGACGTGCTTGTGTGCGAAGTGAAAAGGCGCAAGCCCATCATTACGGGAGCAAATCTAGTCCACCTAAGCCTTTCGGGGTAAAGCAGGCGTGCGATGGGGTAGCAGCGAGTGTGTGCTCGTTTTCTGGCATCGCTACATCACCCATGCAGTGCCGAAAGTGGTATAATGATGTCAGAAGATGGGAAAGATGGAAGTACGCTGCTGAACGAGAGTAGCTGGGATTGGAGACTAAAGTATGCTTATGTGTTTTTTTTTTTATTTGAATATAAAGAAATAAGAAATATTTGAAAATAAGAAATAAAAGTGCAAGTGCTGTTCAAAAACAACCTACCATTTTTAGGTGTTTTAAGCAATCCAAATGTCCTTTCAATTGCAGCACGTGCATAATTCTGATAAAGAACTCGAACAATTTTTTAGAGTTTACAGTTACAGTTTGTTTATATATAAAACACCACTCATCTGAGCGGAAATCAGGGACAAAATAATTAGCTGTTTTGACGAAGTGCGCGGATGCGTGAAAACGAGCTGTGCGCCAGTATGAAACTAGCAAAACCACTTTGCACATGTTTGCCGCACTGGTTCGCGCAGAGAAGAATATAACCCTAGGAGTCACGTTCTACATTCGTATACGCAAATCAGTGTTTGACTCTTACATTGAGTGATGAGAAGGACTATTTATCCTTCATATGTGTTCTTCCTTATATTAAAACTGTACTTCTGCATTAAATCCATTATTTAAATTCCAAAGATGCTTGTGAACATTCAAATAATACTGTTAAAAATTCCCATAATAATATAAGGCATGATAATCAACAATCAGGTTTTATACCTGTTAATCCACATCTACTTCTTGTGTGTTTACTTGCCCATTATTCTATTTATTTTATTGTTTAGGTATTTCATTTTTATTTATGTTGTTGTTAACTACGGAAGGGCAGGAAAGCTACTGCATCACGTTTTTAAATGATACATTTTTATGGCTTTATACTGAAAAATGACAGATCAACTCCAAGGAGTGCTAAAAATCTGTATTTCTTGCTAACACCTGATAGTCTTGATTGGATCAACTGTGAAAGGCTTAAAAATCCAAGGGCACTACCTATTGCATACTCTAGAACAGAAGGAAATGGAAAATAGAAAATGAATGACAACCCAGCCAGGACTGGGCACACATAAAATAAGATAAAATATCTTACCGATGCCATAAAAGCTGGGCATTGATTCTTAGCTTTAGTGCCTATACACTGTGCACAAGTACAATATGAAATTAAATTAATGATTTCAGGAAAAAAGTGCTTCCAACAGCACATATTAACCAAAAATTGAACATTTTCCCCATTAACCTATTCTCATTCCTGAGTAACGTGCTTCCTTTTAAAGTGCTTCTCTACAAAACATCGGGCTTTGCATAGGCCATAGTCACCCCCTACAGTGGCTTGAACGGGATGCCATTAAGTGTGAGACCGAAAGAAATCCAATAAACAGAAGGTCCCAGACACAAATTCAGACGCACGCGTGGTGAATTGTAAGTGACACTGTCTGCTCCTGTAATTTGCAGCTCTCAATGGTCACTGGGGCTTTCAAATGAAATTCTCCATTTCTGAAGTTTCATTTGGACGCGCTGTACTTGTGGTTATTATGGCAGCAGCAGACACATTTCTCAGAGCACATTTACAGTGCATGAGTCTACCAGCAGTAGCAGACAGTGCTGTCAGTCGCAGCTCATCCAGAGCCTGTGCCTCTGGGAGGGAAAAATCAGAGCGATTAGCACCACAGAAAACCCTCTTGCAGGGAAAATCACATGAAACAATTGATAGAAAAAATATATATATTTTTCATATTTTTATTGGGCCGATTTGCTGGTTACAATGGTTCCCTCACACCTCTGAGCCTGAAGTCTGTGTCTCTGACATGGCTCCTGCGATGTGTGTGTGTCCTGCGATGGGTTGGCATCCCGTGCTGGATCTATTCCCTGCCTTGCACCAGTAGCTTCTGAGGTTGGTCATCCTGCATAGGACAAGTGCTTAAGGAGAATGGATGGATATTTTTATTGAAATAAATGACAAAACGACACAGAAACCTGTTAAGAATAAAATGAAAAACGTTTGTATAAAATAACCATGGAAGCTTTATACTGCAGTCAGAATGTTTCACACTCCCCTTGCTGATTGATATTTTTATTTTTGTGAGCATATATAATATTTAAATGCACTGCTTGCTTTACATTCGACATCACTATATATGATAATTCTTAAGTATACCACTTGTGTCTTCTTGTGGATTCTGATAAAATGGCAAAGGGCAGCACAGTCTTCTGTTTGTATCCAGTATACCTCTGCTTAACAGAATCAACCGCAGTCATTCATCATTAGCACAGCCATTCATCATTACCACAGTCATTCATCATTTACCGGAATAAAGACCAACAGCTGTAACCAGCACCATCAAGACCTGCTTGTATTTTGTTGTAAAGGCTCAGTACATCAGGGGCAGCTTGCGTATGGTTCTAAATTTTCAGTGCGAGGGTTAGTTTGCCAAATGAATCATATTGTATATAAGATCTGCCAGATTACCACATTATGCATTGTTATATCAATAAATAACCTGACACGCTCTGTTTAATCCAGATGGAGAGAGTATTGCCCAGTGTGCTACTGCGGAACGTGGAGAAGAAGTGGACGTTTTTTATGAGGGGTGATATCTGCACACAAGCCACCACCATGGGCGCTGTTAGGTCCGGTCACTTGTGGCTATAGCCCTGGGTATTTTAAGCAAAGCCCCGAGTATTTTAGCCCCGATGCCGATCTTCCCTCAAAAACAAAAAAAGTCAAGCTCCAGGTAAACCTGACTTTGCCCCTGATCTTTACAATAGCTAGTTGCGTAAAATATGGTTGCCTTGTATCGATTAGGAGAGTGAGCACTGGTCTGGTCTCATGGCGTTTATGCACTGTGCATTTAAATTAGAAGGCGCAAAGATGTGTTGTATGTGTGGGATTGTGAGAATGCCACGGTAAAGTCATCCCATTCCAATCAAGTCTGATGGATCTGTTCACTGTCTGAAGAACCTGACATGCCACAACTGCATGGCTACTTTATTTTGAGTGTACAGTATTGAGGACATCTGTATCAGCCGCTACATTTACCGGGCCATTCCCTTGAAGGCAATGCGAGGCTCTGCATGCATTTCATGCGGCTGCTCATCGCTACACATCTCAGACCAAAAACAGGGAAATAATCCAATCATAAACCATTTTCTTCAGCCATCCTCTAAGCATTGAAAGAGTTTTATCTGTATTTCCAGGTGATCTATGCTAATCTTCTTCTGAAACCTGTCAATACCATTATTTATGCTTGGAGTAAATTGTGAAATCGTTTGTCTGTCAACTACTCCCTGAGCATCAACACACTCATAACAAATAATAATGCATACATAAAGCATTATAAACATGCCTATAAATATCAATCAAATGGCAAAACACATTATACCGTACTTATGCATTATGCATTATGCCTTATGAAACTCCCATCTATAAAGCACTATAGATACCTTCATAATGCATTATAATGGATTAGTAGGATACTTTGTACTCCATTATAGAAGTATCTATAGTGCATTATAGATGAGAGCTTCATATGGCAGTCATAATGCATAATAAGCACGGCTATAATGTGTCATGCCTTTTTATAAATATTTATAGCCATGTTTATAATTAATGTGTTTATAAATGACTAAAAACTTCCTTAAATAAAGTGTTACCGAAACTTCACTACAAATTTACATTTCCATTTGCAACATGAACATCTCGCAATTAAACCACCTGGAATGGCTAAGATCATTCAGAGAGTGGATTCTCGGAATGATTAACTGTATGCAAAAAGACCTGCTTCTAGTTGTTTATTGTTTAATGACTCCAGACTATTAATCTGTAGTTAACATTTACAACCACACAAACAGCATAAAATATAAATCAGGGGAAAACAACTGAGGCCTCAGCGGTTCCCCAGGCGAGGTCGGCTCCCTTGAACCTGCAAATAACCATGGAAGCAGCACAGCTCTACACTCCGGCAAGGCAGGCAAGATGAAACACTCAGCTCCCAGCCGTCTTCCTATCTGCATTTTCCCAGGCTTCTCTGTAGAATCTCCTGGAACAATTAAGATGCCTCTGCTGACCTAATCTCTAGCACTGCCCTAGGACCATTTTCATGTTTTCATGTATTTTGTCAGACTGGCATGAATGTGCACCCATTGTACTCAAGTAGTTGAATCAACACTTTTGGGTTTGCAATCAGTGAAAGCAATGGACCATTGTGTTCCCATAATGTTATGGATATTGGGGTTTTTGTTTCTCCTGGTTTCAGGCCCAATGTTATTGCTCAGTCTTCAGAGGTTTAGAAGTGCTGCTCCGGGGGAGGTGATGAGGCGACCGGGGGAGGGTGGGGGGGGGGGGTTCCCTCTCTGGCACTTCACTCTGCTCTCACAGTGTAATCTTGACTGTGCTGTAGGTAATTAATTATCTTCTTCAGATGTTCTGATGTTGATCATGTAACTTAATGCAAAAATTTTTATTGTAATTCACAAAAATTACAAAATGATTGAAGATAAACCATTTTCCAATACATTATGCGGTTCATGGAAAGGCTTGATGGTATAGTATGTAGCACTACTGCCTCACAATTCCATGACTGGGTTTGAACACAACCCTTGCTTTGTAAGTGTGGAATTTACATGTTCTTTTTGGATTCCTCGCATATTCCATTCTGCTTAGCTGCATAAATGTTTCAGAATTGTGGATTCCCTTTCCTGTAGTGGAGGGCTGGCCAACCTTGTCCAGAAAGGGCCGGTGTGTATGCAGGTTTTTGCTACTAATTAGAGGACTGATTGGCTGAACCTGGGTTTGAACAGCCGACCTGAAGGTTATCCCACAAACCTGCATACACACTTTGCGAATAAGACTGGCCACCCCTGCAGCAGTGCTTAAAGCTTGCATCAGCCTAGAGTCATAGACAGCAACAAGAATTTCCCCTTTCAGAGGAAGTACAGCATGCTGCTTCTGGGCAGTTTCTTAATTCCATCCATCCATGTTCTATACCCACTTGTCCTATGCAGGGTCCCAGGGGTCCATCATGTTCACCTACAGTACAGGCACTTTGGTAACTCCAATTCATCTTAGCAAATTTTTGGATTGTGGGGGGAAACCAGAGTACCTGGAGGAAACCCCATGACGACACAGGAAGAACATGCAAACTGTATACACATGGAGCCATGATGGACACATGAGGCCGGTTCCCAAACCTGACAGTGCTAACCACTGTACCACCACACCATTCCTGCTTCTTAGTTCATTTTCATAAATGTGGTCTTCTAATCATGTAAAACATGAGGTCCGATGGCTTTCATGTCTATATTGAGAAAACACTTATGCATTTTGTCATATTAAAAATACAATTCATTCAAAATGAAACCTGTCATGTTAAATGCTGATGTTTCCCATACAATTTTATTATTAAATTGTTTGGAACAAACAACATTGCAGCCTTTCACTCAACAAAGATTTCTGCATTAAATTCTTTAATAGAACACAATTACCTTCAAAGCATTACATGCTAGCAAAGTATGATTTCAAACAGGAGCCCTTTTACTATTCATTATACACTTGCCACTTTCTGGTAAGCATTGAATGCAGCATAGACAACACGACAAGCCATTCGTTTCAAACTGAACAGCAAAGAAAGGTCATCACCATTAGTCATCCCTAATTTTTAAACACATGATTAATGGCTAGTCTTTTTTCTTTTCCATGTTTCCACATATGTCTAGAGTGCTTTGAAGAACATAACGTCTGACTAACCTCAAAAAGAACAAGACGCATAAAGCCCTTGCAGATGCCATCTTTGCTTCAAGTCCGAATAACGACAATGGACCATATTGTGAGAAATCTTTAAGTACTCTGACGGTCATTAAATAAGGTCCATTTACAAGCATCAGAAAGCTATTCGGTCCATAAAGTGATCCGGGTGATTAGCAGATTGCTGAAGCATTTCATGAAATATAAATTATGATCTACACCAGTGCTGCCAAAGTGCTAATTATTATGTCTGGAAAACATCTATCACATGTATCAATGCCATTATGCTTTCAATTACTAGCAGTCTTTGATGATACTCCTGAATGAAGAACTGCAGCAAATTGAGAACATAAGTCACAGTTTGAGCCCTAAAGAATCAATATCGTGCTTCCTCTATACAATGAACTCACAACACAACCATTAGAATGCTTGTTAAAACATCAAATATGCTGCCATTCAATGGACTCATGTGGCTAATATGCATTTTAAGATCCCTTTGGTTCTTACTCAATGCACCCAAAAAGAAGACCGGCTCATTGATCATGGGAGTCTAGAACCTCTGAATGGTGATTGAATGGTATCTCATTAGGAGGCAGGACAAATGCAGCGTTCACAGTTCAGTCTGAGACTTTGGGGAAAGGCTTAGATGGTGAGCCGTCTTCTATGTGTAATACTACTCCAGCTTTCCTGCACAAATGTGGCCTTACACAGAGCTGTGCTCACATCAAGCATTCAACCTGTCGTTTGAGACAGTAAACAGAATATGTGAACCTGAATATAACAATTACATCTTGGAAACTATGTAATGAATTAGGCTCACGACCCCACCACAAACAAACCTACTATACTCTTGCAATACTAGTGTAATAAGGGAAATTGCACGTTTAACCAGGTTTAATGTATATAGATTATAGTTTTGTATATTTCATTTAGTTTTTATTTTAGGATTTCATGTTCTGACTGTGTGTATTACCCAAACGGCGAACTCATGGTATCGCTAAACAATCGGCATTTCAGGTAATTCCTATGGGATTTAAAGAGAGCATAGTGGAGAGAGCATGGTCTTACATGAAACACTGACATGAAAAGCAAATGTTATAAAGAATGAGGGCTGAGGTCATCACTATCAGGTCACTCTGTCCAAGGACCCTCTACTGATCAGACAGATAAAAAAGATCCTTTATTCTAGAACATAAAAACACAGGTAGCTGCCTTAGTGCATACTATACACTTCCAGTTGGGAATTCACATTGAAATGTATCCTGGAGACATCTCAAGGCCTTTAATGATTTGTTCACTTTCACAGGATTGGTCAATAATGGAGGACAAATAGAGGACAGTACACAGGGGGAGACTGCAGACACTAATATTGATTAACAATAAGGTCGCCGTTCGTTCATCAGCAACAAAATCATCTAATGAACATCAAGTGTAGGAGACCTGGATGGGTGCATTTCTGAGCTTTACTCAGACCAGTCGTTTCTTCTGATGTACAGGTTCAGGTTCTACCTTGAAAGGAAATCACTCGAAGACAATTCCTCTTCAAAAACATGCTGTATGCTCAGGGATAAACATAACTGTTACACGAGTATGCATTTGCGCTGTTACAACGATCGATCGCTGCACGTATCGCTTTCAAAGGTGAAAGCGTATTTGTGTTATGTGCATCCCTGTGTATGCCCATAATTGGCATAGATGCTTGCAGGTGATGCTTTCCAATATATCAAATGATTTCTGTTGGTGAGACAGACACGGTTTGAGGAAAGATGGAAATGCCACAAGAGAAGTGCTTGTACGTTTAAATATTAATTGCTTGACCCCCCTGGATTGGTTTATCCGCCTAACTGAGAGAATCCCATGGTCAGTTGAACCATCCGAGATACTTTGATCCTGCTCTTGGGGCCAATGAATGGTGAATGCAACATATACTTTCATCCTTTCTACGGAGATGATAAAGCCCTTTTATGTGAAAGCATAGCTCTTAGGCGCCCCTTCGGTGAATAAATTTTTACTAGGGTTCCACTGTTATGTAAAACAGTTTGTTTCTAGTCAAATAACATCCAGCAGTCACCTGACTCAGTGGGAACAGTCACATACACAGGTATCAGTGCTCTGAGACTGCAAAACAAAACACTCCCATTTCACCCCATACCAATTAAATTTCTTTATGCCCCATAGTAAAATGCATTAGGATATAGGAAGACTAGATTTAATTGGGCAGTAGTGGGGTAGAGATTTGGTGATTTAGGAGCAATGGATTTCATTCAGAAATTAGGATGAGCAAGGTAGACTGCCGTCAATTTTACACCATCTTGTTCACATGATTCACAAGAAATATAACAGAGAAAAATAAAAAGTGAGTCATACTTGTAATGTTGAGACATTAAAAGGTTATTTAACACATATTAAAGACAACACATATTCTGAGTAACAACTTTTCGAAATATAACTCTTTGAATACTGTAGTAAACGATCACGCCTTAAGGGAAGCCCTGTCCAGCATGAACTGATGTTTGTGATCCGAGTAAAATTTTCAGCGCACAGGTTTAGAAGGAATACAGTCGACCTTCCACATGGTGGGGGATAGGGGCTCAGCTCCCCCACGATCTGGAAAAAAACGTGTGAAATTCGTTTCCCTTACCAAGCAGAGTGAAAAGATACGAGAAACGCGAGATACTAAGACCTCTGAGAGATCACTGCGAGAGATCACTACGAGAGATCACTGCGAGAGATCACTGCGAGAGATCACTGCGAGAGGCTGCCGTAAAAACGCTTGGCGTCCTCCAAACCAACACTGTACATGTATGTTATGCTTTACTGAGTCACTAAACTTTTAGCGTCTCATCTGCGGCTTCTGCAAAACTCCCAGAAAATTGGCAATTAATTTCTTATGCCTTACAGAAACCGCGATGGGGAATGTCATGATGCAGAAGGGTCGACTGTAATTCTTGAAAACCTCTAAAAAAAACCTATTAACTACGGGCCTGTAAAGGTTACACAGCCTTTACAATAGCACTGTGGCTCATATAGATTGGGATAAAAGATAATAGAAAAGCTTCTCGGGTATGGATGTCCTACCGAAATATTTCCAAGAAGGGGAAGTAAAATTGGCAGTGGAATAAACAAGGATGTAGGTTTGATGTCAAAGTCGGTAGGGACCAAATCAGTGCTGAACCCCCGACCCCTGTTAACACACACAGTGTCCTCGCAATATTTATAGGGACACGTCCAGATCATCCATACCCACATCTATGCCCGTGGAAATAAATCTAAAACAAAATCTATGGCTCAGGAGGCCTCTCCAGTTTTGATTGGGTCTGACTGACTCCACCTTCAGGAAGACCCTGGAACACAGAGCAAAGTAGAAGTGCACACCATGAGCGGACAAATTCTTACTAGAAAGGCAGACCACATAAGCTTGTGTCAAACCTCCTGTGGCGCCCACATCATTTCTCAAGCAGTTTTCATTGTCATAAATCCAGAAACAGATGGCAAAGTGGGCAAAGCATTTCCTTTATCAAGTCAATACCCACTAAAAACTACAGGAAGCTTTTGGTTGTGGTCATTACCATTGAAGACAACACGTACAGAGTGAGTTTTCACAAGTGGAGATTAGCTGCTGAATGTTTCCTTTGCGAAATGCATAGAACTGTGCTCATTCCAGTTCATTTAATCTAATATTAAGTTGAAAAGTTGTTGAAATTCAGTGTCTGAAATAAGCAAATAAAGACTCAAATAGAGTATAATTACATTTCATAATACTTTGCAAGTCACATTAATTTTAAATGTGAGAAAACTATAAATGATTGGGATTTTCTGAGGAGATTATAATAGATTATTTGATACAATGCAGAACTATGTGATGTACAAAAAGTGTAATTTCATATATTACGTCTTAAAAATATTTTTAGAATATAATAAATTTTCCCCTATTTGCTTTTTGTTTCTTTTTAAATAAATTCCACTTGGCTACAACTAGGTCCTCTATATTTTGCAGTTGAAGATTTTATAAGATGAAAATATATATTTTTCAATTATACGTGGCACTTTTCTTCCTGAGATTCTTTCCACACCTGTCAACCGCGACCCAAAAAAATCTAGAGTAACAGAAACAAGATCTCTGGTTAACCAGAGGACTCAGTCGTACACAATACCACAGCAGCATGGCCACCCCCCCCCGGGGGCACACTCGTCACCGTATTCTCAAAGACCCCTTAGCTGCCCCACTAACATCCAAAGGCAACAACCAATAAACTGTGCTCATCTTTCGGACACCTGTCAAATATGGACGTGTCTGCTTTATAGCGTGGAACTCTCATTAAAAGTCACTCCTTGGCGAGCCAAGCAGCTCAGCTGAATTTCCACAAACAGCTCCTTTTAAGTTTCTAAGTAGGTCAAGGGAAGTAGGCCGTCGGTGAGGCCTGGGAGACCCGAAAAGCCACTGATTTCTCTGGCGAGGACCAGTGTCCTATTTCTGAGACAGACCAGACCTGTGCAGCATGAATATATCGAGTGACACAGCAACAAAGTGATGTTCCACATGTCCACCACCAGCACCAATATAGAGCCATCTACAGATGGTTTGCAGTACCGGGGTACTAACAGAGTTGGCATGGGGGAGTGAGCAAGCAGGTCCTGTTTTCTGGTGAAGAAAATGTGGTTTTCTGTAGGACAGCAGGAACACTAAGTTTTGCCTCACTGCCCCTCTGGATTCGCTCTTCCTATCCTGGGCTCCAACCTCCAGTTTGAGCTTAGATGGGGGCACTGGGTGATTAACAGTGTCAAGGTGCAATAGTCTCATACTTCCTTGAAGTAGAGTCTCCAAATGACAGGCAGTCCCAAAAGAGACATAGACAACACAGGAACGTTCTCTTTTATCACATCAGCCAAGAAACAGCAGCCGTTTTTTAACAGTAGCAAAGGTCTAGTGAGTGTATTGTGCCTAATAACATCCATCCATCCATTTTCCAAACCGCTTATCCTACTGGGTTGCGGGGGGTCCAGAGCCTATCCCGGAAGTAATGGGCACGAGGCAGGGAACAACCCAGGATGGGGGGCCAGCCCATTGCAGGGCACACTCACACACCATACACTCAC
>JAODJX010000109.1:7977633-7992442 GCA_026776945.1 Isichthys henryi
TTCCGGGATAGGCTCCGGACCCCCCCGCGACCCAGTAAGGATAAGCGGTTTGGAAAATGGATGGATGGATGGATGGAACCCCGATCCATTAAAATGGCACTCAATAATATTCTAATGTTATTCCAACACTCAACGTTTGGCTTGGTGTGCTTCCTCTCCTTACTCCTTACCTGATTTCAGCAGGTTCATCACACATGAGCCCTCCAATAAACATCTGTGTATTTCCCACTGCGTACAAATCTGGGGGACTTCCTGTACATTTTCATTTCATTACTTTTAGTGATACCTCACGAGTGACTTCTTCATTTTCTCAGCTGTGCTCTAATTGCATTTCACCGAGATACCCTCCCTACCCAAGAGATATCTGGGATGTCTGTAATCCTCAGTCTTCTCAAGACAACCTTTCAATGCAGGGATATATTAAACGACTTCCGTCACGGGCTGACTGCTGCTCGGCTCAGATTTAGTGAGTCATGGGAGCAAACGACGCCTTTAAAGTGATGATCAGAGACCGATTCTGCTCACATTCACCCACATGGCTGGATGGCACCCTGTTGGATAAATATAGCTTCCCTAATCTTTAATTTCTTACAATTCAGTTTAATTAATGTCAGCTCAATAGCAGAACCCCCCCCCAACATCGTGTCCACCTGTGTGAAACACAGCAGGTTAGGAGAATGGACTAAAACAAAGCAGTATGACAAGTGAATAAAAGAAGGTAGCTTGAAGTTACGCTCTCTCCTTCTGCGGTACAATCAGGAACACATGAAACCAAGCAATTACTTTATCTTAAATCTGCTATTTTCACTCCACTGTTGTTGCCAGCTCCGTATAAAATACAGTTGAATGCCCTTGACTCCATGATGATTTCCCTACAGGTGTGGGCTACTACTGATGTGCTCCAGGCATCGTTTTGCAGGAAATGGGTTGCCAGATACCTGGCAGGAAAGAGCTGCATGTATGTGATAGGCCTACCGGGGGCATTTTCACAGAATTTACACTTACAGACCTACCCAGGGACACAATTCCCAGTTATTCAATTACATAACACTGCCATCGAATGGTTCCAGTGGGGGCTGTTCCAATGTGTGAAGGCTGCCTTTAGAGGTTAAGTTGCTTGGAAGCCTTAGTCAAAAAATACAGTTAATAACATTAGTTGGTCCAAAACTAATGGATTTCTTTCCATTTTAATTTTTTTTTTAATAAAATCTGTCACACTGCAAAAGCAATACACTGTGATAGAAATCCCGAACAGCTAGACAGCATGTACATGGTTGCAGAAGTGGACAAGATGGACTGTATATAGAGCACTGCAGTTATTCCCTGACAAGAAGAGATCCCTCATTTCTCAAACCTGCTCAGCGTCTCTCCCAGTTTTCTTGGCACCAGCTCACTGAATAACGTTTCTACAAAGCCAACGAGCGAGCCCACAGGTCCCCAAACACCCCTGCCATTCAAGCAGAGTCATTCATTAACACTTTACGTAAGGGACCACAAATAGTTAGCAGTAACTCATTACAAATCATGAACAAATTCAGTGGCTACTTCAAATAAAAAATGCATCATGATTCATTAATGATGAACAGACCTGAAATCAGTATTTCATTTGTGTTATTCATTACTTCAGTAGTTCACAAAGATTTACCGAAATAACAGATAAAGTCACAAATATCGTAACTGTGTGGAATAACAGACGGATCACGATTAATTGATGCAAATATATGGGATCGGTATTTCACATTGTTATTCATTATTTGTTTCTTTACTAGTTCACTCTGCAGCTCACAAAAGATTTTGGGCCCTATTTTAATGATCGAAAGCTCATGGTCGGAAATGTAGAGCGCGGGCACTTTTAGGACAGGGCCAACCCACCTTTGCTGATTTAATGGTGGAAAAATACCAGGCACGTAGTTTAAAAGGGTTATACTAAGTGTCGTAATCAGTTATGGGTGTGTTTGGGGTATAGCATGAATATATCATATATCAGAATAACATCTATCAGAATGTCATTTCCCATTCCCTTTAAGAGCCAGGAGTGCTTCCACCTTGACTGATCGCTATTATAAAGGAGGATTTGCCAGGTAGTAGAAGTGCTTCTCTGTAGAAGAAATAGATCTGTCGGTGCGTTAAGTGAAAGTGTGTGAGCAGACCATCTATGGTAACACCAGGATTTCACCAAAATAGCGGTCTGCATTCCGGAGGGACTCGCGTCAATGGAGTGCGGAGCGGGACAGATTTTCATTTTTGGTTATTTTATCAAACTATTACGTTCGTGAATAGAAAATCCAATAAAATTTTCACTGAATAAAAGAAAAACAGGCTACTATGCCTAATTTGGGCTTTACAAGCTAGTCTATCCTGGAACTTTCAGAAGGATGTTAGCATTTTGAAAGTTCCTTATCACATTCATGAGTGCCCGGCTAATGATGGCTGAGGCAGCACCAGAATCTTTAACGCCCGAGGAAGTAAGTGCCAGCTTGAGGAGAGATGAATATAAAACTATATGACTATTTAATGTCAAACTAAGTAAGGGGAAATAAGATATTTGGCAGTGATTTTCATTGTAAGTGAGCACAGTGTGAACCCCTTGCATTTTGCCTGTTGTGACAAATGCAGCAAAGTGCTGTCATACACTGAGCACAGGTCTGGCACTTTAGGGCCAAGTATGTTCGGTTTCGATGGGCCAAATGACACTGACTTTCACTGCAAGTGCAAGCAAATCAAAAGCGACTACTGTACTAATAACTGAAGCAACACCCAAATGCGTGGATTTAGTTTGTGCAGATCTACAACCTGTTATTGCAAACATTGTTGCAGATGAAATATGCCTATATGTATTAACTGCCTACTGTTATGTGAGAAATGTAGCCTTTTTTAACTGTTAAAAGTTTAATGTAGCCTATTTGTTGAGGCTACAGAATGGGTGGTCATACAAAAGATGTCAGTCAACCGAGCACTGTCATTGGACGCCACTGAACACCTTTCCAACACATTGATTGTCCACATTTCTGTCCTGCTAGAGCTGCCTTGAGATTTGGAATCTCAGCAAAGACCTTCTTCTGTGAAAGGGGGCTGTGTGGATGAGGACTGGGGTGACCTTCAAGCCGACAGTGGTAGGGAGTGACTGCAGTTAAGTCCGCGGGGGTGGGTGTTGAGAGGATCTATGGCGTCTGTGGGAGCCCGTGTTGTGGTTCTATGCGTCTAGCTATTGTGGAGGAAGTTATATTTGAAAATTATAGTGACGGTTTAACTACACATTCAAATATCAAGTATTTAAAATTCATTACTATTTAAATTTAATTACAGGTTTATTTATAAGTACTATTTATCCCATGGGCGGTCAATCCTATAGGCGACATACAGTAGGGCACCACCTTCTGAGGGGGTGAAGGCTTACCAGCCAGTTTCACTTTGCCTGAAATGGGGGGAATCGTTGGTGATGCTCGTCCAGGGCGCCACATCAACTAGGACCGATACTGATTTATACTGCAGTTTTATGAAGACAGTGACAGTATGTGTTAGCAGGGTTGCTTGGGAAGAGGATACAAAGGCTGCTGTTCCCCAGTCACTCTGTACTGGAGGTTTAGTCAGTGGGAAAATGTCATTCCCATCGGCACAAATCTTCTCCAGCTTCATGCACGGCTTTGATCACAATGAGGCTTGATGACTGCTTTAAAGTTTGACAGTCTTCTCAAGGATCTCCAGGATCTGATATATTCTGGTGGACAAGCAAACCCAGGCTCTGAATAGCAGGATGGACGTGAGCAGGCCTGGGCAAAGGCTTCTTGTATATTTTTCACGTTGCCTTACTGACAAGAAGTCAATCAGCTCAGTCAGCATTACAAAGTATTATGTGGTGTCATGAGATGGTCCACCGGGATTCCCCCATGCATCATGGAGGTCTATGGCAACCAAGGTTTCCTCAAGGTTGAACACAACAAGGGCCAATGGGATGTGAATGCAGTCTCTAATTGCCCTGAACAGGGGGCAGATCTGTCTTCCTGCCATGGCTAAAAGTCTGCACTGAGAAGAACCCTGACCTAAAACCATGCAAATAAAAGTGCGATTCCGTGTTGTATTGGACCGGGGCACTAATAGAGCGTTAGAACAGATATCACGCATTGTAGCAGGATCGACTATATATACAGCTGAGAGTGAAGCTTGGGGTCTGAGCACAGGGTCACTTTTGCGGGGGTCAGGGGCCTCGCAAAAGGGCCCGGCACAGATGTCACTAATCTGCTGAGCATGAGATTTTAATCGATGACCTTCTGATCACAGGCACAGAGGACTAACCTGCTGAGCCACACCCCCTCTAAGTAATGGAATTTATAGCCACCAAAAACCAAAACAAGATGTCAAAACCTGGTCCAGAAACTATAAATTGAGAAGGAATTAAGAAAATGTGTGAAGTGGAAAAGCTACTTCCTTGCTCCTGGGCCAAGGGGCGTGGACTATGGAAGTGCATGAACAAGATGGAACGAAGTCCCAGGATGATGCAGTGCCAGAGACACCAAGGCTTGTCCTCTCTGCCCCCCAGGGCAGCCGTGCTCTCACACTGGCTATTACAGGCATCCCCAGACACTCCCCGAGGTCAGTCAGCAGGCACAACTGTGCCATTTATTGGTTGCTCTTCCATACACATACCTGTTACTTTACTCTTAATACATCCAATACAGTATCCCACAGACAATATATGAAATTAACTTTATAAAACTGCAGCTGCAATTATTGGTTTCTTGAATGAATTAAACTTTAGAAATTTCATTTGGGGATTTAAAAACATCTATTTTACAAAAAATAACAGCCTGTTTCTATTTTTCCCATTTAATATGTATGTGTGTGTGTGTGTGATTTTAGTGAACGTGAGGTTTTTCAGGAACACATTAGCTGTGTGTTGTAGCTCAAAATAAAACGTTTTGCCAAAAGGCATACCGAGACGAATATCTTTTTGGGACGTGCATTGGCATCAGAACATCTTCACTGCATCCATTTCTCTGGAATTTTATCAGAAAACGCTGAGCTGACCACTATTGAAGGTCTGGCCAGGGCTGCTTTTCCATGCTATTTGAGATCAGTCCTATAAGCCATGCTTAGTGCCTGGTCCCTTTTATATTATACTGAGTTATGTGGATTCAGTCATCCTGAGTACAGGTGTCACTGGGATTTTGGGTTCCAATACTTGGGAGGTGACTGGTATGTACAGTATGTCCCCTCAAGGAGGCTGACAGAAACCATACAAAAGCTCAGGGAAAACAGAGGCTTCTAATGTGTTAATAATAAGCCTTAATAATGAGAATAGAGTGATCAGATGACATATGCCTGCGTAGGTCTCTGGTTGGTCAGAAAGCAGCAGATCTGAGGAATGAGCATCATTAGTGACAGATGATTCCAGAATTCTAGGATCCATAACAGAATAACTGAACAGTTTAGGCCTATTTGTTAGCTAATGGGAAATCTAAGTGATGAACAAAGTATGTGCATTACTATTGTGTTAAATCTAATTTCTCAAGCATTGTGCATAGGATTTATATGAATAATCCATACACAGACAGATGGATAGAAAGACAGAGAGATAGAAGTAAGAAGAAAAGAAAATTAACCAAAAGGTGCGATGCGTAAAAACAGCGCATGCAAAAATCTGATAAACGAGGTCAGGAGAGCTGCGCATGGATACGTACAGTATTGTGAAGTTTGACAGTTTTACAATGCAATGTTCAGGGAGACCAACAAAACTTTTTGTTTCCTTTTTGGAACGAGCATGATGATTGGCGATATGCTGATCATTGTCGATTGTTACTTCCTAGAGCAGATCTTTCATTGGACTGAGCACAAAAGGGCTGTGTTAGGGCACTGAGTGAGTCACAGTGCAATACTCCAAACCAGCGGTGGACAGGATGATAGAGATCACGGCGCAAGCAGAGATGAAATGAGAAGCGGGATAAAGCTGAAGTTAAACAACCACTCCAATCATTGTGACATTCACACATAGCTTCTCGGGAATAATCCAACCAGTGTCCCAATCTGGAACAGTCTGAGATGGGCTAAGGACAACTGCCATAAATAGCAGCTTTGCCTTGGATGCCGCTGCTTGTTTTAAACCTGCCAGCGATAGTACGCTGCATATAATAATTCACATTTCACAGCATACTGAAGGACTAACCTGGGTGGCACACACATACAGCAAAAGGAGTACTAATAAAATTGTAGCACTGCCTTAAAAAAACCTTAGGAATAGGTGTGCTACATTTGACATACAGTTGTACCGTGTAAACATCATACTGACTCTAAACAAGATGTGGGTTTCGGAAGATATATTTCGAGCTTGGATAGACATTCCTGGTGCATCTCCAAGATGAACACTGAGGTAGTGAAGTGAGAGGATAAACAGGACACCCGCGATTCTCTTGCAAATGTCATCTGTAAAGAACCCCTAAGCATTGATGCTCTGAGATGAAAGGACCATCCACGCAGAGAGATGAAATGATAAGGCCCTCTGCAACGGTGCTATTTTCATAAAGCTGCACTGGCGTTAGAGAAGCAGACATCCATTTTATCGTTATCAAGCACAGATTATGGGCTGGATCCTAGTGGCAACATTAGGAGGAATGAGCGTGGTGATTGTCAGCCATAAATATTAGTGTCTACTAATGATACGCGACTCATGATTTAAACTGAAAAAAAAACAAATATCGCTTGCTTTTATCGTTTGCCTTTTTTCATGCTTGATAAACAGATGGTCATGGCTGATGAGTTTGATGTATGAAACCCTTGTCTACAGGAAAAACATCCATGCAAAGTGTTTTTTATGGAATATATTAATTGTGACATTTACTACAGAGGTGCCATCCCTGTCCTCAAAGGGAAGGAGTATAATCACCACCACGGTAAGTCTGCAAGGCCACGGACCCGTTAAAGGACTAATCTATTCAATTAGCATTCGCCACCTGTGGGTCTCCCCCTAGGGGGAGCTGCTGGGTCATCAGTTACCTGATAGGCTGATTACAATAGCGGTGTCTCATCTTTCATTTACAAATGAACGGCAACAGTAATTTCTCATTCATGACGAGGTCAAGACTTCAAGCCCCTACATCATTACTGGCTGCACGATTTGGTACCAGAGACCTTCAAAGCTACCAAAAAATCACAAGTGAATCTGCATGATGCCATTGTTCTGAGAGCACAGCAGTGACATAGACCTTTGCCAATGCCTTCTACATGCCGCTTATTTCTTTATTAGTCACTGTTTCATTTTTTGAATGTTTCTGCAGGATACAGGGGAGGGCGGCAATATCGACCTTTACTGCTGGATGCCATGCGGAAACTGGGCTTTTCTAATTAGTCAAAGTCAAACAAGTGAACTTTCATCTATATCAAAAATAACTGACATAAAACATTTCTCTGGTCTGCTGGTTAAGATAAAAGTCATTGCACACTACTTGTGAAATGTTTTACTGCTTGCTCATTTGAATGGTGATGGCAGTATGGAATGAGATAATGAGCAAAACCGTGTCACACAGAATGACGCATTACTTTGGAATTGGGTCTTTCTTTAAAGGGATGATGTGGTTGTATGAAGAGGCACACAATATCAAAAAAATACACAGCACCAAACTCGAGGCCAAGATAAAAGAAATCGAAATTTCTACAATACAGGGCTGGGGCAGGCAATAGGACGTCTGCCAGAGCTGCAGGGAACCAAGCAAACAGGGCACACCAGGCTACAGTCATTATCACGAACCAGGGCAGGTGAAATTAATTATCACTGAAAATCACAGTCACCTGACTGTCTTTCAAGTCGATGCCCCCGTTCACTCTCACAACATGACTTTGTATCGGTAGATTTTTGAAGAAACCTTGACTACATAAAACACAAATATAAACCAATTATTAATTAAGTTTCTTGGAAATCAATCTCATCTTCCACGTTGTTTCTTTGTGCGTTTGTAGTATGCATGCTATCTTCCGTAAAGCAGATAAATCTAGCCGTACCATATTATTGATAAGATGGAGCTGGTTGTCACCAGTTTATGGCTGGTCTCGTCCCACTATCTGTGATCTATGGCCTCGCATGCAAGGCAGAGGAGTGAGAGCTGCCATAATCCCATCCTGCTCTAACCACAGAAGCAGCATGAAGGTGGATTTTACCCTAAACATAAAGCGTCGATGTGCATTGTGCTTGTCGCTCGGTCAAATCTCAGGAAAAATCCTGTTCATTTCCCAGCTATACTTAATTCCTATGCCGCAATCTACTAACATGCTTAAAAAATATCATGAATAAATCCAACATTAGAATAGTCTTGATAACAGTTATATTGCCAGTTCCACCACTGAAGGAGTGGATTGACTGCATGCCAGGTAAGGGATTATTATTGATTTCCTATTTCCTTATTTTCTTTTGTAAATAAAGTAGATGTAGCCAATTGGCCACATAAATTCGACCAATGATTGATTAGCTTGTTACACATTCCCCCAAAACTCAATGTTAAACCAGCTAAAGGGATTGGAAGCCTGACATCCTTGCTATTGCATCTCCATCAAGACCACAGCATGCCGCAGCTCTACAATGGGAAATGATCAAATGGCCTACAGCTGCAGCCTGCTGTTTAATTGCAGTTGGGATAAAAGGATGGCGCTTAATCATGGACAGGATTCAGGCTTGTACTCTCTGGGTGTTTATCAGTCGTGCCCTTGCTGTTGAGCACATCTGTGTGAGGAAGATCTGGCCGAGGCTTGTGGCCCCATTAGGACTCTGTGCCTGTGATTGGAAGGTCGCCGGTTCAAATCCTGTCGTCAACAGAGTGATTTCATCGCTGGGGCCTTGAGCGATGCCCTTAACCCCAATTGCTCCAGGTTCTGGCTGACCTTATGTTCTCAATTGAATGTCACATTGGATAAATGTGTCTGCTAAATGAATAAATGAAGTATTCTAGCCAAACTCTGCAAGAGACAGACTCAGTCCTGTATGTTGGTCCTCACACGGCTCTTTATTTACGCTCTTCCCTAGTTTCCTAGTTAAATTAGATGATTTTTCTGCTCTGGCAAACTCTACAGATCGCACCCTCTCTGAACACCTGGTGAGTTATGCCAGAGGTGCCACAATTTCAATTAATACCTTCGATGTAAAGTGATTATCATCGACAGACAGCAATGAAAATAAATGTATCCCTTTTAATTCACCTGGGAAACATGCTGATAAGGCACCTGCAGCACAGGTCAGCTGACAGACTACAATTTAATGTATGGTGGCTGCAGTTGCATCATCCTTTATGTAACCTCACACACTTGTGCAAATTCAAGAAATTCATGTGACTGGCGGATGTTTTGCCTTTTACTTAAGTCCTCATATCCTTGTGGCTAACATTCATATCTCGAACAGTACAGTATATCAAAGATATTTTTATTCGTGGTTCATTTCTGAGGCCAAAGTAGTCCTTTAAAGCTTAAAAGCACACATTAGAGAGAAAGGCGACAGGTTATAATTCATGGAAAGAGCCTAAAAACCAAGAAATAAAACAGGAAAAAAAATTAACATGAATAAAAAGAATAAAATGTTGCATGACTGCTTTTAGGTAAACCAAATATTACAAGGTCCAGCAGGTTAAGGAGCAAAAAGCAATGCTCCTCATTGGCCTATAACAAGTGATATGATGTGTGGCTCAATTATCGGAAGGCCGCTGGTACAAATCCGTCGGTCAGCTGAATTATGCTACCATTGGGTCCCTGAACATACCCCCATTACATTAGGGGCTGCCTGACCACCTTTCTCAAGCATTTTTTTTTTTTATAAAAGCACCAGTTAACTATAATGTATAAATGTATACTAGTTAACAACAGGGGATTAAGATACTAGCACCAGTTGGGGAATGTTCAAGTGGGAATTACTTGGGTGACAAAAGCAGCAAAAACATGACATTTCAGATCAATTCTTAGCTGTGCTAGAACTTTAACAGTAGTGTGGCGTGTTGCAGTCATTCAGATATGACTACTTTAATAACAAAAACACTTTTGGGAAACGACAAATCCAGGAAGACCTCCAAGAAGTCTCCCAGTGGAGGCTTTGAAAGACTTAATCTAGATGAAGTATGGAAGGACATATCCCATGGGAGAAGGCTTGAGAGTGTGTGTGCAGTTGTGTAGGTGTGTGTCTGTGTGTGTGGGGGTGGGGGTTCAGATAGAGCTGTGGAGAAGAAGAGAGAATAACATGAAGTCAGGAATTGAGGGCGATAAAAGGTAACGAAAAAAGGGCAGGAAAAAGATGAAAGAGATTTATAGAGGGTGAGAGAGCGAAAGAGAGAGAGGAACATGGATAATGTGGAGAGATAGCAGACAGATATCTGGCCTAGGTTAAGGTGAGAGAGGTCATGGAGTGTGATTGATTTCCCCTTCCCATAACCAAGTGGAAGGCAGGTCTGGTAAGTAGCTCGAGGCCTAAATCCCTTCTGAGGGAGAATGTATATGATGTTGCACAAGGGTCATTTTGGCTCTAAAATCAAAACATGCAATTCAATTGATGAGCGACACTATGAAACAGAACAATGTGAGTAAACGGGAAAGGAATTCCTATCCGGAATGAAAATGAGAAGTGAGGCTGAACCTTCCCAAGGTCTTTAACTGCATGTAAAAGCTGAAGCATGCAAAAAGGACACTGGGGAAGCTTTGCTGAAACTCTCCCCATATTTCCTTGTCTACTTTGGCTTGGGAATAGTTGCCTTCAATATCTTGCATCAAACAGATAAAGAATAAAGAGTTTAGTCTCATAACTTACATCACATTGCAGAATCAAGAAGGGTCATGATTTAAATGGATTATTTGAGGGCATAGTGAATTTCTGTATCCTACTGATGATCCAGGGTCCTCCAAATTAACCTTAATGTCTTGGAAGAAGGAAATGGTCTTGATTGTTATTGCCGTATATTGTAGCTGAAGACTCCCAGCCTTCAGTCAGATAGTAAGATCTATGTCCAAGGAAATTTACACCAGCTTAATCTATAAGTGCAGCTTCCCTGTATAAAGTAATGAAGGAGTGGGATTAGAGTTGTTGAAGGAAATTGGATATAGAAGATACTCATTTTTGTATCTGGACCCCCACCACCCTGAATAGGACAAGCGGGTACACATAATGGATGAATGGATGGACCGATTGATGGATTTAGTGGTCAGATGATTAAAAATGCTTCTTAAACTAAAACTCTCAGGGTTTTTCTTGTCCTTATTTAGACTCATATAGGCATAAATCACTTCTGATGACCAAAATCTGGGGAAGACAATGCAGCAAAAATGTATTTTTTATACTTGGAGTACTATCAAATATCAATATTCCCAATCAAAGATTAATGACCGTCGAAGGCATGACAGAAACTAAGTGTGTGAATAAAAGTATTTTTGTATGAGTGGACAGTAAATATGTTTCTGATTTGTGCATATGTACCAGCACTGAGGAGGTAACAGGATAAGATGAAAAGAAATGATCGGCTTTATCAAGTAACTTTGAACCTAAGAGAACCTTCTTTTTCTCGCTTAAAAAAATAAAGCAGCGACTGTTAAAGAAATAACAACATCTGTTTAAACTGCTCAGTAAAGCCATACTTAGCATTATTACTATTACCTAAGTCCGAGCCATTTCAAAAAGGCAAAGGCAAACATTTATGTACACTTTATATTATATAAATCCATCATCCATTATCAAACTCAGTGATGCAAAAACTACACTCAGATGTACACAGGTATACTGCAGGTAGATTCTGCTTCTTTCAAACCACAGAGGTTCATAATCTCTAATTTGGAGTATTGTTATCCACGATGGCGCAGACAATGTTTTTCTAAATCAATGTAACTCAGTCAGGATATTAGAGTAATAATGGTAGCATTTAATAATGGCTATACAGTAGCATTCATTTTTTTACTTTGTACAATGCAAATTTTCAAGGCCACAAATGTGCTTGCCTCCCTTATTTACTTAATCTAAAATAAATTTGCTCTGTGTTAAAAATACCCTGAGAATGTAATTTACTAAACAACACAGCCAGTAGCAAAAGTGGTTAAGCAGTCGTATGTGTGACGGAAGTCTTTTTGGTTTGAATCCCAGACGAGGCTCTGCTGTAGCCTTGGGCAAGGTGATTGCCTAGAGATGCTTTAGTAAAAATGTTCAACTGCATAACTGGGTAAAAATAAAATAAAAAAAAGTAATAATAATAATATATATATATATATATATATATATATATGCCAAGTATGTCACAGCGGAAAAACATGCTCCTTAGGTAACTAATAAAAACTTTAGCTATATGCTTTCCAAGCTAAGAAATATCCATCATGGAGTTTCCCCTGCAGGCCTTACTGCAGCTACAAATAAATGAAAGAACCAGCATTCTTGCATTCTTCTCTTGAAGCGGTATGCTTTTCAGAACATCCTTCATCTTGGAGTAGGGGGAAATCAGTGAAGGGCAGACGAAGTGGACCTTCTTTCAGGTCAGGATAGCTAAGCAGTTCCGAAATTGGCTGCCAGTCCTTGCAGCCGGAGCTGTCCTGCCTGTCTGGCCTTTTAAAGCCTTTCTCTTTCAAGTCTGGCTCACGACCTTTTCTCCACGGCAGATGGGGCTTATCTGCAGTGCGATTCAATCTGACAATAAGTGCTTACTGGTCTTTGGGACAAGCAGAAATCATGAGCTTCTAGGACCTTGCTTCTTGTGTGGTCGTGATCCCATACATGGTAACGACCAGTCGGTTTATTGATTCTGGACAAATACTGTGGCCTAAAATCCAACTGACAGCTGGATTAAAAGAATCTGAAGAGTGTGTGTGCAGAGTGTAAGAGTGTAAGAGTGCCAAGCCCATCGCAAGGGGAGGGGTAAATGGATACTGTATGTCTTTCTGTTTTTGCACCGGGGGGTGCAAAATTAGGTCTTAAGTTCTGCAAGTAAGGTATTGTTTACATTTAATATTTTTAAACTTACTATTTTACTTCTGGTATATTTTCATGCATCTGTTGTTAATTGCATGCAATCATATAAAAGAAATTTGTAATTAGCATACGGGTAACACACAATTCTAGAAAGAAATGGTTTGGTTAATTTTCTTTTTTTACCTAACTTCATTTTCTATACGGACAGACTGATAGATAATCATGGCGTGTTATTCCGGCACCCAAAAGAGAAAACTAAAAAAGAAAATGAGAAATCAAGAAAATTAATGGGATCGTATTTTAAAACAGTCAGAGTCCACACTGCAGTCTCAAGAGCTGATTTAGCACACTCTCCCACCGCACCAGGTACCATACTTTGGTGCTTCGAGAAAGTACTTCAAAGTGCTGGTTTTCCACTGCCGTAAAAACTAATACCGGCACCGAATGACATCACAACACGAGGTGCGGTATTTTGTACTGAATGTATTCTGTAGGGCTGGACCATGTGCGATATTAATGTGGGTTCAAAATTGTATAGCTGTCATGGGCCCAGCCACACGAAACAGCAGCCCTGGTCAGCTCTTCTGTGTTACAGGACTTCACAAGCAATGTTGTGGTCAGTCATCATTTTGGTTATACTGTTTTCTATTAATTCTACACTAAAGAACACAATTCAAAAGGGACAATTTAAGTAAGTAAATAATAAGAGGAGTAAAAGTTACAGGAATCAAAGAACATACCGCTTTTCAGGAAGCCAGTGATATTTTAGAACTCCTGCCAGGAATGAATAGGAGGGCCGGGATGCGTGCCATTCCTAATATCCTTTAGTCCAGTTTGAAAGCAAATAAAATCTAGATTATTTTTTATGCGGCATGTTTTCTCTCTGCTTGTCAGTGTGGAGTTCACTCACGTTGATAATCGGATGAGAAAGATATGATGAACTTTTTTGTGCTCAAAAATCGTAAAACATCAACTATTAATTTCCAACACTGCCTCTAAATCTCCTCCTAGCTTTTATATCTACAAACTCCGTTCTAAACTCACAGTCAACACCAAACCTTTCATCTTCAACAGACCCCCTACATACCACACCCTCTCTCTACATAAAAAGGATCAATTACTTTTATTCACAAATCGATTAATTTCTTTCATTTTCAAATTGTGGCTTGGTTTTGACTTCCAATAAGTCAAAATCTCTGCTCTGTTAATTCAATTTGTATCATTGATTTATTTAAAAATATATGAAGAAAAATTTCAAATATAAATTCTTATAATTTTTTTTTTGGATTTCTCACTGAGCTAAATCGTCCGGATGTGCTTTGTAATTGAACAAAACTAGAACACAATGGAGCAAATTAAAAATATGTAAAAGTAATGGATTCAGCTGCCATTTGGGGTTTTTGGAAACAGTTGCTGCCTACAAGTAATGGCTTAAGTGGAACTAAGTTTGTCATGTGATCTAGAGGAGGTACGGCTCCGCTGCCAAGTCGCTCCTCCATTCCATATGCTGAGCTCTGCTCCTCTGCTCCCTCCGAGCACAACAACCTGTGTTCCGCACGAGGCCCAGCACGGCTCACACTGTGGTGTGAAAGCGTCTGAAAGAGAGACTTCTGTTCTTACCTTATTGGGCTCAATTTGATGTTTTTTTTTTTTTTTTACAGTGAGAACTATTATTAAGGATTTATTGATCTCTTTCTACACGCTCCTTTTTCCTCACTCTCTCCACCCTCATTGTGCAGCTCTCTCTCTCTCTCTCTCTCTCTCTCTCTCTCAGTCTCTGTCCAGCTCCTGACCCGAACCGACATGCAGCGACAATCAAAAACTGTGTGACCAGGGGCGGGGGGGGGGGGGGGGGGGGGGGGGGGGGGGGGGGGGGGGGGGGGGGGGGGGGGGGGGGGGGGGGGGGGG
>JAODJX010000109.1:8010386-8029919 GCA_026776945.1 Isichthys henryi
GGCTAATTGGAGTTACTAAATTGCCCATAGGTGTGCATGAGTGAGTGTATGGTGTGTGAGTGTGCCCTGCGATGGGCGGGCCCCCCATCCTGGGTTGTTCCCTGCCTCGTGCCCATTGGTTCCGGGATAGGCTCCGGACCCCCCGCGACCCAGTTGGATAAGTGGTTTGGAAAATGGATGGATGGATGGATGGATAGTGTACTGTATTTTAATCCCAGGCACTGGCTGTGCTGCATGTGTATTACATCAGCCTGGTACTAATTTGCTTACCCAGTCATAATTTGGGTAATTTGACAGGTTATTGTATATCTTTTCCCCATTTTGGTCCAATTAGTTGTAGTACCTTTGTGTTTACCTCATTTTGCTTTGAGTTTTCCCCTTGGTATTGAGTATGTCACCATAATGTAAATAGCTATGTCCAGTACATACCCCATGAGCATTCATTCCATTCTGATTGCTAGCTTGTTCAGTTTCTGTTTGGCTAGCAGGGTTAATTAAAAAGTGTTTCCCTCTGCAATCTGAATCTGTCTTATGAATTGCCTGCTTACCGTCACAGTTCATACTGCAGAGATATTTATTGATTTCAAAAGGATCCCTAGTTCAACATATTGCTTTCACCATGATAATGTTAAGCCATTCTACTTGACATTCATCCAGCAAACTCATCTATCACTATCTACAGTTGACTTGCTCCTTGGAAGTTGTTTGTGTATCACTACGAGTGTCTATGTGTTGCACGCTGATTTAGTTCTTACTAAAATTCTCGCTTTGGTGGTATTTTTCTGTATAGAATTATCTGATGTGAGGTTCATTATTTATATCTCTCTTCTTCCCACAATTATCTTGGACTTGTTTCTGGTCTCTCATCGGAAGCCCAGCCTTGCAGCACTTGTACCACAGTTGGCTCATTGATTTGGACAAAAGGATCTGCCAAATTCATAAATGGAACTGTCTTCTAAATTAGTTGACTTGTTGTGAAAACAGTGGCATTAATCTTGCTAACCAGATCCTGCCCAGACATCTGATAACTTCGAACCGCTAAATTCCATTGTTTAATTCCCATCTTAAATTATCAAAATTAAATTACATTAGTCTCGCTGCTTTTTTTTGTTTGTCTTGGATATAACTTAATCCCAAAACTTACCAATTCCCAAGGTATTCCATGCTTCATGCCATGTTAGGTGTTTGTCCTCTGACTCAAGTGTTTGGACAGCCTACAGTATACTAATTATTTTCATTAGCTAAATGAGCTATCTTTGCTGCCAACGGGCATCAAAAATTGGGCTCCAAGAGTTCCATGTTTTAGACGTTTCTGCATGTCAGGTGATTCTGGGCCACAAAATGGACGGGCTCATGTGTCATCATCACACTTGCTTCCATCTTTTAAGTGTCTTAATTGAGAATTTAAGAACAATTTTCCGAAACACACTCAGTCCAATTTTCTGTTCTTTTTAAGATGAGGCTGCCACTGATAAGTTAGGCTTCCTCTTCATATGTTACAGTAAAGGGAACGAAAGCTCTCTCAACTTCCATTAAATATCCAAAACTCACTAAGTCCACAGAAGTTTTCTTGCAAAACATCCTGTTTTGGAAATTTGCTCTTCAGTTTGTTCTCCTTATAATTCTAAACTTGATTGCTGCATTTTCACCACTGACCCAAATCAGTCCATGTAGCGGTTATTGAGCCTGAAGGACAAAAAAACAACTAGGTTATTACATGTGGACTGGCAATGTGGTGTTTAAAAATGTGGCTGGAATTGCATCCATTACGTTTTTAGTTCAAGCCCCATGAGAGGCCCTTCTGTACTCCTCAGTAAAATTGTCAAAATCTTAATCACTCCTATTCCAGTATTCAGTTTCGAATTAGTCAAAGTGACTGCTAAGTTATGGGGCTTTTTTCTATGTGATTCTTGGCGTAGATCCAAAAATGCCAGGGATTTGTCACATGATTAGTCATATGAATGCACTACTACAGACACATTGGCATAATTATATGAAAGTAGGGCGCATATGTCACTGCTCAACACTGGAATATAAAATGTAGGAACTTTACAATCTTATGTCTAGAAATAACCACATTTCTATGTCTCTGCATTAAGATGTTACAATGGCTTTATTTATAGAAGTCAGTGGTCTCACAGCTACACTACACTGAACAAGAAATCTGTTTTGGCATTGTTGAATTATTAAGATAATTAAAATTACCTTACTGTGGTGTGTGTCCTGTGTTGGAATAAGGAAAATATTGTTCGGTTGACTGTTGATCATTATAGAACACAGCAATAAAAGAACAATTACACAACAATACAGGGATAATGTGAACATAGTCTAGGGACAGGAGCTCAGTGATTGCATTGACAGAGTCTAAGCACGGCGCTATACCTGCCTGTATGATGTGTGCAGATTTCTTACACCCTGGAATAATCTGCATGGGGCATTCACAATGACAGTATTTACCTTACATTATCAGAGCTGGAGCAAGTGTAGTAAAGTGGTTAGCACCCAGTTTCCTATCACCTTGATGGGAGAGCATCTCTCCCAGCACCGGCTGGCCGCAGCTCGTGGAGGAGCGAG
This sequence comes from Isichthys henryi, assembly GCA_026776945.1. NCBI lineage: Eukaryota > Metazoa > Chordata > Actinopteri > Osteoglossiformes > Mormyridae > Isichthys > Isichthys henryi. The sequence goes on from JAODJX010000109.1 coordinate 8,012,961, forward strand.
CAGCGGACGAGGGAGCCACTCTCAGAAGTAAGTCAGTGGAGCAGAGAGGCAAAAGCAGGCCCCCTGGGGGAAGCCTGCCGGTTGCTATTTTTGGGGGTAGCCAGATGCGATTCCAATTAAAATGGCTCAGTGCTGCAGAAGGCAGGCTTAGACCTTCATTAAAAACAAACAATCCGCGTCACACCAAATTCCAGCTCGTCCATCAGCATTGTCACGGTAATATAAAGTGATGGGTGAACTCAGCTCAGATTTCTGCCAGACAAGTATGCAAGGCCCACTGCCACATTATGTTGTGCTACACAATTTAGTCTTTTAGCAGATAATTATATTCACCGTAGTGCATATGATGCATCAGGCAATTCAGCTTACATACTGTACAATGCTCAGGAGAACGATGGAAGGGCAACGTCCAAGAATTACACTCAGCTGTCTGTTAATTTCTTCATTGCCCTTCTCCCCCTCATGATATTGAAAGTAAAATAAATACCTAACAGTCTTACAAAGAATCAAGCACAGACGAGATGTTCTAATAGTTTTAAGTTTTAATAACATTCATAACGCAAGTTCAAGAACGATGCCTAAGCTTGCATCAATAAATAATGCACTGCACCACCCGATTCCACGTTGACTGTACATAGCAGATTTTTCATGCAACTTCTGTTACATCTTCCACATCCATCCGCCAACCTTTAGTGCTCCTTTCCCGCTCATGAGTCCAGCAGTAGCTTGCCTTCAGGTTGAACTTCCCCCATTCACTGCATGTTGCCTACTTTAAACCAGCTGCACATTCAGTAAATAAACAGGTAGATTTGTTTTTTTCCGTTTCTTTTTTTTCTCACCCCAGCGAGCCCAAGTGTTTGTTCATCTCAGGGCTTTAGGATCTATTTTTTACACTTTTAAAACTCAACAACACAACTCACTCTGCACCTTAATTAATCTCAAAGTTGCTGCCTCATATTGTGCACCAGTGATACAGTAACTGTCCAACAGGTGAATGACAGTTACTGCTTCCTATGAAGATACTGGACTACTGTGTATCTGTAATTACTCCAGCAGAGTCCAACCCAGCCCTGCCTTCCCTATCGCTAAATGCTCGTCCGCAAAACAGAATAAATAGCAGATGCTTACATACCCACCATTTTCCCACCCCGATAAACATCACTGCACTATACTCATGCTTGTCACACTGCCCCAGTCGTAAATTTGTCTCATAAATGATCACAGGGTTTTTCTCAGAGGTTAGTATTTAATGCCTCTAAATACTGTAATTTACCCAAATCTCAGATCTGTTTTTGGCTTCCTGCATCATCACCGTCCTGTTACCACATCTCATTTTAGTCCCACACAAGCTGGTCTTCCTCTTATGCCACCTCAACACTGTCATGCGTGTCACCCCTCAAAGGTCTCGATTCATCTCCTATCTTCTCTCCAGGGCATTGTCCACATGTGTCCTGTCTACCTGAGCATGCATCAATAAAGGAACTATATGGCACCGCCTCAAAGAAAGCTGAAATGTCCTACCCCTTTTGTGATGTCTGTATTTCTGCTACAAAATATCTACATGTATTTACTAACAGTACTCCATCTGTAGGCTTTGGAAGGCATTACAAGGTCTGCACTATGGGGACATAAATTGGCATCTCATTCCATTCTGAATTTAGCAGTTGTTCATATAATCAACAATGACAAGTCAGATTTTGATTACATTGTAAACATGTTCAGGAGATTGACTCAGTAATGAATCAATTCATAATAAGAGTTGCTCACATACCCAGTTGCAAGGACCAACTGATCTACATTCCCATTTCACATCTCCAGAAACCGAAGCACCTGGGATCTGCCACAAAGCCAACCCAGATACTCTCCATTCTTCTTGACTCTCCTACAATGGTTAGGTACGTGACAATCTACAGGTTTAGTTATCGCTCATACCATCTAATGCATAGTCTCTAATGTCCTGATACCTGAATTAAACCCCCCCCCCCCCCACACACACACACATACACACATACACATATATGAGTATTCAAAAGATCAGAATCACTTGGGCCCCAGCACATCTCTAACAAAATGTCATTTACCTCCTGATTTACATATTACTCATTACACATTCTGTGCATGCATGTATGTTGTACTAGTTATCTCACTCCAGACTTTGATCAGACATCAGACATTGCGTCACCATGCAAAAATTTTATCAGAATTTAGCTTGACAACCACCTGACTCATCCATGACTCTCGGATCATATAGTATATGGCCAGAATTTCATGTTATACTTTATCAAACAAATCTTATTCAGTTAACATAGCAAAGATCACCGTTTCTGCCTTTCTAAAATTAGTTCAGGTCATAATCATTGCAAAATAACAAAATATTATTAGTTTTTCGGGGCAAAGTCCTCCTTTAAGGTACTCCTGCTTCCAGGCTTGCGGGCTACTGTGCTCATGTGCTACAGACAGAAGAGCAAATCAAGAGAGCCAGAATTTCTGAAACCTAGAATGGGAGAGGAAGGCTGCCATTATGGCAATATTCATAAAGGAAGCACTACTTGATATGTGCGCTACAATGATAATCTCTGCACCATAGCGCGTTTGGAAGACTTGCCTGTTTTGTAGCGCAGAACCACCTTTCTAATGGCTAAGATCATCTTTGCGCTGCAATATTTTTGGGAAATGTCCTTCTGTAGCGCAAGAAAGCTGTTATTTTCGCTAGCTACAGTAACAATAGCCAAGACTCTGAGGTAGCTAATTAGCTAGTTAAGTAAAAACTAATGTTGGCCTTAGAGATGTACAACATCAGTACAGTACATTAAACATCAGTACATTAAAAATCAAGATATCGGTCATCGGTCAGTCTTGGTTGATATTTAAAGACGTGGCTATTAAAATAATGGGGATGAAACAAAAAAAAGTGAAGTTAAAAAGGTTTGAATTTGAGATATCAAAATAATTGAATAATCAATTAATTGAATCGAATCATGCTAGAAATTAAAGATTTACGGAGCATCGAACCATTCCCTAAATAATCGTAATTGAATCAAAAGGCCTTGGGGCCAATGATTAACACTCCGTCAAAATATGCATTTCCGAGCTCCAGTACTGTGTCACTAGATTCCTCTTTGTCAAACCCACTGTTTTTCATCAAACACAGCCAAATCACCACTCTTCTGAAAACACCTCACTTACATCCTCAAAATATATGGCCTTGCTCCTGATTGCTTTTCCACTCCTTCAGAACTGGAGCCTTCGTAGCACAGGCACACCACCATCAAGCTCCTTGGAATTCTAATGCAAAGACTCCATTTGTAGCAATACCAGGACTGGGCTGGCAGGAATACAGCACATAAAGTAACAGCTGAAGAAGAATACAAGGTAAATCTAAAAGACCTGACCAAGAAGGTGACATACCAGCCAGACCCCATTAAAATGCTAGGGCTTGCAGTGCAGGAAAGGGTGGATAACCTCCTGCTCAAGAGGTGAAGGAAATATAGCCCTTTCACATGGCTTCTGCGTATGGTTTATTGTCGATGTCTACTGATGCTACATATTGTAGCACAGGCTGCCTTTTCGAGTGGCGTCCTCATTCTTCTCTCTGAGGTCTGCTTCTGTTGCATGTGTCATTGCCCCTTTAGACTTATACTGTAACAAGCCTGCCATTCATGGAGGGAAGGCACTGCTCTTGCTACGGACCATTGTAAAGTTGACTGCAGGTTTTAGGGGGCCATGTGTGGCTTTGTAGGTTAGGAGCTTGTGCATTTGCCCAGAAGGTCACTAGTTTGAGGATGGCTGGCTGAGTATTCACAGAATCCCTGTGCTTTGACCCCAAGCTTCACTCTCACTGGTAAAAAGTGTCTCTCATGGGAGAGCATGATGGAATATGTGAAAACCAACAACTGTGCAAATGGACAATAAAAAGTGATCAAACTTTCAAACGCATCCACATATTTATTGTGTATTCCACAGTAAAATGGAAAAAATGCTGTCATGTCTGGGCACGCACGACAGTCCAAATGGTGACTTTCAATCTCAGGAAACTTCATTTTCAAACTGAACTCAAAGCACTCAAAAGTAAAGAAGCCATGATGTGTCATAAAAGGGCTGGTGATTCTAGAACTAATACAGACTTAAAGGAGACATGAGGAAACGCTAAGTATGTACACAGATTCGGAGCAGGGTTTTCAGCAGGGAACATCTAACAGTCAAACAGTCCTGCTGTGGGATCAGCCTCAAACTGGTCTGGGCAGAATGGTTATCAGCCGCATGCCCAGCACATTCAGCTACAGGATGGCCCAGGAAACAGGGAGAACGATGGGAACTGGGGATAAACCTAAGGGAGAAGAATGGGATGTCCAGCAAAACCTGCTGGCCAAACAGGGAACTACAAAATATTACTTTCACACTGCTGGGAGACATAGACAAGAAATAGACTGCACATAGACAGGACATAGACTAGAATAGGGACACTAGCCAGGGGAGAGTAAGGAACTTAAGGAAACAAAGGACAGAACGGGACAGGACAGGGACTGATCCTGACACATGTACCAAATGGATGTTAAAGCAGAGCGTATGCTCAAACACATCTTAATCAACTAATTACCAGGTTTAGTAGGTGTATTTCAGCGGGGAAATCTGCAAAGCTCTCCAGGACCAGAACTGCAAAACCTTGTGCTAAAGCAACAGTTGCAATTTTTACCTTTCAGAGAGATTATGCCAGGGGCCTTGGCATGCAACTTGTGCACTGCACCCCATATAATGCAATAATATCTACAAGGTTCCATGCAACTTGCAGCATGTAATACTGAAGCAGAACGGTGCAAATAAAATGCAATTTTATATAAGTAAATGATGCAATTATCCCACATTGCATCATAATGAATATTGAGTAAATTAATTCTACAATAAATAAAGGGAGACATTTATTCTAAACATTCTGTATCGTATTATGGTTTTTTAATAATAGATGTTTCTCTCACCCACACCCAAGAGGAAAAATATATTGCACTATAATGTCAACAACTTTTTTTGTTAAATTGCTTTGATAATTGCTTGCTTGTGGTATATTAACCAGCAAATGTTCGTCTGAAACCTCTGGTCCTTAACCAAGACAGCAGATAGAGAGATACAGGAGAGATGAGTGATGACATAGAGGTCAACTCGTCTGAATACCATAATCATTTTAGATGAGGACAAGGCCATTTTCCAAATTGTTTCTTTAACAGATTGCAGCCGAAGCTGAGGGTGTTTCTACAGTGTCTGTCAGTCCATTGAGAGGATGACTTTCTTTTTATTTACCTTCCCTGGAAAGCCAAGGAAGGATCTCAGCACTGCTTCAAACTTCAAACTTGTGCTAAGTACAGACGCTCCTCTACTTATGAACTTTCAGACATACGAACGAAGAGGACTGTACTGTAAGTACAAATTGTGTTCGTTGGGCTCCTGTTTCCTGTCCACAACATTCATTTTTTTTTCCTGCGTGTCAATTCCGCCTAGTACGACTTCTGGCCGCTACTCCTGCCGCGCAGCAGCGTATCGTGCGTACTCCCAGCATCCTAGTTCTTTGTACTTGCGTATACTGTTAAAATGATGCTGAATAATGACTTACGAACATTTACAGATACAAACGGCCATTCAGAGCGTATCTCATTCGTAAGTAGAGGAGCGTCTGTACAAGCATCTCAGGTTTGAAGCTGAACTGGCTACACCCTATCTAGAAAGAAATAATTAACTAACAATCAGCTTTTTGTTGTAATTTGTTCAATTGTGAAGGTGAGAGAGTTATTTGAGGCATGAACTATAGCTTTATTTAGTTATTTCTTTTCTTAAAGTCATGCCTGTTAAATTGCTGGCAACTGCATTTTCCGTGTAATTGTAGTCTAGTCAAGAAAATAAAGATAACAATACATTACAAAAAAATCCATCCTCTGCATAAATGTGCCACAGAGAAGCGACCAAGGCTTACTAAACATAGCAAACCCACGCGCCAAGAATGCTGCAGACTTTTAGAGATGTCATGGCATTCATTTAACTGTGGCAGGCTTGTGACAAAATCGTTAGCAAATGGGAAATTTTACAGGTGCACTTAAAATAGCACTAGAGAACTGGAGGAAGCTGGTTAATTTACACTTGATTATTGTGTGATGCAAGATTTTCATTCCAAGAAAATACAAACAGCTACTTGGGGCCATGGACTCAGATTGAGAATTACTATATTTACGGTGTAAGAGTATGTGGAGCATATTTTTCATTCTCGGCACATAAATACTAAAAGTACTGAGCACAGCAGACATATATGACAGGGATAAACAGGATGCAACAGATATATTTGAAAACAAAAAAGGTTTATAAACTCTAATCTGCTTCATGCTTGCCATCATTTTCTAAGGAAGATGTTTATGTGCCCTAGAAGGTTTTCAGTGGAAATTAGGCTTTTTGTTAGCCTGTCACGAGACACTCAATAGATATGATTTTTAATATTACACTTGGCATTTGCGCCAGATTCCCATTTTAGAAGCATCTCAAAAGTCAAGCCCTGGCTTCATGTGAGCGTTCAGCTGCTATGAACACTGAGGCTGCAGAGTACGAGATCAGCTTAACATATTAAGCATGTCAGTAACAGACTGCTGTTTCACATTGTGTATAACAACCATGTTTAAGGCTGGGCTCAGGCCAAGCCTGGAAAGGTTGGGATAGTGACACACAGAGATCACTCATTTCCTACCAAAGCTTTATATCAAGGACCATGATTCAGCAATATGAGGATCAATTGGCCCCTTTTTGTATATAAAACCTTGGAAGAGAGAGATGATGATAACTAGGAGCATGATGCCAGTCAAATTCGCTATTGCCTTGGATATTTGTTTTATGGGTAAGATGCATAATATCGGCAACAAGCAATTATGATTCATAAGAATTTGCAGAAGCAAGAGCTTATGAACCCTGCTGTGTGTGTATATGCTGAGTACCGGGCTTTGAGTCACATGACACTGACCTGAGGCACAGAGCTCTTGATAGCACAGTTTAGCACGGCATCCAAACAGTGCACATCAGTGCATTGAGTCTTCTCATCTGACATCATCTTCCAGGATATGCTTGTATTCCCGCATTCATTGTAATGGATAGGACACCTTGGACAGGCCCGATTTGCCTTCCTTGATGCAGACGGGAAATGCACTGTGCCTTTTCGCTTTTACTAATGCAACGGGACCTTTACTCTGCCTTGTCCTCCAGAGCCACTTCAATGTTAGAGAAGCCATTTTGCACATTAATGCCGTCCTGAGCTGTCATTTCTGCATTTGTGACCGTACTGTCGGCTTTAACAAATCTGGCCATTCCCCTCCATCCTCATTCATTAAGTTGTTTATGACCACAGAAATGCCCCTGACTGGATGCTTTTTGTTCATAACACCATTCTCTGTTAATTCCAGACACCGCAGCGTGTAAAATTCCCAGAAGGCCGGCTGTGTCTGAGGTGCAAGAACTACAGGTGGCACCAACAATCACACTACGTTCAAAACCACTCTGATCAGGCATCTTAGTCATTCTAATGCTTAGGTGAAGCTCCTGCCCTTGTCTGTGTGCTGCACGCATTCAACTGCAGGCACGTGATTCTCTGTTCGGAGGAGCAGGCTGCCCTCAGTTGTGGCCACAGAGCGAATAGCATGATAACAGTATCAGGAAGCAGATTTTCTTTTTTAGAATGAGTAGAGGGTGCTTGTGTAAGCTGTGTTTTTGGTGTATTCTTGTTTCTGGCCGTCGGCGAACAGTCCACTAGAGGACTTGCTCCTGTTTGCTGCAGGAGGTTGACGGTTCCCTTCTGGACATCATTAAAAGGGAAAAAGATGGAGGCTGAGGAGAGATTCTGTCAGCGGGTCTTTAAAAACATGTTTGGGAAATGCTTTTGCAAGTTTTTCGGTTGCTTGGGTACATGCTGAATAATTCTGAATTTCCATTATTAACTTCAGGAAGATACCTGTGCTTAAGGGGTAAGGCCTGACAGGTATCTCAGGTGGAATTAACACTAGCTCCCTGTACAGTATTCTAAGCAGTTACACAACTGTCTACTCAAATTGCTTGCTTTGGTTTCCCATTTGTTTCTAAAATTATTTCCCTACATAAGAAATATATGGTCCCCGTGCTTGACATCTCACATAGGACCATAACGTAACATAACATAACACACAGAAGGGCAGCCACTAGGAAAGAAAAACCTGGAGCCTTCAAAACATGGAGGGCCTTTGATTTGAAAAAGCTAAGGATGATAACACATCGCCTCCTCGAGCCGCATCTGTTGTTCCAGAGTTGAAAGGCCTCAGATGAACAGGCCCTCGTCCTACATTCACACGAGGAAACGACAGCTGCAGAAAGGCCTGACATTTCCTCTGAGGTTATCGGATGTCATTAGACGTACCATCCGAACCCGGAGGAAAGAGGACGAGGACACGTAACTTCACGTGCAGCAGTCATCTTAATGGGTTCTCTTAATTTTCTATTAATGGAAGCAGCACTGCCTTATGCCTCATGAAAAATTCATCTGTGCCAGCTCTTGCTTGCGTGAATTACTATACAGACACAAGCACCTGCAGCAAGGGCTGCGGTGTGTATGTGTTTGCTTTCAAACTTAATATATGTGTGAAAAACACAATGGTTTTAGGCCTGAACAAACAGGGTCAGAGACGATTAGTCTTTTTATATCAGGGCCATTATTTGATCAAGCTAAATTTAGGCACATGAGGAGTCCTTGGTCATTCATCTACTTAACAAAATAAATAAATTAACAATGGGGTTTTGATGGGCGAGTTTCAATAATAAAAAAAAAGATTCTTCCAATTACCCTGTCTGATGCCCCTGGGCAGTAGATTTTATCTCCATGGAACTCCAGTAGGGAGGTCTCCCTCGAAGCCAGTGTCCATGCTGACTGTTGCTACTATGAAAGCTGCCAAAACTTACGATCATCCTTGGAATTCACAGAACATTCCAGAATAAAGAAGAGACTCCTTACAGCTCACTATGACATAATGTATGTTTATATATTATATAATGCTACTTATATACATAGAAGAGGAAAATGTCCAATGCGCAAAGAGGAGAACAGTGGCAGTACAGTGTCTAGGGGTCTTCGTATGGAACATCAGCCCTAAATTCTGTTTCCACAGAAAAGATTTTACTGTAAGACACTATATTATATCACTTATGTGCCAAGGAACCCAGCTGGATAGGGATATTTGAAATAACCAGCAGAGACAACGACTACGAGTTGTGAGTGTGTGAGTGTCTGGATGTATAGCGGCAATTACATTCTAAGACAGAAAAACACACCAGAAATCTATCATCTAAAGGCTAAAGTCATTAGCAAACAGATGCATTAGAGCCTATTTTAAATGTAAACGTACCTCTATCAAGTTAAGATAAAATGGAGACATGCAAGCTGCAGTGGCACATATATTACTACTTTCCTGTGTCCTAGGCCAACAGTAAGCCTTTCTATTATTATGCATAGTAACAGGCTTAGGATCACATTATCAATGGCATGGTGGACATACAGGTCATTACATTATTTGTGCTCTATTTGTATGCTAGTTGAGCAACAAAGGATTAACTCTTTACGCTACTGGGCCCGTTTAGACAATTTAACCCCAGAATTTAAGTCCAAGAGCACCACAAAACCACAGAGCAATCTTTAAGGGTTTCTATTCATTTTAATTGCCACACCTGCTGAGGCCTGTGTCTCTGCAATCTGACAGACTGCCCTCAGAAATGTTTCAAGTCAAAGAGAACAGCACTGTGTATATTATTTACGGTTGAGAAGTTAAAGATGGAATGGGGGGAAAAAAATTGGAAACCTTTACCATCATTGCACATTCATACAACAAAATTTTGCATACAACGAAATCAGTCTTATAACAAAGTATGTCACGTGGGAGTTATCTTACCCAGACAGGACATTGTGCTTTTACAAAGCAGACACTAAGGTGTCATGTCACATAAAAGTCAACACCTGAAACATACACTTTGCCACTATGGGCAGCTCTAATTGCTAATCCTTCTGGAGACTCACTCACCTTCCTCTTCTCCTCACTTCAGTCTCCCTGCCTGTCAGCCCAGCTGGTTTGAATAGTCTGTTACTCAGTCTTGTTAACTTCAACAGTTGGGCATCATTAAGCAGGCAAAATTACACGGGGTGGGAAATTAATCACCATGGCAACAAAAACCTAGAGGAATACAACCCTATGCACCAGTACTGGCTCACAGAACCAATTATTATTTTAGACGAATAAAATTCATGAAATGAAAGAGCTGGGGTAAAACTTTAAGATGCATGAGGTAGGACTTGACTCAGCCTTTGAAAACACAGTTCATCACAGCCCACTGAAACAGTAGGCCTTCGCAGTCATAAATGCAAATGATAAAAATAAAAAACCTACGTTTGTCATTACTCTTCACTAGTAATGACACAAAGATTGCATCAGCCACGGGTTAATTTCTCATCAGCCGACAGGTCCATATGAGAAATTGAGTGATTATTAGGCTCTGACATTGCCTTGCATTTCAAGAACTCGACCTGTACCAACTGACGAAGTAGATAATTTCTCATATTCATTATTATATTGCCAATGAATACCAAACAGTATGAAGGGGGCAAAGAACTGTCAGCCCACACGATGACTGTTTTCCCATCATCTTTCAAAATCAGGTATCATTGAAAGGTCTTGAAGGATCATTTTAGAACACATAATCCGATATAAAATAATGATCGGTGCCTTTCCTTTGAATTCCACATACTGCTTCTACCTTCCCATTCTTACTTATGTCATCATTTGCCCATAAGTGAGATGAGGTCAGAGGCAAGTGAAATTTGGGAGGAACACAAGTGCTCTGGAATGGTCACATTTACCTAATGCAGGTTGCGAGGGCTCATTTTATACAGATACAGCAGAAGTGGATGACTTAAGACTCCTTCAGTTTTCCTTGTACGAGACCAGAAAACCATACTTTGGCTGATAAAACAACGAGGGATGCTTTGGTATGCAGATTTGACTGAACCTCCAAAATTTATATGGACAAAAACCAGATATACGATGAGATCAACACGACAACCGAAGTCAAGGTGCTGTAATAATACTATTAATATTAATATTCCCTATTAATATCTATTCAAGCAGAAACCTAAAGTATCTGCCAATCTAATTTTAAATTCAAGCCTATCAAACGCAGAAAACAATAATTCAGGAAATGACACAATCCGACCCAGGCTAAGATTCAACCGACAGCTCTGGTCTCACCTCACCACATCCAGTCTCACACACTTTTCTGTTCCTACTGGGCTGTGAAACACATGGGCCAACCTGCTCTATTATCTCTCATAGCGTGAACTTACAGGAACACCTGCTGCTTAGGACTGGAGACTTAACCTAGCAATCTGACGAAAGGCGTAGTGCCCATCTGTCTTCATAACGGAAGCCAAATATTGTTTAATATCAAGCTAAAACCTGGACTGGGCTCCAAAGACTATCTGGTTGCTTAAAGAAAAGCGTCCATGCCGAATATAATTCAAATTAAAAATGTAGTTTACAATGCAGTATAGGCCTTCTGAGCTTCCGTCAAGACACACTTCTGTTCTTGCGGATTAGCAGCAGGGTTCGAAAGCAAACTGTTGATGTGTTCTGGCACATCACCATCAGGCAAACTGCAGACCGAGGCGCCATGGGCGTGAGTGTTCATCTTGTTTCGGAGCAGGGGACCATGGGCAGTATCCTCTGGCCTCCCGTCTGGGATCAGGATATGGGTGTAAATTCAAAACCGCATGCAACATTTTGACTCTGACTTGATTGATTCTAAATATAACATCGGCATCCGTGCGCAAAGCCAATGTCATCTGTTGATAGTCATACAACCTGTGCATCAAACACAGGCCTCCTTCAGCATGTCTATAAGCAGCTACTGTGCTGGTAGAATAAGCAAAGCCCAAAAAGTGTGAGAACTGAGGTCACTGTGAGTTTGAATTCAAAAGGCGAAAGGTTTTCATTTATTATCAAATAATGAAATTTAACATTTTTATGAATATAGGTGTTTTTGGGGGAATGACACTAAAGGGATAGGCACATGTTTCAGTCCTGGAAAAGGTATTTCATTCGCACCACACACTTGAGAACGGTACTTAATGGAATTGCTGGGGAGTACCCGACGGATAATGGATTATGCAACTGGAAAGAGTTAATAGTACTGGGATGCTGGCAGACTGCATTTATTTTCCTTCCCTTGGGCAACAACACTGAATTTTGCTGCTTAGATCATTTGCTTATCACAGCAGAAATACAATATCACAACCCCCATGTGAAATGAATGATATTCACAATTTAGTAAAAATGGTGCATATCGAGGTCTCAAATATTATAGACCATCGAAAGCACCAACAATGGGCAGACGTACCCATTGACCTGGACCTTGGAGGAATGGAAGAAGTTGTTCTGATGCAGTCTTGGGGCCAAAATGATTTGACCCTTGTCAAAGTCACTCAGATCTCTGTCCCTGCCTGTTTCTTCGGCATTCAACATGTCAACTACGAGTTCGGAATGTTAGCTTACCGTCTAATATATCCCAGACCTTGAAATGCATTATTTTTAGATTTTTATGAGATAGACAACATTACTCATTTCTCTTACATCTTTTTCATCTCAAGACCCAACTAGTGTCTATCTTTTAAGGTATGATATGCCACTCACTGCGCTGTGCGTTTGTGTTACTGATGGAAAAAGATGCTGTTTCCATGACATATGCTATTATTAGCTATCAAAAACTTGAGTGAGTGAACGAGAGAGAGAGAGAGAGAGAAAATAGGGGACAAGCACGTCCTTACATCAACATCTATACTGTAGGGAAAAAGTGACATTGTGAGAATGAGCCAGAAAGTAGCAGAGCACACTGCTGAAGTGGCTTGACAGAGTGACGTCTTTACAAGTCTTTATAGCAAGATGGCCCCTTCATTCCATATAATTAGCTGACCCCAAATCAGTGTCAAAAGACTAGATGTAATATAGCCCCGTCTGCCCAGACACTGTTTCCACTGTAGACTGCACCACATAGGACATTGAAATGTACCACCATAGTTCAATATGTTCAGATCTTGCTCTTTCTGGAGAAGAACATGAATAACAAAACATTTTTAGTTAGATAACGATAGTAATTCAAAAGTCTATATTTCTATATCTAAACCAAATTTGATACGTCATTTTATTCATTCTTACAAGTCTATACTTCAAAGATGTCGGAAGTGATACAGTAGGTATGACAGGATTCAAACCAGTTCCGGACACTAGTACCAATGTCTTACCTGTAGAACCAAAACCCACCAAAATACTTAACTGATGTGCTCAAACCATCCCATATTTGTCCTAACAGAGGGGTGAAAATTACTGGGGTACATTCTTCTGGATATCAGCTGGAACCCACCACGATCATAGGAGGATCAAGGCTTTTTAAATCCTCGACTTGACTTGCATGTTGCACCAAACCATTCAATGTTGATTGATTGACTAATCAAGTGAAAAGACCATCTATTAAAAAAGATACAGTTTAAGCTGATAGTTCTGCTGGTGGCAGATAAACACACACTTCTGACAGCACTCACCTGCCACTAGCTAAACTGCAGCTTAAAATGTTAATAATCCATCTCCGTGTTGCATTGAACTGGCAAAATGTAAGACTCCAAGCACAACTTCAGATGTTTTTTGGGGGGTTTCCAGAACTGAATATATATATAAAAAAAACTAAAAGCAGGGATGTATTTCAGATCAATGTCACTAGTTTGTGGGGTGGAGGGGGCGGGGCAGAGTTAAAAGACGAGGGCAGTGACAGAGCTCTAGCTGTATATCAGATTAAACAGCAAATCAGTAAATCAGAAAAATTGATTTGAAATAATTAGGCTTTGCTCCCTGTCTTGTATTGACTTGGATGGCTCAGGCAATCATCTTCAATATTATTAGCGCAAAATTAATTGCTTGGACAAAAGAAATGTATGAGACATTAATCCCCTAAAAGGGAAGCTATTCTACCATGAGAAGACTTGATGCTGCCTAACGGCTATGTTCAGTTTGATTCCTTGATTTTCGTTAGTCATACTCTTCTCAGATGGCTATTGTGAAATTCTCCCAACTCTGAAACTCACAAAAACCCTATTTTAAACCATCACTATATATTTGAGGGTGTGAATGTGGGTATGAGAATATTCAAACCATATTTCGGCACTGTTCCTTTTGTAATGCTGGATTCTTGTGCGATAGCTAGATAACAGCTAGAAATTTTGAGTAAGTCGGCCCTTTAACATCCTCTGGTCATTGCTTGCTGCTGCACCTCTTGTTCCCAGGCAGCTTTCAAACTGCTGATATCCATAAACACGATAAAGTTACACTGCTCCGTTTTTACAAGAAGGCCGCGATCCACAGGTGTACATCATTAGATGTCAGTAGTCCACTATACTGACCTGCCGTTTGGAGAAGCATAGTGGCTTTAAAAAAATGAAAGACCTGAAGTACAAGAATGCAACATTTTTCTAAATCTTGTTAAATCTTATATGACTATAAGATCATACTGTTGATGGTAGATGAGTTTAAAAGCAACAGCTGTCTGTTCCTCCCACGACCAACGTACATACAGGTACCGCAATCTGCAACCTACATCTAAGGGTTATTTAAACTCCAAAGAAAGACTTTCTAGGTATATTTTATTTATTTTATTTTTTTTTGAAGTTATAATCCCCGTGTTTTGGTTCAGTTTCATCTTTAGATGTGCCTTTTACCCATCCTTAGATATGTCTTTTACCCAAATACAGCATGTGTTTGTTTTGTTTTTAGTGTATGAATCTAAATGTCTCTTGGATCTGAATTAAACTCCTCTGGGAATTCCTCTGGAACCCCCACCTCAGCATCTGCCTGTCTGACTCTCTGGTTTCTGCCACATCTTGATCTGGAGTCATTCGTCGAGCAAAGCCACCCCAAGCCCCGTTCACCGGTCTATACAGTCGCCGGGACAATCATGGCACAATAACTCTCCTTTGATTGGAACGGGATGGTTCAACATATTCTCCTCCCAGGCCCTCCACCTTTTCTATGTGATTCCCATTGCAGGCTCCAGTCAATAAAATGAGATTATAGCAACTTTCCCAGCTAACACTGTCAAGCTAGTCAACATTTCATAGTTTGATTAAGTGTGATAATCAAAAAAACAAATTAACCTTAAGCCAAGCCCAGACAGAGGAGCAAAAGACAATTTATGATAGGCCTTTTATGACATTTGGCACCAGCATGCTGAGCCGAAGGCAAACTATCGATTGCAAGAGGGGGGCATTACTAACGCCATTCTCAAAAAAAGAGAAAAATCACTAATCAGGAACAAGGAAAATAGCCTTTTAGCTGCATTCAGAGTTACTATAGAGGTGAAGTATTAATAAATAAATAAAAAATCAGAGGGAAAATGGCTATTTTAGCATTGGTTGAGTTGGCACAGCATAGCTATTCTTACGGTTTGCAAAATTGGCAGAAAGAACCATTCCTCAGAGTCTCACTGTCTATTTGAATTTCCTGCGGTTTATGGGAATATGGCTTCATTTACGGTCTTCTGCGCTAATAGTAGCAGTCAGTTGAAATGGCTGACCTCATAACTGAACTCGTCTATCGGCTCCTGGGTGTGCTAACAGTACCGATATCATGGCTGCTTCTAATCAAACCAAACTGAGCAAATGCTGGAGAGCATCGAAGAGTGCAAACGTAGGGTCAGCATCTTCTAAGAACTGAAAGCGGCTCGTCTTTTCATGATGGCGGAGCACACATACGCTCACAGAGTGGGAGACGCTTTCTCTTTGCATGCGCTAACAATAGGCAACACTTGGGGAATGATCCTCATTTACAGTCTGTTTCCACAGTAACGTGCACAAGGTGAGTGACATATTCTAAAAAAGGCACCAATTACAATAGGCATATTGAGGTCTAACTTAAAAAGAAAAATAACATTTAGAATAAAAAATGTATGCATAAATCCCTACATATCCACAAATATGTATAAATGCACATGCTGAGGAGATTGCATGCTATTGGACTGACTGTGTACCAATACTTGTTCCAATAGAAGTAAAAAAAAATATGCCGGCGTTAATGAACATCTGATATCCTCACATTCTATCAGCTGAACGCCCTTGGGGGATGTAGACAGACTGATCCTGAATAACAAACATTCATGAGATGCAACAGAGACACTTGTTTTGCAACATAAATGATTTTGTGTCTTTACGAGCACAAAATGCATTATTGCAAAATACACAGCAATTATAAGCTTTCATGTCGCTCTTTGTCTATATGGATAACATATATATGAAAGTGTAAAAGGGGTCATGCTGATTTTTGTAAAAGCTTTCGAGAAGATTTTTATGTTACCCTTTTATTGCCTGCGGAAAGGGGCTTATACCTAGTTACTAAAGTCTACTGCTATTGCACACTTGCAGTAATTATACTTTGATTTTGGTTATTTCTGCTCAGAATGCCTTCTGTCTTTTTTTATTTCGGTAAATGTTTTTAAAGAGGACTAAATTTAGACTCTCACATTTCCGCTGCCGGAGGAATCATATTACACCCATAGCTGTGCTGCAGTCGTAGCTGTCTACCACATTTTGAGCACCGATATAGCAATATCCTCAGGCTAATTGAAATCACGCTACAATTTATTTTATACCTCACATGTGATGTTTTCTTTACTAATAAAGGGCAGCGTTGGTTATGTGTTCCGGGAAAAAAAAAGATATATTCAGCATTTTACTTTGCAGCTGTGAGAATAATGGTTTGGGGGGGGGGGGGGGAATGAATCGATATATTTCCAAAAATTAAATTAATATAAAATGAAATGGTAAAAAATAACATGCAAAAAAACAGAATTATTTGGAAAAAGTTGTTTTATCATATATAAACAAAGGTAAGT
>JAODJX010000109.1:8029929-8068120 GCA_026776945.1 Isichthys henryi
CCCCCCCCCCCCCCCCCCCCCCCCCCCCCAACGAATCGATATCTGTCCAAAAATGAAATTCAGAGAAACTGCACTGGTAAGAAATATCATGCAAAAACACAGAATTCTTTGGAACATCTTGTGTTATCATATAATAACACATAGAAGTATACCAATTTAAAGATGACACAATAAAAACCATAAATTTACTAATGCCACAGCACCATGCAAAAGTTTAAATAAATAAATGAAATATTATATTATTATAATAATTAAATAACTGTAAATTCCTCTACAGAGTTGCGTAATTCAGGTCCAGAGAGTAAAAGTCCAGACCGGAATTTTGTTTGAACAAACCAGGTAAGTACTCTGTGACTGTGACTCTTTATGCTCAACTGGATGGTTGAAACAAAATCCTGGTCTGGACTTTTACTCTCTGGACCTTAATTACCCAACTCTACCACTGCACGCTGTGTACAGTGACTGTAACAGCCAGTGTGCGGCATTTTCTCCATTATGCTCTTTTTTTTATTAAGTTCCAAATGAACGGGTAGAATCTGCATGATAATTGGAGCCTGTGCCTTTAAGGTGGGAAATGGTCGGGTAATAGTGGGAGTCTGTCCCCTTTAATAGGCGACTGATCCCAAATGCTTAGTCTTGTGGGATCTTTATAAGTCTTGTTGGTTTATTGATATGAAGATAAGTGTGCCCATGGTGGACGCTGGGTTGCTGCTTGTCTTCTGTGAGTTTGCTAATAACTGGTCTTGGATGGATGGCTATGCAGATGTTGTATCACATCTGAGCGCCTTTACACTTCACGTTTCTGTTCATTTCGGTGGGCGGTAGCATAGGCGTGGCTGTAAACTGTAAGTTACTACAGCGACTTAGATTGTTTTATGCGTACGTTGGTTGTTCCATCGGCCACCGTGTTTCAAGCTTTATTTTTTATTGTTCGATTTTGAATTAATTTATTTTATATAGCAGCATTTCTGCATGTGCAGCTGTTTGCTCTCTCAAACTGTCTGGGCTAGAGTTTGCAACATTTGCCCTTTTTAAACTGTCATTGTGTCATTCAGACAAGTGTGTTATTAATTTTTCAGTGGAGTGACCATGGAAGTGAATATTGGTTGTTTAAAGTGAAGTGACGCCTGTTTGTGTGCTAGAACTAAGGCCAGCCGGAGCAATATTTTTTGATAATAACAAGGAAAAGCGTGTTGAATAGGAGAGGCTGGTGTTTTTCATTTTTTTCCCTGTGTTGTGGTTTGCAGTTTATCACGAGTGAAACAATGTCTGCAAGAAGACGATGCCTTTTTCGCTTTTTGACATATTAATATCAAAGTTTCTGTTAACACTCTGTGTAATTATTTTGTGGTGAAAGGCCAAATGTATATCGTTCTAAAACTTAATAATTCTAAAGCCGGTTCTTGGGTCTAAGCCGCTTCTTAAATATATATAGTCTAACTTATATGGTTATGATAATAGAAATATTGTTATTCGAGAAAAGAGTGCCTTCATAGTCCGAGGAGCTATATTGTCAGAGGTAATCGCACTTGCTAGGGTCTCCTAAGGTAAATTGGTCCTAGGTGAGTGACCAGGCTGAGTGCGATTCAGATGTCCCCCATGGAACCCAAGAACAAGGATCATGTGACTTTCCTTGAAAATGGAGACATGGGTCCACCCTCTTGTGGGCCCACCACCTACAGAGGGACTGTGGTGGTCTGGTGTAACGTGGATCGGGTTACATTCAAAGGCAGGGCCATGGTGGACCAATCTTTGGATACCGAGTATCTGTATTACTGAAGTAAGGCAGACACAGTCTCTGCACGTCTCCTTGTGGCATTTAAGGTGCTCTTGCCAGGAACCTTAAATGCGGGTTAAAGAAATAACTATGGATATAAGAGTGATTATTGCTACATATTTGCGACTATACTTGGTAGCACAGAACACGGAATTGAGTATAACTGCACACCGAATCTGATGTACCTAATCACCCGTAAGCCTGAGCTAGTGCAGGATGTAGAGAGATAATGTCAAGTTGGGTTCACCTCAATACATAACTTGGGCCCTGGACCCAAACTCCTCAAGAGGGGCTGGAAGCCATTACAGAGATGCCCTGGGTGAGAAGCTCTGAGCCTGTGTGTGTTTACTCATAGCCCCCTGCAGGACTTTCATTTCAAACAGTGCAGGAACACAGCTGCCAAAGTCAGCAGGGACACAATCCTCCCGAACGACAACCTTTTCACCCGACTCAGGCCTGGAATGCATTACTGCAGCCTCCCAAAATAGAGCTACTGCTCCTCTGCATCGACAGAAACCTTCTGGGGTGGTTTGGGCAGCTGTCTAGGATGCCTCCCGGACGCGTCCCAGGGGAGGTACGTCCATCTTTGAGGAGACCCCAAGGCAGACCCACGACACGCTGGAGAGATTATATCTCGGCTGGCCTGGAAACGCTTTGGTATTCCCCTGGTGGAACTGCAGGAGGTGGCTGGGAGAGGATGGTCTGCTTAGACTGCTGCCCCCGCGACGTGGCCCAAAATGAGCTGAAGAAGATGAGCTAATGGAGAAAACATCATCGAATACCTTTATTGTTATAGCATACATTTTTAAGTGATGTCAGTATTTTATATTTGCACACAAGCTTTGCAGTGCTCAGCTTTGCTGGAAGAGCATGGGAATTCCTTTTATTAATTGAGCTGTCTTTACACTATGATCATCTTATTCAATAACTGGGAATCTGAGAATAGGGCAGTCATGTTTTCTGTAAGATCTGCAGCCATCTGTAAGCTGCTTGTGCCCCAGTGCAACCACACCAACAACAGTTTGCGGATGAAGTCAGACTGTTGCGTGTCCTTCCCCTTGCACCAGTATAGTTCTGGGTCACCATCCTGGGGGAAACACTAAGATGAGCTGGACTGAGTCCATCAGCACGCCTTATTCCATTTACATACATAAAAAACACACTGAAAATCTTTTGGGTCTCAGTGTCTTGCCGTATAGTTCACTGGCTGTATTACCTAACCAGCTTTGTTAAAGCCTTTGCATGAATTTCTTCTAGGTACTCCAGGCAAGCTGACGAATCTGAACTGCCCATAGTGTTGTGTGTCCTGTGCTGTCCTGGCGTCCCTCTCAGGGTGTCCCCTGCTTTGTAGCCTGCACCTCCTGGAATAGCCTTTGTACCAGATACTGCACCTTAATACCTGAACACAGCATGCTCTTAGCTTATCGCTCCGTTTTAGCATTTTGCTTTGTTTGTGTGGGCACACTGGCAACCCCTGAAGCAATGCTACAGGCTCTCATCATGCTGTCAAACCCAAGTGGCCCCTTGCCACCTCACTGATGCTCCATCGCCCCCAGAAGAAACCCTTCCTGATTCATCAAGTGATTGCAGAGCCAGAAAGGCCCCTCAGCAGATCAGATAAGAACTAGCTATCATGGGCGGGAGATCGAGGGTTCTGTTACCATCTGTGCTACGGCACCAGTGACTCAACAGCCCTGGAGCAAAGTCATTTACCTTGACAACAATCCTAAATGTCTGCAATGAAAGGTCTGCAAGCTGTTGTGGAAAAGGGCATCAGCTAAAATGCAACAATGATGAAGACAGACAGGCCTGACGCTGCACAGTATTGAGTGCCCGGCGTGTAGATCTTTGCAAAGAACCAGAAGATGAAGATTCTTCCAAGTGCAGGTCACAGTGTTACACAAACACACTTACGCCAAGGAAGTTCTGTGGAATGGAATTGGGTGATTTGTACCATAGTCACTCCTGATATGTCACAGACCGTGCTCTGACTGCAGAAGGGCAGAGAACACACGGAATCTCCAGAATCATTCACCCTGCCGTGACTCCCCTGACATACACGCTTCTTTAGCCTGTTGTTAAAACACCAGTGCGGCACACACACGTGTAAGGCGGAAACGCCGTCTTCTAATTATAGCTGCCGCTATTCATTTGCATATATTTTAAACTCAAATCAGTGTTGGAGACAGTGAGTTCTGTTCCTTTGGAACACAAACAGCGACTGAGAAAAGATGCCTTGAATTTTCAGTTGTTTTATAAGATTCAATATGTAATGGAAATGAGGTTTTACAAGCCTATTCATACTATTAACCATTTTTTTCTGTTCAGTTTTTCTCCCTCAAGACTACTTAATTTTGTTTTCATTCATTCTTAGCTTAGGTTGAAAAATAAATTGTTATATTTGATTGACACTATTGCTGATATTCTTCCCTTTTACCGTATGCTGTTTAGTATGTCGAGTAGTTTGACTTCTTGGTGGTAATCCCTTTTTAGTTTATCTTAGAATTGTACACAGACACTGGAGCACACATTTCATGCTCTTATTGATTATAGCCTCACAATGTTGCATTGTTGGGCTTTCAACATGTTAGGAGAGGAAGAAAACCCAAACTTTTTCAATTCTGATGGGCCAGTTCTGTAACTTTTCTTTGAATTTGCTATTGTTCACTCGCGAAGACTTTCCTGCATGAATATAAAATACTCTAGTGCCCCTGGATCACATGTACCATGCCTCGAGTGGCAATCTTTGTTGTTGTCAGATTACCAACTGAGCTGACCTCTATTGAAAAACATCTCACTCAGTAAACGATTTTTTTTTCACACAAAAGACTGAATGTTATTGTTATAGACATGAATGAAGATGAATTTAGTGGATAAAATATTAAAATACATGGATGGTAGACCTAAAGTTATTAAAACTTATTGGACTGGATATTCATTGAATTATCAGCAGGTCTGCTATTTCCAATCATAACCCGGGTGCACAGATATACTAAAGCTCATGTCTCTTCAGAATTAAATTGAGTTAATTAAATTTTTAAGACGAACTAGATGTATAACATGAAACTATTTATTCCTGCAATTTGAGTCTGCTAGCACACTGACCTGTACTCCAAACGGTTGAAGTCTATTTGCTGCCTTTGAATAAACAGGACTCAAGACACTCCTGATGCCAACTAGAGTACGAGTGGACAACTCCCAAGGGCCGTTTCTTATCTGCTGCAGCACTCATCACTTGGCAATCGTTCATTTGCGAAAAGGAGCTAATGGCTGTTTTCGGTTGTGCTGCTGAGCCAGGAAGGGATGAAACATGGAATCGTCTTATGCAACCTACACGTTCTTTACGCAAGGTCAGACAGAAACAGATGCATCGCATTCATTGTCACAGGCAAACAGTGAGACGTATGAATGTTCCTCCTGATAGACTTCAATGCCGAAGCTTTTACGCGGTGATCCGAAAATCTCCTTCTGCTAGCAAGAAGAGCCAGGTATGCTGCTGTTTACTACCAGCAGAATAACATCCAAGATCAACTCCACACCAGAGCTTCCAGACTGAGGCTAAATTGAGCAAAGATGATGGAAAACGGCAGGCTCAGAATCCTGGATGCCATTATTGTCAATTTTCCCACAATCCCACAGTCCCTCAGTCTGTGAGCTTTTACCTTTGAGTCCTCTGACCCTTGTGACATCACTATATAAAAAGTGCTCACAGCTGCTGTACAATATAAATACCTTAATGATAACTAGTCACAATAATTTAGGATTTTGTTTTACATTAATGATGTTGTACTGCTGTTCTCTTATTGGCTGCTAAATTCTATTATAAAGTGCAATACATGAATATTCAGTATTATTGAAGGAAAAAAATTGCCTATAGTTCTTGCATGATTTTAATAATGCCAAAGCAATTGAGAATTAAAGCAATATAGGAAACAACACCTGCAAAATGTAATCCTCTGCTAATTCTTAACAGTTTTAGTTAAAACTAATCCATCCATCCATTTTCCAAACCGCTTATCCTTACAGGGTTGCGGGGGTTCTGGAGTCTATCCCGGAAGCAATGGGCACGAGACAGGGAACAACCCAGGCTGGGGGGCCAGCCCATCACAGGGCACACTCACACACAACTCACACATTCACACCTACGGGCAATTTAGCAATGCCAATTAGCCTCTGCATGTTTTTCGACTGTGGGGGGAAACCGGAGTACCCGGAGGAAACCCCACGATGACATGGGGAGAACATGCAAACTCCACCCACATGTGACCCAGGCAGAGACTCAAACCCGGGTCCCAGAGGTGTGAGGCAACAGTGCTAACAACTGCACTACCATGCCGCCTCTTAAAACTAACCGTTTTACGTAAAACTCCTAATCATTTTAGTTAGAATTACACAGCCACAGATTTTGAGAAGGTAATTCTGTTATCCTGGCAAACACCAAATGTTCTGTATAATAAGTTAATCAATCAGAAAAAAATTATTGGGATAAAGCACATACTGATATTAATCTTACCAAAAAACTACGACTGTGAACAAGATGGAAATATTGTGGAAATTCAAGACTGTGGCGACTAAATCATTTCATGTTGTGCTTATGTTTCTATGCAAATGTGGGCATCCACCTGTCATAAATCACTTGAACGATCCCTTCCATAAGCATAAGTGGACAATAACGTAACAATAATGAAGAATATCTGTGTTATGCAGAGTAAAATAAATCAATGGAGATGACTCATCTCCTACAATGGAATTTATACATCCTGTTTTTTAAACATAATATATATTATGGCAAAAATAATTTAAGAGTATTAGATGTCCAGCTTCGATCTGGTACCTCCTAATTTCCACATACAACATATCCAGGAAATTATAATCTCCTTTGAATCCAACATAAGGTCAATACAGAGTTTGTGGACCAAGTAAAATTGGCCACAAAGTGTTAAACACAGAGTCATAGTGGCAAAGGTCATTGGTGTAATGTGGAGAGCATACAATGAAAGGAAAGACAGGAAATGACTGAACAGGGAAACCTGAACGTGGTACCTTATGACTTAGCACATGCTTGACTGCAAAACTGACAAATGTGAGCTGAAACAGGAAACCACGATTAGCCTCATTAATTCGGAAATTAACTTGCCTTGGCTTGATTCAGAATATCTATGAAATTAAATTACAACTAACCTCATGCACCCTGCTGAAAAAATGATGCCCTTCTGTATTAATAGTACATGGAGTCTGTTTCTTTGTATTTAGGAGTATTTGTCATAAATCCCAATTTAATCCTAATTTTTGAATTGATCAGATCGACCAAAAACTGAATATTAATTAATTGGAATCTAAACTCAAAAATAACAAATATTTCATACTAATGCCATTTACTTAACAATTAGCTATAAAGCACCCAATGTTCCCAAATAAAACCTAATTGCTCTCTTGTGCTCAGTAACTGGTCACACCACTTTAACAGCAATGACTGCAACCAATTTCTGCTGATTATTCCCCCATAGCACCGTGGAGGCATTACGGTACAGTCCTCCCTGTAACTAATTCTGCTAATCCACTGTCATTTGAAATATTTTCTGTGGGGATCGAGTCATTCTGCTGGCTTAGTGTGCCGCCCTCTTAACTCATAACCCCAGGGCTTCCGGCTTTGACTCCTGCCGCATCTACATGTGCGTGGAGTTGTGTTTCTGCAGGTACTCAGACATCTACCCTTGACGATGAGGTGTCATTGGGTGTCATTGGGTGAACTGGTGTCAATGATTGCGTGTTGTGTGCCGGGGATAGGTCCCAGGGCAATGCCCCCCCCCCAAGTTGACCTTGTGGTTGGAAGATGAATGAATGAAAATCACGATTTTCACTTTTATTCAGCTTTAAATGTAGCATCCACGCTTTCTAAGAGTTTTTTTTATTTCAATGTCCCACGGAAGGTGAGGTCCAAAGATTATTAAAGTGGACGGGGGCCCAAATCAGATCAGTTTATCAAATTATGCAAACAGTTCGCCCTATTTGATTATCTTCTCACAAAAACAAATGACAGAAGCACATTTTCACAGGAATGTAGGGGATAAATTGCTTGACTTATCTCTATGTAAGGGTGATAGTCTTGTTGTATGAACCTTGAGAAAGCTACATTACCAGACTGATTCCAGACGCAATCAGCAATAAATTGAAAAAGGATAATACGGCTGATTTGAATAAAAGCATCTGATGTTGGGCAAGGCTTTTGGTCCGGCAGGTACACAAAGCAGCAGACTGAAAAACAATCAGACAGACATTAATCCACGGCAGACTGATTCTGGCTGTACAATTGGTTTTGTCACCTCAGAATGAGCAGTGAAGAGGGCAGGTAACAAATGAAAGCACCGCTGGGCATATGTGCGCTTAAAATAGCTTTGAAAGAGAGGAAGTCAGGAGGTGTGTTAATTGATTCAGTCTTATAATGGCAAAATGAGACATACCTTTTTGTTTTACACCTATCATTGCCCCAATTCTCCATCCATCCATCCATTTTCCAAACCGCTTATCCTACTGGGTCGCGGGGTGCCCCAATTCTCATGTAATAAAAACACTTTTTGTACATCCTTCAAAAGAGGTAGCACTACACACATGAATGATGGCACAAATTTAAACTTAATAACATATCTAACAATAATTTTATATGAATGCATAAAAAGGTTAATCACCTTGACGTGATCATACTGAAATTATACGCCAATAATAATGAATTCTTATTATGGTCTGTTGCTGCACCCGAGTAATCACATGTAATCCCTGGTTTGTCTATTTTCGGAAAAACACCGAACAGACTGCCAAACATCGAACGATCAATGCCTTTCGTGGGAAGTGATACTCTCTAGACGTCCAAGTACAATTGAAACCGAACAGTGCCAAAAAATGCCCTATAATAAATTATGACTGGATCTATTATTATCATTTATCATGTAGCGCAACCATCAACGAGTGTGTCACCCCTGCGATTTATTATGTGACAGCTCAACCTGTAGGAGGCGATGATGACCTCTTCCATCTCTGTGTCAATAATGATGGCACCAGTGTGGCCAAAAGGCAATCACTTCATCCTCACAGCCGCTGCCACACACGCTACTCCCTGCTCGATATCTTCTGTTTATCTCAACAGTCGACACTATTCTTGAAAGTCAACCGAACCAGGCTATAAATTTACACTTTATTCATTAGCATGCCCATAGCTTTGTCACTGAAACAGGAGAAGGAGCGCATTCAGCAGCCTGAACCTGGTAAGCCCAAATCCTTAATCCCCATGCTACTTATTTCAGGCAACGCAAAATTAACCCATCTCCGCTTACAGGGCTAAATTACCAGACGACCCCACGAAAATTAAAGCAGGCTTATGTCGCTATTAACGTCCATTCCCTCCCATCATCCCAACCTACACTATCGTCCTACAGTATGTTGATCGGGCACAAAAACACCACCTTTTCTCCCTCCTGTCCTACGGAACCCGTTAGGCGTGACAGAGGGTAACACTGTAGGTTGTAACTAAGCCATCTCTTTCCTCACGCGCCTCTCATTCAGGTTGCTGGGACTCGCCAGGTCCACTGCAGAGAATCGGACATGTGCCATTCTGTCCGATTTGAATGCATGACCTATCACTGATGGGCCTGCCAGGGCCTGATGCCTAATGTTGCTCCCATCTTCAAACACTTTATCGCCAAACGATGTCTGTCATATTTTTTTCAGCTGCCCAAATACAACAGACATCTCTCTCACTGCAGATTCTCATGCACACCTGTGCCAGATTAGAGTGAAAGCCGTGCTATTCGGGATTTATTTTGCAGATTAGCTGGAAGATAACCAAGCGGGAGAAATAAAGGGGGCTTCTTCTGCCGCGGCTAAGGCAAGAATGCTAAATCACCAGGAATGCTGTCGTACATTTGCGCACAAAGTCCACAAACCGCCCTAAAAAAAGCTGCAGATTTCTTCTTAATCCTGAGCAAATGCGCCGCATCTGACAACTCTCCCATTAAGGCTAATCCACCTGTTTCTAAGCGTGTTAAGCGCAAAGCCTAGTGCAGCTATAATCAGGTGCCGGAGATAATTGCGGCGGCTGGGATAATCTGGCAGGCTGGCACATGTGGGGAGCTGTGGCCCAGCCGTTCACTGGATGGAGCGTAAAAACGTGCAGTGGGGGCAGGCGGTGGGGGATGCGGGCGACAATAAAAAATTCCACTGCAAGGACCTTCCGGGATGGAGTGAGGTTAAAAGCAGGCGCCTGTTGCCATGCTGCTCCGCCTCTCACTCTTGGGTGTGTTTAGCGACAGACCTGAGGAGGCCTGCTGCTTCGCCCTCTCAGCATGGTGGAGGCTGGTGCGAGTCATGCAAAGCCACAGGGGCGGGCAGAGGGACCACAAAGTCCCGGCAGAAAATGAGCAAATGAGCGCAGGATGGAGGGCTGCAGTGTGAGAGATGTTCATTTCAGATGCAGGGTTAATCCAGAGGTAATTATACTGTGCCAGTCCAATTATCACATTCTTTTAAGGACTGTGAGGAAAGGTCTTGAGATTAAACATGCAGATGCAAGCCAAGGCATGCATATTATACTACTATAAACAGACCATAGCCAACAAGCAGACAAACAAGAACCACAGAAATAATATTCTACATTTACAATAACTAAAAGCACCTATTTGTCTATTGTAAAGTTTTTCATTATTTATTCAGATTATCAACGTTTTTATTTTAGAAAGCCTTAATTTAACAAGGAATTCAACACAATACCTTTGAAAAACCTCTCTACCTATACTGTATTTACTTTTCCATTTACATAAAATATTTGGCAGTGACTTTAAATTAATTTTAATTTTTAAAAAGGCAGTGCAAAGGAAGATCACTTTGAGCTCAGACTGATGTCTATTATGTATAATGGGGGCTTAGCAGTTAAGATGCTGTTTCTGTGATCGGGATGTTGTGGGTTTAAATCCCATGGTCAGCAGACTGATTTCACTGTTGTGTCCTAGAACAAGGCCCCTTAAACCTAGTTGCTCCAATGACTGGTTGGCATTTTTTTGTCAGCAGTATGTCATTTTGGATAAAAGCATCCATTAACACACCTTCAATGACCTGCAGAATAAAGGAGATAATGTTCCTAAACTGAAGCAAATCCTCAGTCTAAATACTGCTTCTGCCTGATTTAATCATAGACAAAACCACAACATCTATTGATTCACACATGCTGTTCTACAGCCCAGATAACCAGTCATCTCCACTGAATTTTACCAGTATTTAGTTTTATTTATTTAATGCTTTTATCCAAAGCCACTTAGAATAAAGGGAAAGGTTACCATTTAAATTTGCACCCTGGGATTCAAACCCACAACTGTAGCTCTGTTAACACAGAGCCCGACTTGTGCAGCTGCCAGATATCCCTACCTTTATCAAAACATGCTAACCAACTAACTGAAATCAAAATTTTTACATTCGGTACAATACAACAAGTGGAAGGCCACAAGTGCAAAAATTACAGCTCAGTACAACAGTGCGCAAGATGCCTTCTCTGAACTTACAACAGGTCAGGGAGTACAGGTACCTGGTGCTAGTCATACAGTATGTAGCTAAAAAAGCCGCCAACAAGTGTACATAGGTATTTAATCTATTAATTATGATCCAAGAGGAAGATGAATTGGGTGAAATATTTCAGGACTGGCGAAAGACACCAGTGATATGAAGCTACAATGTAAACCAGTGTAAATCCTACAGATTTCTAAAAGTAAAATAGGCTAAAATTTCATATTAAACTGTTTTTTTCCCTATAAAAGTCCAGATCAACCCTGCATCTTCCATAATTACTTATGAAGGTGAGTCTACAGTACTAACCGACAAGCCGCCAAATCATATCAAACGCAGTTTAATTACTAAGCTCTGTTTGTTAGTTACTCCGCTATCCTCAATTATCCTATAATTGTATCAGATGGTTGCCGCGAAATGGCTGTCTGGTACGATAATTTAAAGCAAGCTTTTTAAATTGACACATCTGCATATAAAAATCTTTATTGCATCTGCGCATATAATCAAGAAAAAATTGTGCGCGTAAAAAGATTGGCGGTGTTTTTTAATTCATAGTCATGTAAAAACCATTCCCTTAAATATTATTGGAATATGTATGTGGCTTTTATACTGTACACTAATTAAAAGGAGACATCATTAACGAGACTAGCACTGAAAGACTTACTTATTAGAAACTCATTTTTGCATCCATCTTCCAACTGCTTATCCTGATCGTAAGAATAATGCATTTTAAGTAGAAGTAGATTTATAGAAGAACTTTATGAATAATCACATACGCATGACCTAGTAAAGAAGACCAGGATTCGAGGGTAAAAGATGAATGGGTGAAGATACACATGAAGAGGTAATGGCAAATAAGGGTGCACCGATCGATCGACGAGGGACGGAAAACTGAGTTTTCACGCAATCAGCCACTCAGTCTAATTACGACTGATTTTATGAGCCAATCAATTCTTTACTGAATAACGTTACCTTTTGTCCCTAGTCTAGTGGTGGGTCATATGGCGGTACTTTATTGTACCTGGTTACAATTGTGCCCACGATACACATTTCAGAGGTGTCGTAAGAATCGTCGCACAGAACTACATTTACGTTTATTTAGCAGATACGTTTGTCCACGGTGATGTATAAGTGAGGCAAAACATACGTGTTGTCGCACAGTAAGTTAGGCATAAATGCATTCAATGAATGCCGAGTTACAAGTGCACTACTTAACACTATTAGTATAACGACAGAACAAACTGGGGAAGAACCTGCCACGGTACCTGTGTGTTCGGAGGCTGTAACAAAAGTAGGCGAACACAACAAACACAGACAGTTGTGAAATGAAGCAGGTTCAGCCCGTAAAAAACAAACTTTATATACCATCACACTGTCAAATTGTATCACACGATAAACAACACACAGTCCATAGTCAAGTTGGCTATGTTTCCAAATGAATACAGTCGTGTGCCGCATAACGACATTTTAGTCATCGACAAATCACATATGCAACAGTGGTCCCATTAAATTTTGATGTAGCTGAAAAATCCCTATTCCGAAGATGTCGTAGCGCAACGCATTACTTCCATGTTTGCGGTGGCTGGTGTAAACAAACCTACTGTGCTGCTCCTATCGCATAAAAGTTTAGCACACACACTTATGTACAGTACATAGTGCACAGGCCTAATACTTGATAATGGCAATAAACAACTATGTTACTGTATGGTTTCTGTATTAACTATACTGTGCTTTTTATCGTTATTTTACAGTGTACTCTTCGTACTTATAAAAAAGGTGTTCTTTAGCCTAGGTGTGTCGTATGCTAAACCATCTAGGTCTGTGCAAGTACTGTTCACACAGCAACAGAATCGTCTATCTTGACGATAAGCAACGCATGACTGTAGTGATTGCTGATGAGGAAGAACTGGTTCCGAAAAATATTCTGCTTTTATTGTGCATAAATGGTTTATATATGCTAAATCTGATGTCGACCAATCTACTGTAATTTGCAAACTTTGCAAAGATACCCTTTGCGCAACAGGTGGCAACACAACCAGACTTTTTAACTAAATATCATTCAGCCCGGATACGTACTGATTATACATTATATAATTCTACATATATGATTATTCAGTTGAAGAGCCTTCTAAATGGCTCCTATAATCACTGCTATTCTCTGTAAAAAGGGCTTTCACTGCTATTTGTTTGTTGTTTATTAGGGTCAGTTATGAGGCCTTTTGTCCTATTTTTCGTTTCTCCACTGTAAACAAGGAAGAAGTATAGTAATGTATAAATAATGATCAATTTGAGAGAATGGATGTGTGCGCTGCTGCCGATACCTTCACCATTAACTAGATTATTTACTTGGAATATTCGGTTTTGACTAGGGATACACCAGTTGCAGTTTACATAGCAGTTTTAATCACAGAACATCACGCATATTTTAAAACAAATGTACTTTCATCATAGAATACTAAAGATTTCTCCTTTTCCAATAAAAAATAAAGCCCCTCAATCCAAATATTCCAAAAAGCAGTTGTTGACACTGATTTTTAAAAGAAATTACTGACAGGAGTTCAGGTACCTAGTGCGTTCCGGTGACTTTCCCTCAGTACAAACTCCAATTCTACTGACGATTGCAAATTACAATACATTAACTAAGCATTCCTTGTAGGAACATATAATCAAGCCAAAAAACATCCGATGTCACCTTTTGCAATCTGCAGGAACTAAAACCTTTTTGATTGTCAGAAACAAGAGGAAGCGTACAAATGCCCTTCCTTCAAAGGTTAGAATCCATTTTATTAACGATCTACACTGGTTCAGTCTGGGATGGAGCTCCAATTCAACCAGTCCTCATAAGGCAGTAAATTAATTTTAAAGAAATCATGCCTGTGAAAGTTGCTGGGATTGCACGCTACGTATATCAGGTCTCTTCCCTGGCCAAGGAGCCAATGTGTAAATGTAATCAAGTACATGGCATAAATTACATGGTGGATGACACTATAAGCTTTTCTGTAGGAAATGATAATTAGTAGGAGGAGCAGATCGTACCAGTGCCATTGTTTATAAGGTACCTGTCTAACTGTCAGGTTATTTTCGGTTCACACAAAGCTTTTATGCAACGGAGCGCAGCAGATTATGTAAATAAACTAAAAATACGACCAAAAGGGACGTTAAAAAAGAATAGTCAAAGATAATTTCATGCAACATAACACTGAAGTTTCTTGGAGAGTCATGTGGCTTCCTCGAAAGGTGTGTTTTAAAGGTTGCTCCCTTGGAAGGTGTGTTCTAACCACAGCTCCCTCGAGGTGGATATGATAACACTCTTTGTTTTGTGAGGACATGGGGCAGAATGCAGATGAACTGGCCCATATGCCTCTGAGAAAATGCTCCTGAACAAGTCTATTTTTATCTTGGTGGTCTGTGTGGGTGCACACACTTGTGCTTTCACCAAAAAAAAAAAAACACCAGGGTGGGTAAATGCCGATAGGTAAATGCTGCATTATTCATGAGCTGCAAGGCATATAAATCAGAAAAAGTAGTGTGTGTTTAGAGCACACATTAAGCAGTGATTCCACCAGAAAGGAGGTAAGCGGGTTGTAATCCATCATACAGCGACTGACACTTTCTCCATCACCGATGCCTTGTTTCCCGTTAGCGCAGGACGCAAAGCCCACCCAGGAGAACGTCGTCCTCTGATCAGTGCATATCCCCGGCGGTCTCACTGCTCAACATACCCCGAGTTCCCTGTACAGGCATCAACAGAGCTAATAAAACATCGCGTTCAATCCCAGGTAAGCGGCACGGAGAATGTCAGGAAGTCTTAGTCAGCGGATACAGCAGATCACGCCCACTTATGCCCCTTGTGCTTTATTGATGACTCTTTACGTAATGATGGCACTGGACGATTCTCAAATGCAATGTGAGATCACGGCAACACTTCGATTGTCAGGCTGTCAAGTTGTTCGCTTGGTTTCTATCAGTACAAAGAAAAATATGAGTATGGAATCACCATAACCATACTGAAGATTGTTCTGAAGAGAATACAAAGCTATTACAAGACCTAAAGTATTGTAGGTTATGAGTCAAATATGTGGCACCTGCATGTGCCCCTTTAGAAAATATGAAAAAAATAAAAACTTCTTTGTCCAGACCCTTTGCAGTTACATAATTTCATGCGCTAACAGGTGGCTGGAATAGCTGGCACTGACAGAAGTGTAGTAGCTTCTTAAGTTCTGACATTTAGTATGAAGCGTGAATACACTTGCTAGGCACACAAATTCATTAAAAATCGATCAACTTAATTAACCCATCAATAAGAACAATTATTATAAATAATATATATATATATATATTTTTTTTTTTCCTCCAGTGCAGCAAAGCACCAATGCACAACTTAATCTCTTCTATCCCAGATTAAAAAGTACAAAATGGAAAATCAATTCAACAGAATAAAATGAACTAGCAGAGAGAAAAAAACTCAAACAAGGACTCGAAGTCTGGGTGTCCACACATCCGTACAGTAATTTCTATCCCCTGGAAACATATAAATGATTGAAGCTCAATCCCTGATCACAGCATGGTTACAAACATAGTTAGTGAGGGAGATTCATAGTGTGGGGGTGTGAGAAAGGCAGGGAGGGGGAGGGAGGGTGATAAAGAAAAGGATTATACAGAAAGAGCAGACTGTCAAGCCTGTTTATTGGAATCACTGATCCATCCCATAATCCGTGTCTTGTTTGAGGGGTGAAAAGAGCGCTCGCTTAAAACCTTGGATCGCCAGTGTGGATTCCATTTATTTGTACCATACTGAAGTCAGGTTATTTTGTTTTTTGCCAACTCCCCTGGAGCCAAAGAGACACTTTTCAGACAAAGTGCAAATGGGATATTGAGAGACAGACAAGCAAGAAAAAATTAGGAAACAGATCCTCTTACCCCAGGGTCGTCATGGTGACGATGGTGTACCAGAAGGAAGCTGGAATGCTGGTAAACTTGCTGGAGGTGGAGCCCTTCTCTGCGTAGAACATGACGGTGGCGAAGATGATGATTGCCATGGTGAGGGAGAAGAGGAGGAAGCCCAGCTCTGAGGCACAGCTCTTCAGCGTGTAGCCCAGGATGCGTAGGCCCTGAGAGTGGCGGGAGAATTTGAAGATCCGGAAGACGCGGAAGACCCTCAGCGTGACAAAGGCACCACTCACGTCTTCGTTGTTGGTCATCACCAGGCCGATGTAGTAGGGCAGGATGGCCACCACGTCGATGATGCTCATCACGCTACGCATGAAACGGTAACGGCTGGGTGCAGCAAAAAGCCGCATCAGGTACTCCACGGTGAAGATCATGACGCAGGCCGTGTCTATGCAGAAAAATGCTACAGTGTACCTCTCACCGCAGGGCATGTCTTTCTGATTGGGGGTGGATCCACAGGGCACAGTCTCAACCACATTGGTAATGACAGAGACGGCAATGAAGAAGCCAGTGACATAGTAGAAGACCAAGGCCATGGTGCTGGTGTGGGGGTTCTCGAACGCACGCCACATGGTCTCACGGAATGTCACATTAGGCTGCTTGCTGTCCTTGTTGTCCTCCTGGTCGTCCATGAGGCGTTCTGCGTTCTCCCGTTTGCGGTCTTTGTACTCTTCGTAACAGCAGTCGCCGATGATCTCGGGAATGATGCCGAAAAAAGCCAGCTCTTCATCATAGGATGAGATGCACTCATAGCGAGGGTAGTGCAGCTTTCCAGTTCGGTAGAAGTTTAGGACACAGCGGAAGACGTCAGGGTCACGGTCGAAAAAGTACTCCTTCGTCTCCTCATCATAGAAGAACTCTTTTTCAGAGCTACCAAGAAGCGTATCTGGGTAGCGGTCCAGGGTGTTCTTCCAGGTCTGGAAGCGACGCCCACTGACATTCAGGACAATTAGCTCGTCTTGTCGCTTGTTCTTCTCAGCGGGAGCCATGGGCATGGGCAGGTTGGCCACTGGCATCCAGCCGATGGCTGCAGCCCTGGCAAAGGGGAGCCATGCTGCTACTCCCGCTGCCATGGTGACTTTGGCTATGGGCAAGGGCAATGGGGCACCCTTTTTTAAAATCAGTGTATCTTCCGATCAGTAACCATCTACGTAATGAAAAAAAAAACACATACAAAAAAAGTCAGGTCAAGCCAAGTCTTTAAGGTAGCTGTTAATAACCGATTCAGGCTGTTGACATTCGCAGTTACTGCACAACATTAAACATTATCATACCCCCGCAACAAACAAGTAATTTGCTAGCAGAGTCTCTGTATCCTCCAAAGTACAATTATATCCTGACTAGACTACAACATGGTGTGAAGGTTATGTTCTGTACCAAGAAACATTGAAAAAAAGTCTAACTATGTGTAAAATACAGGCTGTGACTCAAAAATCATAAAGGTTTAATCTTAGAGGTGTAAAATTTGCGACAGAATAATATTGAGTAGCTGATCAAATATTCATTTCATTTTATGGACAACACATTATAGTTCTACAAGTTTGCGGCTTTCTGTGAAAGCAGAGATCTGCTGAATGAGTAACACTCCTTTACAATTTAAAAATGGTAGATGATTATATGGACTCATTTACGCTGACATTTTACTGATTACTGCTAGGCTATAAAGATAAATTTGTAATGACGTGTATTATGAGTTGTGAAAAGACAAAAAGTAAAGTGTATTATACAATTGCTAAATATATATTGCCTATAATGATCAAATATAAAATATATATAAAACTATACAACAATCGTTGAATAATTGTTCTCCAAATGTCTTTCTCAGTGTAACTTCAAAAATCATAAAACGATATATGTTTTAGAGCTTTCAAAAAGAGTATTAAGTTTTTTTATGAATACAAACAAGTAGAGATTCAATAGGAGAGGTCTGAAACCTGTTGAGCCAATACAAGTACTGAAATGCGGAGAGTCTTAAGATCAGTTTTGTTGACATACAGTAGCTCTCTTCCGCTACTGTGTTGTCTGTCTAAAATTCAAAATACGTGTATTTTAACGTTTACACGCATGTTTACCTTTACACATTTATAAACAATGTTTATCCGTGTCTAATGTAAAGATGTATACATACGCACCGCTTTTTACGATTTAAAGTGTACTAAATAAACATCTGTGGTGGATCTGTCTGTATTCATTTTGTCAAAAATCCAAACAAAAACAAGTGACAATTGCATTAATTGAACATACGGTTACTGGAAAAAAAAATCACGTAGCGCGTCGGAAAAACCTAGTTTTTTAAGTATTGCACTGCTGCGTCAAAGCAGCAATAAGGTAAGTCTGTCTATATGATACATAGATACCAGCTTTTTTACTGATGATAAATTTCCCTCCCCACAACTAAAATAAAATAAACAAAGAAAATGATCTTACTTTGCAAAGTGTTTCTTTGGAGGGGTAAGCTGTTGCTTCGTTCTTCGCAGTTATCCAAGTCTGTTGGGATGTCGCAAAAATGAAGTTATTATTAGCCTATTATCTAAACGGTTATATGTGCAGTTAATAGATGAAAACGCAGTCACTTCTTATTTCTTCCAGCCTCGCCGTTTAGAGTTCTTTTCTCATTTAAAGGGTCACGATTCCGGCGCTTGAGATCATTCCTTCTGCACTATGGACCAGGAGGGCAGCCCGGAACCGCAGGCTTTTCTGGCGACCCCTTGATGCCTGACTGCTGCATGCGATGATGATGGACGGGATCGCGGTACTGCTGTTGCTCACGCCGCCGCTGCCTGCTCTCCCAGGCTCCTCGTCTCCCAGTCTCCTCGTCTCCCAGTCTCTCTCTCACACGCTCCCTCCCCTCCTCCTCTTTCCCCTTGCGCGTAGCGCTCCTCCGAAAAAGCGCAGAACGACTGAGACGCACTGAGGCACTGTCTGCTTACTTTAAACCGCGTGTTGCTGTATAAAACCCAGATACTTCTGTTTTGAAATGTACTGAGGTATCACCATAATTTCCCTTGTATTTCATTTATGTTGTTTCCAACCCACCATTTATTCTCTTGGGGGATAAAATAGAAAAATGCCAGATATTTACTATTAGCGTTATTCACCGTCGATACCGAACAGTGATATTATTAGTGACATTACGGCTTCTGTTGTCATACTTTACCGGAAATGTGAGCGGTTCAAAGGCCTTTTGGCGTCTAGTAAATAGGTCTAGCGTTAGTGCTCGATTCAGTGTTTTAATGTCTTTGTGTTAAACGCCCTTTAGAAATTGTATTCAGGTTATAATTAAAATAAAACAATTTATATACTATATTTTGTGTCTTGCTCTAATAATACTAAATAATCAAAATAACATAGAAGAAACGATATATTTACCTAACGACGTGTCTTAAACGACCGCAGAGAAATATATTTAATACTATATTTGCTAACTGATTCGTATCTTTAAATTCCAAGGTGAGCATTTTCACAGGTTCAGTCAGCTGGTCATCATAACATAGCTAGGAAATTAGTATAGATGTAAGTAACTGGTTGATTCAATTTTTAGTCGTTTGATTCCTGCAGGTCTCCCGCAGATGCCATTAATACTTTATGGCTTACAATTATTTGGTAGAACATTCTCCATTTGAGTGTGCATATATAGATGGATTGATGAGCTTTTTAACTCTGATTTTTGTTGCTCATCTAGGTTATTTCAGTTGTTAATTAGTTCAGCCTGGAGTCATTTGCAGTGTTCTTCCAGCTTTAGCTAGAATACTCAAATAACATACTAATCATCAGTATACTCAGACTACATACTCATCATCAGTATACTCAGACTACATACTAATCATCAGTATACTCAGACTACATACTCATCATCAGTATACTCAGGCTACATACTAATCATCAGTATACTCAGACTACATACTCATCATCAGTACACTCAGACTACATACTCATCATCAGTATACTCAGACTACATACTCATCATCAATACACTCAGAGTACATACTCATCATCAGTATACTCAGACTACATACTAGTCATCAGTAGACTCAGACTACATACTCATCATCAGTATACTCAGACTACATACTCATCATCCTTATACTCAGACTACTTACTCATCATCAGTATACTGAAGGAGTGTAGTGGGCATCATGGCTGCCTCACACCTGTAGGACTGGGGGTTCCACCTTGCCTGAATCGAGGTTTCATGCTTTCCTCATATGGTGCAGCTTTCTTCCCATAATGCAAAATATGCAGTTAGGCAAAATGGCTTCTGAAAATTGCCCGCATTGTGTGTGTGTTGCCTGGCATCCCATCCATAGTGTTTACCTGTCATAGGCTGGGCTTCAGGCTCTCTGCAGTCTGCTGGTGTACAAGGGGCTGGAAGATGGATGGTAAGATGAATTACTGTAGTGTTTTGCTTTTTTGCAAATATAACAAAACAAACAATGTAATTTGTTTTTATCTTTTTGCATTGGGCATTCCATAGATTTAAACTCAATTTGTGAGTGCATTAAATATCCATGCGTTTGGAAGGTGAGTGAGGTTAACAAGGAGTATGCTAGTCAGCAACGTATTTTCATAAGTGGAAGGGAGCTAAATCAAATCTGAGGAGACGGTCTGTTATGCCTGTTAAGAGAGGTGCTTAAACTGACTTGTTACACTGAAAAATCCAGTAGTAAATACAGTATACAGTATGGGTAGTTGCTTCATACTAATATCCTGGATAATGTTTAAAAATGTATATCATGATCATATTTTACAAGACAGATGTGTTCCTTTCCAGTTTCACATTCCCAGTTGGAATGACATCCCACTTATCCACAAAAACCTTTTTAGCATAATTTTTCTAGTTATCTGCAGACATAGTTTTGGTGTGGACAGTAAAGCAGGGAATTACCCAGGATGGGGGTGTTAACCCATCGCAGGGCACACAGATCATTCGCTTACATGTTCACGGTTTCTGGTATGTGTAAAATGATGACATATTAAAATTTTCAAATATTTCAAAAGAATGAACAGATTCTTTCTTCATGATAATCCTTTTTATAGATCTGACTAATATTCATTACTGATTCTCAGTGATTTTAATTTTTTTTCCCGTTATCCCCTCAGTTTACTCAAAATCAAATAGCATACTAAAGTTTTCTTTAGGGTCTGAGAACATGGTCATTTCCCCCTGCGAGCCACAGGAAGATAATACTGCTTCTGTTTGTTAAAACACTGAAGTGGATACAGTCAGAGTTTTTATGATACTCGTCATTTCACATGCCACACTCTCCCTGCCATGGGTCGTGCCTTTTTCAAAAGACAGTCTCCTTGTCTGATTAATGTCAAGTTTTGATGGAGATCTTGAGATAAGGGTGACCAAGGGCAATTGGTCCAATCTCTCAGTGTTCATCTGTAATCAAGCATCTGGATGTGATGTACTCAGTCAGCCAAAGCTTGCCTTTTTCAAATGCAATCTTTCTTATCCTCAGAGTTATTCCGACTTTGCTTTTGACAGTGTTTTCACCTTGCACCATATGTTCACTTTGCCACAATTCAGTCTGTGTCAAAACTCATTACATATGCCTTATTTTGTTAGATTAAAAAAGAACTAATTATTGTTCAGGAAATGATTTACTAATGCATGTGTCATATTAATATTTATTACTATCAGATGCCATGCACAATGATTAGTTAGTTACCCAAGATAAACCGATCAAAAAGGCCCTGACTGTAGATTCACTTTATTCTCATTCATCTTTAACCACAGTTCTCCCAGTATGGTTCTTTAAAGGAGGAAATACAGTTACCTGACATTCTTCTTGCATTCTTCACAATATGAAGATTTGTATTGACCAAATGATGTCTTGAACGGATTATTCTCCCATAATTGTTTGATTTGCAGCTGTAAGATTTCCCCCTGGGATATTCCTCATTGAGACTGTCCTCTATGTTGATAACGCTTTGCATCACTCTCATTGAGCCTGTTTATCATCTCATAATGTTCTATATAAACAATAATAATAATCATTAGTCATAATAATTTTGGTAAACGTCAGTGTCCAGAGAGTTCTATTTTAAAAATATGCTTTAAACTAGAAATACCAAAATCTTATCGACAAATGTTTTCTTGTTTGTTAGTGCAGAACCATAAACAGGAACAACAGAATACTGAACACAATACAGAATACTGAACACAATACAGAATACTGAACACAATACAGAATACTGAACACAATACAGAATACTGAATTGCAATTTGTAAAAAAAAGAAGAATTTAAAAAAAGACTGCAAACTGTGGTATCAATGGAAGTCAGAAGGAGAATCTGCTATTTCAGTAACTATGGCACCTGCAATTCATACAATTCCTTTATAGACAGCATTTATTATTTAGGTGTTGATCATAGAAATGCAAATGAAAAAAAAAATCTATTAAGTATGCAGAAATCTATGAGTAACTGAACATTGTACATACAGTATGTATACTATCTAGCCTGTGACATGGAAATTATAGCATCAGAATCATACTGTTCTTGAATATTTTCTTAAACCAGATGGATATTCCCCATTGTCTGTCCATCCATCCATAAATCCATCCATCCATCCATACATCCATTTTCTGTCCTTGCTTGCCTTATGCAGGGTCACAGAGTTCCGGAGCTTATACCAGAAGCCGGGGATGCAAGGCAGGGAACAGCCCATGATGTGGTGCCCACCCAGTTCTTCACAATGCTTTTTTTAAACCATCATTTGGTTTTACATATTTCGCAGCTGGTTTCCCACTGTAGCTGATAATCAGATATTCAGGCACCAGTAGTAACCTGTCATGCTTTTGAGTTAGTGCAGCTGCCATTTTCCACAGACGTACTAAAGAGCTGTCCCTGGGTTGTAGTGACCCCATTATCTGCCTCCCACAATACCCCAGCCATTAGGGCTGCATCCTCCCCTGCTGTACTGCACGTAATAGCATGAGTTTGCATTAGCCGAGGCCTTTATTCAGGTGTCTGTCTGGTCAAAAAGAAATAGCCACAGTTTTTACGATGTTTCAAGTAGATCTTTATTGTTTCTTTGTTGAGACAAAATGACGATATAACTTGTATCAAGCAGAAACACACTATTGATTGAATACGTGATAATCAATAATGTGAAATAAATTTTAATGATTGCTTAATTACAAGGTAAAATGTCACAGTATGGAAACATTCACTGACTGTTAGTTAATTTCTCACACTTTTAAAGTTTACTTGTTCATACTTGATTAGTTTAGTTATTTGAATTGTAAGCAACGATAAGACTTTTCGTCTCTCCGCCTTTTATAGAAAGTTGGAGTGGAATGGTTAGTTATGTAAGAGCTACATTCTGAATTCGTACTTTTGTTTGTCAGTTGTATTGTTAGCCGGTGGCCTGTGTGAATGTTCTGGGTTATGGAAGCTTGCCTTGCCTACCTATATATGTACTTGTGCTTTTTTATTTTATTGATTATACTGTGCTTTTTGCATTTTTATAATCCATCCAAGAGTTAATAAACGTGTGTATTTAATTTGCAAAATGTTGTGTGGTAGTGAAGAACATGGAAAATGCAACTTGCTTCAATGTTGGGGTTGTAAACTTCATTTGCTTCACTAAAATAATACATCTTATTTATCATAACCCCTGTTGCTTTTGTATAACAGAAGCAAAACAATGAAATAATAATAAAAAAAAAAAAAACTAGAAAACTCATTCTAAAATACATCACATCTGAACTAAGCCAAGTCTCTGTTCAGTCATGTCTAATCTGGGCCTCAAACTTTAACCACACAAAGAGGGTCAACCACAACTGGAAAAACCGTTTAGATGGGGAAGAACACTATTCGGGTAGATGGATCACTGAGTTCCATTATGCAATGAACTTGGCATAAGTCCACAGGATAATTTCCCACAGAAATCGCCTTAAAAGACCTCTGGAACTGCTGATACCACACTTGTCATCTCCAGATCAGGACACCTTATCCGGCAGGTCCGATATAACCGAAGCACAAACAAAGCAACACCAACAACCACGGAAGGAAAGAGAAAACCATCCGGAGCGAAAATCTATGAGTTTCAAGCTGGAAACACCTGCCATTTCCAAGGCCATGTCTCCTTTGAAAAGGCGAAATTTATCGATAGGGAAATTGACAGCATGGAACATTTTCCAGGGGTCTTACTCACGAAGAAGGATGGAGGTTTGTGTTTCAGTGTGGACAACAAGAGACTCAATGCCAAGATTTATTTTCACCTGGATGGATGCCCTATTCCACAAGTTCTGGATTATGTAGGAGTGCCGGCATGAAGTCCACTTCTTCACTAAGTCCAGCAGTATTTGCCCTCAAAGGCAGTAATGACTACTTTTACAATACGTAGGGGGCTGCCATTTGGGTTAAAAAATGCTGTTGCCTCATTCCAACAGCATAGGAGAGAGTTTGAAATGGGGGGGCGAACAAAATTCCATAATGCATGTCCCCCGACAGACAGAGGTTGTTCTCCAAACCAAAAAATGCTGGTGATGTTTTGCATTACGTGGAAATGTGCTGCTTCTCCACAGTGAAGAGGACCATCTGTGTGATCTATCAGCTGCAATCTCCTGCCTACAGTATATGATGTGGACTCAACCCTCAACCTAAAAAGATGTAATTTAGTAGACTTTTCTCCATTTCATTATCCATACGGTATCATTAGCTCTGATGAGCTCCATACTGAACTGGAAAACACTAGGGCCCACTAGGAACATTTACCGAATACAGTTAAGGTGTGGAAATGTTCAGTGTACAGTTGTCCTGATGTTCCCAGAACTACCACTACAGGTAAGACAAAACAAGAAGATGAAGGGTATGGTAGAGCAGTGGGTCGTAGTGTTTCTTTATATGTCAAAGATCACGCATTCAAGGCTGGACTAGGAGCATACAATATGCACATATGGCACACTCATCATTATTAAATTGTGTTTTTACATTAATTACATTTAAGGATGTTTAAGCAATAATGCTACCATGCTGACATAAACAAAATCTTTGTTAAAACATAAAACGTTGAAATAGCATTGCATTAGTGTTACAGTGAGAACATTCTCTGCCGACTTTGAGAAGACTTT
The DNA here is from genome assembly GCA_026776945.1 of Isichthys henryi. NCBI lineage: Eukaryota > Metazoa > Chordata > Actinopteri > Osteoglossiformes > Mormyridae > Isichthys > Isichthys henryi. Next base: position 8,055,289 of record JAODJX010000109.1, read on the forward strand.
AACATACTGTTGGCTAAGGTTCTGGGGACGTTCCCTGTTTGCTGGCTGGTTCCTAGTCATGACAGGTTAGTACCACCATGTCACACCTTGATCTTGTTGTTTGCTCAAGATACTCAGCAACCACCTGGTGTTTAATGCCTGCAGTTTTTAGCTTAGCTTACTGTGATTATACGAGTATCCGTCAGAGCAGCAGTTTAGCTAACTCCTGTAGATTGGGTCTAGGGTTATTGGAATGACCAATCTGCCACTGGACGGTCCGGATTACTGATGTCTTTGATTCAATTCCCAAATGGGATAGACTGTTAAACATGAAATATTGTTTCAGCTGTCTTAGGACGTCTTTCTTTCCGTCCTTTTGCCTGTTCCTTAGACGTAGTGGGTATCCCTGATATTCTTTCAAAACATAATAATTCTTCCATGTTATAACAATCATATTTATTTTCCACTCCGCATGCGATGTGCAGCAATTAATCTTGTCAATAGCCAATGAGAGACGATTTGGGAATACGGAAAACCTAATTAGTGCCAGAGAATAATGCCACCTGGCCAGCAGGATGTAGATACTTGCTCTGATTGATTTTATGGGGCTGTGTGTTGGGGTAGGGGAGGGGGAATGGAAAGTAATGTAATTAATTTACTTTGGCAGAGAAATTTTCAGGAAAGCCCACATGCTGACTGTTAAATGACAATATTAGTTAAACCAACACAAAATCTGAAATTTCTGGGGGGGAATAAAGAATATAGGAATTAAATTAAAAGCAACGTTAATAACTGGAATTTCCATGCTGCTTAAGGCTTAAGCAAAACTAAAAGAGAATATCCCTGTCATGTGAAACCAAAGTACACCCTCTTTCAGCTCTGTGGTTCTACGTATCGGGACGTAATAATAAAATCATCTGATCCTTAGCAGATTCTAAGCCATGTTCTTTTTAGAGAGATGAAGGGTATTTCCTGGCAACCCTTCCAAAGAAGTCATTCTTGTTCAATCTTTTTCTAATTGTATTGTCATGAACTTTAACATGTAACATGCTAACTGAAGCCTGTAGTGTCTGACATGTAAGTCTTGGATTTTTGAAATTTTTCTGAACAGTCTGTTCTTGTGGTGAATTTGCTGGGACGTGCACTCCTGGGAAGATTGGCAACTGTCTCGAATGTTTTCCATTTGTGAATAATCCATCTCACTGTACTGTAGGATGATGGACTTCAAATTGTTCGGTAATGGCCTTATATCCCTTCCCAGATTGATGGACAGCAGCAATTGCTTCTCTAATAAGTTTTCCCTCCTCGGCATTGTGTTAAAACACACCGGAATGCTCCATAACAGCAACTGGCCATAATGTCTGCTTTTATAGAGGTGGCCACACTTGCTGAACATCAATAAATCATATGCATTTCATCAGCAGCACCTGCATGCTGCTGAAAGTATGGTGATATACATCCTGCTTTGGTACATCAATGTTTCTTTCACAGGACCAAAGAAACGTATCACCGTTGCTGCATAGATGTAGACAGGAACAGAATTTTTTAGGACATTTTTTAACCAAAAAAATCCTGAAATGTCTAAAAATGCCATGTATATAACTCATTCAAGGACTGTCAGCATAAATAAAATATGTAGGTGCTTGAAGTATTCATGATGTAAGGCATCAAACAAGTACTGTTGGCATCTCCAGTACTGGCTCCACTTGACTTCACTCAGTTTTTGTGAGTGCAAACAGATGTGAGTGAATTTGGGCTAGGAGTGCTACTTGCAAAATAGTCAAGGGCAGAAGAGCATGTGATATCCTATGTCTTCTTGGGGATGTAAGGTGCTGAGTGCAACTACTCAGCATCTGAGAAAGAGTCTGGCAGTACTTCGGGCCATAGAGAAATGGTAATCAACCATATAGTTCTTAAATGGGTATTCAACCACCCTCATCGCAGTCAGACTTCAGAAAGTTGATTTCAATATAATCTACTGAAATGGGGCAGTGGTGCCAGATGGAGTCCCACAGGAACATCAGCAATAATGTAGACATTTTCACAACTAAGCAAGCCAAGTTATCAGTGGACTAGGTAAAGGCACAGAAAGATGACAGACATCCAGAGGCCTATTGAAGAGTTTCAAGCTGTCAGAGTAAGGGGTAAGGCAGGTAAGGCGCACAGACAGGCAGGCAGGCAAGGAAGAAGCAGGTAGCCGTAAGTCGGGGCAAACAGGGATTTATTTGGGGAATAAGGCTACGACCAGGGCAGAACATCGACTAACATCAATGACGGGGCGTGGCACACACGAGGATCGTACGAGCCGGGCATGACACAAGCACAATCTACTATCAATTGTACAACGGAATTTGGACATTTCTTCAGCTGGGTACCAAAATTGCAAATTATGCTCTCAGTAAACCCTTGAACAGACATCTAGGTAGGATGAAGCCATTGCTTACTGGCTGCAAGTATAACAAGAGACATATGAGTATTCCAAAAAAAGCTTGGACTGCTGAAAGTATACGCTACTGAATGTATCTCAAAGCTACCAGGATGCCTCCTGTCTAGCCATGTGGTGGAAGCAGGCTTCACGCTGTCAATATATATCCTGGGACTCCTTTCTAAAATCCCTAAGTGGAATAAGCATGCATATGGTAAATGGACTGCATTTATATAGGGCTTTTTTTTACATGTTATGCCTCACGTTCACCCATCCACACACATTCACACACCGGTGGCAGAGGCTGTCATGCAAGGCGCCAACCTGCTCACCAGGAGCAATTTGGGGTTCAGTGTCTTGCTCAAGGACACTTTGATGGGGTCAGGAGGAACCAGGATTCGAACCTGCAACCCTCCGATTGGAGGACAATAGCACTACCTCCTGCGCCACCGTCTTCCCCATATGTATGTATATGTGGTACTACAGCAAGTGGTTGGATTAAGTCCATAGGGAGTTGAACTCATATGTCCCACATACCGTATGTCAACAGTGGGGGTCGTCCAGAAACCGACAACTGCCTACAATTCCCAGAGCTAACCTCACAGAATGCTACTTTGAAGGTGATGATTGCTGTCAGGGTTTCTCCTGTTCATGCTGCCCCCTAGTGGTGTCCTGGTTCACTGTTACCTGTACCCATTTTGGCTACTGTACAATATGTCTCCCATCTCCCACTCCCAGAGATCACCTGACTGCAAGTGCCAATCGGCTTGTTTAATTTGTCATGCAGTTTCACCTGTTCTTCTTTGATTGCCTCTTCCCTAGTAAATTGTAGTAAGTCTCTGTTTCCTAGCTCCCAATTGTCCCAATAGTGTCCCTGTCAAGCTCTGCTGTGTTTGTTCCTTTCTGCTCCTCCTCGTTCGGTCTTTGATACTTGACTGTTTTCCTGTTTCTGAGTTTTGCCCTTATGTTATAGATAACTTTGCCTGTGATATTCTGCCTCTTTTCTATTGAAACTCTGCCTGTCTACTGACTCTGCCTTCGCCCCCTACTCCTTCTGTACCTCAGCCTGGTTTGGAAGATCCCAGTGTTTGTGATCCTTTGCACATGTGCGAGATCATCCTATTTGGGTGATCAGTGCTGGTTTGGGGCTACAGAAGTGAGTCTGGGAAGAAAGCTCTAAGTTCCACTAATACACCATATCAGCGAGGCCAGACCAAGATAAATATGAGGTATTGATGTAGCAGCAGACATTAGTCCATTCAGAGAAAACATAGAAGAGCACAAGAGAGACAGAGGACAATATTACAATAAAAGAAGCTCAAGCACTTTCAAGAGATGGGTGTGGTATGGGTCCAAACCTGTCCATTGTTTTGGGTGGGATATACAACCAGTTTAGGTAATGGCTTGAAAATGTGAAATGGTTCCTACAGTCGGTAGCCCTTGGAAGAATTATATCACTTTATGCCTTTTCTGTATTGACTTTGCTTACTTTACCCTTTTGTGTATGCTAGTTCTACGATGCAGAGGCTGCAAGGTTTTTTTTTTAAAAAAAACATCCTTTAGCCAGTTAGCACACAGCTCACAGAAGCTCCTTAACAGGTTATATTTGTATAATGTTTCAGAAAGTAATCACACATGAAGCAATATATAGTGAGTGACACCATGCTAGTAGTGCCTGTTTTACACTTATCATCTATGCATTTTATACAGGTGTTGAAAGCTTCGTATCTATTGTTTAAATTGTTGGGTTTGCCTGTATTACATGAACACTTGGCAATAGTTTTTTCAAACTCATATGTAATACAGCGGTTCAGCGTTTGAATGTTGCTTGTGTCTTGCACCCCTAGGCTATTTAGTTCGTGTTTGTGAAAGCTAATGTTGCTGAACGTCGTGCGTTTTCCTCAAATATGATAAAATGAGTAATGTAGACTTTTTTTCCTTTGAAATAGCATACTGTATGATAACAATCCAACTAGGAAACATGCAATGCAATATACCTTGAATCACACTGTGTCTGCTTCATGCAATGTTCACTTGTGTAGTATCCCATGCCTATTACATGTGTCTCAAAATGTCTTTTAGGGCGTTTTCACACCTATAGTTCAGTTTCTCTGATCCAAATCAGTTGATGAGTTTGTAAACTTGTAATGTTTTCCCCTTGGCTCGATTTGCTTTTACACAGAGAAAAAATCCAAGTGAAGCAACAATGTACCACTACAAACCACGTGAGAACGATCATTCTGCTTATTGGTTGGATTTGTCTGTGGCAGGAGCAAAATTGTAAATACAGGAGAAGAAGATCCTGTGCCCTGGGCTATGCGGCTGAAAATCTCTCACTTTTTCGTATTGTTGCCTCCAGTTTTTTGTTCTTTCTTTCCTTTCACATGGCACTGTTCATTCGATCAGTCAGATGTGTCGACTTAACATTTTGAAAACTTCAGAGGTTTATAAGCTGTTTTTCAGAGCTGACAGATGTACTGTAGTCATCTGCCCAGGTTTCAAGAAGGCAACGTACCTCACTGCTAGACCAAATAAGACCTCGGTTCATTTCTCCTTCTTTGCCCAGCTGCTGCTACCAGTTTGCGTACTCTGCCATATCCCAGAATGCAAAGCATACCAGGCTACAGAAGCCATTTAACTGAAACGCATGTAGTACATCTGGAAGTTGGCTTAGATTGAGGTTGGATCATGTTCACACCAGAAGCATACCACTGCAGAGTTTTTTTGGGACCAAACTGAGACCACCTCCTCCCAAGGGTCTCTATATAGTTCTTTTGGTCCACACCCGAGTGTGATTACTGTGTTCACACCTGTCCAAATGAATTGCACCAAAGCGGAAATTGAACCAGAGTCTGTTTTAACTGAACTAAACAGCACTGGTGTGAATACAGCTGAGAAACAACATGGTATAACATAGACAAATTGCATTAGTACCAGATTTATTAATATCATAATTATGTATTGAATTGAACAGAGCTATTGTCTAGTAATACTTCACTCATCATCAAGGAAGGAATCGGAATAATTGGTAGACAAAACAATATTACAAATACCACACACTTGCAAACATTACATGACGAGCAACACTCTCAATATCACTCTCAAGTCAAGAGAGATGTTTATGGGATACACATAGCTGTACCTTGAAATCCTATACAAAAGTCCCATTTGTTTGACCTTGCAATACCTATTGATCAAACTGCGATTGCTGGAATGGACAAATTGCACAATTATTGTGTTGAACTGTGTGCAATTATTCACACAAACTAGACAAGCTCACACAACTGTTTCTGCTTAAGTGTTGTTCAATTCTTACCACATGGAGCTATCACGGGCTAAAATAATACCCTGTGTTACACCTCTGTCACCTGGGACTTAATTAAGATTTGAAGTCCCAGAGTCACTAGGTACTGAGCAGTGAGCTTTGCTCTGAGCTCAGTCCTGTCATTCCCATCATGCACTTTAACACAAATCATGCGTTAAACAGTTTCACCTTATGAAAACACATCCTGTTCAAGCCATAAATGAAAACATGATTTATTTGCTATCATACAGTAACTGGTCTCATTGGTCCTGATAATTTCTTTGTGAACAGACACCAACTAACCATTATCTGGTACCCGACTAAAAATCTAATTGCTACAGCTTCTCAATATTTAAATAATAATGAGGAAAACATTATTAAATCGGTTAAAGTTGAAGGTCAAACACGCAACTCAAAAAAGCTTATTTTTGATACAAAGGTTTAAAGCGTCAATGCAATCATTTTAAAAGCTGCCATCTGAAACCTTCCACACAGTAATGTAATTGACGCACTGTGTTTTAGCATGTTACATTACATATCATTTATTGTATCTAAATAGTAAAGTAAAGTATTTAGGATAGTGATCTTGTTGGTGCTTTTTTTGCCTAATTCTGTCGGAGTAAGTCAAAGATTGTACAGCATTATATATCTAATGGAGTTTAAAAACAAACACATTACTGTTTATAGCAGAGCTATTTAATAATTTTTCCCAGAGGTGCAAATTCCATCAGCAACACAATGTCCACTGCTCCCAATAGTTTTCTGGGGGTTGCCAGGATATTTTGCAGACTGCGGGGGAGGAAGTGGGGTAGATCATTGAGTGGTGAAGGGATCAATCGTGTGGTCCTCTTCTGGATTAAATTGTTTCCTGAATCCAGCATTTCAGGAACTAGTGGACTGTACTGGACTGAAGTTCACCTAAAAAACAAATCACATCAGTCTGCATTACTTTGGTCATATCTATCATGCTGATGTCCCACTTCTGTTATAACCATCTGCCATACATTGCCACCTATAGTATATGTGTTCTTCCACAGAGTGAAGAAAATAAATTTGACTTGTTGGGTTGAATTTCCAAGGCTCAATACCACACACTAAGTAATTTGTGGTTTTACGCGCTGTTTTATTCATATTTTTTTGCCAGTGTGCAACACAGACGAGCAGACATAAAACTGGTTGTTTGCCCATCTGCTGACAGTTTGATTCATAATACTAAGGACATGTAAGTCATTGGTGATTAATTATTAATCTGCTGTGGGAATCATGAGTCATAAACAGGGCCATGATTGGAATAAGAATCGGAGGAAAACAGTAAAGGCACACATGTACTCTGTTTACGACTCTTAGACAAACTTATTTCCTCCTTCCATCCATCCATCCCTCCATCCATCTTCCAACAGCTTGTCCTGTTCAAGGTCAAGGGGGCCTAGAGCCTACGTGGTACAAAGCTAGGAAACACCCTGGATGAAATGTCAGTCCTTCACAGGATACATTCATGCACATGCAATCATACGTTAAAAAACCAATCGTAAACAGTCTAGTTGGTCCTGGTGGGACTATGGGAACCTTCCTGGTTTATCATGCTCACATAAAGCCAAGCATCCATCCAGCCACATCCAGTGGGTTACTCTTCCCCGTCCCCTGAATACAAAGGTGCAGCTGTATCTTATCGATTTGATTGAATTGACATGGTTGCACCTGCTTTTCAATAAAATCTTTTGTGAAATACTGAATGTTCCACCTTTTTCTTATGTTTCTTTCATGTTCTGGTCCCTGTCATGAGCTATTGACTACATCCTAGTATTCTTGTTCTTCATCTTGTAATTTGAATTTTGCTATTTGCCCTGTACATCCCGTATTGAGTTCTGCACTTCAGATGACAATTTGCTTTTATTTGCCTTGTTTGCTAGTACCTGGTTTTCAGCCCTTTGTCCCCCTTTGCACTTGTTACTCCTACACTTGGATCCTCCCCCTGTCCAGGCATTACAAGGTGTTGAAAAAACCCAAGTAGATTAACACCATGCAAAATCATTGCAGCTAATTTTCGTTTGAACAAGGTTAAATTACTACACTTTTAACACTTTTTTTTTTTTTGTCAAGGCAGAAAATAGTCCAGTGTGGATGGCCAGGCCCTGCCAGACATCTTTGTGGATGAGCAGCACTTATGGATGGACTGATTGTTCCTGCTGTGCCAGGCAGGGAAGCTGAATTCTGGCCTGTGCAGCAGTACATAGGAAAACAGTCAGAGAGGGCTGGGAAAGGAAACGACTTACCCAGTAACCAAGCAACTGTTCATTATCACTCAGCATCCTGCAAGGAGCTTTCATGTCAGTGATCGAGCTCTGCTACAACTTATGCATGGAGAAGAGTAGAAGGACCACAGATTAAATATCTCTCTTATTACGCCACCTTTGTTTACAGGGATGCATGTCACACCCGACTGATGCCATCAACAGGCTTGTGGGAGTTTTACTTACACAAAAATGTTCTGATGGCAGAATGAAAACTTATTGGTTCAGAGAGATAACCAATCAGACTGTGATGGAGGTAGGTCCAAGACATCTGATTGGTTGGTCCCGCCTCCTCTAGTTGCTTGAATCACCTCCTCTAAAGTCTGTTATCTCTATGAACCAATCATTTTTCATTCTGCCCTCAGAAAGTAAAACTGCCATGAGCCAGCAACAACTCTCCGTAAGATGGACCAGAGGGACCAGCGGATGAGGAAATCTGAAAGAACTGTTATTCACGTGTTACTCCAAATCACAATGGTAATTTTAGTGCAAAATAAAAAGTAAAAGAAGAATACATTGTCACAATACAGCAAAGCAGCATATAAGTGACTCATATGAATATTCATACCTCATTTTAATAAGAAATGCAAAAAAGGAAAGAGACCTAAAATTAAGTCAAGTTCAGCCCCATCCTTGAATATTTTAACTGAAAACGTAGGATTTTTAGCCTCCAGACTGCTTTGGGCAGAAGGTCTGTCGGATGAATACGATCAATTCTCAAACCTGTTGTACTTCAGATCCTGAATAACTTTTACTGATGTGACATTGAGAGCATCTTGACGTGTCACGGTTTGGCATAACAGTTTCTTTGTCTCCAACCGGGTGGCCTTGTAATGGGTGATGAAAAGTGCCCAAGACATCATGGAAGCCCAGTTCTCCTCCAGCGAGGGCCTCCAGCAAAGCAACATCACTGGAACCTCCTCCCACCCGAAGCACAGACTGCTTAGTCTTCTCCCATCTTAAAAGAGCCTCCATTCCAGCACCAGTACAGTACAGTCCAGTAAGTGTATTTTTACAGTACTGTGCATAAGTAAAAATAAGTTTAAAGCTATTTATCTGGGTAGAAAGTGTATATTTGCTCAATAAAAAAATGTATACAAATTAATATTAATAAAAACTCATTTTTTTTTCTCTAAAAATGTACTGATTTCATCTCATTGAATGGCTAGAAGAACGCCACTTTAGTTCCCAAACAGTTCCCAATCCATGCTTTTGTTAAATTTCACCACCAGCTCATTAGGTAAAAAAGCCAAAGAGATATTGATTAGCCATACAAGGTGTGCTAGTGATCGGGTCAAAAAATACATGGGTGTATTACTGTAGATGGTTGCTGCACATTCTTTAGCAGAGGTTTTGAAATGTTTAAGCTGATGCACTTTGACTGATATTATATATTTTTACACCAACATGAAGAACATTCTGCGATGAGCTAGCCCCCCATGCTGGGTTGTTCCCTGCCTCGTGCCCATTGCTTCCGGGATAGACTCCGGACCCCCCCCGCGACCCAGTAGGATAAGCGGTTTGGAAAATGGATGGATGGATGGATGGATGTCTAAAAGTTTCACACTACTGTACATCAAACTCCCCTCTGTGAAAGAGCTGTTGACTACAGATGCTCAACCTATTACACAAAAATCACATCTCAGGTTCTCATTATAGATGCTGTATCATTTCAAGCCATTGTCATATTAACTAAAATATTTCAGTTATTGGCATGTATGTGTAAAATGAGAAGTGTTTCGTAAAGAATAGTGCAGAATTTACGATAGCAATGATCATATTTAAATGAGTGATCTTCCCAAGAAAGACATTTTGCATTTCAAAGTGTAATTATTTCCTGTGATCAACTGTGTATGTGTATCATAGATTTTCCCTTCGTGGACCCACTCTCAGTAGGTACTCAACCTGGCTAACATTGAGCATCTCACATGCCTTCCTATTTCGGAGATGCTCTGACTCGACTGGCCACAATCATTTGGTCCTTGTGAAAGTCACTCAGATCTTTATCCCAGTTCATTTCTTCAGCATTCAGCATGTCGACCATGAGTACCGCATGTTAGCTTATCGTTTAATATATCCCAGACTTTCACATGCACTACTTTTATGAAAAGGTAAACATTATTCGTCTCACGTAGGGGTGGTCTGTAATGTTATGGCCTCTAGGTGTGCATATTATCTGTATCTGACAGAGAATAAGATAGCAGATTTTATGATGGAATGGTATGTGCAGGTTAAAAAAAAATCAGAAACAATCTGTGTTATATTTTCTTGGAATATTTATTTATTAGTGTGATTGCAGAGCAAACACACAGCTAATTCCTCAAATTCAGCCTGACTTTTGGCATGATTCTCTTCCTACAGATTTTGAGATATTGACCCCAAACCAGATTCCTCACATCTGTCCTACATCTGACAGCTGTGCTTGCATGCAGCTCTGGGGATGTGTGCACTCATTCTCCATTGTTTGTTCATTTTTTAATCATTATTATTTTGGCCCTATAAAATAAAATGGGATTTTGGAATCTTAGGCTACCTCAGGCCAGGTCATGCAAAAAACAGATAAAGAAAACTTGACCCGCACTCATCTTCCCCCCTATTTTTCAGATCCCTCCATCTTCTCACTGACCTCCATTCATTTTTCAGAGGTTATCTACTCAGTCACTGTCCTTGCCACAGCCGTGTCTCCCAACATGCTTTGAAAATGGCGCACACTCATCATTTTGTCATTTTTTTTCATCCCACCATCCTTCCATTGACTTCCTTTCATTTTTGAGAGTCATCCCACTCTGTCAATGTACATGACATGACACAGCAACCGAAGCTGATATCCTAACTCAGATCATTCCTCACAAAATGCATTGAAAGCTGAATTGTCCTGCACTCATCCGTTTGCTCCTTCTCATCCCTCCATATTCCCATTGACTTTCATTCATTGTTATCCCTGTATGTAGAAAAAAAAAATATTTATATATACATTATATGGATGAAGATGTGGAACTGGATGAAATATTGAGAGAGACAAAACTGAAGCAACAGCGCATAGTAATAACAAAGAAAAGGTAGGTAAGGTGTTTTTCTAAGGTATAAGTTTCAGACACTTCAACCTGTTCCTGTTCAATCCCGTAACTCAAAAAGTACTTTCAATCTTTGCAGAATCATTGTATGGGTGACAAATGAGATCTGATCAAATCTTGAGAGAAAGTGGCAGCAAAGGGAAGAGTGAAAGCAGGCGATATCTAACCTTCTGAATGTGCTAAGTTGGAAAGTATTTGATTAATACTACTTCACAAAAAGATTATATAGATGCACATCTACACCTGAATGCATTTTGAGACAAATTGCCCCAAAAAGCAAGCAGCAGTGATGACAGCGGGATGGAAGGATGGAAAGGACAGCTGTAGAAGACGTTTGATCTTGTAAACACAGTAACTAAAGTATTTGACGGATCATTTTCAAAGTCTGCAGACACATTAAATGGGTGATCTGGAAGTCATCAAATTTTGAGTGAAAGCGATAACAAAGAGAAGGACAGCTTCAGACACTTGATCTTGTTAGCATGATAGCTCAAAAAGTACTTGATGGAGTTATTGTCTTGTATTTAATGCTATTAACCCATCCTAAAACATCATACTGTGTGTATGAGATTTATACCTGATTTTATTTTGGAACAAATCCCCCCAAAATTGAAACAACAGCACTAGGTGGTAGCAATACATGTTGCAGAAGAAACTTGATCTAGTGAGACCAGTAAAATAATTCACAAGTAGATGTTCAACACAGAAAACATTATGCTAATTGTGGCTATGAGTTGGTTATGGCCAATTATCGTTACACTCCAAATAAATTACACCAACACTAGAGAGAGAGAATAGTTAATAAGACCAAGACTACATGTCAGCTCCATGATACCGAACTGGCATATGCTGCTGGAAACACATGCAACATGCTAACACATTTCAGACCTCATCCAAATGTGTGTACAACCTCAGTAAAGCAGATACAGCCTCTGCAAGTTAGTCTGGCTATGGCATTCAGGGCACCTTTGGCAGGAAATCCAGGCCCAGCTGTATGGCTATAGGAGCATTCATTGCTACAGATAAGCAGTCATACTGGGCAGTAGAGAACATGGGATTTAGATAGGATTTAGTTCTTTATGATTGTTACAAAGCAATCCTATTTTTGAATTTTTATTTATTCTACATTCACTTTTACAATGTGCAATTAACCGTATCATAGGTTTTATTTTTCAGACACGGTGACAGAAACAATATCTTTGGTTTATAACCAATAGTTTTAATCATAAATAATTTCAAAACAAATTCAGTTTACTGTTGCTGTACTTAAATTGCGTTATAATCCAAAACTGAGGTTTCTATCGAATCATTACATGGTGTCTACCATTACACCCCAAATAGATACCATGGCAACTACCATACTAACCTTATCAACACCATAGCAACCACCTTGAGTAACATAGCAACAGTCTACCAGCCACCTAGCAACAACATAGAAACACTCTAACAACCCCCTTAACAACCTTAGTAACACTTTTGCAATCACATACTGTAGCGACACACTAGCAACCATTTTTCTACCTTGGCAATACCGTAGAAACGTAGAAGCGACCACCTTAATCACGTCACGTAACCACCTTAATCATGTCACGTAACCACCTTAATCATGTCACGTAACCACCTTAATCACGTCACGTAACCACCTTAGTCACGTCACGTAACCACCTTAATCACGTCACGTAACCACCTTAATCACGTCACGTAACCACCTTAATCATGTCACGTAACCACCTTAATCATGTCACGTAACCACCTTAAT
>JAODJX010000109.1:8076511-8087883 GCA_026776945.1 Isichthys henryi
GTGCCCATTGCTTCCGGGATAGGCTCCGGACCCCCCACGACCCAGTAGGAACAGCGGTTTGGAAAATGGATGGATGGGAAAATGGATGGATGGAAGATTATCTTATATATTATGATATTTATGTGACCTGGTGCACATTTCACTGCATGTTGTACTTGTTTAGCTATATATGTGACGAAGAAACCTTGAATCTTGAATGCAAGTTACACGTGTTCAGTTTGCTTTCTAATTGTTCTTTGTATGAATTTGCCGGGATACCTACTCCCGTGTTGAAGGTTTTCCATTTGCAAAACAGCCTTTGTACTGTAGAATGATGGATTTCAGTTTGTTTGTAGGTGGCCATGTAATCCTTCCAAGACTAATAAACAGCTACAGAACAACAAAATGCCAAAAGATCTTCTTTCACAGAAGTAGCCACACTGCCTGATAATAACGAATCTTGTGCCCTTGATCAGCAACATGTGGCTGCTAAGTACTCAATTGTTGTGAAAGTAGGGCTTGCGTACTTATTTTATTCTGCATGACTTATTACTTTTGGGGAAAAAAACAAACATATTGTAATATCTTTTATTTAATCAGGGTAGATTTATTTGTTTACAGAGGTTGATGAGAACCACACAGTTGTTATATAGGCCCAAATAAATAAAAGCGTAGAACTGAAGAAGGGTGCATTTTCTTTTCCCATGACTTAATATTGAATATCCTATCTGGTTTTTGTTTAATGTCTTTTTCCCATGACTGTATATCAACTTATGGCTGAATCAGACTATTATGTAAATGTGTCTAACAGAAGAAAACTATTGATTTTCCCCTCTTTTGGTGATTTCCTTTTCTATGTATGGTACATGGCATGGTTGTAGTGCATAAATGTATCCTTTTTAAAGCTGTAATTTAGAAAATGGACATCTGTTCTACAACAGTTCACAGAAAACCCTTCCACCCTCTGATGTGACCTCTCTAAACCATGCTTATGTCACTTGCCAGTGCTGTTTAGGGATAGGGAGGAGATAATCCTGTGGAGATGAGAACGTATCCATTTTCAATATTAACTATATGGAGGTCGATAATAAATGGTTCCTCAGTGTATTCTCACAACAAGATCAAGTTAACTGCAGCAGATTGTCCATTTTTGTGACCCCAGAGACCACCGCAGCTAGAAGTATCTTTTTATAACCCCTTTAGCTCTCTGTGAATCCTGGACACATAAGCAGCTCTGCAGCTAATAGTATTTGGTGAATGTTGATACACTGATGGACTGGATGCTGCTATTTACACTGGTGTCCATCATTGTTTAACACTTTCTCTCTTTCCTTTTTCATTTTGTGTAACTTTTTTTGAAGAATGCCTTCAGCGTAACATGAACAGGAAAAATAACAGTCTTTCTAAGAGTTCACAGATCTACTTGCTTCTCTACAAAATATTGTTTTATGTTTATTTCGTGAGCATTTGTGGTTAAGGGTGTTTGTTTTGGGAATGACATTACATCTATACCATATGATGAGATACAGTATTATAGTGGTACAGGTAGCATAATTGCTATGCAACTATAGTTGTGACCTGCAGGTTAGATGTTTTAAGTGCTAGAATAAATCGATGAATGTGCCAAGTATAATATTATATCTAACTATTAATTGAAATGAAAACTAACTTCATTTGAATATCATGTCTTTATTATTAATACAAATCATGTGCTGTCACGCAACATATGTTATGATGTGTAATACATTTTTCAGACTGAAATGTATGTGAAATTTTATACTGAAATTGCTGCAGTGAAACTGTAATACGCATTCAAAACCAGCTTCCACTGCTTGCTCTGTGAATATTTGAAAGAATATGTAATGTGCTGTGCTGCCATGCCAGAGGTGACATCTCCCCTCGAGGCCCCAGAATTCATTCAAAAATGATTCAAATCTTGACAAGGGCAGAACCTTAATGGCTACATAAGGAATCTGATTTGTCTAACATCCAGGAAAGTTATATAGAATTGAAAAAGAAAAACTTTTAGAGAGCATGACAAATGTAGCATATGAAAGAAGTACAAAGAAATTCACCGTAAAAATGTAATTTTGTGTTTGCTGTTTATGTATTTATTAAGAAACACATCCAAATACACCATTTGAAATGTATTCGTTTATACATACATATACATACTATACATAGCAGAAATGTTTAACATTATGTAGTATTTTCAAAATCCAGTTGGTGCTATTATAGTACACAAGCCAACAATATCTGGGTTGAATAATATCATCTTTGTAGTTTTTTGATCCCTTAGAAATTGTGAAATTTGGACTGTTCTATTCTGGGTTTGGAATGCCGTGAGGGAAATGCCATGACTGGCCAAATTCAGTGAACGTGATGGTGATACATACAGTATATCGAGCTCCCCGTTGTGAAGACCGCAGAGTGTTAATTATCATCTAATTATTTCACCTCATTATTGGACACCATTGTCATGGTAAACACCTTTTTATAAGACGCTCGATGTTACTGCGGCACAGACAGGTGACGAGAACATTGTTATGTAGACATTTACTGCAAATTTTTGAAGTTCCAAAAATAGCAAAAAGAGGCGGGGTGGGGGGAGAAAAAAAGCAACGCAAATGAAAAAGACAATTAAAAGTAGTAATGGGCAATTACTAGACCCGGACTCTCCCTCTGTTTCCCTTGTCGCTGAGCAAGACGAGCTGGCACGACTGCCGTATATCCCTACATATCCCTAAACGATAATGTCAGGCTATGTAGTCGCTCTCCATATGTTGTTTTTAATTACCCAATGACATTAATTAAACTGTGCTTGGCAAGCGATCAAAAGTACAGCTGGTTTTTATGAGTGGCTAGGATTTCCCAAGCGGGGTGTGCTTTTTAAAATGGTCCCTTTTTCACTACAGAGTACATAGTAGGTCATTATTTCCTTTTTTGGTACATGCTGTTCCTTTTTTTTGAGAACTGTTTGGCTTTTTGCCCCTGTTATACCAACCTGTGTGCTATATACCATCCACAGATCTCAATATGCTTGACTGAATAGAATCATTGCCGAGAAGAGAGAGAGAACATGGACAAGAGGAGGCTCCACTCACTGTGTTATACTCTACATGTACAGTAATTGGGGTTTTTCTCTACATAAAAAATTGGGGTTTTTCTCTACATGTAATTGGGTGTAACTTTTGATTGAACATTGCAGGGGGCTTGAGGTCCCCACCCATTCATCATGACAATATGATTATTTGAGGAGGTTGTATTGGCTGGTTCTATTTATTGGAGTGTGTGTGTGTGTGTGTGTTTGTGTATGTGGGGGGGGGGTTACCATAATTTACGCCCATGCCTGATTACACAAAAAGATGCACTTCCCAAGTTAAAAACTTTGCATCTAATTCTGTAATACTCAGGGAATGTGTGTCCATTTCATTATTATACTGCTGTTTAGGTTGGTAGTATTTACATTAATTTAATATTTGCCGTTTAAGGCAAGGCACCTACAGCTTAAGCCTTTAATAAAGTACAATGGGTAATAGAAGGTCGTGCAAAGAGACACAGGATAGTAAGTCCAAATAAAAATAATAAAATCTCTACTTTTCAAAACCAGGACGTGTTCCCCTTAGGGAATGGGGCTGGGGTGCTAAAAGTATTAAAATCCAGCATTCTTAAAACCATTGATTTCAATCCCTTGCATATAGCCCACAGCCCAGTTTCCCTCAAAATGAGCCATTGGATTTTGCTACCTAAGGCACTTACTTGCCTGTGGCTAGCAATCAATTGCCATGGAAATACAATTGATTGGTTTAAACCCACTGGTGACCAGTGCTCAGTCTCAGCATGTTATCTGTATACCATACAGATGGATGGGATTTGCAATTAAAATGTTTTAAAAGCACCAGGCTGAAGAAAACACTGGGGACTTTGCTGTGTCCCAATGGCATCGTTTTGTTCCAAAGCAGACACATTCCTCTGCGCCGAGTTAATAGGGATTCAGTCGTCTTTGGTCGTCTTTCTTCATGTTTATGTTGTTTAATTAAGGTTGTCAGCAAAAGCCTTGTAAAGACTCATGTTTTACATTGGAAATGTATACATAAGCATGATAAGGTCTTAAAAGTGAGGTTAAAATGAATGCATGATTTATGCGTTTTCTTTTGTCTCCAGCTGAATCGTCTTTTGTGAAATGTCTTCGCCACATTAGGCAGATGCATGAACAATGGACGGATGTTCCCAGAGCTCAATATCTTGCCATTTCGAACATGCGTTTCAGAATTTCGTTCTGTTTAGTGAAATACATAGATAAATATTCTTCACTGGCTGTTTTGATCTGATTATTAGGGAATTATAGTTCAATAAACCCGTAAACAAATTTTTAATTGTTTAATAAGATTTAAGTAAAATTAAGAGTAAAAGAGTAAATTTGGAGTAAAATTGGAAGTTCTGTTTGGAATTACCAGTCAAACGTCATGCCACTTTGGAAGGCGTTATGTGATAATTCACGACGGCCACATTTCACAAATTATTTAAAAGATACATCCATACAGTGCTATTCATTTCACTGTACAGTATATTTAGTATCCTTTTCTCTGAATTTATACTTCTGAATACTATATTTTCTGTATCATGAGCCCAGCAAATGTCAATCCACATATAAGAATTATACCACATGCAGAATTAGGCAAGTGCATACTTTTTTGCTCAAAGTGTATTTTACCAAATTTAATATCCTGCATAGCCACCTTTCCCACCAATGACCATCATGAGCCTCTTATCTATTGAACCAGTAAGATTTTTGATTGGATCCTGTCCTATATAAGATGAGGCAGAAAGGACCACCTGCCAAATGCTGCATTGAAAAGTGCACTGCTTGCCATTTTGGTAACTCTCACATTTCAGTAAGGCCCTGTAGTTCTCTTTGGGGGTTAAGTAAGGTAAAGAGGCCATAATTCAATCACCTTTCAAGGCCTTCATGGCCAATCCATGGAAAACTTTGATTCATGAAGGGGCATTGTCCTGTCTGAACACCATAACCTTTTGGAAAGTTGCTGACTTCTTTGTTTATTCTTGTACCAATGTTTGAAGAAGGTATTGTCTAGAAATTGGCATTAGATCTTGTAGTTAGTTTTCACACCATCTGCAAGTTGGCAAGGTTCTACAAGTATATCACTGATAATTTCAGCACATATCACCACTCCTTCATCACCTTGTTGATGCTTTAAGAAGGCGTCCACCCATTGGCCCTTCTATCTGTTCCATCGAGGCACTTTTATCTCATCTGTCCATAAAACCCTTAGACACATCTAAAGCTGATTTTACATGTCCAGTCTTGATGTTTGAGCTTGTGTGCCTTATTAAATGGAGGTTGTCTTTACACCTGAGAGATACTGTACCTAGAACTTCCCGAGATTCTGTTGAGATTGCAAGTGGTGGTATTTGATGCTTCTGGAAGAGTTTCTGGAAGCCCCCTATACAGTATTTAATTTGGCACTTGTCTTTGGCAGCTAATTTGTGTCTTCTCTCTACATGCTTCTTCTGTCATCTTTGGCTGGTGACCACAAAACACTCAATTGTACGGCGATCACGTTGTAAAAGTTTGGCAATTTCAGTTTTGCATCTGTCTCACTGCCACTGTCCTATTTTCTTTTCTTTTTTCACTCTCTGTAAGGTCCTATTATGGGCCTTTTAATAATAAGAGCATAATTTTGCAAAGGGAAGTATCCACGATTTCCTGTTTTACTCCAAACAGAAAGTTCTTATTTGGAGATTCATCTGAACTGAAAAAACTGGCGAGAAGATAAAATAAAATAGATGCCTAATAATTCTTCACGCAGCGTATTCTATTATTTTCATTACAAAACAAACATTTTAAGTCTAATTATGTCTTAATGGAAAATGGTTTTGCATTTTGTAGGCGGAAGAATGAACACTGTGTTGAGAGTTATGCAATGGGTACTGGTAGGGTTAGGGTTAGGGTTGTTCCAGGCTGCAGTCGAGGGAGCTGTCAAAAATTAGAGGCCTGAGGCCCCGTCTCAGGAAAAATTGAATGGGTAAACTTATTAGAGATAAACTTAATAATGGTCGACTGGCTGGCAATCAGTTTTACATCTTTTTAAACTCTCACTCTTTTTTCTTTCAGCTCCAAAAAGCTCGGGGGAGCTGCTTGGGGAGTCGCCTCGCCATGTCAACCTAGGGAACACGGAGAAGTTAATCAGCCGCTGGGTATTGGATTTTTCTTTCTTTTTTAATGACACGTGGTTACTCAAATCCATTACGTATCGCAAAGTTGCTGACAAGACACATTATTTCTCAATGAGAAGCTAAGAGTCTATTTAATTGAGATACAGGCAGCCGCAAATACTTTCTGCCAAAATTGCAAAAAAAAAACCACGCAGGCTGGGAGTCAAGATATATACAGGAATTAAATGATAAAAATATTAATGATAAAAGTTAATAGCCAAGCAATCCTAGTTCTATTTCCACAGAAATTCAGGTTCAGTATTTACTTTAGTCCTCAAATGACTTAAATTTTGTGTTTTTTTAGACAACCCAGAAATATATTTGCAGCTTTTTGTATGCAATTTGAACTATATCCACCAGTCTTCTACACCCATGCAGGGTTCTGGGATTCTGGAGGCAATCCCAGCCTATGACAGGGAACAGCCCAGGACAGGCCACCCACCAATTCCCAGGCACAAAGACCTGTTTTTGGATAGTAGGAAAGAAACCCCACGATGACATGCAGAGAACATACAAATACCGCATCAGCTGGGGCAGAGTCACAAACCCTGGTCTCGGAGATGTGAGAAAACAGTGTTAACTACAGCACCAGCTTGCTGCCCCCAGCTTGCACTGTAATCACGTATAATTAAGATTCTTCTCATTTATTTCTGCTAGTATAAACGAGTACTGTGCAGTTCTTTAGCAGTCTCTACACATTTTGAGAAATGTTTAAGTAAGTTTACTTTGCATGTACGGGGCAAAGTAGCAACTATGGCTGAGTAATTGTAGAAGCCCACAAAACTCTTGTGTCCTAAACTGCATGTGGTCAGACCAGGATGAAGAATATCTTTCTGTACAAGCGTTCACTGTTACAAGGCCGAGCATTTTTCTTTTCAAGATCTGTATTGATTAACAATTGAAAATTAATTTCTAAAATTTGTCAACGCACATTTCAAACGTTTTCCCCCCCGAATGTTGTTAAATTCTAATCAGCAATCATATGCACTATGTGAAACATGGCGATTTTTCGCATTTGCATTCTCATTGATACCTTATCAATTGATATCATTGATATCTCCTGGATACCTTAAGGTTAACATAAAATTACAACCATCAACTGAAAAGAAAAAAGCAGGTCATGAGGATGGCAGTTTGTAGGGAGGCTGTGACATTAAATGATACATATGAATAAATGTCTCTTTTTCCTGAAATGGCACTGAGTCAAGGGTTTTAGGGATGAGGTTTTAGCAAAAATGATGGGGTCCAATTGTACAGCTTCTTTGTCACCAGATAGCACATCTCTTTTAATGAAGACCTGTCAGTGGCAGTGGTAGTAGATCATATTTGCTAATGATTCACAAAAGAGGTCCCTAATAAATGGCTTTTCACAAGTTTCAGTCATTTCCTTTTGTGTCTCATCGTTTGAAATGGTAGCTTTCGTATTACAGCCGGAGATCGGAAAAAAAGCAAAAATAATCTTGGAGAAGATGTGGAAAGAATCATTTTCCAGGAAGTTCTTATGACAGAATAAATTCATTTGGTGCCCCTGACTCTGGTCCGGCCAATGTTGCCGGTGAAAACAGTGACCTTGCCCTCTGCTGAGCGGGGATTCAGTCATTATGCTGTTCAAGGCTGTTCTTAAAGGGCTGTCACAAAGTGCAGGGTAAAAATTATGTGCACGCCCCTCTGTGAGAGTGCAAAATGTCTGCTTCATCATTGACATTCAAAAGCCGGTCTTGTGTGACTTAAAGATTATTGAAGCTTATACTGAAGAGAACTTCAGTGAAAATAATGAATTTCATGGAATTTGCGAAAAGACCTCGCTGATACGGAAACCCATGGAGAGTAGATTCGCTTGTTGAAAGATGTGCACTGAGGGTCTTACCATTCTTATCTGATTGGGATGCCGAGTCAAGGAAAGATTTGTTCAGTAGACAAACACAAAATCTCATGATATTCGGCAGAGGGGTCACAGACATCTGAGTGTGAAACTGGTATTGAAAATGGTTTGGAAATGCCAGGGCTCACTGCAAAGCTGATTAATATTAACATTCGTCTTACAGTGTCTTTTTTTCTCATAAGAACTCTACTAGCTTTCAACAATTGTGAAATGTTTTTTGTATTAATGGTTTTGTCACTGGTCTACGACAGACACGTTTTGTATCGAAGGCGATGTTAGCTGTCTGGTTACACAATGAATCACACAGTGTGAAAAGTACATGCTTAGAACATCAGAGAATGGATCATCTTGACTTCTCAGGCCATACATAGCTGTCGTCTCCATGCAAGGCTCAGCCACATTTTAGTAAGTAGCTGGGAAATCAGGCTGAGTAATTAATAATATCTAATGAATAACCAGATAAATATGTCAGTTTTCAGACTAATTGGAAAGCCATTGATCTCCCTCTTAATGTTGGCAGGTTCCTTCTCCTGGATATCAATGTTTCACAATTACTTTATGGTAATTTCATTGAATTTAAATTGAAATTCTGGGCATGGCGGCTCAGTCGCTAGCACCGTGGCCTGGCATTTGCAATGCTGGTGTTCTTCCATGTGTTTAGAAACATTTCCCTCAGATACTCTGTTTTTCTGCCACAGTGTAAAAACATGCGGTTAAGTGCCTTGTTGACTCTAAATTGCTCATAGTGTTTGACTGTATAGGTGAAAGTGTGCCCAGTAACAGACTGGAATCTCATCCAGGGTTTCCCTCAATTCTTGCCTTCTGCTTCCAGGAATAGGCTGAAGTCTCACTATGATCCTCTACTAACTAAGCAGTAATGCAATATGGTGGCTTTTAAACACCTGCACATTCGGCTTGAGTGATTTTCACATAATGGAAACCTTTCAGTTTTGGGTATCACTTTACAGCAAGGCTCCAATTCGCTACTTATAAATGGAAGTAATGTAAGTGATTAATAATAATAATAATAATAATAATAATAATAATAATAAACTGTTCTAACTTCTTTGTGATTGTCTTAATAATAATATTAAAGATAGTGTTTTGATAGCACTTTACTTGTGGCTGTCATTCATAATGCATTATGGATACCTTCATAATGCATTATGGATACCTTCATAATGCATTATAATGGCCAGTATAAGAATTAATAAAACATTACAACCTCGTCTTTTGACAATCATAAGGCATTATACTGTTGATTATAATACGTCATACGTTCCGAAGAGGTTCTCATCTATAATGAAATATCAATAACTTTTGAATGCATTATAATGGTCGGTTTTAATATTAATGGTGCTTTGTACTGCATTATGAAAGTATCTGTAGTGCATTGTAGATGAGAGTTTCATAAAGCGTTCAGAATGCAAAATGAAGACAGATATAATGTATTTTGCCTTTTTATAAATATTTATAGTGGTGTTTATATGCTTTATAAATGCATTATAACGTGTTCATTGATTTTTATAAACCTAAATGTAACATTTATACAGCGCTTTTTAAGATACCCAAAGCACTTTACAGAACAATGCTAGTCAGCAGGTGGCATGGCGGCTGACAACATGCTAGTCACAAAAAGTGTTTCAACCTAATTTGAACCTGATTAGAAACTCTCTATAAATCTTTTATAAGGGTAGTCTAACTGTAAACTGGTACCCTTTTTTACTGGTTAAATAAAGATACATATGCCCAAACAATCTTTTTTTTTTTTAGCATATGCAGACATACGTTCCAGATGTGTGCATATCTATCATATATTTTAGTCAGAAATGAAAGAGGTCCACATGAAAGGTATGAACCTTTTACATCTATTCACATTCTGTGTCATGCTTCCAGATGAAATAAAATAATCAATGCTGCTCCCCTTCTTTAAAGGAAAGGCTACTTCAGTAGAGAGGAATGATTGTATCTTACATTTACATTTCATATGTAGCGGCAGCACATTTATCAGCATTAAACCTAGTTCAGCTGGAAGCAAAATGTCCCAACAGACCAGGGTTTCGGTTGGCATGTGTAATGATGTGAAACACCAATGACCAAGGGACCAGGCCGGTTCCCCTTCTTGCAGGTGTGAGAAAGCAATGGGAGGTACTGAACACGCTGAGTTAATAATGGGCCCTGTGACCACTAAAGGGATTCCACCATCATGAATTATGCAAGCACTATCACGATTCCTATTTCAGTGCTCGCTATCTGTGCTCAGGCTATCCAGGATCAAAACAATGCTTATCCTGGTGAACGCCTGCAGCTGGAAACTTGCCTGTGATGACAGGCTGCTGCCAAATTTTTACTCCTGTCCCCTTTCTCCGATCCTCAATATCATTGTGGAAACCAGTGAAGAAGTGGTGACCAACAAGAGCTCTCTCATTCACTGCCGGTCACGATGTGCAATCAGTTCTTGCAGGAAGCTGGTTTATCACTCTCTCTGTGCCAGGTTAGTCTCTACACTAACGAGGTTGATCTAATTGAATCACTTGGTTAATTCAGCTACTTACCTGCTGTGTCAGAATGCCCATTGATGTCTTGTAAGTTCCTGTCTTGGGAGTTAAATGCTATACACACACACAAACACATGCACACACACACACGTTGGGTAAACATACTGTATCTTTATGGGGACCGCTCATTCATTTCTATGAGAAAAATGCTAACGCTAATCATGACAACCTTAACCCCTACCCAGTCCTAACCATAACCACAAGTAACCAAGCAAAAAACAGGAGCATTTTTAGTTTTTTTCATTGCAGTCACAGATTTTTATTAAATTGAGTTTTCCCTTATGGGTCACCAGGAAACTAAACAGCAAAGTGACATACGGCTCATAACTTCAAGGTGAATCAGAAGGCTCTGCGGTCGAGTCACACTTCAAAAGCGGCGAGTGTTTACCAATCAAAAGACATTTTAGGGGCCTGATGCCATTTTTTGCATGAGAGTAAACTCTGAATGCAGGGGTTAAACCAAAGAAAGTGTCAGGAGCACAGCAGTCTGCAGGATGTCAAACAGGTGGAATGAAATGAAAGCCCAGAGTATAATTATGATCTTCTGTGTATAGATTCTGTTTTGCACTATTCATCTTTAAAGTTAACAGTCCACTGGCCAAATCATGAATGAAGCATGTATATCCTCAAGTTCATCCAAAAGGCATAAAAAGAAAAATTCAATGATGTGAACAGGGTAGATTTTGCAACAATGGGTTGGGCTTTCTTATGAATTT
>JAODJX010000109.1:8103231-8131156 GCA_026776945.1 Isichthys henryi
TGCCCTGCAATGGGCTGGCCCCCCATCCTGGGTTGTTCCCTGCCTCGTGCCCATTGCTTCCGGGATAGGCTCCAGACTCCCCGCAACCCAGTAGCAGGATAAGCAGTTTGGAAAATGGATGGATGGATGGATGAATTTTTGTTACAGAACCAGAAAATTTGCAACATCTTTACTAAATTAAATAAGCATTCCAAGACTTTCTGTGTGCACTGTACATATAGGATAGGATTCACTATTTAGATGATACTGCTGGTAAATGGAGTATCACAAGGTTGCACTGTTATTGCATACTGTCCATTTCATCCTGGCTGTACAATGAACTGCTGTCCTGGAAACACGGTAGTTCAAGATGCCACAGACAAAACCAAAGTGAATGGGCTCACTTTTCCTGGAAATGGATACGTGCCAACTAAATTGCACAGTACTGCAGCTGGGGGAAAACTGGTCCCCACAAGGTAAGATACACCTGGACCACACACACACACACACACAGACCACTCTATATTTTTAAACACATCTGCACGTTTAAATCCTGGTTTAACCGTGGTTCTGCTGGCAGGAGGCTACGCTGAGCAGCAGGTTGCTACCAGGTTAAAAATTTCTAAGACAGCAGTACAGAAGAATGAGGTGAAGCAGGAGACACTGGGAAAGACCAGAAACCAGCCAGGTAGAAGGTAGAAGGGGTATTCCAATGCCAGAGATGACCGTTAACTTCTCTGACTGTTTCTCATGAATCGGAGGATCACATCAAGTGACCTTCAAAAGGAATATGAAACATTAAGTGGAGGTGTGAAGTGCACAGCTACAGTAGGACAGTGTGTACTGTATCAGGCTCCTAGAATCAGGATTGAAGTGCAATAAAGCAAGGAAGCAGTCTTGCATTACTGAGAAACAGAGAAGAACCAGGCTGCTGATTGCAAAATTTTTTTTTTACATATATGTGTGTGTGTGTGTGTGTGTGTGCGTGTGAACTGAACTAGCAACATGAGTCAGTTTAACTAAAGATAACTTGGTAAACCTTTTTCTTTTCATTTTTCAGGGCCATTAAACCGGATTACAATTCTTCTTGCTTCATAGCAACTCTTATGAGCATTTTATGACATTTTGTTTGTGTCAGAAAAGGCAGCATATTTTCTATTTTGTAATTGGATGCACTGTGGCTGTGAAAGGGAAAATTCTGGATGTTATTAATGGCTGTTCTGGTGGACTTCCTGCAGTGTCACTAATTATTGTATACATTCTCTCTGTGTCATACTGTAAGTGTGCTATAGGGAGATGTTGCCATCTTGGTGTTTGAGAAATGTTCAGTGTGAACCTGAACCTACAAAGACTTACTATTCATGGTATCACTTTCCTCTTTCATAATAAAGAAGGCTGCTGTAATATAGATTGTGGTGTAAAATGTTAGTTTGATCTATTTTAGCGTTGTACTGTATTAACAACTTTAGATCACTGTGTAATAGGAGTCATAACAGTAATCATTTCCATTTGTAGCAATGATGCATAAGTAGGAATAAGTGCAAATTCAGTTCCTGATAATTATATGCAGGACTGTGGCTTTCTTATTTTAGAAAAATGGCTAAGATTTAATGCGGCATGTTACAGCATATGAGTACTAAAGAATGCTAAATAACTGTGACACAGTGGTGTTAAACTGTTTAGGTAGAATGAGCTATAACTGCTACAGTTATGTTTGTGCATGTCTGCTATTCTAAAGTGATCTTCTCCTCTTTCCACAGAGTAGGGAAATGTCTCTTTCATGACTGGCACACAGAGTATAATTTATAGAAGGGAAAAGTAACACCTCAGGGGCATGTCGATAAGTAGGAAAGGGTGTCAGGAAAAAGGAAAAAAGTCTTCAATCTTCCTCTGACCTTTGCAGTACAAGCTTTTTCCAGGGGCCTGCAATCTGTCCTGTCACAGGCTGCAATGTGGTGACTGATTCTATAAAGGGAGACGCTAAATGCCCTGAAAAGTCTGTTTGATGACTATTCTTGGTGGGATGGCTTGATGGAGCCTAACTCCTGATTGGTGTGAAAGACTGCTTTCGCGCTTCTTGTAGAACGATGCCAGTGACTTTGCTGTGCTGCATAGCAGCACCGGGAGTGTCTGGACAATCATGTCCAGCCTAATTTTTTTGGTAAATTACATCAGACCAAAATGCCATCAACAGTCTCAAAGTTGGTGGCAGGTGGTATAATAGTTAAGAAACTGCATTTTTAATGCAAAAAATACATCTAAATCAAATCAAATAGCCTTTTATTGTCAGTTCACTATATGTCCATAACATACAGGGAATTGAAATTCTGTTTCTCCCACTTCTTTGTAGTGCAATATAAAATATAAAAATATAAAGGTATAAGATATAAGATAAATACCATCTGTACAATATGTAAATTCGGTAGTGAAAAAACAGCAAAAGACCAGTAGCAAGACAGTTTGAGGCAGAAGTAAAATTGAGACTTAGCAGCTACAGTAGGGTACTTGCTAGGTAGTGACTCTCTGGTTACGGTCCAGGGGCAGGGGGCAAGGAGGGGTGGTAGTGGGCAGAGTTCAGCATCCTGTCAGGTGGATGAAGCTGTTGGACAGTCTTGTGGAGCTGGCCCTGAGGCTCCGGTACCTTTTCCCTGAGGGGAGGAGGCTGAAGAGGGAGTGTAAAGGACGAGAGGAGTCATCAGCAATGCCGATGACTCTGCGGTTGAGGCGGGTGTAGAAAGTATTCTTAAGGGAGGGTAGTGGGGCACCGATGATCTTGCTGGCTGCATCCATTATGCTTTGCAGGGACTTCCTAGAGGAGGCAGTGCAGCCTCCATACACACAGAGATGCAGTTGGTGAGGATGCTCTCGATTGTACCCCGGTAGAATGAGCACATGATGGGGGGGTGGGATTTGTGCTCTCCTCAGTTTGCGTAGGAAGTAGAGGCCAGTTTGAGCTTTCTTAGCCAGTGACGTGATGTTGTCTGACCAGGAGAGGTCCTCAGAGATATACGTCCCCAGGAACTTGGTGCTACTCACCCTCTCCACAGCTACACTGTCGATGGTCAGTGGGGGGTGCTGTGAATGACCTCTCCTGAAATCAACCACAATCTATTTGGTCGTGCCCACGTTCAGGAACAGATTGTTGTCTTTACACCACTAGATGAGTTGGCTCATCTCATTCCTGTAGTTAGCCTCATCATGGTTGGTAATGAGGTCGACCACGATTGTATCATGCGCAAACTTGACAATGTGATTGGAGCAGTAGGTTGGTGCACAATCGGGGTCAGCAGGGTAAAGAGCAACGGACTGAGCGCACACCCTTGTGGGGCCCCTGTGCTCAGCATGATGGTCTTAGAGATATTATTGATGACCATCATGTTTTGTGGTCTCCTTGTAAGAAAGTTCAACACCCAGTTACAGAGAGAGGTTTTGAGTCCCAAATGGCTGAGATTTTGTTGTAGCTGCTGGGGAATGATTGTATCGAACGCTGAACTGAAATGGATGGAGAGCAGCGGAAATGGCGTCCTCTATAGACCTGTTTGTCCTGTATGCAAACTGAAACGGGTCATGGGAGGGAAGAAGGATGGACTTAAACTTCTGCATGACCAGAACCTCAAAACCGCAAAGCACTTCCTGATAGTGGAAGTGAGTGCTACGGGCTGATAGTCATCATAGCTGGATGGAGGGGCTTCTTAGGGACAGTTATTATAGTTGTGAATTTACATCTTGTGAGAACAACAGCTTGGTCCAGGGAGATGTTGAAGATATTAGCGAGGACATCTCTGAGCTCCTCAGCACAGTCCTTCAGAGCACGACTAGGTATGTTGTCTTGTCCGGCTGCCTTACGTGGGTTGATCCTAGAGAAGGTTCTCTTTACATTGGCTGGGGCCAGACGTATGGCCCGCTCGCCTGGGGGATGGTTTTCTGTGCTGGAGGGCTCTTTTGTGTCTCAAACCAGGTGAAGAAGAGAGATGTCACTGTTGCAGGTCTTGGGTTTATAGTTTGTGAGGGTTTGGATGCCAAGCCGGAGAGACGGAGCATCTCTGGTGTTGCTGAAGTGCCAAGATATTTACTGTCGTTTTTCTTCCCTGATGCCGCAGGACAGATTAGCTCTGGCTGCTGTTAGTCCTGCAGTGTCACTGGCCTTGGATGCTGCGTCACCAGCCCTCAGAATTCTTAGAAGGCAAATGCACTTTTAGCTTCTACATTGATTTCAACTTGAATAGAATCTGTAAAAAAAGCAAAAAATTGTTCCCTTGAAGAAGTACATAATATTCTCTTCCCAAAGGCTAATAATATGAAAGGAAAGCACGTATCTGTTTGCAAGCCAATTACTATCATTGCTGTACCAAATCTAAGCCATGTAATAGCCATTCACACTAACAAAAGCCTCCCATTTCTTTTAATCACTGTTCATGTTAAAATGTCCATTGCAGATGCTCTCCGAAGGGCAGCAGAATGCCTTAACAATCAGACTCTGTAAAGGAGTTAAAAATGAGAATGTTTGTGTTTGTGTGGAAAAGGCTGCAGCAAGGCCAAACTACCAAATATGGCAATTCTGCTTTTTACAAATCAACTTCCAGCCAGAGTAAAAACATCAAGCAATGAGAGGCAGAGCATCTTGTACCACTTGCTGTTGCTTTAAGTTGCCTGTAGCTCGTCCGTCCGTCCATCCATCCATCCATCCGTCCATCCATCCATCCGTCCATCCATCCATCCATCCATCAATAATCATTTATCTAGTTCAGGATCCTATCACAGGAGGCACAGACTTCAGTGCCTGGATGGTCTTGTCTGTGCTTCATGCTTCATGAATGTCCATCAGTCCTGAATAGGTCCTATTCTGCACAAAAAATAACATCATTATTAAATATAAATGGTTATGCAGGGGAACCGATACTAATATATAATTATAGTGTGGGATTGATTCTAACATTATCATATAGTTCTTATTAACAGCTAAACTGAAAAAAGGCTTTTATGATGGCTGACGACATCAGCATAGAGCTATAAAAGAGAACCGCTTCTAAAAGCAATAATGGGTACTGGTTGTTTAGGGTGTATGTCTAGGGTATATGTTATCACTGAGATTTTAGTTTAATGAAAGTGTTTTCTACAGTTAGAAATAGATGTGTGCTTGTGACTATTCTTATTTCTCTATTTACAGAGTGCTCTCCTTGGTTCCTTTTATTTTTCCTTATTTGATCTACATCACTGTACTGTATGCATGTTTCAAAGCTCATTAGATGTTCACTGTAGTCAGCCAGACAATTAATTGCTAGGCATATCACTTCCCCGCATTTGTGTTTGGTTCCCCTCATTTGACTTTAGCTTTTGTCCAGTGTATTCAGCCCCTCCATGCTATGCCTCCTAGTTCCTAGTTTTGCTGTATGTTAAGGTTCCTTAGCTTCATGCTCATTTAATTATAATCTGTCCCACCTGTTCCTTGTTTGCCCTGGTGTTCCCCTGTGTTAAAGTGCCTGCCTGTGTTCAGTTCCTTAGTGAGTCACTGAGCTTGTGCGCTGTTCCTGTGTGTTGGTTGCTCTCTTCTCTTGTCTGTTCATTGCTCATATTGTTGCCTGGTTCCCGAAGCTTCTTTCCTTGTTTCTTGTAGCTAGTTGTTGTTTTCCCCGTTTTGTGGCTTGTAACCTTTTTTCTCTGCCTGTGCCAGGTCATGCTGTAACAGTGCAACATCAACAAAATGCATCAATAATACACAACATCATAATAGGATGGGACAAAATGAATTAGTGGTGCTATGTGGTACCAGTGATCTTGCAGGAGGTACAGTATAATAGTCCAATTGTTTTCTTCAGTTGTGCAATATTCCTGTCATCTCCCAGGGAAATAGCTCAGGCTTACACATGTTTAATTTCACGTGATGTAACCTAACTCTGCTCACTCTAACTTTCATGTTTTATGAAAGGATCAACATTAACAATAAAATCTCATAAGTAAAAGCCCACAGCCATTGGTGCAAATAATTTGCAAAAAAATAAACAAATTAAAAACATTTTTTTTTTTTGCTCTGACTTTTCTTCTGAATTGTAAGAATGAAATAAAATAGCAAAAATCTCAAAAACAAGTAAAGTGAAGTATTGCTTCCATTCCTGAAATGACTGTCTTCAAATCTGTGTTCATTGATGTTTGTAGTGGAGAACAAAGGTGACAAATCAGAATTTATATAGCAAAAGTTGTTTTTAAAAAGTTGGCAAATCATTGTAATCTTTCATGTCAATTTTCGTGTACCTTCATCTCACAACTTGAGGAAAATAATTTCTTCACTCAATATGCACAAAGTTCCAGAGCTCACACTCCTTTCTTTCACACACAGGGGCAGTGCTAAAACAATCAGGGCCGTTGTTAGGCTTATCAGCTTATTGCATACAGAAGAAATACCTAAAACATCAAAAGAATTCCATTTAATAACTGTTTTTTATACAAGCAGATTGAAGTATGCTTGCAGATTATTGTAAGTTTATATTTTCATTAATGCAGATGGTTGTTTTTTATCAAAGTACTACAATTGACGGTTTTTTTTTTTAAATATTTGCTTTATATAAAGCATTGTATCTTCAAAACCAGATAGCATGCCTAGTTTTAGGCTTACATGAAAGAGATCCTTTTGGCATTTTGTAGTTTTGTTCTGGGGATCATAAATTACTCTGATTTGACAGGAGTTCTGATCTCATATCACCTGAGGGGATGAGAATGAAAAGACAAAGAGTAAAGACACTGAAGAACATAAAATATTTTCCTGCATTGATTAATCGTGTGAACAATAAAAGCAATATACTGTCTGGGCTCTAGTGCTTTTCCATGACTTTTCCTCTCTGCCTCTATCTGCTTTCATGTTGATGTTGACTTGGCCGTCTAACCATTAACAAAATGTCTCAGACTGTGATTAAAATTATACAGTAATAGTTAAATGGTACATTTGTGGACATCTGCTTTTGTTGTTGCTGTTTTACTTGGAGAAATCAAATGCTGTTTATTATTTCTACAAAATGTTTTCAAGCATTGAAGACAGATGTTGAGTTTCCCCAAGCTTGGTTGTACAGTATTTTTGCCACCTATAATACCGGATAGGTGTAGTATTCTGCAGTGAGAAGAAACTAATTTACATATTAGTGCCTCTCCTGGTGTTTTGCATATTTTTGTTTGGCGGAATGGGAGATGAAACGCATGTGTGCAGCTTGGTTAGGGGTAAAAGTTTATTCTGCATAATTGGCACAAGCAAACTCTCTTTACTCAAGGCAGCTCTAAATATGTCAATCTGCCCACAGAGTAGATTTATGCCGTAAACAAGAAAAAAATGGTGTGAGTCTTCAAAAGTTGTTTACTGTGGAAAGCGCACATTTCTACAACATTTGCTATTAATGAACATAAAGAAACCATCAAAAAAAAGAAGAAATACCGTCATATCCTGCCTGTCAGTTTCGTCCAACCCTCCTGTCTCCCCCCTAACGTGATCCTGATGATGAGCCACACCTGTTGCTTGTTACCCCTCGTTAGTCATTGTATTTAAATA
Organism: Isichthys henryi; assembly: GCA_026776945.1. Taxonomy (NCBI): domain Eukaryota; kingdom Metazoa; phylum Chordata; class Actinopteri; order Osteoglossiformes; family Mormyridae; genus Isichthys; species Isichthys henryi. Next base: position 8,110,742 of record JAODJX010000109.1, read on the forward strand.
CCTGTTTGTCTCGTCAGCCCCAGTTTGGTCATTGATGCTGTTTCTCATGTCTGTCTGTGTCCTTCCCTGTACTTGCCTCCTTGGTTTGACCTGTTGTGGCTTTGATTGTTTCCTTGTTTGTTTCCTTGATTGTTTCCCTTCTCCTGTTCCGTTAATAAAACACCTGCCTTTGAGTCCTTCGTCCCACATGCCGTGACAAATACAGGTGATAATTCACAGTACGAAGGATAGGTTTGACTTTTAGCGGGAGGAAGGCAGCCTTTCATTCGGTTAATTTATCATATTTGTCAGTTTCACTGGATGCTTCAATACCACGATCAAGAGGAAAAGCTCTTACTAATTTCATGTGAAATGAGTAGTAATTTTAGTTTCTGGCATCTTAATTATAGAAGTAATTCACTGAAACTAAATATTACTCCAGAGGAATCTGGAAATATTTCACATTTATAAAACATATTATACTAATACGGTCACTAATTTTTTGTTAATTCAGTTGTTGCACATCTCGACAATTCCTTCTCTGACCTTTTCTTAATTAAAGACAATTTGGTCCAAGCTTTAGTCCAAGCACTCTAAATGCCGAATGGTATTCATATCTATGAGATAAACTAATTAAATTTAACAGATAAAGAAACTTCATTATTATAATTCAGGGTGTACAGTACCATTGGCTGCCTAGGATCAATACCCCCATTTTGTTTAAGAAGTTGGACGATGAATGGATAGATTATCGAAATATTCTTTTAAACAAATGGCAGTGTACGTGCAATTGAAATGGCCTTTTAGTAATGTACTTGATACATTTTACTTTTTTTTTTTTGAAGGAAGACTGGCATCCGGGATTAAATACTCAGGGTTAGCTAACAATGCCCATTCTCTCTTGTATGTGTTCTGTAATGACAACAAAAATTGCCATTGTTTATTACTGTAAGATCCATCATTTTAATTTAGTTACAGTGCCAAATAATGTAACTTCTTTAGAACATATCTCAAACAAGGTTTCACTCCACCTTGTCCGCCATAACTTTTTCAATTTATGACATTGTTCTTGAAACAGAATGTGAATGTTTATGAACCAAAAAAAAAAACTATCTACATCTAAAACCTATTGGGAAAATAACTTTGAAATCTGAATCCAGGCACCCATTAAGAGTGTACTTAATAACTGAAAAGACCATCATTTTAAGGTATTAACCTTCAACTAAAAATTAAAACATTGCAAATTACAATGTTTTAACAATGTTTTAAAATGAAATTAACCAAGTAACAATGATTCCTCACCTTTCCCTCCATTAGCTCCCCCCTAAGATGCTAACTGAATGGTCTGATTTTAGCTATGTACTCTGAGATTCTGTGTAATGTCACAAAAGAAGCTATCCTGTTGTTTATTACAAATATTTAATAAATACCTAATATTAATGCACAGTAAAGTATATTTACATAACCGGTATTGTGTCACCCTATAGCTTGCTTTGAAAATATATACATAGCAAGGCATAATTTACGTTTTCAAATAAATTACATGCCTCCCCTCCCTGAGACCAACTGGTTGAGAACTACTGGCTGAGTGGATACCAGTGTTACCTCCCAACTTTGCACTGTATGTCTGGATCTTGCATATTCATGCATCAGTTCCATGGCGTCCCCCAGCCGGGTACCATATGCTGCATGGGACTGGCTCCAGGCTTCCCCAGGACCCTGACTATGATAAGCAGGCAGATGATGGATGTATGTTTATATATAGCATAATGTATTATTGCTAGATAATTAATCGGCATGCTTATTTCATTCTTGCAGATCATTTCAAATATAAAATTCAAACAATTACATTTGGTACTATCGATATTTACTTTAAGATGTTGGTATCTTATCGTTAAATTTCGTCATATTAAAATTGTCTTTCAGTTGAGACTTTTCAAAAAAAACCTAAGTAATCAGTCACTTGCCGTAGCTCCTTTGTCTGGGACGACACTATATGTGGTTGATATGCAGTATAGCATAGTTTGCAAAGGAACGAATAATTTGCACCGATGTCAACAAAAAGGAAATAGAAAGGAAATGAAGAGTGTCGTTAACTTCTAGAGTACACCCAGCTCTGTCTGTATTGTGATTTGTTTTTCTTTTGTTTTTCCCCCCATAGACGCTTTCAGATGGCCTTAAAATGATGATGGAGGTGTGTGTGTTAGGTTCATACCGCAAACCAACTGAATATTTTGTGAAAATTGGTGGAGTAAATAAATAAGTTAAAAAAAGAGAGAAATCAGGGTAATACAGTGATGGGCTCAGCATTAAAAAGAACAGACAAATCATGTTACAGACCTGCATGTGCACCTTTCAAGTGAATATTAATCCCACAGATCTCAATCACAGAATTAGTTTTTTCTCTTTACAGTTGAAATTCCGCAATATGCAACCTGGTATTGTGTTATGCTGTCTTAGGTCTTCAAAACCAATGCTATTGTTTTAGTTTCCAATGCATATCATCTACTTTTATAAAGGAATCCAAGAAAGCAACAGTAAGTGTTAAAGAATTTCCATCCATCCAGCCATCCTTCCATTGAGTCATATGCTCACCACAGGGCTAATAGAGCATGTTTGGTGTACGGAAGAATCATTTCCAGTGTCTCCGAAACACACAGCAGTTTGAACCTAGCTGCCCAGACCCTGATCTTGAAGATGATGATGACCATCATGTTTCCATAGCTGAGATACTGTAGCTAATCACACAAATGGACTTGCTCACAGAGATACTTTTTCTTTGTAGCACTTCTCATAACAAATGTGTCTTGAGTGATACATAAATGATTAGCATGGACAGTTAAATTTCAGAAAATTATTTATTTAACTGAGATTCGGTTCCAAAGAAAATTGACATTTGCTGTCGCTTCGTGTCTCTCTCCATCTCTTTCACAGAGAGCTCAAGATAAAGAATTTCATTTTTACTTCATGTTGTTCTTTAAAATATTGTTATTTATTTGCATGGAACTCTATGGCAAGTTACTCACGAATGGTCAGCCTTTTCCCTCTTGGCCTGCTGCCAGGATTAGAGACTGCTGGATGCTGACTAATGCTAGTGCTGTTGCAGGAGGCTGGATGCTGCTGGATGGTTTGAGCCTCCTGACTCTGCCCTGAGCCCCCCCCCTCGCCAAGTTCTGGGTCAAGATCAGGTCGTCTTTGTATGGAAAAAATCCAGTATTAGATTTGAGTTCAAGAATTAAGGTCAGTACATCATTTTTATTGCAAGAGGAAGACATGACTTGCATTTAAGTACGTTGGGTGGGATACCACATGCTAAATGACATGTGTCCTACCAAATGACTCACCTGAACTGTCCAAATGGTCATCATCTGGAATACCTTCCATGGGTTGCTGACTTTCAATAATCCCAGCCAGCTAGACCCCCAACTCCTGTCTCTGGTGGAACTCGGAGTCCAACAGCAGTTTTTCTATGGTTTATTTTTATGTTTTTCCACTGGCCTTTGAAAGGTAATATACTCATTGAATTAGGGGTTCTGTATAGTAATGTTTGTTAAATTTCTATGCACATACATGTTGGCCCCACCCTGTTATGTTACATAAAACATTTATAATTAACTGATTTGTAAGACTGGGCCAACAATAATATTATCTGAACTTTGTTGGAGTGTCCGTTTGGTTACTTTTCCATTGAGTTGAATTAATTCAAAATGTGAATCTATGCCTCCTTCTAGTTGATTTCTGTACCTGAATCATGCTGTCTGTTTTCAGTTATACGGTACTTTGATACAATTTCTTTGAAGAGGGTCTTTTGACATTTTATTCATTTTTGGTTTGATTTAGTAACTCCTGTTCCATACACTAATTAATGTGAATGAATTGCAAGTATTGAACAGGTTTTTATTACAACCTCACACACCATTAATCTAATCGGGTTTGCAAAAGATGATCTCACTTGTTCTTGATTACCTTAATCTGAGACTCTATAGACTCTGTAGTGTAGGACTAATTAATCTGAAGTTAAGCAACATCTCAGAAAGCCAGTTGTTTAGTGTGGATTAATTTCAGTAGAATTAGTCTAGTCCTGAATTATTTTAAGCCCTGAATGGGAAACCGGGCCTAAATGTTTAAACAAATCTGGACTTTTAAATCCTGGTTTAATCGTGGTTCTCCTGGCAGAAGGCTACACTGAGCAGCAGATTGCTTCCAGGTAAAAAATTTCTAAAACAGCAGAACACGAGAACAAGGTAAAACGGGAGACACTGGGAACGACCAGAAACCAGCCAGGTAAAGGCCGGAAAGAACTTTCTGAAGCCAGAGATGGCCATCATCTTATCCAACAGTTTCTCATGAATTGTAGGATGACATTAAGTGATCTTTAAAAGGAATGGGAAACATTAAGTGCAGGTGTGAAGTGCTCGGCGTATCAGAATCGTACTGGAAGAGGGAAGTCCCATAAAGCATGGAAGAAGCCCTTCATTAATGAGAAACAGAGAAGAACCGGACCGTACAGGTACTTTGCAAAACATATACAGTATATTATTCACAGATGTACACCCATAAATTGAGAAATGAGCGAAACAAAAAATTGTGCTGTGGTCTGTCAATTTTTTTCGTATTTAACCTCCATGTCATTATGCACTTAAAATTATACTTTAAATTCAAACTTCTGTTTGAAATCTTTTCTTTGCACACAGTGTTCCATTATGTAATTATTCTTATGAAATGACACTGACAACTGTAAAAAATTCCAAAAAGGAAGTTGCTGTATTCAATAGATGTAAACATGAAGGGGCTGACAATGATTGATGACACCGTATTTTGACACACTTTCCATCATCTTTTCAGACTACCCATATGAAAGGAGACTTGTTATAATCATAAGTAAACTTTATAGTCAAAGATTTGTAAAGATAGCAACTGATGTCACTTAAATAGTGTGAAAGTGTCAGAACTGGTTTTAGCATTTCATATTTAAAGGTTTTTATGTCCGTACCTTCAATTTTCACAGTATCTCTACCTGGCATATTCCAGCTCACCTCCCACATTGTAAAATGGCTAAGATGCCCAATCTAAGTGATTTTAAATGTGATTTGATTACTGGTGCCAGACGCAGTGGCTCCAGTTAATAAGAAATGGCCTTCTGGCATTTTCATTCCTAGAGTGGTGGGACAATAGTGCGATAAGCCAAAAAATAACGTCAACGGCAGCTCTGTTTCTGAAAACTGCTTGTTAATGAGGCAGGTTAGAGGAGCATGGCCAGAGTCGTTAAAACTGCCGGGAAAAGTCACAAGTGAAAAAATAACAGCTCATTACAACAATCATGTGTAGAAATGACTTCTTTGAATACACATATCATCCACCCTTGAACTGCTATCAAAAATAAAATGGGGTCCTACCTAGGACTATGTAGGGATACCTAATAAAATGGTCACTGAGTGTACATAGAGGTTTACACTATGTAAAGCATCAATTAAGAAAAATCTGTTGATGCATGATTAATGCATTAGTGAGCAGAGGCAGGAAGTTCAGATTCAGAAGGTAAAAGTCCAGAACAAGATTTTTTTCCACCAACCAATTGAGTATAAAGAGGCACAGTCACGGAGTACTCAACCGGTGGGTTGAAACAAAATCTTAGACTGGATTTGTACTTTCAGAACCTGAACTTTCCACCTCCGTTAGTGAGTAATAACAAAGACATAATCACTGCATTCCTCTTTCACAGAAGGAGAGCGTAACTGAGCCAGCTGTAGTAAAGTAACGTCATGCTAATTCAAAGTCAAATCCATTAACTTAGCCGAAGAAGAAAACAGAGAAATTAAATGAAAGATCATATATCCAAAATACAGAATATGGTACAAATAAGTAAAAATGACTGCTAAACCTCATGCATCCATGATATATAAACAGCATGTGAGTCATTTGCACTACATATTGAAAGTCTGCTGTTGGGGTCTTTTAGCAAACAAACACAGTTGTGGTACATTACATTACAGGACATTACTGTACATACTCAGCAATGAGCTCTCAATACTGGAGTTTATATGTTGATTTCAGGGAAAGTCATGTTTACACAAATGGTACTATTGCAACTAATACAGTTTTTTACATTCTTATGCCGAACTACATTTACATTTGGTAAGTGAAGATAGCAAATGGCTGTATATTCTGTTTCATTTCGAAAACCGACCATTAAAACAGGTGTGATAATTCCTCATAGCGCTTAATCACATTAATCACGGTGTTACACTAATTATTGCCCATATTTAAATAAGTTGGAGACCTGTCTTGTTTGTGAATAATTCCCAGACCATTATGTGGATTATCTGCCAAAATCAAAGATACGATAATGTCTGCAAGATACTCTTCAGCTAACTTTTGCCAGTGGAGATGCACAGAGAAAAAAAGTCGAAGATGGTATTGAGGTGGAAAGGCTGACATTTTTAGGTCATCTGAAACTACAGTAGGGAGATACAATTTTAGTGCAGCATGGAGATTAAACAGACTGAACAAAAAACAGAAAGTCTGGAATGCCACTGTTGGCCTCTGAAATCAGCAGTACTATTTCACCACATATAGGTCATTTCTAAAAAATATAGCGGCCCCTAAATCTACACCACTGCTGCCACAAACCCACGGTAGCTTGATCAGATGTAGGAAATCATTATAGGTTCGATTTCCCCATGGTTCCATGAAGGCTGTGGGTCTATCCCATGAGTTTTGCTGTCTCAACCAACCTCAGAGTGTTCTGGAATTTGCCTTTCTGTGGACCAGCTATCAGAATTAGGCCTGGGAGGTCAAACTTAATCATTAGAATGAATTCAAATTTAAAATATTACAAATATTTTACGGCAAAAATCCTCATTTGAAATTTTGAAGATTTCTGTAGGCTACTCTTAACCATCTAACATGTGTTTCCTAATTTTTGTTTTGCCATGAATTTATTCAGCTGGCAAGAATGACTGAAATTAGCTAGTATGAAGCTAGAGCAATAATGTGTGATTCACACGAAAAGTACAATAACTCCTGAAAACCTGGAATGTGCAGACTGGTAACTGTTGGGATTTTGCAGACACTTTTTATTGTGGGAGATACCCAACCCAGTGAATTTTATCTCCAATATTTCAGAATACTGGAATAGCATTGCTTTTGAAATTCCTGTCAGTATAGCCTAATTGTGGTATGTCTCGGAAATGTGAAAAATTAGATGCTTTCCAAATCTAGATGTACCCTAAACCAAAGACAACATTTGATTCCACGGTGTTCTTTATTTAACTTTTAAGTTATTTTATGCACATAAGCCTCAAGTCAGCAAATGGTGGCCCATGGGCCAGATCTGACCCGCTTAGAAAAATATTTGCTCATCTGAAAACCTTTGATGTTTCGTTAGTTCACCATGGCCCCTAACTGATCCATCTGCGGATTGCTGCTAGCTTGCAAATTTAAAAAAAAATCAATAAAAACACTGTAACCTAAAAGAATTGTCACTGGAGAAATTCTGACTTAATTATATTAATAAACAGGATTACGACCATTAAAAAATACCCAGACATAGTCATGTAACAATGCATTATGTAATAACAAAATCTTACTATAGGTATTACTATATAATGCATTGTTATGCATATGCTATTTTCTACACTAACACTGCATTTTTTTTCTCTGCATCTTGCAGGACCTATTTTGAAAACTTACAAAGAAAAAACAAAATAATCAAACGAGAAGAGTAAGCAACATTTGCTCTTGTAACTGATGGAACGGGATTGGTTTGACTGTTGGAGTGGTTTTCAGTGATTAATAACTTGTGTAATCTGTGTGTTGTACAGTAGTTGCTTGGTGCATGGAGTGCTGTTCTTCAAACATAAGAGGAGCGAGTGCATTGGGCAACAGCAAATGATAACCTCATGTCTGTTGAAAAGGATGCAGTAGTTGGTGGCCAGCTGTGATGCCCAGCCTGTACGATCCTAGTGTGTGCCACGCCCCCCTGATTACCCACGTGTGCCTCCCTGATTGTCTCCTGCTGTGTCCAATTACTTTGATTAGTCCCGTCCTATTTAAGTCCTGGTCTTACCTGTTCCCCTTGTCGGTCATTGATGTCAGTCGCTGTTCGTTGTGGTGATGTTTCCTGATCCCCGTCGTCACAATAAACCCCAGTATTTCCCCGTTGCCTTGCCTAAGTGCCTGATTTCTGCCCGTCTGCCCGCCTGCTCGCCCCGCCCGCTCGCTGAGCGTGACATCAGCTGGTATGGGTTGTAATTACTGAACTTCTAAGTTTGAACAGAAAAACTACTTTGACCAATGTCAATGCGGGTTGTTAATAGCTGAGGTGGCCTTAAAGCCAAATAAACCAAGTACTTCATTTTTCGAGAAGCGACATACTCAATAAGGGTGCGGCTTGGGGAGGGAAGTTTTTGTATGTAAATGTGAATGGCTGAGGCAAGGTTTGAATGTAAATGTCTCTAAGATGGGAAATACTACAAGGGATTGCGACTGGTGTTATATGGGAATTTACAATCTCTGCAGATGTCCACATTGTGGTATCTTTGTGGACATTTACAGATATTTGCTGACTGGTAAAACTGGAACAAATGCCCCGAATATGTCCATAGTTTCACGGTGTACACAGACATATACTTGTCCAGAAAAGCCTTTCTTCATGCAATGTTAAGGCTGGGAAAGTTATTGATCCAACACATTACATTAATTTTAAAGTCATGGTGCATTATTCTTCTTTAATTGTGTTCACTCACATAATATTTTGTTACCCAAATGAGAGAATAGTATGAGCAAAGATTTTGATAGAAACCTATAATATTTCGTCCTGGTTGTATACACCATGAAACTTTAGGTCATCATGTTGCACGGACACTGCCAAAATTCAGAGCTAACATAAAAACAGTTATCATATCATGGGGAATGTCTTCTAGTTCATTTCATTTAAAGAAAAAACTTGCCAGACGGAGACATGCATAGGAAAAGAATATTGTAATTTGCAATATTTGTTTTATTTTATTGAAGACATATACCTCAAAAGCAGAAGATCTTTCGTGTTATAGAGTGTACTTTCGGTGGTTGCCAGACTATTCTTTTTAGAGCAATTTGCAAGTAGATTTAAATGTTTAAATCAATTATACCATTGTTGCTCTGATTTGGTGACTTTTTAAAAACCATTTTCCCCAAAAAGGTAGCTAAAAATCAGAAACGCAAAAACACATTATTTTTTAATCTTTCAGGTTCATTGAATATAACCTACAATAAACAATACATTTGTATGATGAGGTACATTTTCTCACAATTTTTTGTTAATTTTTTGTCATTTCAGTAACTCTTGCCCTAAATTTGATTAAATACTTTTGTTTATTATAAAAATAAATGGTAGCATAACAAGACCGATTAAGTACCCCAGAGGCAAAATTGACAGTTTATACAATGAAGATATATAATTTGAGTCTGTCTTCGATGTAATTAAAAAAATCTGAGGAAATTAATACATTATGGTAATGAGTTTGTGACAATGACCCATGTACTCCCCTTTCTGTTAATTCTATGTCACTGCATGTGCAGACACGAGTTAATTAGCAGCACTGATCATGAGCCACACCTGTTTCATGGCTGTTTAAGTTTACCTACCCGATCCCTCATTTGTCCCATGCAACGTACTGAGCTCTATTTCAGTTTCATGTCAAAGGGGGAAACTGTGGAACATGCGCAAAGCGCCTCGGCCAGTTTGAGTTCAACTGAACGTATACATGCAGGAGTCCCAATTGCATTACCTGGGTGTCTTAGACTGACTAAGAGAAATTGGATTTAGTGCAATTTCAGTTGGACAAAAAACCTTTACTTGTACGTTAAAAGTCTGGTTTGAGTCGGACTAACACAATAATTTGATTTTCTTAGTGTGCATGCAAAATATTGTCTGATCTTCTGATCTTGAGCAGAAAGACTTAACATGCTCAGCTACTCACCATCCACACATGTTAAATTCGATGTTGTGGAAATCACTTTCAAAATGTAATCCATTACAAACAGGTGGAAAATTCCGGTTCTGAAAGTACAAAATTAGTTTTGTTTCAACCAACCACACAGAAAAAATTTACTTTGAATGAACTCAATTGAATCATGGACAGTGGTTCCACCCAACTAGAATGAGTTTTCTGAATATGAAACATTCTATTTAAGCTGTTCCATTGACTTTGTGTTCTGAAAACAGAACATAGTTGACTTAATCTTTTTCATTTTCTCATTAAACCAACGGAATCATTTTCATTCAATTTAAGTTAGGTATATAATCTAACAGCAGCCTTGGTTTATTTCACCCATCATTATGAAGATGACCAAATACTCACCCTACAGGATGTTGGTTGTTTGAAATATATGTAGTTATTTGTGAATTGCTCTGTGGGTGAAGGTGTTTTGTTGGTGTAAAGCAGGGCTGGGCAATCTCATCCACAAAGGGCCGGTGTATATGGGGGTTTTCACTACAACTCCCTAATTAGATTATTAATGAGATGACTGATTGGCTGAAGAGTCTTCACACCTGGGTTTGACCAGCTGACCTAAAGGTTACCCCACAAACCAGCATACACACCGGCCCTTTGCGGATAAGACTGCCCACCCCTGGTCTAAGGCCTTGATAGTTACTGGATTTGCCTTTCCGGCCTTATATATGCAGAAAGATAGTAGGAGAGTTGAGAGGGCCTTTACTTGGCTCCGCTGGAGCTGTCCGCTTTCTTGTAGACTAATGGTGCTGGATGTGTATTTGCATAGCATGTTATGGTACTGCCTTTGATGTAACTCTTTTTTAAAATCCACCGTGATGGTGTTGAATAGAGCAAGAGTATAAAAATCCCAGATATAAAAAAAGTTTGATACTGACTGTAGCCATGTAAATAAAATTTGGTGGGTTTTTGTGTGTTGCTGGGTGGGAGGCTTTGGATTTTCTTGGGTTGGTCAGTGAATGGTCTCTTAAAGAATCTTTGGGGGGACAATTTTGGATGGCTAGCTGCTAAGTGAATCCTGGCTATTTGTCCTTACAGGTAACAGGTGGTCTTCTCTCTGCTTAGAACTATCAAACCAGATTAATACATCAAGATCTGCTCAAACTACCCCTGATGTACTGCACATACTGAAGAAAGTACTTCAGGTTTTCTTTGGAAATTCACGTTTACAAATACTGCTACAGTTCTAAAGGCAAGGAACCCATTGACATAGAGCATTTAACTCCTGCAACCCTAAGGGATCCTGAAAAAAGGCCAATTATATAATGTGATAGAAACTAATATGCGCAACATAGAATCTTCAATAATGATGGGCTTCTAAAAACTAAGCCTAGTAAAAATCTGAATATTAAATGAGCAAAATGATTTGGTTTGTTCTTCTGTCCAAAGTCGCGGTCTAAAAGTAATAAGGACTCCACCCATTATATCTGCTCCAGGAAAAATACACTTCTACTGTATAGCCACTGAAGAGGCTCTCACCTTCTCTCAGTCCTAAAAATGTTATGCAGTCAGGCAACCGATTCACTAGGTTTAATTTTGTGAGATTAACTTAACTATGTTCTCAGAAATCAAAGTGAATGTATCAACTCATTTTCAAAATGCTCATTCTAGTTTTGTGGAACCCCTGTACACGATTCAATTGAATTGTTTCACACTTTTTTCAATGGGGTTGGTTGAAACAAAACTTTGGTCTGGATTTGTACTTTTAGGACCAGAACTTTCCACCTCTTTCTGTAATAGATCACATTTTGTTTTCCTCAACATTGCACTTAACGCCTGTGGATGGTGAGAAGCTCAGCAGCCTATGTCTCACTGCTTCTCACGGCTCAAGCTGAAAGATCAGTGGTTCAAGCCCCAGCTTTTCCAGAACAGTCATATGTCCATGGGCCCAAGATGGGATAGGCAAAGAGATGCATTCCAATGTACTTGTGCGAATAAAAGACTTTATTATATTATCCTAAGTTAGAATCCTGGAGCAGAACTGGTTGGCCGTCAGTCTGAAAAAAAAAATGAGTCTGAGCCACATTCGTAACAGACCTGAATTGTACTTTTGATTCTTGTGTAAATACAGGCTAGACTTGGTAATATTCAATGTAAAGCTGGCCCAGATATGGCTGTAATCAGTTTCAAACCCAGAAAGCAGATTTGGACCAGTATTGGTCCATTGTGCAAAAAGACAGTGGGCCAGATTGGGGTTTTGAATCTGTGGTAACTTCTGAACAGCATTTCGCCTACATCAGATTCTCATCTGATGCGGGAAGTTTTTTGATAGGAGGATTTCTCATAATTGAGGCACCCATGGTCTGATCATTGTATGCAAGTTTGATTTATTACTCACACCTCAATTGTTAGACGATTTTCTAATCCAAGCTTTAATGAACAATGAGTGTTTCACTGTAGTGTAAACATATGAGCACTGATTCTGGTAAAATATATTTCCGGTTACACTTTGCTCTTAAATTTGGCTTGAAGTGGCATTAAAAAGGTTACATTAAAAAAATCTTGAATTTCATATCAGGATTTCTGCACGCTGTAAAGCTGTACAACTTTTCTGAAGACTGCGTATTGACTTACCAGTCTGAAGTACATCAACTTCATTTCAGTGCAGTAATGGGTATTGTTATGCTTGATTACCGCAGCAGGTAGCAAAGACCACTTGTGACTTTTGACATATGACAGCAAGCTGAAATTGCACAAGGTGGGCTGCCGCACCCATAAGTAAGACCTTAAACTAGATATGTAAAGGGTAGCATAACCACAGACACGCAAAGTATGCTTTTTCCAACAGTTCACTCTAAAAATATCGAATATGAAATTCAGACAGTTGGGCAAAGTGTAGGGGCACACTAAATGTGCAAATGCAGGAGAATCATTGACGGCAAGGCCTTGGATAGCCTGAATGTTCTCCTGTGGCGATATTGCAAATGACATTTCATTTGTGATGCACTGCTAGAATGCCGGCATTGTGCTTGATTCTGTGCTTTTCAGTATCCCCAACCTCATCTTGGGGCATGATAAAGAGTGCTGTAGATGCTGACTGGTGACTAGACGTGTCACAAGTGTGTGTCGCCTCTGTGAAGCAAGGCCACTGTCCAGGGATTTGAATGTTCCCCTGACTGCGATGGTGTTTAGTAGACAGCTCGTTGGTTGGCCAATATCAAATTGCTGCAGGGAATGGGGTCTGCCGTTAAAGAAAATTAAATTACTTATGAAAAGAGTAAACAAAATTAATTATTTGAAGCTATACTGGGATGTTGTTTGTTGATTTAAAAGAAGACTTGCTTGAAGGTTAATCTGTACTCACTGGAAACTGAAGGAAAATCTCATTTTAAATTAAATCAAATGATCATAAGCGACTGGCTCCATGGTAAAACTGTCTCTGTACCTAATTAAACAACAAAGAAAGTGCGTTTCCATCAGAAGCATAAGCTAACCGCTGTGAATATTGCCTGTGTTTTGTCCATTTGTCTCATTGTCTGAATTCACGTTCAATACAGTGAAACTCATCTGTTCACCGGGTCAATGTTTTAATTAAAGAAATATTGGGCAGACAGAGGTGGTTCTTTTCTCTGACAGAAATGTGTCTGAGTAATTAATTGCTCCAGATAATGAGTAGTGGTAATTAAAAAAGTATTTGGTAAGGAGTCAGGAGGGAACCTGGAGAAGAAGAAAACCTTTTTCTTGCCTGTTCCGTAATGCATTACTATTTTATAGCTATGCTTTCATTCCATTTGTATAAACTTTATCTTTATCTAAATCAAGTACGTTACACCAATGTCAGGACAGAATGGTACCAGCACCAATGCTAATAAGTGTCCTACTGAACTGCTGAACTTTTGAACTAAAAAAAAATTCAAAAGATTTTATTTCTTCAAATCAAATCAATTTATTTTGCACTGTGAAACATCTGAACTGAAGTTAATTATATTTTAACATGAAATTAATATAACAGTAATACACTGGAGCATTGAAAAGGCATGTATATCGATTTGTGACGGGTTTAATGGTTTTTGGCTGATTTCATTTTAAGATTGATCCAGACGTAGCATTTTCATTACACAACTAAGAATGAGCACTTCCGAAAGAAGCAAGTAAACAGCTTATCAGGTGCATATCTTGGCATACCAGGAGTAAGTTTTTGGGAACATGTGTGATAGAAGAACTAGCTGTTATGGAAATAACATGGTTCCCAGCAGATGATTCGATAATTTTTCCGTATTACCATTACCAGCCAAATACATTTATATTAGTTGAAAAAGATGAAGTGAAATGTAATTATGATAAAATACAAAGTTCTTGAGGTCTAATGCTTTGTCTGTTTTTAATAAATATACCTAAAGAAGTCATGGTTACTATTTGTTTTTCAATTTATTGTACAGTTTAGTGGATACATTTGATTTGCTGTCATTTTTGAGGAATAATACAGCTTTGGTCAGATTCATTATTGATTCTTCCATCCAATTACACCCTGAAGCTCATTTCAGTTGTTGGTTTTCACTTAATGGGGTTGCTAGTTATCAAAGCAAACAACAGCCCAAGGTGAATCTGTCACAGATGTGCATGCAGGCAGATGCAACTGGAATTATAGGCAATGGGGACAATCATCTTCCATAGAAGACCCTGTCCGAACCACAATTAGACCGTTACTGATACGTGACTATTTGTCCCTAGTGGAGAGTCACCAACTCATCCCAGTGTTAGAATCTCTGTTCAAAAATAGAAATGTCGGTAGTCTGGAGAGGCAGACTGTTTTGAATGTGACCTACTTTGCTTTCACAGTCTTCGTTCTAGACCCAGTTTTTAAGGACTGGCATCATTACCCAGCGAACTCTCTTTCTCCTACTGTATACTCTGTGCAGGCATCAAGGTTTGCGATAGTCAACCCATTGGGCCCTCATGAGGGAGGAACAGGGAGAGGGAAAAAATAAACCTTTAACAATCTAGGTTACTAGTCCACAATTGGTTCAGTTTGTGGCAGAAAGAAATAATATATGGTAGCCAATGACGGCAAAGCAGATGGAAGGCAGGGATTTGTTTATGTAAACAGTAGACATTTTTATTTATTTATTCCGATTGAAAAAGTAACACAGTACTGTGTCATGTTAAAGCTTCTAATTGGGGCACTCATTAATGTGGTTCACCAAGGACCACTTCAAGAACGGCAGCCCATGTCTCAATTACCAACACTTTCATTAGTGCTAAATGTCCCCCCAGTACTAAAGCATGTGGCTACTCAAAATGAAGATTCACTATTTTGTATAGTTTGCAGAACAGACGAAAAAATTTAAAAGAAAGGGAAGAGAATCTCAATCTATTTCACATAAGTGTTTATCTAGGATGCAAAGGGTAGCCATCCTTCAGAGGCTACAACACACAATTAATGATATCAGTTCACCTACGCTACGTATCTTTGGACTGTCAGGGGACTGTTGTGGTACCCAAAGGATGCTGCATGTATGCTGTGAGAACAAGCAAAACCACATCCAGGTTCAGGACAGAGCTTGGACCTACAAAATTGTTTTGTCACTGTAAAACCTGTATTGGGCCAGTGTGAGACTGCAGCTTAATAAACAGCTGTGTCATACAGCATGTTTGTTGTCACTATAACTTCAGTTTCTTTATTAAAATCACGTCACAAATGATGTGTCTCAGTAAATTAGATGCTTAATAACGTACTATGAAATTTAGCAGTGATAAGCCCCCATATGACAGTACCTATGTCACTTCTTTCTTGAAAATAGATGCATTGTTTGAAAACCTCATCACATTTCCTGAGCAAACTGTATACGTACTGGAAACACAGCGATTTAGTGTTCAGTTCATAATTCCTTATGATCGTAAATGGAATGTACTACTGTATACCATTATGCCTTGGTTCTTATTAGAGGTGAATGCATCTTTCCATTGCATCTCTATTCCTTACTAGATAAATTTATCAGAGCTGATGAAAACTAGAGCGCCCCCCCAAAGTCACTAGTCTCTCTATTTAGACAGACCACCTTGTCAGTCTAAAAGATTAGATGTAACTGAACTATCAAAGTTGAATATTATACCACACAAATGGAAGTATTTTGTATCCATGAGAAGCATTTCAAGCACATATGGAAAACACCAGGCCAATGTAAAACAGCTTGCTCTTAATGCCCATTTCAGCAATGCGAAGCTATATTTTCATATACTGGTAAAGACGTCTTTATACACTGAAAAACAGCTCTGTATAGTATTGAATGGACAGATTAGCTTTTTAATTGTTGCAAAATTTTACATTCATTTACTTAGTAATGGATATATTTGCTCCATTTCGACATTATTAAGCTGCCAGTGGCTTTAAATGAATAATATGTAATATGTTAAAATGTCATAACCTGTCACTAAAATGTTGTTATTTTCAGTGCCAAGATGCATCCCATTATTATTATTATTATTATTATTATTATTATTATTATTAGTTGTAGTAGTCGTAGTCGTGGTCATACTAGTAGTAGAGTAATGTAAATGAAATTATATTCCAATTAAATGTGAAATGTCCAGTGGAAACACAGATTGGCAAGAAAATTTATTTGAACTTGTAAGCACCTATTAATCAGCCTGACTTTTGTAATACATACAAATGCATCAAAATCTATGTCTTCACTAACCTTCCATGGTTTATGACTGGTTCTGACTGAGATGTGGGGGGGGGTTGATTTTGGATGAACTGGGTGATAAACATGCTTGATGGGGCAGGAAGACAGACATTTTATGAGGGATGTGTGTAAGCAAAGACTGAACACCTGCAGGACCTACCACCTAATTAACACCTAATTAAAAAGAAATATGAAACCTTTTCTTGTTCTTCACCATCAGTGTTCTTCTGATGATATGTGGTTCAACTTCTGGTATTTCCCTAACTTTTCATTTGCTCATCTGTGTCCTCCAATCGCACATACCACTGTACCACAGCAGACTCATGGGGTCTTTTTCTGTAGAATAAACCAGGTACCTGGGAAGATGACTCAGTAATCACAAAACAAAACCAATTCACTTCAACCTCAGAGGGAATCCAGGAACCTTGAAGCCAAATAAATAGGTTTAATTTTGTGTCTTCAGACAGTGGTATATGATAAATTGATCCACACCTTCTCCCTGGTCCAAAAAGTATTGGGCACTATTAAAGTCACACAGCAAACTTGATGTACTGCACTGGGGAACCAAATGGACACTTATCCCCGAAAATCAGCAGTTGTATACATCCATCAGAAGAATTCTAATAATCTAGTTATTATTTTTTATTAAACTCTGACCCATAGGTACAATATATTATACCAAAGCAGCATGCTGCAATAATAGGTGGTCTTAAAAAATGCCGCACTGTAAATGCCCAGTGGATTCCTTTCATGATGGAGTCTTGCAAAGAACACAGGCTGACCGAGAGTGAGAATCAGCTATGGGAGCCGCGGTGACTCTGGGGGAAGGTCTGCACCATGGCGCCCGAGCGCAAGGCCTGACTCCTATTGTTTGAATATGTTCTGTCTCCCAGTGTCTCTGTGGAAGCTGTTCTGACAGAATCAGTGGCACAGAAGGACTGCCGTGAGGGGACTGGTGGCACCACACATACTCGATGCAAGTAGGCCAGGCAAAATAAGGGGGAGAAACCCCTCCCCCTCCAACCCATCTCGGTTTTCACACACCACAGCGTGTCTCTAATCTGTGTTCATTTGTGTAAAGTCAAGGGGAAAATACTGGGGTGGGGGGAGCTGCAGCACAAAGCAGCAGAACAAATGCAGGACCCAAGAGACAAGTAGAGTGCAAATGGTGCCTGTTTTCCAGCCTGTGAAATGTCTAATGTCTACCCCATGGGAGTGTTTACCACAACAGAGACATAAGAGAAAAGCCCACAGCCTGGTATCCTCACCCTCTAAGCTTCCCCTCCCTTCCCCTCTGCATCACCTCTACATTCTTCTACTTTTTTTAACCAGCTGTCTCTGATTATCCAGGCCGCAAAGTTCCCCACTTTGTAATCCTTCTCTCTTCAGCTCCAGTGAAATACTAATAAAATAATAAATAGTAAAATAGTAAATTACGAAAGATGAACTAATAGTAATGGTAATAAATGTGCCATCACCCCTTTCACTTCTGCCCTGTAATTGTATTCCCATGTAAATCATGCTTGATTGGGACATGTGGTCTCCGATACACAGGAATTATGCCATTTGTGGGCATGACAAAACGAAACATTTTGTTTGCTCTTGTACAGTATTGTATTTCTCAATGGAAGAACCCAGGTCAGTCGGGATGGTCAGCAGGAAATAACCCAGGTCAAGGGCATGTGACTGATCTGCTTGGCCACACCTGTGACTAAGGAATTCCTGCACATTTGTACCACAGCTGATGGGAGATTTGGCGACATGGGAAGGTTCGGTCGTACACATGTCAGGTCGTGTGTTTTTCAGCAACATATCCATACTTGGTCTAACACCGAAAGGCTGTTAGACCAACTACTGTCTCTCCAGTGTTGTTGTAATTTATTAGGAAAACAAAATGTTCCCAAACCGCCGATAATGATTAACCAGCATTAGCCGTAGCAAACCCCAAGCCACAATTTACAGTGTTTTTTTTTTGCATTAATTAAGGGAAGTTAACTCCCTTTTCACCCTTATCGGCACCTTGCTAAAGAAAAAAGTTATGCTGAGTAATGTAACCACAGCCATTGTGGCGTGTTTCAACCATTTGGCCCCGGAAACAATTTCACACCATGTGTTACATCCAGCTAAACAAGCAAAGTGGTGCACATTTTGAGAAAATTACCTACATTTTCAGGGAATCAGGTATAGAAGGAAAAAAGCACGAATACTGATTTTGTGATCTAGAATGAGTTAAACTGCAAGTAGAAACCCAAAAAATCTAGAAAGAAAATCGCAAACTTTTGGTAACACTTTACTTGAAGCTGTCATCTATAATGCGTTATAGACACCTTAATGATGCATTACAATGGTTAGCATAAAAATGAATAAAGCACTACAGTATCTTCTATTGATAGTCACAAGGAACGATAGTGTTGATTATAGTACTCCATAAGCTTCAATGAAACTCTCATCTATTATTTACGTGTAAATTAAACAAATGTATTGAATGATTTTTGTGAGAAATTTAACAAATATGAAACGGTCGAGGTGGCCCTAAGGAGAGGTTTGGGAACCAAAGTGGTTCATCTAGCTACAGTATACAAGAAGACATCAGTAAGTTTTTGAGGAACAGAAGAAACTCTTGTTTGTTTTTTCTTGCGTAACTGCTAATTTACATAAGTTCTAATTTTAAATTGCGCTTGTGTTTTTTTTTTTCAGAGCAAATATATACTTATTAATATATATTATTTTGTGCAATAAACAAGAACACTATGGGGTTCAAACATTTCACACGAATTAAAGAATATCCCGTGTGGGAATTCAAACACCAAGAGACAGCTTGTGACTGTGGATTACACTGTGGAAAAAAAAATAAATTCTGCCCCTTTAAGTCTAAGTCACTGGACAAATCATATTGGTCATATTTTTACTGAAATTTAATATACAGCTCGAAACCACAAGCAACAGGTAACAGATGTGGACCAGTAAGTATAAATCAAATTTGAAAATGTTCCATGTTAATAAAATGCTGATAATGTTAAGGAAGAAACTCAATTTAAGATATTGCTGGTTCCTCTTTTTATCTAATTAGATTCTTATTTTGAATTTACTTTTTTGAAACAAATAAACACCTTTCTCTTATTACCTTCTCTTGTATTGTTTCTGCTATATTTTATAGACGTGGTAAAATTCATGTGATTTCTAATGTGTTACGCACATTAATTATCTACTACTAGCCTCTGTCCTTAACATAATATTTTCCAAATGATCCACTGTAGGACAGAAAATAACAATAATTTTGTGCTTTTAGGAAAAGGAAATTCACACCTCATCTTGTGGGGGGTGGTGGGCAAAAGTGAATGGGCTTATGTTAATACAGTACCTACTAATTAGGTGGCACCTTGGCACTGTTGCCTCACACCTCCATGGTTGGTAGCTGAAATTGTACCCTTGCTGTTTGTGTTTGCATGTTCGGCACGTGTCATGGAGGGTTTTCTATGGACAACCGGGTTCCTTCTACGGTTCAAAAACATGCCGTTAGGCCAAGTAGCAATTTTTAATGGCCAGTTCTGTGGGTACAGGCTGTGAAGATGTAGAATCGTATCCAGGCTGTTCTTTTACCTTCTGGCATATGCTGCTTGCAATTTACATGCTTGTGACATTATTCACATTTTTTTATGTGTATATGCCTTCATTTTGTTGTTTTAATCTATATTTGTGTATGACATTTTAAGTTATTTTGCCATCTGACATGACAATTGTGATGCCCTGCTCGTCCGTTCCTCCCGTGTGCCACGCCCCTAATTACCCTCGTGTGATTCCCTGATTGTCTCCAG
>JAODJX010000109.1:8158706-8173476 GCA_026776945.1 Isichthys henryi
GTGTGAGTGTGCCCTGCGATGGGCTGGCCCCCCATCTTGGGTTGTTCCCTGCCTCGTGCCCATTGCTTCCGGGATAGACTCCAGACTCCCCGGGACCCAGTAGGATAAGCCGTTTGGAAAATGGATGGATGGAGGGAGGCTATGAAGCTATGGAGCTGTGCCAGTAACTGGAAGGTTCAAATCCCATGAATGCCTGGAGTGATTCTACTCCATTGGGCCCTTGAATAAGGCCCTTGACCTGCAATTGCTTTGTCCTGGGTATGACATTAATCTACAGTACATCCAGCCCTATAAGGAAAGACTCCAACTTGCAGGAAATAACTTGGAGGTTGGTGGCAGATCTGGCACTCCAGCCAACAGGAGAAAAACCTCACAGTGGTCCATTCGGACTAGTCTGGTGCCGAGGTATCACCCACTACATGGCTGCAGTCAGGTTCTCATCCCTGAGGTGGTTTGTTGTGTGGTGGGTGCGGCAACGCGCTGTAATCAGTGCATGCTCATTACCTCTAGTGTTTAGTGATACTATTCGGCTTTTATTTTGTAACTTCATGATTTTGTAATTATTCTACTTTGCTTTAGTTTCCTAGTGTTTTTCCTAGTTTGTCTGTTAAGCTTCTTAGTTCTGTGGTTCAGTGATTGTTTTTGTTGTTAGTTCCACCTGTTTCCCATTTTCAGTGCCAGTGCTTGTTTATTGTTCTACCTGTTGCTTCTTGTCCCGAATCTCTGCTGATTGGTTGTGTTGCTTCATGTGCCACACCTGCCCCCTCATTATCTCGGTTATCTGTTTGCATTTTATGTGCCTGCCTGTGTTCTTTTCCTTAGTGAGTCACTGTGAGATGTTACTTTGTGTGAGAATTCTGTGTGTTACTCAGGTGTTTCCTCCTAGTTCTATTCCTGGTGTTGCTCCACTTCCCAGTTGTGGCACTTGTAGTTAGTTGTTTTTCCGGTTTCTTTTTGACCCCTCGTGGTCCTTTTTCATTCAGTTTCCTTAACAAACCCCGGTTGTCTCATGAGCCGCTCCATACTGTAGATCGGAATCTTTTCCCCCACTTGGGCCATACGGCACCATCGCAGACCTGGGAAAGACTGTATTACTGTAGAAGGCCCTTAAATGCAGGACTAACAAGAGAGCAAAGAGGAGGCAGCTGTGAGTGATTAACACAGGGCAGGAACGAGAGGTAAGACTAAAGAACCACGAGGAGCGGCTCGTTAAAGCCGCGCCGAGGAGGAAACGGGAGGATCAGGTATAGGCATGGTGGGTAGAACATGAAAATCCTGTGAAATTTATAATCATCCAAATATCCAATTTTTCTCTTTTGATTTCTTGAATTAAAAAAAAAATACTGTAAGAAACATGTCTTCATGCTTCGGCTGTGAAATGATATGCAATTTTCACTGTAACTGTACCACTACTGTACTGCCCTCGACACCAAAGGCCGCCTCGGTTAGCACTCCACTGTATGCAATAGAGTTGGATTTTCATTGGTCTGTTTCCTTGATTGTCTACTGCCATACAGTATATGACATCTTCACTTGCGTTGCCCTGAGGCTACAAATGGCCGTATTCCATGGAAACTCATTACTCTCACTTGTACCGTAGTCCTAGCATCACCTCACCCTCACCTCTGCACGTGCCCCAGTGGGAATTGAAGGCCATGATGAAGTGTAATACCTAGTACGTACCCAGTTTCCTATCACTGCCTTTTTCACAATGGTTTCATTCAGCCCCCATCCAGCACAGAGAGAACATGGAGCGATCTGCTTTCCTCATCACGCATTTTCCGCATACAGAGATACTGAAATGCTCATTACTCTACCATAGTCTTTCCCCTCTAATTTAATGTAAAATATAGTATTTCTTGCCCAGAAATATCTTCCTCGGTGTAAAGAGTTTCAGTTGGAGGTATGTGGTCTTAGATGAGCATTGCGTGCAGTGTGACTTTATATGTTCCACGTAATATATTTTGAACAGGGGTATCTACTTTGTGTATGGAAATACATGGGGTATTTTTAAATATACTATCTCTTTTTGCCTCCCTGTTATGATCTGGGATATTGTTCATTATAACTTAAATGTAAAAAGCCCTCTGGTGTCTACGTACTCTTATGACTCATTCAGCCTGATCTATCCTGTCATGATTTTTCTTGTTACTATACATAGGATTGTTATTTTTTTTATATACAAGTGTGCATGTCACAGAATGGAAGGCCAGGCAATTGGACGTGTCCCTGCAAAACAACCAAATGAGCTCCTCACCTAGAGGAATAAACGGGAGCCGTCCGGTGCTGAGCGCGAAAGACAGCGCGCCGCGTGAGAGCCTAAAGCAGAGCTTGGCTCCAGTCACCTTGATCCATAGCTCACTGGCAGACAGACCATGCAGGGCTGACTGACCCCTCTGCTCGTTACCGAGCTCCTCCGCTCCCTCTCTGTCAACTTGAAGCAGTGGTTTATAAAACAGGACAATATAACTGATACACAAGACATACAAGGTCTGTAAAAATGAGGATAATGACAACGGAGACTGCAAATCACATCTCTGATCGATGTTACATATGCATATGAGATCTAATCCTTTAGCTCCAGCTGCCTATCGACTCCCACATGACAAATCCCTGAACATCAGAATCTAAATCAGCTAATGACCTCATCAATATTTAACCTAGTTTACACATTGGCAAGCATCACCCTCAGCTGAGTGATGCCTGACTGCATCCATTCCTTATTTTTGTGTGTAAATTGAGGATGTCTTAACTTACCGCATCCATACTGGTTTCTCAGCATAAGTTGTTAGTCGTAGCTACCGTTCATCATTTGCTGTCTCTTCCTAGCTGTCTTGAAAATATCTTTGCGTACGGTTAATTAATGTGGAATTAAAGGCCTAATAAAAATGAGTCCTATTATTATCATAATTTGAAAGCACGCCACTCTTTGATTAATGAAATACGTGAGTAATATTTTTATCAGCTGATGTGTGGTTTGTTTTTCCCGTAATACAGACTGAAGAGTGACTGTGTTTACGCAATTCTGTTTTTGCTGTATTACCTTGCTAGTACCTACTGGGTTAACACAAGCAAATGCTGAATTTAATCTATTTTAGGTTCTTCCGCGTGAAATATGAAGGTGTATTGATATGGCTGTATATAAATAATGGTTCACCTATCACTGCTAATAGCCACCACAGCCTGTGAACAGTACTCAGGGGGATCTTATGCAACCTGGTTTACTTCGAAACCCCCCCCCCCCCCATAAATAGATCGCAAACAATCTGATGAATGCCATCGTCCTTCACAAGTACTTTGGTCTCCATGTTAATCTTGTCTCCTCCCAATTCATCAACTACTTTTTCCAATAGCTTTCCTGCCACAGAACTTCATATCCAAAATTCAAGCACAGAAATGAGGGAAAAACATTCACATGGGGCTCTTAATTTTGGAAATATATTAACTATTTGCTGACAGCTGGGGCAGAGTCAAGATGATTTATAAAAGGCAGGGTGGCTATGGGGTTCTCCGGGGGGGTGGGTAAATGTAATACCCCGCACTTGCATGGCCATTAGTCTAAAATGAGCCTTTCTTGTAGACTCCGCCCCTCCCCCCACCACCTCACATGCACACATGAAAATAATATTCCGTTTCTCAAAGGTCAATGAAACAAACTCAAATTCTCGTGGAAGGAACAATTTCAGCACAGCAAGGAAGTTGGTGGAGAACCAATGTCCTGGTTTTCCAAGACAGCAGTTTACTGTATGAGGGACAGATTTGCATAGCAAGGTGTCATCATTACCATTATCTGAGACATGTGGCTGACAGGGATCAGGCGTGCTGGCCGCTGGGGTTTAAGAGACTCCGCAGCAGTACAGAACAGAAAATGAATACCCAGTAATATGGCTGCACTGCGTGATAAAATACAATGGCCATTTCTCACCCCATAGGCCAGTACCTCATTCCTCAAGGCCCATGCCAGCACAAGAGGCTGGAAGCTAAGCACACGCCCCCTCCGATGTGCATTCTGGCAATGACTGGCTTGTCACTCTAAGAGCTGCAGGTCTTATCAAGCAACCTCACACAGAAAAGAGCACTGCTCCCTTGATTCCACCCACAACTCTGTAGGTAACCTGTCAACGTTTCTCTAAACCAATGAGAGGAACTCGAACACTGATGTCTAACAGAGCCAAGAGGATCATCCTCTGAGTCTACTCACTCCAGCTGGCTAATGAGGCAAGATGGGGATTAAACTCCGATACACACAATATACTTCGGTATGACCTGTGTGGGGCTGTCCTGTAATCTTTCTCTTTAAGATATCTACTCATGTTACGCTTAAAGCTAATTTCAAAAGCTTATTATTTAGCGTTATTTGTGTTTCAACAATACTACATAGAGATTATCCTTTCCTTTTCTCACAGATTATTATTTTAAACTACAACACCATGTCATACAAGTAAAACACAACTTACAAAATAAAACAGATACATTTGGTATGTAATATAAGGATTTGCCGGTACGCTCCTCAGAGATGCTTATTTTTAAGGCAACGGTAAGTAATCAGCAGTAAGTAATCTTTCAGTTTTAACTTCTGCGGTTTTGTGTTTTGTATAATTAGCCAACTTTCTTATCCAATTTAAATAACATATTTCAGGTTTATTCATTTTTCGTCCGCATTACTTTTGAGATCTGCTTTATATATTATCCTTATACAATCTTTTCGGAGTTTATAATGTAGTGGTGACCACAGAGTAGGTACAGTATTATACATAGAGGCCACAGCTACACCTTACTGTGAACTGATTTCCAGCCGTGATTTAAATAAACAATTACAGGGAACATGGCTGAAATTAATTAGATGGTGAAAATCATTTCCATTTGCTTGAAAGGTTGGTAAATTACAATTGATTAAATGGTAAAAAGAAAGGGAAACAAGGACAGGACAGCTTGATGTTCTTGCGCGTTAGTTCTGTAAGCCTAGCTAAAGGCAACCACAAAATCAATATAGTGTTTTCCTTCGGTGCCTTTTAAAGATTGCAAAAGAATAACAGAATGAAGCTCATTTCCCATGTGCTACACGCTTCTGTTTCCCAAAGGTGGCAAGATAACAGAACCTCAAATTCATAATGGGCCCCTGGTATAAATCACCTACAATTAATGCTTGGCACCTTCAAGAATTTAACCAGAGGAAACTTGATAAGGCTCCAATTTCAATTTACTTCAGGCAAATAAATAAGGAAGACTGGCTAAACACCCATGTTTATACAGCTGAAATGCTATACAATTTACCCATTTTGCAAATGGTTGAAGGCACAATTTTAATGGAACATTTGAACGAATAGAGTTCAAGTAGCTTACTGTCAGGTTAAAGTCAGAGCAAGATCTATGAAAAGCAGGCATGTGTACAATTGTGTGCTTAAACCTTGTAGTCAGTCATCACTGAGCAAAACCCATTAGTTAAGATTTAATCCTATAGGTTAACTATGGTCTAAAAACAGTTTCTTAAATTGTCCTGACAGCAATGTTATGCATTTATATATGACATCTTCTAAAGCTTTGCTCAGAAAAATCACATTGAACTATAATCATAATCATAAAAAGCTTGGAAATCAGATGGGTTTAGTTTTGTAGGACTGTTGGATTAACTTGATATGAAATATAATTCTGTAAAGAAATGGCCAATTTTTTGCTAAAATATTCATGGTGGTTTTGGACAACTGCATAACCCAGATAATTCTGAATATAGCTAGAAGCCACATACTAGCTCTGCATTTAAGGTGCTGTTTGTTTTCCCAAACCGCTTATCCTTCTGGGTCAGGGGGGGTCTGCAGCCTATCCCGGAAACTACGGGCATAAGGCAGGGACCAACCCTGGTCGGGGGGCCAGCCCATCACAGAGACTCGAACCCGGGTCCCAGAGGTGCGAGGCAACAGCGCTAACCGCTGCACCACCATGCCACCCTAGAATAACCCATATATCATGAAATGCATTATACGTACATCTCTTTTAAAGGCCACTGCGGGAATATTTAAATTTTATATAAAATTTGCTTTAACAACTAATTTCAGATTTTTGCAAATGGTAGTCATTGCCATAATACTGTATGACTGAATATATTAGTATTTCTGTTGTTTTGCCATTTGGTTTGTGCACTTAAGTACAATTACCTGGTAGCGATAATTTGCAGTCATTTAAAATGTTTATTGGACCCAGATGTTAGTGCAAATACTGAAAATGTTACATTTTCTTACCTCAGACTCAGAATAATATTTTGTTGGTGGAACTCAGAGGGCAGCGTGGTACCACAGTGAGAATCTTCGTTCCCTTCACGTTTGGGGATTTAAATGCCACTCTCTTCTCCATCTGGTCAGTGTGTTTTCCCTGTCCAGTTTCTTCCTACACTCCAAAAAACATACCATTAGTCTTTAAATCGGCGTCCTGTGATGCAGTCAGACCTTTTCCCTTGTTCTCATGCTGTCTGGCATTGGCTCCACAGCCCCTGTGACTCAGTGTTAAATGGGTTGCTGGAAGATTTGGTGACTGAGTTTAACTCGGTGTCTTGGCTCAACGTTTATGAAGCTTGGAACACTACTGCAACAGAACTTCATCATTGTCGCTAGTTAAGAACTTGCCAAAGAGGTTAGCAGAATCGGTCTTAGGCGTGATTCTTTTACAGCAAAATTAACTTTAAATGGGTAGCACAGTGGCTCAGTGGGTAGTGCTCGTGCTCCATACTTCTACGGTTGGTCCTCCAAATCCCAGCTGCACTCTCTGTGTTGTCAGAATGTTTGTGCTCTTTTTGTGTCATAGATATCTGGTTTCCCTATTGCAGTCCAAACATATTCAGTCAGGCTAACTGGTGCTAACTGCTGTCTCCTAATTACCCACAGACTATGTGTGCAGGTGTCATGTGATAAACCGGAACCTAATCCAGAGTCTGCTGCAGGCCTGTTTCCTGTGATGGCAGGACAGGCTGTCGGCCGCCCTGTGACCCTGACCAGGCTAAGTGCTTAGAAGAAGGATGGAATTGCTCCAAGGACTGAGACTGCTGAATAAACGTAAATGAAATATAAAGGCATTAATACCTGCTGATGTAGTACTGGAATATAAATCCTACACAAGCCTGGAGAACAGAATAAAAAAATGGGACTACAGTCTTCCCAGCATGACAGACAATTGTCTAAGCTTATAACCACAGTCATGGATTTGTTTAATTATTTAATTTTTTTGAATTTCCAGTCACCTGAAACTCAGTCACCAAATCTTCCAGCAACCCATTTAACACTGAGTCACAGGGGCAGTTCCTATACAAATTTTCCCTGCAATTGGTTGGTGCCCCAATCCTGGGTTACTTCCTGCCCTGCGCCCCTAGTTTCCAGGATAGGCTAAGTACCCCCTGACCCTGCGTAGGACAAGCAGGTACAAAAATGGATGGATGGAGGATGTTGTACAGAATGTTACATGCCAGTCCCTCCCCCAACATTTTACTGTTAATATTTTAAATCTGTTATTTTTTTGTATTTTCAGTGTGAAATCCCTGGGATAATGTTTATCTTCTTACATGCATTTTTCTGGTTGGCTAAAGAAATCCAGATGGGACAAAAAGCCCTTTAGTTCCACTCCACTCTCAGCATCAAAAGGTTAAAATGTGTATTTCAATTCCATGGCACTTCACCATTTCCTTTTTTGCAATGGATCCCAGAAGCTAGTCTGTTTTTAATAAGCACTTTCATTTTTAAGCATCGCCTTTCTTTCTTATCAGTATTGTTTTTTATTTTCCATCAGTGAGAAATTTTGATTATAATCATAATGGGAAAGTATCAGCTCAATGCATTACTGGAAAGCTTCAGAAAACATCATTCAACACATCCAAGCAATCCTACATCCCACTTGGGCAGCATCCTTCTTTGTTCGAGACCTTGAGGTGTGTAACTGGCAGGCTCATCAATTCATTCCTCAGCTCCAGAACCGTTATTTATTTATCAAACAGTGAGGCACAGTCAAAAGCCAATGAGAGTACCGGTCTTTACAGCTGCATGGTGCAGACACAGTCTATGTATTATTGATACAAAAATGAACTCAGCATTGACCTCAGAAACAAAACCGGTTCAGGTGTTTGTCCAAATGTGATGAACTCTATATTATGGCATTATTTTTGAGCCAAGGAAACTGGGTGATGAAAGCTTGAAAAGTAGCGGTATTTTATAATTCTAGGCTAAATGAAATCGCAAAATGTCAAGACAGTATTTTCGAGCACTAAATCTTGTTATGGCACCTATGCATCTTCTGACCTATTTTGTTGCATTGATGGGGAATAACAGTATAGCTTTAAATTAAATCCGGGACGTCTGCAATTGCATTGTACTTAGTAATAGGATAAATGCAATTTTAGTTCTTGACCCTTAATAATATAGTGTTAATTAATAATAACAGATCGGCCTATTTGACTGCTAAAAGTTGTATATCTGACCCAGTTACATTGTTATTGTTCTTAAAGATGAATACGTCATAATATGGGTCATAACTTTTACACAGCAGGTAAGTCTTTTATTTCTACTTCTTCTTTGTTGCTGGCTGGGTGTCCAGGAATAGCTATTAACTCAACATGACTTCTGCTTCCCCTGGGTATTGTCCTGTCTAACAGGTTTGACCCAACTGCATTTCAGACCTTTCCCCATGTCCTCAGGAAACACACTTCACACCGCCTCCCACAAGGAGATATGATTAGCTTGTTAAGTTATGGTCAGAGTATCCCGCTAAACAAACTGATGACACTTTTGTCTTGCCTCCAGGGAATGACATCAGCATCTCCACAGACTCGCATTAGCACGATGACCTCTGATACAGTTGGATAAATTTTCGACCTTGGGCTGAACCGAAAATGAATGTGTAACACTTGCTCTGGCTGGAAAGCTGAACATAATCGCATATCATAAGGTTGAGAGGAATAGATTGAGTCTTTTATTGTGATATAAGAGTAGGAAAGGTCCAAAAAACAGCAAAGAGCAATAAAAAGAATGAGACAGGGACAGTCATCCAGGACTAAGCTTATTGACACCAAGAAAAAGAAAAAACGATTGTTATCACCAACATTGATCCCTACTAACATGCATAAAAGGATTAAAAATCCTCATCACCTGACTCGGTTACAGACAGAAATATTAAAATTTGACTTATGTAGCTACATTCATGAACTGGGGTGGCATAATTGCTACCTATCTGCAAGGTTAGCTACTGTATTTGTTTCCTGCCCTTGGTATTGTGTGTGTGTGTGTGTGTGTGTGTGTGTGTGTGTGTGTGTGTGTGTGTGTGTGTGTGTGTGTGTGTGTGTGTGTGTGGAGTTTGTGTATTTTCCCCAAACATTTTAATTGGTTCTCTGGTTTCCTTCCTCCAAAAACGTGGGGTTTGATGAATTGGTCTCTAAATTTAGAATGAGAATGACTGGAACTGAGAGGCAGTTTCTGGGAATAATACAATTATCTAAATATCAGTCAATATTAAGGATAAATTTGATCATCTTGCAAATTCTATAAAATATCTTCTGAAAAAAAGATATTGTACATGCTTTTTCTCTGCCTGGGGGTTGCCTGTCCTGAGGGTTTGGCTACCACATTTTTGGGGACATTTGAATTCTAATCTAAATAATTTTCGTTTCCCATTTTGCTTTGCTAAAAGTAAAACTTGGTTGCTCTAACATTGTAGGCAAATACCCATTTAGTCTGAGCTGGTAATAATTAAGGCATTTCTAAATGTGGGGTCTCTCAAGGTACATGTCTTTCATCTAGCAGAAGTAATCATTTAAGTTTTATTTAATATTCAAGATATGGTTTCCTTCAATATAGAGGAGCAGCAGCTCTACTTCGAGCCCCTCCAAGTTCCTCACCCTTCGTCTGAGGGAGGCTGAGCCCAGACACCCTGCAAAGGCAGCTCATTTCCACCTCTTGTATCCATCGCTACCTACTTTGCATTCATGTTAGTAATAGAAGTTTTTACTAGTTATTATTATATTCCATGCTTTCATAACTTAAACCATCCATCCATCCGTCCATTCATCCATCTTATTCGAATAATTCGGATATCGACTTGTGACCGTAGGTGAGGGTAGGAATATAGATTAACCGGACAATTGATAGCTTGACCTTCTGAAATAGCTCTCTACACCACAACAGCCCAGTACAGCACCCACATAACTGCTGATGCTGCACTGATCCACCTGTCGATCTCAGTCTCTCCTTACTCATGAACCAGACCCTGAAATACCCTTCTGCTTCAGACAGTAATTCACCTCCGACCTGGAGGGGGCAATCCATACTTTTCTGGTTGATATCTGTAACTTCAGACTGGAAGAAGCTGATCCTCATCCTGCTTGCTTCACAGTGCATGCTGAACAAGACCACATCACCCGCAAAAAGCAAAAAAATGATCCTGAGGCCACCAAACTGAACCCCTTCCACCGCTTGACTACGCCATACCCGCCATAGATGTTATGAACAGAATCTGTGACAAAGGGCAGTCCTGGCAGAGTTCAACAACCACCAGGAATCAGTCTGACTTACTTCCAGCAAAAGAAACTCTTGCTCCAGCTATACAGTATAGGGACCTAATGGCCCATAACAGCGGACTCTGTACCCCATATTCCCCAAGCACCCCTCCAAAGAGCACAGTCATATGCCTTTTCCAACTCCACAAAACACATTTTGACTGGCTGGACAAACTCACATGAACCCTTTAGTATCTTTGTGTGGATAAAGAGCTGGTCCAGTGTTCCACAACTAGACCAAAATCCACATTGTTCCTCTTGGATCCGAGGTTCAACCAACGGATGGACCCTCCTCTCCATTACCCTGACTTATACAGTAGACTTATGGGGTCTTACCAACCACCATATAATATTGAAGAGGTGTGTCAGCCAAGACACCCCAACAACATCCAAAAGGCCGCACCTCATCCACCCCTAGGGCCTTACCTCTGATGAGTTTTTTTTTTAACCTCTTCAGTGACCTCAGCTCTAGTGATAGGCATGTCCTCCTCTGAGTCTTCTGACACTACTTCCTCCAAGGAAGGCATCTCTTCAAGGCCAACATAAAGTCATTTTCCCTGGTCTCATCAATCTCCTCACACACCCAAGTTCAGCGACTGCCAAAGCCACCTTCCGCTTGGCCTGCCAGTACCTGTCAGCGTATTCAGGAGTCCTAGAAGCGAATCAAGCTTGGAAGATCACCTTCTTCAGCCTGACAGCATCTTTTACTGCTGGCGTCCATCACTGTATTTGGGGATTACAGCCATATCAGGAACCAATGACCTTACAACCACAGCTCTACATAGCCACAGCCCCATAGAAATGGAGGCACCAAGAGGAGGTGGTTAGGGAATCTATGGAGGATGCCTTCTGGACGCCTCCCTGGGGAGATGCTTCAAGCATATCCAATAGGGAGGAGATCCCGGTGCAGACCCAAGACACACTGGAAAGTTTATATGTCTCAGCTGGTCTGGGAAGCCCTTGGTATCCATTGTAGTAGCTGGAGGAGGTGGCTGTGGAGAGGGAGATCTGGGCATCCCTGCTCAGGCTGCTGCTCCAGATTAGTGTAAGAAAACTGATGGATGGATGGATGATTTCAGATATGTTAACATGGATAATATTAACTAGCAAAAACATCTATTACTAACATTTAACTATGGCAATGCAGAGCAGGTAGTGAGAAATGCCAAATAACAGCATTAAAACACAAGTGATAATACTGAGAAAACCCACATTGTTAAAATGACATTATAAAAATGCTTAGAAATAAGACATGCCTGATCGACGAAGGAACTGAATTACATAACAATTCTGTGTGACACCAAAATCTGTGGTGAGCTTTTTGAAATGATGAATAATGTAGTGTATAACTATCAAAGATGAATTGTGCTAATGCTACACAAAATATAGCAGCATTTACTTTGCATTTTCAGGGCTATGTGCAAATAGGAATAATATATATGTACACTGTGGGACAGTTTAATCAGATAACTATATGAAATATTTAAAAGATACACACCATCTGACATTCACATTTCCAAAGAGAACCACTTTATCTCTTCGAGATATTTTAGTGCCAGTTGCTAAGATACCGAGAAGTCTTCATGCTGCTCGGATAGACTTTCACTTTTAAGTCAGGGCTAAATTTAGAAATATCGTTCACTGATTCATCTCCCAAAACATACAGGTTGCTAAATTTATTTTGTTCTATAAACCAATTGCTCTTGTTTTAATAATATAATTAACATTAAATATCATCATAGGTCGATCCTTGCCTTGGGCCGGTAGCCTCCGAGATCCAGCCCCCCCCCCCCCCACGACCCCGAAAAGTATAAGCGGTCACACAAAATGGATGGAGGAATAGATGAATATCATCACTTAATTGTTGGCAAATATGCATTTGTTAAATATGCAATGAACACATATACTGAAATAAATGCCATATAAAATAAGCAGTTGTGTTATACTGAAATATTTCATTTATGACATTTCAACTCCGTTTTAAAGCATTTTTATTATGGGGGGGGGGGGGGTTGCCTTTTGGAATACTGGGAAACATGACCATCCCTTCACACTCCTTAGTATTTTTTTTAATTAGGGGAATTGGCCAGAGATTCAAATTTTATGAGAGTTTTTCGGCTGATAAAGAAGCTCCTTCTATACCTGGGGGCATCTGGACACACTGTAAGGATGAGTGAGGCAGAACAGTAAAGTGTCAAGTGTTATTAAGAGTGAAATGCTTCCCCATCTGTGTTTTTCCTCATAACGGGGGGGGGGGGTTTGCGCCTCCTAGACTCCCACTGTTTTCAAAGCAGATTCTAACTGCATTGGATGTCTCTCTGCACCAGAACAGCCTTGTGCTCCTGTGCCGCTCTCTCTAGAAATACTCAGGAGCTTCCCTACCAGTTAATGCTCGCTGGCCACTTACCCCCCCTTATGGCGGACAAACATCTCGCAGCATCGCTTTTCACACATCCCATACACAACTTCCATTCTGCAGCGACTACTAAGACGACTGAACCCAGAAAACTCCGAACCTGGTCAGTGACCAGAAGTCAATGCTGCTTTTCAAAGGCTGGCCTTCTTCTGTAGACCACTGGCCAATCTAGCTTAGAAGAAACCTAGACTAGGGCTTCTGTCTATGATCCCATAATGCATGTCATGCATACACTCAAATATTTAAAAATCAAGAAAAAGAAAACTTTCAGATCTGTCATCATTTGACATCAACCTCCATCAAATTCGCATTGTTCTTTCCCCACAGTCAATGCCCAGGCAGCACAATACAGGCGGTTTGTCTAATTCCTTGTCACACCCCGCATGTTTGAGTGCCGATAAGGATTGGGAAGCAGCACAGATAAGTCAAATAGGCCTGTCAAATTGGGCCAAAAGAAGATTCTCCCTCTCGTAGCCATCCTCAGAATTGCATTTGCAAGTGTGAGGACAGAGATGTGAAGAAATCACCAGGGGGAAGGAGAGACGGGGGGCACTTTGGGGGAGGGGGTAAGGGTGATCAGCTCCGGAGGGTCCGTCTCGCACAGAGACGCTACCGTTGGGCACGACGGGGGGCAGATGCAGACAGAGATAAGAGGAATTGAGAATCTTGAATGCGGGTGGTAGGCCTGAGATGACATGTAAATGCAGACAGGATTCTTTGAATATTTAAACACCAGCAGGGGCCCCAGTAATTTGAAGACACAGCAAGCTATTGTACAGGATGTATTAATTTCTAATAGAATTTCTAAAGACTTGTAGCACCTTGTTGGTGAATCAGAAGTGCTGAAGCACGTTAAGACATGCTAAGGTAGGACTGTATGCTTTCCCCCACAATTGCTAAAATTGTAGGATTTAGCCATTGATTCCGTTATACCACCTTATTCCAAAGCATGCCTTCTCCTTGGCGGCTTCCACATGGGAATTACAAACTGAAGTCATAAATATACCGGACATGTAGAAAATATCAAGGTAACATGTGCTTCCTTTCACTATAATCTACCAAACTATCCCTTTGTACAGGCAGGAATGAACAAAAAAATTGAAAGTTCCTTGTACTCCTCCAGCTCACTGAATACCCCCCTTTTCATTTTTTGACATACTGTATAGCACAGAAAATGCTACCAACTATTCATAAAACTATTAACTCTTACAGTACAAAGAGGCATTGTTTATCTTTCCCCCACCATAAATAGTTGGAAACCCTCCCCCCCCCCCTTTTTTTTGGAGGGGGGGTGTGGTCTGGCTCCATTCTGTTATACACCAACAAAGGAATGGGCAGAAACCACAGGCAGTGTTATTTTATAGTTTACTGCACATTTCTCTGTGTGTTGAGTGATGAAGGCACTTACCATCACTAGCATGGTGCTCAAATCCATCCAACGCCATTATACTGTCATTTTAACAATGTTGACGACACGTTCCATTCTTGGTCTCTGGAGTGTACTGAGATGTACAGAGTGAGTGTTGACATTCAGTGTATACAGAGCGGGAACATGTGAGCCAATTACCTCAACAACAGAGAGATGGACCAGTTGAAAGCATAACAACAGTTGCTGTCCTGTGTTCAAGTAATATGAGAAAAGCCTTTCAGTTTGGGATAAACGTAAAGCGTATACTGACCAATTCAGTACGGACATAAGTAATGGCACCACGCAAAATCAAAATTTTACAAAAACTGATTCAGAGTGAGGAGGCGGCATGGTGGTGCAGTGGTTAGCACTGTTGCCTCACACCTCTGGGACCCGGGTTTGAATCCCCGCCTGGGTCACA
>JAODJX010000109.1:8177043-8188378 GCA_026776945.1 Isichthys henryi
CCAGGCGGAGACTCGAACCCGGGTCCCAGAGGTGTGAGGCAACAGTGCTAACCACTGCACCACCATGCCACCCCCCATGAAATATCGTAGAGCTCAAATCCTTCCTTGGCATGATTTATTACTTCCTCCTGCCCAATCCATCCATATTCCCATTGCCCCTACATTATTTCTGGCAAAAAAAAATCCTATTGATGCCAAACAGGGAAACAGGAAAACCTTTATCAGAACCAAAAAAGAACCTTCTCCAATCTGAGGCCACACTGGTACAGTACATGCCTATATGGAATTGTAGCCATGTTATCTCACATAATACAAGATAGTGGAAAAACCGATTTGGTACACTTTTATTGAGTGAAGCTGGGAACGCTGAAGCTCACATGAAAAAGGAAGGCCTAGTAATTACGTATGGAGTGAAAAAGCTTCATCAATATTTGCGTGGATGGTATTTCACAGACCACAACCCCCTGGCTGGTCTCTTTGATTAATTCTAGGCTGTTCTACCAATATACTCAGGCAGGATCGAATGGTGGATGCTGATTTTCTCACTTTATAAGTAAACATTCACATTGCACTCTGGCACCGATATTCCCAATGCTGATGATATCAGTCGTCTACCTCTGCCAGTCAGACCTGGGATCCTCCTGTGCCCCTGGAAGTATTAATGTTGACTTCCTAGATACCTCATC
This sequence comes from Isichthys henryi, assembly GCA_026776945.1. NCBI lineage: Eukaryota > Metazoa > Chordata > Actinopteri > Osteoglossiformes > Mormyridae > Isichthys > Isichthys henryi. Next base: position 8,177,730 of record JAODJX010000109.1, read on the forward strand.
ATTCATTACTGCTCAAAATCAGATAGGGACAAGTAGAAAATATGACTTATCTGAAGTTTATCAGTATGTACTATCTGTAATTTGGTGATTGGGAAACCTTTCTATTCCAGGAAGACTGAAATTACCTTTTGGGATGGAGTACAGCTATGGCATTTCAGAGCCATTTTTCCAGAAAGACAAAGCGAGTCCTAACACAGGTGTATAGCACTCATTTGGGAGTCACTAGAATCAATAGTATTGCCAGAAATAATAATATGGGGGGGGGGTATGGGCTGAAAATCAGATGTGCCAGTCCCATAACAATTTACTTGGTGGCAAAATCACATTACAGACTCAACTATATATTTTTGGCCACAGTTTTGAAATGACAAAGTCATCGCTCCTTTGCAGCTATGTATAACAGTTGCCACTCTTCTAAGAAGGCATTCCTGGGTAGGGGTTAAGGTCGTCATGTTGGGATTAGAGTTTTCCCCCATGGAAATTAACGGAGAGTCCCCACAAAGATATGATTACAAACCAGAGAGAGAGAGAGAGAGAGAGAGAGATAGATAGAGAGAGAGAGAGAGAGAGAGAGAGAGAGAGAGAGAGAGAGAGAGAGAAAAGACACAGGAGCATTTCAAAGCGGCGCAACAGCTGAGAGGCCCACCAGGAATTCACTTGGAGTTTGGATAGTTCACCACAAATTGGTTCATTAGTGACTTGTAGGATTTTTTTAAGAACTTCATATGTTTTCTCATGTGTTTTGTCCAGGGGAAATACCTGTAACTTTATGTGTAATTGTAGATTTGCTTGAAGTAGTTTTGGACAATGCATACAGAGTAAGGGAGGAATCGATGTAGTAAAACTGAAAAGGATGGACTATAAAAGGGACAAGATGTTTGGATACATCAGAAATAAATGACAGAATTAGCAAAGCATACAGCTGCCAATAATTTGTCTGTCTAGGCGTGTAAAAAGAAAACCATAGTATCAATAAATAGTGTTGAATGTAACTCTGGTTTCTTTGAGTCATTGCAGCATTTCTCTGAGAACTCTAGCTTTCTTTCATATTCAAAGACCCTTTTAGGTGAAATTTAGGTGAATGCCTACATTGTGTGCATGAGATGGTCAAAAAACAGACAGACATGTGTACCTTTACTTCCAGCTTGTACACCTTAAATGGTGGATAAAATGACATTTCCCAGAACATTTTTTTCCACTAAACTCTGACTCACTATTTTACAGACCCAATGGGAAGTATTTCATCCAGACCTTAATCAATACATCTTTAGAATATTACTAGGATTATATTATGCTTTATTTGAGGTATTCCACACAATTCCTGAGCCTAAGATTGTTGTGTGACACTCCCCCCACACCCCCAGCTCCTCCTAGTTGCCCCCTTGAGACGGTTTGCCTGCTCACTAAAACTGGTGGTTACCAGTGTTAAAATACAATTGCACCATCCCATCAATGGGCATGTGCTGCAAGGGCACCTGGGAAGGCAAATGCCCCTTCAGATTGCTGCCAAGCCAAATGACCTATAATTCATACATTTCTTGTCGAGGCCCCATAGAATAAGGACCTTCTACCACCTCAATGCAGAATAAATGGCGTCAATTAGTGAGCATCGCTCTTTGATTGGAGTTTTCTTTATTATAACTGATTTTGAGTATCCTGGAAAATTCATACCACCCTGTCGTGGTTTGCGAGATGAAGGACTGGAAGAAAGAAAGGGGCTCTATTAAAGCAAAACTAAACAGGGGTGGGAAAACAAAAGGCACCACGAGAGGGCAAAAACGGGTACTGGGTACTGGGAAGGGCACAAGCGACAGGACGACGTTAATGATTGGACTGGGGCTAACGATCCAAACAGGTCCTTAAATGCAAAGACTATGGAGGGGCAACAAGGAACAGGCGCAACTCATCAGGGTCACGTTAGAGAGGAGACATGAGGGTCAGGCAGACATGATGGGCAGGATGTTACACACCCACTTCGCAGCAACAATGTTGTGACTGGAATTAATGAGAACACCATACTTCAAGACAAGTGACTTGAGAGTACTGTAATTGCCCTGCTTTTAAATAGATAAATCACCCTATCACTTTCCCTCAAAAAATACACTGCTGCCGTCCTCCTGGCTGGCTAGAACTAAAATCCATGTTAGGAGTTTTTGTAGAGTGCCAACACACTGCCCCAAATGTTGCATTGACCAGAGCTTTGTCTTGTGTCCGAGCCAGTTAGGTACATAAACTCATTGACAAAGATAGCTTTACAATCACACCTGGATGGGTAAAACGTAAAAATGTTAAGATGATTACTGACAGCATCTCCCATCTTCATCCCAACATTTTTTTAATGATGTACTGTAATTGATGGGAAGCTTCTTGGAAGACAAACGTGCCAGGAACCTGTGCCTCTCCCCTTCTCCTTTTCTACGTCTTCTAAACATTGCTGCTGCTATTTCTGCCGCTGATGGTGGCAGGTGAGAGAAATTGGAGACAGTCTCTGTTTACAGCCGTCATCTGTGGTCCCCCATCTGTATTTCCAGACAAATCAATTATCTGTGGTGCAGTTCAGACCAGTGCAAATGTTATTTTATTATATCCTCTGCTTATTTCTACCCAAAGCATTGAAATGACATCTGGGAGAATTGTAAAAAGCAAAGTGATTATGACCCAGACCAAAATAAGATCACATTTTACTGCTAAAAATGAGTAGTGGATGCAGGAATCATGAATATTTATTAATGTAGGCAGCTTTTCGCAGGGTTTAAAACGACAGCAGACTATCTTTATAACTATAAGTATCTCACATTTATGACATGAACCCATATTGTCATACTGTCATCCCAAAAGTATTATACCGAAAAGCGACTAAGCTTATAGATACCAAAAGACACTAAATAGTTTAGAAGTCATTTGCATATTATGCATTATGTACTGTAGACATGCTAGAGGAAAGTAAAGTCTGAAACAAAATATCAGGCATCTTGATGAAAAAATGTCTGGTGTTTGCTTGGAACAGTGAAGGTTACTGAGGATGAAGTATAGGCTTGCAGGTACATCCTGTTCTATTCATGTACAGAGATTTATAGCTTGTGTTTATCATAAATAAACTACGCACACTAAAGCTCAGTGCTTTAGCAGGGTTGATCTTGTACGCAAGTGAAAAGCGGAATAGTTTCCATCTGCAAGCTGAGTACTGAGACTGTAGGGTAAGTAGGATGTATAAATGAATCCATTACTTTTTAGTTACTACAGTGTTTTTACATGCAAGTTTACCAGAAAGGAGTTTGCAGTGAGCAAAGACGGAACTGAAAAGTAGAAAAAAAAATCTGAAATGGCAAACTTGGGAAAAACTACAATTATCCCTGAGCAATATGACAAAGCATATTATCATATAATTATTTTTTCATACAGTATCATTCAACGTTGATAATTATCACGGTATAATTGACGTCAATATTTTTTACTTCATGGCTCTCATTTTGCTTTAATTAGGACTGACCTTAAACCGATTCAGAGCATGAAATAAGAATGAATGTACTGCACAATGAAATCTTGAATGAATGATGCTAAATATTTTTTTTTGGTCATATGGCGTAAGACTAGTGAATGCAGACAGTATGGTTTGTTTTTGGGTTTTTTCTCTGTGTGTCTTGCTGTTTGTTCCAGGGGCAGGTTTGACATTGCCAGTAAAGTGGCCACCCATCCCATAATGAAAAATAAAGCGCTGTGTCCCATTTTAAAGCAAAACAGGACTCAATTTGTCCCATATTTTTTCTGATTGGAAGTGGAAAAACTAATTGCTAATTTTTAGGAATGTAAGCGTTTGTCTACTGCATGTTATGATGAATCCCAAAGCTTCAAGCTAGTTTGCAGTATTTCCAGTTTTAGTATGAGTTTACAGTACACGATACCAGTTTGTTGTGTGTCGGACTTTAAGCTGTAGAAAATACTGCCACCCCACCAACGTTCTTTACCTTGTTCATCTCTTTTATATATCCCTTTTAAGAGAGAGCTCCGCTGATTTAGTTAGCCATTGGTTGCCTTTACTTAACAGACCACCATTCATTGGTTGGAATAACATTTCTTTCTGAAGTGATAGGCTGATGTGTGCTGTCATGCAATGTTCCTTATCGACAGTTCAACAAAGTGTCTAATTTTCTTATTTAAATATTATATGTCAACATGTCGTTTATAATGTCCAGTCCTACTTGATGTTATTAATCCATTAAATTAATGATCAAGTACCACTTTTGGAAAACAATGTGTACAAAGAGTATGGATGATTCATTTTGGACTTACGGTCTTCCATGAGTGGTCTCCCACTAGTGGACAACAAAGGAATGTCTCCTTTCCATAATTTTAGCTGTGTGCCAATTCTAATTATCTGGATGCAGATTAGATTCAGCAAGATACAATATTGTCTTAGTTGGAGCGAGCTGAATTCTGCTGTGATACGATGAGACTTGATATATCTATTCAGATTATCTAGGGAAGAAGAAGAGTGATTTAGTAATGGGATACTGAAAAGTGTTCTTAGACATGTTCCTGCGAGACAGGTTATTAAGAAGGTATAGAGGTTTTAGTGGCAAATGTATTTCAATTATTTAATTTAAAGCTAAGTAGGATGTGAAGTTTAATTTAAAGTTAAGTAGGATGTGAGACCCCAAACTTGATTTATCTAGTTGTTTCATTGTACTTACGGGGTCTCCCAAGGGGGAATTCTCTTTCAGACAATGGCATCTAAGTCCCCCATTACTGATAATGCCAATCACAAGCAAACAGTGGAGCTCCACTCAGTTGCAGTTTATTTGAAAAAATACAGATGCAAGGGCACTACACACAGTCTTGATTTACCAAACAAGGGGCTTTGTACTCGGTGTCAGGTGATACAGATTTAAATTCATGTTTGCCGGTTTCTCTTCATGGAATGATGAAGAGCTTCTTTTCACATTCATATCACAAGATAATTAAAATGCTGAATCTGATTTTATTAGCCAGGATACATTGACTTTAAAATTATATGAAAAAGGGCAAGACAGGCTCTCAATTCTATGGCTTAACCACTTTAATGCATTATTTTTAGTATATAATTTACAGAGCTTTATTCTGTGGAAGGACATAATATAAGCTAGTTTTATAAACTGAATAATAAATACTTTTTTATTTTAAATTGGCTATGGAATAGCTTTCTATAAAGCTTGGAACAAAATACAACTAATTTTCTGATTTAACAGGTTTCGCAGGTTCATAAAACAGTACAGCCCAGGACGTACACCAGCCTCGTACTCTACACTGCAGGCCTCAGCAACACTGACCAGGATAAGCTGATGGATGGTTGGATGGATGGATGGATGGATGGATACTGTACACACATGTCAACAACCAGCAAGGACAGAACAACTAGTGCAGCATTGCTTCATGCAAGAGATACTAAAAACCTCCATAACTATTTTTTATAGTTTCTATATTGGTCTCTATATTTTGCCTGGGAGGGCAAATGAACTTTGTTGATGCTATGAAAGAAATCTTCAAACAGTGTGGGTGTTCAGTACATACAGTGGTATAAAACAGAATATTGAAAAGTGTAAGGGCGTTTAAGGTATACAGAAAAGACTACATCAACCACCTCCTATTTATGCTCACTGACTCCCATTTTCACAAAGGTGAAGAAATCACAGATAAGGGATCTCAAAATCTCCCAGTTTCTAATACTGCTTCTCATTTGGAGTAAACTAGCTTAACTTGTAAACCTCCAAACACAAATTCTATGTCTCCCTCTCAGATATTTAATGATATGCATACAAAACCTAATTGTAGTGTTATGTTTTACACGGACACACACACACACACAAATATGTGCGTCATCATACATGCATACATTTGTTTGATCATTTTGTTTTATCACTTCTGTCCAAAATTTTTTCAAAGTCATACTGAGTTGCAGAAATTTAGTGTCATAGTATTACTGTAGGAAAGATGGGCAGCTGAGATTATATATACCATACACCTCCAAACAATGTAGTCTGTCCACAGGCACATGCATAACAATTCTGAGTTCAAAGAATGAAAGGAACCTTCTTCGATCACAAGGAAACTAATGTTGACATTCATGGGGCAATTTTGACCCCCTGATGTTGAAAAAATGAGCTGAGCTTATGCAGTGGAGGTTCTGATGCATCTTTAGACAGCACTGGACATGTAAAGACAGGGTGAAGCAACCAGCAGAACCAGGCATCTGCCAACCCACCAAGCCAAGACTGCATCAGGAACAGCATCATGCAGGACTTACATCACGCAAGTAATCTGCATCAGGACAGCAACTCTTCTCAATCACAAACACCAAAGCAACAGTTACTTTAGCAATGTGAGCAATGGAGGTGTGTAAATAAGCACCTCCCTCGTAGTCTACATTGGGTTGATCATAGTTTCAGTCAGTTTTATAAAACAGCCCTTTATAATTAAACCTTAACTCATCTATTTTTTACAAGCGGTAGACAGAACAATGTCATGGGGTTTATTTTGGTCGAATTTGTGCTGCCATAGCAATTGATCACCAACACATACTGTACTTCCGTTAATGAAACCCATCTGTGCCTGATTGAACATAAATGGGATCAGCTAGATAAATGGGGTTAGCTGGGTATATTCAGGCACAATGACAGTGTGCGTGTGTGCAGATCACGAGAATAAAGTGTCACAACACACAGTGCACTGATCCCTGACATTTGTGCCACAGTAGCCCTTCTCTTGGTTTGTCCGTGGTCGTGGGTAAGATGGTGGCGCAGGAGGTAGTGCTATCGTTCGGCAACTGAAGAGTTCCTCGTTCGAGCCCTGGTTCCTCCTGACCCCATCAAAGTGTCCTTGAGCAAGACACTGAACCCCAAATTGCTCCTGGTGAGCAGGTTGGCGCCTTGCATGGCAGCCTCCACCACCGGTGTATGAATGTTGACTATTAAGAGTAGAAGAGTGCTATATAAATGCAGTCTGTTTACAGTACCTATTCTTAGGTGTGATAGTCTTCCTTCACATCCCTCATTTACAAATCCTGGCTGCCCAGCACCCTGTTCGCGGTTCATTTTTCCCCCTCAGTAGATACTCGCCCTGGTTGACTGTGAGCACTTCACAAGCCTGACCCAGTCATCTGGCCATAATGATCTGCCCATTGTAAGAGTCACTCAGATCTTTGTTCCCATTTTTTCTGCATTCAACATTGCAAATAAGAGTATCAAATGTTAGCTTATTATTTAACATACCCCAGACCTTGACAAGTACCCTTTATTTTGGCTCATCAGTTTATATTTTGTGCATATTTGGAAGGTCTTTTCCTCCGGTTCTGTCTGGGTCTTATTTGTTTAATTTTTATTTACCTTTTAAATCATTTTAGATGAGCAAACTTGTAGTCTTGCATTGCATGTAGCCCCGTTCTTCCTATATGACACACTCCCTTCCCACAAATTTCCACAGCATTTTTTGAAACGATTCCATTGAATAGCTCGATCAGGCATGTAAAGATCAAGAGGTCAAGTGAGATTTGACTTTCACTGTTCCACTACTGATAAAAACCTTTTAGGGCTTTTTGAATAAAAGGTAGATTGCTGACAGTGCATTCAGAGAAGGACAGGACAGCAGCTTTTAAGGAGGCGACACAGTTCTTTACATACAGTAACAGTGGTCCACTCGTGCAGAAAGGTGAGGCTGGGCTGTGAGGTTCTCCAATGTCGAATGTCAAAGTGCCGAGACTTAAGGGGGGGGGTGTTCAAGGACCAGACAGGAAAGCATCTGTGGCAGGAGAAGAATGGAGTCCGAAACAGCTACAGCCATCCAAGAGTAATAACATGAACACTGTTGGCCAGTTGAAAAGCAGCACCTGAAATTCAGAACATCAGGATGTCATTCCTCATTCCTCATGATGTAAAATGTTCAAATGCAAAAACATGTGAGATACCAGTGTTAGTAGAGTACCAAGGATCTGCTCGATATGTTTCTATAATGCTGTCTCTCCTTTTTAAGCACATGAAAATGATTGCTGTCAAGAACCACCTTGAAGAGGGTATACAAAGTAGACACAAAGGCACTTAAAGAGAATCATGTCCTCGTTTGAGAGCTTACAAGTGCGTAGAGACAAATTTGAAAAGAGTCATGATGGGACACTCCATCACATGGAGTCGCTGTTGTCAGGCCTGTGGACAAGGTTGGTAGACGGCCAAAAGCCAGTCTTACTTGTCCTCGTAGCGCAGCTGTCAACGGCCCCAATTGTCACATAAAATGTAAGTGAGGGGAATGAGACACACCAGCATTGCAATAAAACCATCGCGGCAAAGAGAAGCATTATGGGGAGGTGGAGATAAATCAGATACATGAAGAGTGCAAAGGCCAGGCTGTATCTCTACAGGATAGAAGCTTTAAAATGAAAAGAATCACAGCGAAGGCTTTACCTCTCCATTGTATAAATTCACACTTCTGAGAAAACTACAGTGGGGCGATTTAGACTCTGTTGGGAGATTAACTGATTCAGGGAGATTTATTGATTTGGACTGACCCAGTATCTAATCAGGGGCAGCTGGTTAAAACAGGAATCCGAGCTGTTAAGCACAAAAAGAGTAATTTCCTTTATCACAGAATCAGGCTGCATTGCATACAACAGTTTAGAAGACATTCATGATTAGCCTGTCAGCACCCTAAAGTCTGCTTATCTGCTAATGGGATAAACCATTCCTCTCACCAGCTCTCTCTCTCTCTCTCTCTCTCTCTCTCTCTCACACACACACACACACACACACACACACAAACACACACAGGCAATGTGGGCTCCATGAATTTAAACACACATGAGAAAATTTTGCAGACACCAGCACTTTTCCCCATTATCCTTTTGTTCTCTTGAATAAACATTCCACAGATGTTCAGATTCAACACCCTGTGGTACAATTTTAAGTGCCAAGTCAATCATTATACCCTGTATGTCAGTCAGCAGCCAGCAGTCTACTTGTTACAGCTTTATTAATAAATCTCAGCCATTTCTGCTTGCTTTGGTTGGTACATATACAGATCAGTAGGTTCTTTCAAATTGGTTGTTGACTATTCAATATTCTTCAGAAACGTGATTCTAATGTTGTATCAACTTAATCTGCATTGTCATTTCTATGTTTCTTTTATGAAGACTAAAATTACTTCATTAACTGTATCAGTGGCTGGTCACATCTTGATCACTCAAAGTAATTGGATAACATCACTTTTCATTCTTAGGGCTTCACTTTCTCATTCTCTCCTCTCATATCTCTTTCCGTTTTACATCTTATCTAACTCGTCTTGTCTTCAGTCGTATTACAGATGATTTTACTCTAGTTCAGGTATAAATATTCCACACGGCTTTACAGGTGGTTTTTTAAAAAACATTTAATTCAAATTTATTTAAATAGGTAATTTTCGCAATGTTACATTGTTCCTGCCCAAAGCCCACGGGGAAGAAACCTTGGGAGGAACCAAATTCAAAGGGGGAGCCCATCCTCCAGGGGCCGGCAGAGGAAGTTGAAATATTAAAGTCCCAGTTTGCAAAGTAAAATTGTGTATAGTCTAGGAATAAATGCTGGGGGGTCTAGCTGATGTCAGGAAGGGCAGGTGAAGAAGCTGCTTCCTTCAGCAGGATGGGGGAGCAGTGTGGTCCGGCAACAAGCAGAGGAGGACACTAGATGTGTAGCCAGGCTGGGTGTCAGGTATAGGACACTGCCCACCATCAGCAGCACAAAGATAGAATATTGAAAAACATCTAGGAACATCTACAAAATTCTTTGTAGTTGGATATATATATGTTTGTATTTTGGTAAAGAAGAGAACATTGGCTAATACATATTGTATGATGGTAGAAATGTCAGGTTTATCTACAGATATGCTTATAAAAAGCTGGCATAGTTACTTTCAGACACTGAGGGAATTCAGTTCCTGCATTTCCATTAATTCCGGCTTATCTAAATTTATGTATTGTTTAGTTATACGTTCCAAAATTCTTAGTTTGGATATATATATCCAATCATAAAGCAATTACCCTTTATGATTTGGCGCTGTTAAAAAAAGGCAAACAGTTCCATGTGACACAGGGAAACAGTGATTTTATTCAGGGCAACAAAGAGGTGAAACTAACATAAAACCTAAGTGGGAACAGGCAAGAAAATCAAGACTGATGCTGGGCTTGGGGAAGGGTCTGAGTTGTTGTGGCACAAGGGCTTAATATATGATCGCAGACCAGGCAAGAGAGGACACTTTATACGATGGATGACTGACTGCAGGTAAATAGTGCTTGTCAGCCAGACTATGCCTTGTCCCAGCAGAACCAAGCCCTTTCCCTGGGTTTTTTCCTTGGTATTAACCGGTATAAACATGACAGACCACTTGAATATTTCTCCACACTCTCAGTTATTTGTACATTGTTGTAATGCATTAATTTTACAGGTTTGAGTGCCAATGCTGCTTCTGCTAGTCAGGGAGAATCTAAGGGGCGGGTATGACCCCCCTAGGAAATACGTGGCCGCCCCCATTGCCATCCCACATCAAAGTAATAAAATTAAAATATATTTTATTTCCTAAGGGCGGCATGGTGGTGCAGTGGTTAGCACTGTTGCCTCACACCTCTGGGACCCGGGTTCGAGTCTCCGCCTGGATCA
>JAODJX010000109.1:8199956-8218277 GCA_026776945.1 Isichthys henryi
CCCCGATTCCGCCTGCCTGCCTGCTTTCTGCCCCCATCGCTCGCCCGTACGCCTTGCCCGCGTTCCTGAGCGTGACAATGAAAATATTTATTTGCCAAACACTTCTCTTCAGAGATATTTATATTTTAGTCAATGCATGTCCTATGAACAGTGACCAAAAACATAACATGCTGAAATATAAAGTGCAGTACAGCCTGAAAGCCACAACGTTTATAATCATTTAAATTCCGCTCCATCTTACTGGTTAACAACTTGATTCAATCAACAGCGACAATTCTGAACCAAGTCAATTAGCACCTTAATGCACCAGCTAAAAAAAAATCAGTGACCTTCTTGCCAAATGTGATTTAAACTGCTGATTTTTTGCTGCCTGATGTTCAGATCATTATTAATAAGTCAGGGTCAGGTCAGAATAATTCTATATGGCCAGAGAGTAAATCATTCCTGTACTGTGCAAAAAATGGGGGGGGTGATTTTAGGGATAACATCAGAATAACACACAAAGATTTTTCTTTAATAAAAACTTGATCACAAAGAAAAGACCAGAAGCATTAATCTTAATATTTACCATACATGACTCAACTTGAACTAATTTAATATTAATACAGTTCTCGGACTGGCTTTGTTGAACAACATGTTTATAATAATGACAGAAAAGTTTGATTCTTGATTGAAAAGGTACCAAAATATAGTCCAGGTACCAAAACGTAGTCCACTAATGAGCAGCTAGAATCTATTAATAACTACAATTAGCCAACTTTAATAAAGATGACAGATTCTTAACCCAACAGAATATTTTATTGGGGGGGTTCAATATTTACTAGCTGCATTTTTAATCAGACTTAGTTTCTTATTAGATTCTCTCTAGGGAATATTTGTTTATATAGTATTTCTGATTCATACAGTTTTTTCCTTCACAGCTATCTTAGCTCTGGTCCCTCACTGAAAATTTAGCCTACGGCAGTTGGCTCCTTCACAGTTTTATGCTTCTTATGTATTATCAACGTCAGTAATACATCAGTATGAGCAAAGGTAATCAATTTGGTGACTATTCTGGGTGTTCCAGAATAATCGGGGGGGGGGAGGGGTACCTTAGAGGCAGGGGTCAGCACATTGGACCATGTCCTGACTTGGTGTTACAGGGGCTTGGGACCACAATATAGAAACCATTATATATTACTCAGTCTTGTCAGCCACCACATAAAGTCTCTACGATAGCTTACTTTGCACACTGGCCTGCTAACCTAGTTTTCTAATTTCCTAGCGTGCCACTAGTGTACAGGAAGTAGTTTTCCCTTTCAGTTTTCTTCTGAGGAATTTTTAGACCAACCATTTTTATTTTTTTTTACCTGACAACGTTTTCTTGGATTTAACTGCTAATCAATAGAGTCTTTCCAAAAAGGCAGTCACTGTCCTCATCCAGTACAATTCCCTCTACTTCTACAGTGGGACTCAGTGGTAGTGTTATTGTTCAGCAAACTTGATATTGACTTTCCAGATGCTCGATAAATCGTAATAATACCTTTTGTGTAACACTAACTTCGGAACCAGGCATACTTTCATGCCTATGTACCATTCTAGCATGGACGCCAGTCTGCTTTTAGGTTTGTAAGCCAGATTTTTGTGGCTCATTCAGTTTATGCATTAATTTCCCAATATATGCAGGTGAACTAGTCATTTATTAAATCTGTTAGGTTTATGCCAATCCCGCAAACACAACTATAGTAAATCACAGCAGTGCGAAGAAGTACCACAACCACATATTCAGATATTTACTGAGCATCTGAATTATTCAGCATTTAGGGAGCTGTAAGATTTTGTTCATGTCGTTTCTTTTGGGTGGGTTATAATTGTAGAACAAACCTTGAATTTACATATGCACCACTGGCCCTTGAGCTGGCTTTTAAAAATTATTCAAAATTCTGTTGAGGTAGGCTAATAAATATTTGAATATTGTGGAGAATGTTTCATGCACCAGTTAAACAGTCCTTGACAAGACGGTAATAAATATGTGCAGAAACGTATAACCAGAGCTTGCTGAATGGCTCCACTCACCAACATTAAATATGAGCACATGGGTGTTGCTAGAGATTTTGGGCCCGTGAAATCATATCATATTGGGCCCCCCAGTCCAGACCAATCCAGTTGTTTTCCAGATTTTTTAGGGCCCCTGTCACTCAAGGGCCCTTGGAACTTTCCCCCCTTACGGCACCCAGCGTGGTTCCGCTGTTTATTAACCTGATTTAAGACACCAAACAGCACCTTATATGTGTGACATGACCGCTATTTACTTCCCTTTATCATTTGTGTCTATTCCTAGATGTATTTTGTCGTGCTTCAAAAGAAGAGTTTGGCCTCCATAGGCTTTTTTGTGTCTTTACACACACACACACACACACACACACACACACACACACACACAGAGCTTTGTAATTATATCTCCATTCATTTCTATGGGAAACAGCAATCCCAACATGAGGACCTTAACCGCTACCCAGCCCTAACCTTAATCATAAGTAAGCATACAGTAAGTAACCAAACAAATTATACTCTTGCATTTTTAGTTATATGATTGCATTTACAGATCTTTGTGGGGACCTGGAAAATGGCCCCCACAACATCAAAATAACAGCTTTTTATTACATTGTGGGGAAAATTTGCTCACCACAATGTAATATAAATACGATCCAGATACACACACACACTCAGACACACAGACGCAGACACACACACGCAGACACACACTCACCTGTATCCGTCTTTCTTTAGCTCTCATACAGAAATAACGTTTTTTACTGGGATCAAGTAAGAAACATTGAAATAAGAGTCAGGCTGGTAGACAATTTGGAATAATTAAAAGACACTAAATGGGTCTGCTGCCTGTTTCCTTTTTCATATAATTAGACCTTTCCCATTACCAATTACTTACAAGTTTCAGATTCCAAACGCAGGGGTCATGATTGTGTCATGAATTGAATGATAAGGGCATGTCTTTTACATGAAACATTAATGTCACAGAGCATAGAAATCCCTCATCTTCCTCCAGGAATTAAACAGCAAGCACCTTTTAACAAATATTTTGCCCCAACATCACAGAAGCGTGAGACAATACAAGGTTGCTAGACGGTTTTCTGTGAAACTGCCTTGTATGTGAAATCCACTATCAAGTGGCTTTTGCGTTTGTGGTGGAGGCCTGTTGACGCTTGTCTCGTTGTCCTGAGACTGGGTCGTCTTTTCTTTACTTCATCCTTCCTAGTTGTGTGATAAAACAGAATTATCATCACGAGTAGAAAGAACCATAGAGATTTACAGGTTTGCTAAAGGAATCGTGCAATCCTCACTAATTAGTGACCGAATCAACAGCAGTGCACTTTATTGTGTCCTAAAGCTTGAAAGCGTTTACTGCAATTACTTTGATTTATGTTTGTTCATGTTCATTGTTAAATAAATAAGTATACCTCATGTGCTGGGCTTCCTCTAGACATTCATTATAGAGGGAAAAAATAAATATGACAAATTGGCTTAAAGTACATTGATGATGTTTGAGTATTAATTTTGTTTTGTTGCGAGAAGAACAACAAGCCATACATTGTAATGTAGCCTCTGTCATTTCGAGTACTAATTACTAGCAGCAGTTTGAAAACTTTGTGATAGTTACATGAAATGTTGTAATAGATGCAGGAGGGTGGAGAGAGTTAATGGTGTCTGAAATTTTAGATGTACAAAGGAAGGAATGCACTGCCAATGTGGAACGGATCGGCGCATGATAGTGGACGAATGCCTTCAGCTGAGGCATCTTATTTTTTTCTGCAGTGCACTATATTAATTAGAAAAGAAGAAAAGAGAGGAAGATAATCAGATAGGACGAGCATGTAAGAAAAAGCAAAAGAAAACAGAATACCGTGCACTGTTATAGCAAAAGGAAATACATATTCATATTTAATTAAAAATTAGTCAAATATTCTCAATATTTACCCTTCAAATAGACCTGACTGTCCAGCAAATGTTCACACAGGAACACGCTGCAGTGCTTCATCATCCACAGGAAACGAGAAGTCATACGTTTGATCCCTTGACGAAGAGTGAAACTGCATGAGTGATCTAGGAAGAGCAGTAAAGGCATCGCGGGCTGCGGAATGGTGGGTCTTTTATGTGGGGAGCCGACCAAAGCTTGGCAGCTAAAAGAGTGAGAACTTAATATCTGTGAAGCCCACAAAGGGGTCAAAAAGACAAGTATCTGATTGGGGGGGGTATCTTTGTTGGTTTGAAATCCACATAGTTGCTGCTACTTGGCTTTCAGAAATTGTAGGTACATAGTATTTAACCTCTGGCACTTCTGTAATCATCCTGGGTATGACGTTAAACTGCATCTGGCCTTACAAGCGGTCCGATAACTTAAAGGGAAACCAGGGAACACAGAAGAAAGTTGTGCAACAGGGAAAGAGCCATGTACACTCCACACAAAGAGAGGAGAGTGGGATTCAAAATCCCCACAGTGACAATAATCATAGTCACTGCATTACCATGCTTGTCACTTTATTTTAAATGAATGAGTATTTGAGTAAACTGATTAAATTAAATGTGCAAATGGATTAAATGGATTGTAAATGGTCTGTTCCAATGCGAAGAGTGTGTTTATTTAATATGTTTAATACATGTTAATTTAGGGGGCAAAATAGTTTGGTGGGTAAAAATGGAACAAGGACAATAATAACTGTGATTCCCGCTTTTTGCTTTGTGTTTTGCTAAACTAGATCTAGGGAGTTTCCTGCTTAATTATGCTATTTTTATCAGTGTGGAAAAAATAGGACTTCTGCATTTCCTTGTGTCTTTTGTGTTTCTCTCCCTCTCTCTCTCTCTCTCTCGCTCTTTCTCTCTCTCTCTTTCATTTTTACAGTCAGTAACAGTTTTACAATCAGAAACATTTATTTCTCAGTTTGACATCGTCACGACGCTCAAGATATATCTTTCACACTGAGCAGCATTGCCCTCTACTGGCCAGTACTATGAACTGCGAAGGGATCATTATAGTTTAAGGCTCGAGGTTTTTTTTCCCTCCATGTTTACGTGTTTGAGGTATAATGATATTCTCATTGAGAGCGAAGTGTCAAGTAAGTAAAAGACAAGTATTAATATGACACTATTTAAAAATATATTTAAGAAGTAGTTCAATTACAATGCCATTTGGGAAACAGTATTAAAAAATAACCTACCAAAACGCAGGCCTTTCATGCACTTTCATGCTTCATTAATGTTTCATTATACTACCAGACTCAGACACGGTTTTCAGTGCTTTCAACACACATTCCATCTCATACTGAATTGTGTCTTTATTGTATGAAGCTGTTTATTCAATTGACTCATGGGACAGATAATGCAATGGAGGACAACAGTCATTAAAAGCACAGATAATATGATGATATATAATAAATAAAAGGAGAGACGATAAATGTAAAGCACCAGAGACCTTTTTGGTTTTCGATGCAGAATATGCTGGAAAGGAGGGTCTTTTAGTTGCTCTCTTAGAGACACAATGTTTGCCTCCTTGGATATATACTGCATGCAGTATCTGTGTTAAGCTTATTGGTTTTCCTGGGTTAATTACTATAGTCATACTGAAGAATGTTCATGGTATTGGGCCTATCTATGGTGCACCAGAAATGGGTGTAAACACAAAAATACAGTGTAAATGTGTGGTGCAGTTTAAAAACCCAGCTGGCCCAGAATCGAGGAAAAAGCTAAGACTAATTTACGTACTTATTACCTATTTAGCCCGTGAGTAACTCATCTCAATGCATACAGTAAGAATATTTCATCCTAACTTCACTTATTCCTAATATCATGCATGGTGGGTTTGTCATCTTACTTACTCAGTTACTAATGTGTTTACTTATTTTATTTTTACTTTCAATACTATTTATACAGAACTTTTAGAATAGGCAGTAACCCTCTTTTAATGTATGTCTATATTCTAGAGTATTCTGTGTGTTTTTCTAACTTTTATGTCTAACACTGGTATTGAGCTGCTGGAAATTAGAATTTCCCTCTCGGATTATTAAATCTGTATTTGAGTAGAATATATATATTTTATATATTGTATATATGAGAAAGGTTCAGGAAATGAAAGTGGAGCAGGCTGTGGGAGTCTACCACAATGGTGGAATAGAAGTTCTGGACACTTGAAAATATCATATTGGCAAAACTCAATGTTAAGTTTTTTGTGATCCCTTTAATTGTCAAACTCAAAATTAACAAAAAGAGATCCTAATGTTAAAGAAACATAGATGCAACAATTGTTATTGTCATTGTGTGACAAACAACATGACAGACTGGTGCATTCAGAAATATGAAACAACACAGATACAATATGTACAATATGATTCAGATGCAAACACTGCAGCTACACATAACATAACAGAGCTTTCCATGTGTTTCCCCATGTCTCCTCCAAAACTCAGGTCCCCTATTTAAAGCCCTGTCAAGTCAAATAATCCATATGCTGCTGGCTGGATTTCATTAAATGAAGTGTCAGGAACTTGGGACTTTCTGTCACAGGGGTGAGGATTCTTCTCATGGGAGCGGGGCATGATGCAGGCAGAGAAGATGATGGACACCATCAGCGGAAGAGACATGAAAGGCTGGGATTGACGTACAGGTTGGTGATAACAGAAACGTTAAATAAGTCACAGAAATGTTACATGTAAGCCAGTCCTGTGCCATTACCTCAATGAACATATCACACGTAGACCAATAAATGAAGATAAAAGTATTTTAGATAACACATATACACAGTATACATACATACATACATACTTACACACATATTCACTATGTTTTCTTAAATGGTTTTCTTAAATAGGTTGATTTACTTGTACTGAATTTCATCAAGGGGGTGATAATGTAATGCATTTAAGAAAATAAATGATTTTGTTATCATTATTAATTTATTGTTGTAACTATAACGTCCTGGGTATGACGTTAAACTGCATCCAGCCCTGCAAGCGGTCCTCCAACTTGCAGGGGGACCAATTTTATTGGGGGTTGGTGGCGGGATTGACACAGCCATCGTAAAACAGCCCACAACTGCTCCATACAAACAGGCACGATACTCTTCTGCTCTCCGCGGGAGTAACTCTGCTGCAGCCGCCCGCAGGAAGGCCTGTTTGGGGATCGGGGCTGGTGTGGCGTGGGTACCAGTTTAAGGTGACACATCTGGGTTGGCGCATGGAACGTCTTGTCTCTCCGGCAAAATGACCATCTTCCTCTGCTGTTGGGGGAGCTTCATAAACTCTGCATTTCGGTGGCAGCACTCTCTGAGGTACGCAGACCAGGGAGTGGCCAGATATCTGTAGGTGCGTATACTGACTTTTGGTCTGGTCGGTCTGACGGCTGCGATACTCAGGGAGTGGCCAGATCTCTGTAGGTGGGTATACTGACTTTTGGTCTGGTCGGTCTGACGGCTGCGATACTCAGGGAGTGCCTGTTGTTGTAGTGGATCAGCTCCTTCTGTTGGTGTCTGATGTCACTCCTTTTAACAAGCGTATTATGAGACACAGGCTCATAACCTGTAGACTTTGATACTCCTGTTTAGTTTTTAAATCATTAGTTAATTTCCATTTGTGGAAGAGAGCCCTTTTCCTCCTGACTTTATTCTTAATTTCCTTAGTAAACTACCTTGGTTGTAGTTTCCTAGATCGGGGCTCTTGAGAGACTGAGTGAGGAGTCTGAGTGTCTGGGATCTGTGGGTGTCCTGGATGAAGACCAAGGTCCAGGCGTTTAGTGACTTCTTAGGCACAGCCATCAGTATTATGTCTGTCTGCGGGGAGAATGTGGACATTGTCAAGAGATTTACATACATCAGCAGCAACATTCATGCCTCTGGTGACTCTTCCTATGAAGTCAGCAGATGGACTGGAAGAGCATGGAGGGTCATGAGGTCACTGGAAAGGCGTGTGTGGCTCCTGATATCTTTGTAAGAGGATGAAGGTCCAAGTCTTTAGAGTCCTGGTGCTCCATGTCTTGCTGTATGGCTGTGAGACATTATCCAGTGAGCTGAGACGAAGACTGGACTCCTTCGGTACCGTGTCTCTTCGGAGAATCCTTGGGTACTGCTGGTTTGATTTTGTGTCGATTGAGCGGTTGCTTGAGGAGGGTGACACTGCATTGTGAGGGTGACACTACGACCATAACTGAGAACCCAAACAGCTGGACCAGGCCGAGGGGACGCCCACGTAACACCTGTCTGTGGCAGATGGATGGCCACTTCCGGAGGGTGGGACGTGACTGTGTGTCTGCCTGGGGGATCGCTGGCCGGGATCCCGAGGAGTTTCGCTGTGTGGTGGGTGCGCATGCTCCCCAACCTGACCTGTTATAACCTGTAACTATATAATATTTGTGTCTATATTATTAAATTTTGCTTAGATATGTTATTAGAAAGCTTTTAATGGGTTGCATTAATTTTGAATGAGAGAGAGCAAAAACCTGTAGTCATTTTTAATGTCAGCCCAGTGAGATACAGATTATAGCTGCCTTTGTTTCACATTGCAGATTTGGAAATTCACAGTGCTATTTATGTCTGAGAAGTGGCAGCCCCCCACTCATGAAAACACCCATTTCATGAGACAGATCTATTTTTTAACATCGCATTAAGCCTTTGTCATTGCTGTTTTCATGTTTTTTCTGAGAATGATTGACATGTAGAGGAGAAAAGTCTAGATGGGTGTTACAGTATGTTCTTATCTGAGAATAGCATAGGCAATAATCAAAACAAAGATATTCGGGGGACTGCCATGCATGGATATATTATATGGACATTAATTGGCTTTTGATAAATAATGACATTCATCACATTCATATTCAGCAGATTTGTTAAAATCATGTGATTTTTTATGAATTGTAGGACATTAGTTTGTCATCTATACCTGAGGTTGGTGTCCTGTCCTGGGTTTTTCCTGCCTTGAATCTGTAGCCTCCAGAATAGGCTTTAGACCCCTGTGACCCCGAATAGGACCAGCCGGTACAGAAAATGGATGGATGGATGGATGGATGGATGGATCTATACCTGGTCTTTGTAGTGACATTTTGTAACAGATTTTGTCAACCAGAACCTTTTAAGCGGAAATAGCACCGTTTCTAATTGTAATAAGTCACTGGCTGAGCATCTGAGCATGTAACATAACAAAGGGGCAGCACTACCGTTCTATTCTGTCTGACTGACAGGCAGAGAACCAAACTGAAAGACAAGCTGAACTGTTTTGGTAAACCTTCATTTTGTGCAAATAGCTAAAATAGCCAGGAAGGTACAGTAAGTAGCTAAAGACAGCCCCAGGCAAAGCATTGTGTGTGGCCTAACTCTCCCTGTGGCAGTGGGCAGAGAAATTATCCAGTAGGCATGGGGGAAAAAAATCAGCTCCCAGAAGACCAACAAGGACACACCTCTGGCAGGTCAATACTGTTTATCAATAATATGCTGCAGGAGGGGAAGGTTCTGTTTTCATTCAGCTAGTGTGTCTCTGCAGAGTGACAGGAAAGCTACTAAAGGTCGAACAGACCTGTGATGGATGTCAAATTCAGTTTTAGCCACATTTCTTCATTCTTAAATGTTACAGCATTATAGCATTAAGCAAGATGAGTTAGCGAGCCTTGGGAAGATGGGATATAATTGTCATAACTCTTACTGTACAGTATGTAAGTCTGCTCTTATTTTAGCTTAATTTTTATAAAGAACATTATACTGATTTAACATTACCTTTCTTGGATTACAATATTATAGGCAGATTACAGAGAAACGTTATGGCCTTAGTATATAGTAATACAGCTTTGGAGAAAATTAACAGATCACTCTATATTTAAAAAAATTCTGCATTTTTAAATCCTGGTTTAATCCTGCTACGCAGGGTAGCAGCCTGCATCCTGGCTCAAAATTTCTGAGGCCACAGTAGAAAAGAACAGTGTGAAACAGGAGACACTGGCAATGATCAAAAACCTGCCATTTAGATGGTGGAAACAACATTCTCATGTCAGAGATGAGCATCAGGTTATCCGGCAGTGCCTCAGAAATCAGAAGATGACCTCAAGTGACCTTCAGAAGGAACGGGAAACATTAAGTGGTGTGACGTGCACTGCTAGGATGATTTATAACATGCTCCTAGAAGCAGGACTGAAGACCCATAAAGCAAGGAAGAAGCCCTTCATTAATGAGAAACGGAGAAGAACCAGGCTGCTGTTATCCCGTGTGGTGGATGGATCTCCAAGGGGTGGTGGTTTGCTGACTGAATAGGGCAAGATGGGATGTAGGTCCTAGTAAAGCCTGCTGATGGAGGTGTACAGTATGTCTATCCATTAACGGCTCTGAAGGCCAGCACCAAGGATTTGAGCTTGATTTGAGTGCCTATAGAGAATTGAGGGGTGTAACATGAGAGCATTTAGGCTGATATAACACCAGATGTGCTGCTGGATTTTGAATCATCTGCAGCGGACCGACAGCCCAACTTGGTAAACCTGCAAGTAGAGAGCTGCAGAAGTCTAGCCATGAAACACCAAGCTTCTATATTATTATGAACATTTTGTATCACCATTGTATAAGAGTCTAGGGGTAAAATTTAGTCCAAAAACTGGCCAGTATAACTTACATAAATGTCTAACACACACTGACCCTGCATCCATTGGATTTATGAATTTCTTTATTAATGTAAATAAATGTGATACTGGCTCAAAGGAGGAGGCAGGGATCCAGGCGTGTGTGCAACCTGATGTTTATTGGGCAGCACAGAAAGCAAGGCAAACGAGGGGATGATCCAAAAGAGTGGTCTGGGTTCGAGAGCGAGGGTCGAGAGCCGGGAGATCTGTCCTACAAATACACACAGGACACAAGCACAAAGGGAGAGGGGAACAGGAGAAGCCGGACTCAGCTGGGAAGGTGGTTCAGGAGCGGGAGCGGGTCTGGGGAGAGGAAGAGGACAAGGCAAGGTAAGTACACGGGGCAGATGGAAAAGGTAGGAGGCTACAGGAAAACAGAAGACAAGAGATTGCTTGGTATGGCACAAATACATGGCACCGCTGAGTTAGTGCCCCGTGCTTAAATCAGGGCAGTTGTCAAGCGGAACACCTGGTAGCTCCGCCTACGTGGGCGGGGCTGACGGGGAGCTCGTGACAGGTTCTGCCTGCATGGGCGTAACAAATAAACATATCTAATTTATTTTCTATCCTTCAATGTTAAATTTGATCTTCATTGCCCAGGTTTGGTGATGTGATATACTACATTAGCCCCAATTTTAAAACAACAACAAGCTGTAACTCAAACACAGTGTGCTGGCAGCAGGCAGTAACATGTCAGTGGCATTTTATTTTTAGAACAAAGAATTATCTTTGTCCCTTTTTGTTTGCATCATGTGAAATCATTCTGAGACAGAACGGCCCGTAATGCTTCAGTCGATTTTATTACTCTTTTATTTTTAGTACATTTCTTTGAGGGCTGTAGTCTTCAGGCAGTATCCTAATCTTGAATGAATAGCACAGACATTGAGATGTTGCAGGCACTGTCTGCACTGTCTACATGTGCAGGATCTCTATATGTGGAAGGACCAGCTTGTGGCACGTTTATTCTTCATCGACCTGACAGCTGAGGATGATATTTGTGACTATGTTCAAGCAGCCCACAGAGAGGGAGTGGTGGCCATGGTGGGACTGGGCCTGCTTACCAACCGCTCCCTAACTAGGCTGGCGTTGCCACACCGAAGGTGGATATAAAGGTGGTTTGTTAGGTCTTTTCTCCATCAGTGCAGTGTGCTTTCAAAGCTGCGACTGTGGAGAAGACTAGGTGACGCACAGCCAGTTTCTCTTTCTTACTGTGTTCCCCTGAAAATAAGACAGGGTCTTGTATTAATTTTTTCTCCAAAAGACGCGTTAGGACTTATTTTCGGAGGATGTCTTATTTTCCCATGTACAACAAACTACAGCACATTTACCCGTATTCATGAACAAAAATCCACATTTATTCAAATACAGACATCATGTCTTCTTCTAACTGTATCTTTCCATGTAAACAATCTAACGGTACATTTATTCATGAACAAAAATCTACTGTGTACACATCTATTCAAATATTAAATATATAAATATTATTTCCTGTTTCCATATAATCGCGTCTCATTCTAGTTACCATACAATCCATGGGATAGTAACTAGGGTTTATTTTTGGAGTAGGGCGTATATTACGAGCATCCTCAAAAATCATGCTAGGGTTTATTTTAGGGGAAACACGGTATTATGGCAAGATAACAACAATATAGGTACATCGTATCTCTGCCCTGCTGGACTCTGGAAGTGTTGTCACCCTAGCCTGACCCTGCAGATATGGAACCCAAACTGAGGGCACCCTCCCGATCACCTGTGTAGACAGGGTTGTATTTCCCCACAGCCACGGCATGCATTGATGGTCCAGCATGGGAGTGGCCCAACATGGTGGGGGTAGTCCTGGGAATTCCAGTGGCTTCCAACTTTCTCTTATGAATGAACATATGGAGCATCTAAGTAAGGTCCACTTCAAATCCAAGCTGAAAATCACTCAGTTTGGCTACCGAGGAGAAGACTGCCTTTCATGCCTGTAATGGCTACTGGCAGTACAGGACTCTTCCCATCTGGGCCACCTGGAATCTTCTCATCAAGTCCCCCAACATAAACTCATCTCCTGTATGTGATAGCAATTTCTCTACCATTGATTGTGCAGAGCAGTGTTTCTCAACCCAGTCCTCAGGGACTCTCAGATGCTCCATATTTTTGCTCCCAGCTCTGGGAGGTAGCAAAAACATGTACTGTCTGGGGGTCCACAAGAACTGTCTTGAGAAACACTGCTGTAGGACCCTGATTCAGTTTACATAGCTATCACTCCTGCAATGCATTTGTTTCCTCCCCCTGCTGTTTTTAATGTACATTGTACATTGTGTATAGGAAAAGATCTATCTGCCGCTCTTTTTTAAGTATAGCTTTAAGTATTGCTTCAAGTGGATAATGATTGGGCAGACATAGTCCAAAGAGGTAGGTGTATATTTTGCCATGCAGCACTAGAAAGACCAAGGTTTTTAATTCCACCGTAAAATGTTTGACTCAAGGTATCTATGTGTTCTTCCGGAATTAATGATACCATTCTGCTGCCTTAAGTCTTTAAACACCTCAGACATAAACTATGTGTCATTGGCTATGATAATATCATTTGAAATGCCACAAATTGCAATCAGTATTGTGTGAGTGGTGATGTTAGGCATTCTAAACATGTTCATCAACTTCAAGAATGCATCTTAGAACAGGGGTGCCAAACTCCTGTCCTGGGGGGCCGGATCCCTGCACATTTTTTGGTTTCCCCTCATTTAACACACCTGATTCGACTCCTTGCAACTCCTTGTGCTAACTGCCCAGCTGAATCCTTTGTGAGGGAAAGAACTAAGCTACACAGGGCTCCGCCCCCCCCCCCCTCCCCAGGACTGGAGTTTGACACCCCTGATCTAGAAGTACCATGAACGGGAAAGGGCAAGCAAGGTGTCACACCCTGTCCGATCCATGCCCTGGTATGGTAGGGATCCTCCAGATCCCTCTTAATTCTCACAAGTTGAGTCTTGTCCGTTACCCCTAACCCTATTGTGCTAACTGTTCATGCCTGCATCATGTCAGCCCCTCAGCAGTCCTGTGTATAAGTGCTTCCAAGTCCTCTGTTCCTGAGTTTGGTCATTAATGTCACTACTCCTCTTGCCTGTGCTCTTCCCAGTTCTAGTCTTCCCATTTTGACCTCTTATGGTTCTGTTTGTTTCCTTAATCCTGTTTTAATCTGATAAAGCGCCTTTTTGTTCCTGGTGGCTGTTCCACAGTCCTTCATTTCTAAGAGCATCACATAAAGGTGCAGAATTTTTCAGGTGTATCTAGGAAATGCCCTTTGATGTAGGGGTACCTGGAGAAGTGCCTTTTGCTCTACCTGACTAGATTCACATATTTTGAAAGCCTATACTCTCCATCGACTTTAGGCCACCACACACACTTGCAAGAATAAGGTTTCATTTTCACTATCCCTTAATATCCAGGATGCGACTCATTCACCACCTGCTTTTCTCCATTTCTCTGGTACCAGCATCTGGTGCCCCAAAGCACATCTTCACTGTTCGTATCTGTGTTTGTGGAAGGATTTGAAACTCATTACTTCAAGCCATCCTTCAATGACAACACATTGGAAACTGCATGGAGCCACCTGGTCAACATTTAGCAGAACACCTTCAAATTGTTCAGCTAAAACTGCATGTGCATTTCTCAAGTCTGGCAGGGAAATCCAAGAAAAAGTAAATTGGTTCTTTTGTTTCATAAATAGCATTGGCAAGGGTATGTTACAAGCTTGAATCTTTTCTCCCACACATACTGCTGGAATTTCTTAATTAGAAAAACACAAACTTTATTATTAATTTAATCTGGTCTGCGGGAAACGCATATAAGAAACGATTGAAGGCCGAACAAGCTTACCTTGCGCCGTCCTGTTAATGCCCTCGCTAAAAGCGGAGGGAATATTTTGGACCACCAGAGGGTGTTTAAACACTAATTACGACAGTACATTACATCAACGTGCGTTCCCACAATGTAATTCTTAATGTATTACTAGTTTGGGATTTTTGGTAGAAAACAATACTGACCATGTAAAATATATGATCAGGTGTCTTTAGCATTGCTTTGTATTAAATAGTTCTGTGAATCTGCCGATTATTACCAGGGATTATTAACCTGTCCCTACACGGACAAACGTATCCACTGGCAAATGTTTTGATTGAGAAAAAATATATTTGTAGATTGCGTTTTTTAAAATACCAAGTGTCCGTGGTAAAAATGCATTTTGATCAAAACTGTCAGAATGCGCCATGGTGTTGACCCCATGTGATGATGATCTTAAGGGTATTATTCAGCAGAGTTAAAGAATGAAAGCAATTTAAATTACATTTCCTTCTTATGTTTATACTAATTTAATCATAAATGATTGTTTGTTATACAAACAGTATGTGACTGTTTTGCAGTTTAAATGTAGGCTAAACCAAACGATTTACGTAGCTTGTCATTTGCGATACACGCCTGGCTTAAAACAATTCTGAAGCCAAAGATGAAAATCTAAAATAATAGTATAGTTAATATATAAATGTCGCGTTCCTATAAAATATACAGGAAATTACTTCTTAAATCAGTGTTGATCGAGAGAAGCAGTGGGACACTGGAGTCCAAACAAAGAGATTTGTCCCAGCCTCGCGCGACAGCCCCCTTCCCGCCCCTGTCCTGCTCTGCTGCTTCTTATTTGCCAGCGCCTCTGAATGCTTACTGATAATTGGCTGAGCGCCTTGTCAATATAGCTGTCTGTGTTTTCCGCTGGGGTTGGTATACAAGTAAGTCGATTTTTGTAACATATTTTGAATGGGGAAAATTGAAGAGGCTGGTACCGGGTGCATGAAGGTATGGATATTTTGTGCTAATGTTTATCGGGTTTTTTGTGTAGACTGTCAAAAAAATGGTAAACCAAAGACAGACTAGCATCGGACAGAAAACTTAGTTGAAACATTTTGCCAGATGCTTTGAAACATAAAGCAACTACCCAAAACGTAAAAAACTACATTTATATACGTGCTTGTAGCCTGTGTATGTGTTTGTAAAATTCGCAATACATTACAAATGATTGTAGTAAGAATAATTTTCATAAATGAACAACGTTTAAGTACATTGTTTGGGGATTTAATGGAAAAAATCGCAGAGTCAATGGTTAAAATCTTTTAAATGTAAAGCTAAATAAATAGACATAAATTAAATTAGATTTTTAATTGCATAAATGTATTAAAGAAGAAAAAACTTACAAGATTACAAGAAAAAGCTAGTTGCGATGTGCCCTATTTGGCTTACTGTTCGGAAAAAATATATTTTAGTTTCTCCGGCCGATTCCACACGAACTATTTATGTCCTTTTGTCGAAGTTCTGTATGCATTTCCCAGTGAATTGGCATTTTTTGTAACCATGGGAGCCACTGTCTCTGTGCTGTGTTTAATCCACACGTGGCTTGTGAATTCGAGGATGAGCCAGATATGTGCGCTGGGAAACATCGCATCCATATAACGTACAAGGAAGCAGGTTGAATTTCCCAGCTAATGACTGCCAGATCTCTCCTTGTACACTTGTCACTGCATTTATAATTTTTGTACCACTCCCATTTAACCATGTGTTCACTCTTCAGCGTAAGATGCCTTGTATCTGTGTACAGACTCCACCTGGAAATGTGTGACAAGCTTTTCACTGTGCGCGTATTTATTAGGCTGAGGTAATGTTGTTGGAATATTGCTTTAAGGCCTGAACTTGGCCCCGCAGATAATGGAATAGCAAGTGTAATCTCAAGGCCTGTTTTAACTTGTACCTTGGTAAAAGGAAGAAAAATTTTGTTTTAATGTTTGATTTCTCACGCTTTTCTTATTTCCCGAGTTAAACATTAAGTCCTTCATCTAGTATATTGTCACAGTATTGAAACGATAATGTCCTAGACAATGATACCCTTATTAATAATTAACTTAGAATTTGGGGAGGGAGCAAGGGATTAAGAACTGAAATCTATGTATGATGCCTTTGGGTAAAACAGTTAAATACATTTATTATTATTATTATTATTATTATTATATTGATTCATTCAAATGAATATAATTTTAGTTACAGCAACACCTTATTAGTATCCACCCTCATCAAGCCTTTCTTGCATTAATCAGAAGCAAATCCGGAATTTCATCACTGAACTCTCCCAGAAGTGTTTATGTAGAGAGCATGATTAAATGAATAATTCACCTGTAAATTCCTGTAGTTAGTGTGGCCATTGAATGCCACTCCACTCATAGGCTGAGGCTAACAAAGTCACCTAATATGCAATGTGTGGCTGGTTAAGGGGATTGTGTAGAGGGTAAAGTTCTGTGGGTATTTATAGGTTTTCCACTTTTCCCCTACAAATTAAACATGCAAAATGCTCCCATATTAAGAGCAGAATTACTAGTTTACCCCAGTAGGTTGTGCATAAAGATTTATTGTGTCAAATTAGCAGACTTTTGACAGAATTGGGGGAGATAAGAATTCTTGCTGTTCTTTGTAATTAACACTCTGTGGTCCAACCACAAACCACCAGTGTAGCTGTGAGCAGCTAAAAGATCCAGAATACAGACACAGAGCAGATGCACATTGGAACAATGATATTAAATATGAATGGATTAAACGGGACAGTTTTGTGCCAATGCAGCTTACAGCTTGAAGTATCAGATACTTTAACATTGTAAGCAGCTGACGTCATTCCTATTGTTGTGCGCACATTGGAATGGTGGCAGAGTTACTGTTCCTGTCTTTCTGTTAAGTAGCTGAAGACACAGCATCAGGATGCCAAGAAAGGACTGCTGTCATTTTTATTGCCTAGACAGGCCAGTGAATGTATTTTTATTGATTCGAAATTGAACTGTTATTTTGGAGCAATATGAAGAACTGCCATGTTTGTGGAACTAAAGCAACTGTTCTCTAAACCTGTTACTGCAGATGGTCGTCCCAGTTTGCTTGCCCCTTACTGTGTCAAGGAATTTAGAGAAGAGTTCTAGGCTTGCTCAAACTGCCTAAGTAATATATTTTAATGAAGTTTTAATAAAAATAAAAGCCTAGAGTTTCTTTTTTATCAACGATCAGTCATTATGTTTTGATCTGATCTTTACTATGCATCAGTTAAGGTACAACTGAAGGGGAAATATGATAATTACTCTGTGTATAAAAGTGGGATTTGAAGGAAGATGAATCCAAAACAGCCTTGTGTTGAAATACTGTGCAGTTTCTATAGAGGCTTCAAAGGCAAAGGAGTTTCTATTTGACTGTTTTTTTTTTTGGTGATCACTCAGCAATAGCCGATCCCTTCACTCCAGCTTCGGCAAGTCAGACGTGTCTGTATTTGCCTTGAGTGAATTACAGTTAGTCATTCTGTGCTTTTTGACCGTTTAGAAGGAGATGAGATGGTTTAGCTTGTTACAGTTAGAACGGTTCATACCAGGAGCCAATATTAATACAAATATAAAGTCAGCACTTTTAATGTATGATGGTTATACATGTATCTCTGAAAGTATTATGAGATTGTAGAAGAGAAATATTTAAAGATGTTCATTTATTTCTGTTTTTATATGGTTTTCACAGGCCTTCAGATCTGTGTTCTTTTATTAGTAGTTACATATGAAGACGGGCGGCATGGTGGTGCAGTGGTTAGCACTGTTGCCTCACACCTCTGGGACCCGGGTTCGAGTCTCCGCCTGGGTC
>JAODJX010000109.1:8296600-8308761 GCA_026776945.1 Isichthys henryi
GCTTCCGGGATAGGCTCCGGACCCCCCGCGACGCAGTAGGATAAGCGGTTTGGAAAATGGATGGATGGATGGATGTACTTCAGTGGCCTCCAGATCTGTATCCAACACTCATCAGATCTGAATCCAAAAGAACATGTTTGGGATGTGGTGGAACAGAAGCTTTGCAGTCGAAAAATCTGCAGCAGCTGAATGAAGCTATCATGTCAACATGGACCAGAAACCCTAAGGCAGGGGTCACCAACCTTTTTGAAACTGAGAGCTACTTCACGGGTACTGAGCCACCAGTTTGATACACTCTTTTTAAATCATGTATAATAAACATGTTTTAAATACTTTTTTTAGATATTGTCATTTTCAAATCTATATAAATGCAAACATGATTAAAGAAGAATAGCAACAGAATAAAATTAAATTTTAGACGCTGCTCACTAGTGAGTTGTGCTATTTTTAGAACAGGTCCGCGGGCGACTCATGTGGTCCTTGGGGGCGTCTTGGTGCCCACAGGCACCATGTTGGTGACCCCTGCTCTAAGGCATGTTTCTAGGACCTTGTTGAGACCAAGCCATTAAGACTTCCTCTGAGAGCAAAGCTAGGTCATATGCAGAATTAGAATGTAATTCCTAATAAAGTGGCTGGTGAGTGCAGATTTTAAACTGTTAGTTTTTATAATAAATGGAAATACGGGATTATGGGAACCTGAAATTATTGTCATTCACTATGTACTATACAGCCATTACTGATTTACCTGATATAGGAAACAGTTTTAAACAAGGCCAATATGTTATTTAAACAAGTTTGACTTTGTGGGTGTTGTTATTTACAGATGTGCTGCGATTGTGCTCTTTGCGTTTCCTTCATTTCTGCGGTACCAGCTACTCAACCATGAGTATGAAAATTATGGGCACTTTTTCCATGTCCTTATACTTGGGCTACCACCTGAATGGGATGGACATACACACATACACCTTCACTCACTATGGGCAATTCAAAGATGCCGGTTATTTAATTAATTTCATAGCTGTGAAGTATAAGAGGAAACTGAGCTAACCCAAGGAAACCTGCATGAGACCAAACGCCGCGAACGCAGGGCAGTGGGAAAGTCTGAGCCCCCAGTTTGGGAGGTGTGAGACAGAAGTGTTACCCAATGGGCCACCATGCCGCCTACGGTGTTAGGTGATATTCTAAAATTCCCATAATGGGGCAACAAATGAGATGCTACATTAACCCTAGGAGACTTGTTGTTTGTCTTGTTTACATTTGCCTGATTTATATTGCGAATATGCATATCAATAAATAAATAAATCTATAAAGTAATGAAGTCATTTGTAGGTCTTTGTCAAATCTGTAGAGAGTTAGTCCAGTGCTCTAGCTGATCAGTTGTTCTTATGGATTCCCTTCTGCTGCTGAACGCAAAGCACTGGAGAGAAATTGCTGATTATTCACAAATTTGCGGCAATCATTGATATAAATAAGTAAACATGAATATGTCCATGAACATCTGAGGGCACAAAACAGATTAATATATACCTGACCAACGACTTATAAAAGATCTGAATAGAATAGAATAGAATAGAATAGAATAGAATAGCTACACTTTTCACTCTTAGTGGCGTAATGTTTTTTTTTCTGACAAAACCAAGGCAAAATAAAATATAACTATTAACACAATGTCAATATATTGAAAATAGCGTTTCCAATTTGAAAAGTGCTTTATGAGAATGTTGATATGCTAACTCTGTTTTTAGCCTAATCACCATACATCATAACTAAGTTCCATGTTTTGTATTTCCTGGCATCGTTTGTTGAAAAAGGTCCACTGTGTTGCATTATGTACCTTGGATAATGACTATAAGGCTAAACAGATATTTTCTGGGCTTTTGTGAGACAAAAAAAAAAAAAAACTGGCCCTGTTTTCCCACCAAGTGAAAATGGGATCTGAAACCATGAACTTCTCTTTGAGAATTTCTTTACTAAAACATTATTTTACTTTTTTGCTCAACACGTATCAGTTGTACCTCATTTAGTTCTGAGTCACTTAAAAGAAAAAAATGCAACTTTTTTTTTTTAAAGGTGGAATTGCAAACCTGCTAGTTTTTCCATCGCTCCTTAAAAACAATCGTTATTTTGCTGTGACTGAGATTAAATAAACCAGTGCGATGTAACGAAGGGAACCACCGGATTGACTAAGTTAATTATCCCTACTAGGACAACTTTAAAACCCGCACAACCAATGGTGTGACACTCAAATGCTGTCTTCAGTGAAGAGCAGGCCTGGGCTAAGGAGAACTTCGATCCCCCGAGGTTGAACTTCATCCAGCACCCAGAGAGGGGGCTCGGGTTACTGAGTGGCCTTGCGGGCACGTTTATCAGCAGCCCAGATCTTAATCAGTGCAGGAAAGAGCAGCAGTCCCCCAATTCATCTTCATTACCGCCCCAGCTGCCAGCACATTTCTCCAGATCAGGGAAGCTTGAACGGGGCCCAGACAAGCTAAGCCGGGGAGGGTCAGAGGGGGAAGGGTGCAAAGGCCACCCCAGCAGTGCCTACAGCTATGCCCTGACGGGGTGTGTTTCGGTGGGCGGTCTAGGGGCAGGGGACTGCAGGCTTCAGAGGGTGGGTCGGCACACATGCCCCCTGGTGGGGAAGAGGCCCGTCTGACACATCTCAACAACAAACTCCACCTGCAGAGGATCCCCCTCCGTATCAGCTGCGCCCATCTCGTCCGTCTCCGTTAATGCCAGCGTGTCGGGGGATAATTCCCCCCCCATGTCCTTCATTCCTGCTCACTCTCTTTCTTCCAGTTTCATCTGCTGGCTTTTCAGGGCCTGTGTGGTCGCCGTTGCTAAGAATGAGCCTGGCCATGCCCTTCCCAAGCCTTTCAATCATTTTCCTGTTTATGTTTGGTATTAACTGTCTCTCAGATGTCACTGTTAGTACTTATCCTCAGTTCTGAAAGGCTCAGTTTGTCTGGGCCCCATTTCTTTCGGTTTACAAAACAGTTAGGAGGTTATCAGGGTGACACAAAACCACTGGATCAAAACAGGTGAATGTGGTCATGCGGGGTCAAGAAACAGTCTCGTTTTTTTTTTTTTTCCACATTGTGGGTGTTTGCAGCACTACTTTTGTAGCAGACTGTTAAGTGCTACAAATATTTTAACTTTTCAAGTGAATCATGGCAATGTGCCTATATATGTAATGCCACTACTGAATTCTAACTCCTACATACCAGCCATCGTGTTAGTATTAATAGTGTTTACACAAGCCGGGTGTTATGACCTCGAATACAGTCTTGAGTGCATTATTTATGTTAGCAACAGTGGTTTGTTCAGAACTTCACTACAACTGATAACTTTCTTAACAATGATATGAGCTTTACAACATGCATTCCTGCATGAAAGGCTGGGTCTGCATCTCCCTAAGAAATACCATGTCTATGCATGAATGAAGGCTATGCAAATGAACACCGAATAATTAAATGTGTCCTTGATATGCTTCAACACAAATAACATTATGATTCGTAAAGTGAAGTCCTAAAGACCAATTAGCTCAATCAAAAAATAACAATCTGTAGTGTTCAGAAGTGACTGTAGTGACAAGAGGAAAAGGGATTACAGTCTGATCGCAGCCTGATCCAAGCTCAGCGGCTACTAACGGCTCACTATTTTTCCCACATTTCAATGTCTTCGTTGTCCAAGCCACTTTCTCCATTTCATGTTCCATGTTTCTAATACTCAAGTTACATTTTTTTTTTTAAATAAGCACATGTAGAACTGTCCAGTTCGCTCCATTTAAGCCCATCCCTGATCCCTATATTATATTATTATATTGTGTGTAAAGCTATCGCGTTACTCTCTCTTACTTATTACCCATAATCCCACTTTTGAAGGCAGTATACACCCAAGATGAATGTGTATTTATGCCAGTGGCATGCTTCCCTATGGCCAGCATGTCCCAGGTTTGGGTTTTTGGGGGTCAAATTTATCAGGGTATGAAGACTAATGTTTATGTGACCGATGGGAGCCCAGAGGAAACGGCACAGCCTCCATCAGCAGAGGGCACCTAGGAGGAATGTCCTTCTGTCTTTCCCAGGTGCTCTCTGAAACAGAAAGGAACTGTTACAAAGAAGGACTGGCTTTTTATTGATAACTGAGGCCACAATAGAAAATAGAAAGGCCACAAAAAGGATCCCCCCCCCACCAGCAAGGCTCACGCCACATCATTCGCCCAAGGGCATGGGCTTGCTGAGCAGATGGTGTCAGAGAGCTCTTTTCATTTGTCAGAAAGTATATATTCTGCAGCAAAACCACAAGATGGTCTCTAAGTTTTCCCTCTCTTATTTATTTTATTATTATTTTTATTTTTTTTTTACTAAGAACATGGCACTGGCTTGGCTGGTTGACACTGCTAACCCAGAACAAACGTACAAAATTCCTCATTTTACAAGGTGCAAGGACACAGTTTGGGATGCATCGCAGAGAAAGTTCTGTCAGGTCACATGAAGATGTTTATTCCTCTTTTAGGAGGAAATTTACCACGGGCCAAGAGAACACAAACAACAGTGACCTGGACAGATAGCTGGCATTCCACCAGGAATTACCACAGCATGACTCAGGCTCAGAGGTGCGGGGATAATACACCATGGAGCAAGACAGGGTCATGGTCAAGCAGAACAAAAGGTGAATAAGAATGATCATATTACATGATTTACCTGTAGATTTACCACATTAATGCCCTTGCGTGGTTTTACCTATGTGTCTCATAGCTTTCCTTAATTCTCACCATATCACCTTTCAAAGTCATTCTGAAGTCAAATGATCACCTTTCAAAGTCATTTACACGCAGGCTGAATGTTAAGCTGTTAATTGCTAGGGGGTAAATGCAAGCAGAAGGGGAGGCTGGATAAATTTCACCACGTGGGTGCATTTGCTCATTTCAAAATTATTTACTTATCTCCCCTTTAGGTTCCAGTGTTGTTGCTCATCCCGACGTTCAACGAACACTCACTGGAGCCAGTGGGTCTACTTCAAACTCTAAATATCAAGGAGCGGTTTTACCCCTCACAAACAAACAACATAACCAGCCAGATAAATATTAACATTGCCCAAACGGAATGTGCGAGGACACGGGTTTTTGGTCATCTACCAAAATCGCATTTCACTTAGCATCACTATGCTTCACTTTCACCTAGACACACCATCTGCAGCTGTCGATTTCGGGTTCACTTGTTCACGGTAAGGGCCTGTGTACTTGGATGATCCATTAAATATTGCATGCATGCACCCATTCATTTTCTGGAACCATTTGTCCTATTCTGTAGCCTATTCCAAAAGCAAGGCAGGGAATAACGCAAGACAAGGAGCCGACCCATCAGAGGGAAATGTGGAGAAAATTCAAACTCCAAATACACTGAGTTATGGCGTACAGTCCTACAGGTATTTGACAACAGGGGGAACCACTGCACCACCATGCTAAGCACTGCACCACCATGCCATCCCAGGATGCATCTAATCATTCATTTTATAACTGATGAAATTTCATATGACACCAAAACAAGCCAAGAAACACTACTTATAATACTGTACTGCACTGTAATATAGCAAAAAACAGAAATCTTCCAAAGGTGTTGAACAATGATACAAATAATAAATCCAGTACAGGAGAGTATCTCAGAAACTGCAGACAGAAGAACGATGAACTTTAAAGCGAAGTGATATCAAGCCAAGAAGATTAAATGTACTTCCCAACCAAGACAGGCTGTTCTCATATGCCTCTTCTCAACATGCTGTGTGTACATCCCTATTCCGAACACAGAGGAAGCATCTGTCAGAGAGAAGGAATGTGCAAAGGGTTTGCCTCTGTATTTTGGGTCTGTCCGGTCATGTTCTGCATTTGTCAGGCTAAATACCGGGAGTCAGAACAAATGCTACAACGGTGAACCTGCTTTTCAATATAGGCAACTCTAAAGGTATGTAAATTGATCAGCTGCAAAGTGAGTGATTTCCCTGCTGATATGGAGAAAACTAATGACTGGACACCATCACTGCAATGGGTACATGTCTTTCCTGCCCATTCACAAACCTCGTGCATGCAGCAAACCACAGATCCACAGGGACGTGGGGTTAGTCTCCCCCACCCCATCCTACCGTGTTTGGTTTCTTACATTTGCTGTTGAGGATATAGTCACAGAGTTCATTATGCCCCCATTTCCTTTAAACCCCTGATCCTCCCACCCCCGGCAGAGAAAAGAGGCCGCTTGCTGGGGAGAAAGGATGAGCCTGTGGGTCCCCATGCGATGCTGTCACGAGCTCCAGTGTTGAGCAAGTCCAGCACCCGCTCCGTGATGCTTGCGCAGATCCCCTCATTAATAACCACTGTGCAGTCTCTGGAAGCCATTCAACTCTAAAAGGCCTAATGACCACCCCCCCCCCTTACTGTTAGGCCCCAGCTGGACATGGAAGTGTAAATACAGCACCCTCTCGCCTATCCGGCATACACGCAGGAGCCCTCCCCAGCACTGAGCTACTCTACTGGGCCAGTACCACACTGGTCTGGACCTGCCACACGAGATTCCAGCCGTGCTACAAGCTGGAGAATGGATCCACCTCTGAAGCCAGATTTATCAATGGCCAAGGGCCTGCTCATGCCTGGAACCCATGTCAGCGGGAAACGTGTGGCTTTTCAGAGCAGCAGAAACTGATGATATGTCTCCGCTATGCAGGGAACGCATTGAAAATGTCCTGCCCTACAAATCTACAAACAGCGATCCACTGAACTCACATGTTTCTGAAACAGGTTCCATTCCCAGCAGCAGGAATCCTTCCTCAGGAAACCATGAGTACATTCTGCCGTTGGATGAAGAGGCCGACTGGATTCGATGAAGCATAATAAAAAAAAGCCACACGATTTCACAACCCATTTTTCTTATCAGCCATCAGACAATGAGAGCAGCACAGTGGCTTCGAGTCAGTAAACAGCCAGACCGTTATAAACAGAGAAAGAGGACACGCAAATTGGAAGAATGCTGTTTAAAAACATTTACTTTCAGCTGCCAAGCAAACGGTATCTTTTCAGTTTCTCCTCATCAGAATGACAAAAACATGGACGTTAACAGCAATGCTGTAATTACAAGGAAAGGGCGGCCTTGCTAGCCACATGGATGTCAAAAGGAATCCATTGCTATCTTTAGAAATGCACGTATTATCACCAGAGAGGATGTTTCCGTGTCCATTGTTGTATTTTGCCTGAGCCTTACAACCGAGCAGCTAGTCTCTTTTAGCTTTACAGGACTAACCGAGCAGCTAGTCTTTATAGGACACATTAGCATGCCTCTTTTAACTTCAGCCCTTCATTGCTGTATTGAAATTACAATTTGGTTGGAAAAAGTCACCAGATCTTCTTGTGTGTGTAAATGACATGATGTTTTATTATGAAATCTGAGAATATCAATGAGTTTCAGTATCCCAATCCAAAATCAAGACATGGTTTGCTGAGACAGCCATTATTTATTTATGTTATTTTTTTTGCCAAATGGTAAACACTGTAACTTGGACACATTGCTGGGGGCCGATGGCTGGCCCAACAAAGGGATACTGGGTATCAATTAGAAGGTTTACAGAGAGGATCTACCAGTGGGAGCAACTTAAGGATCCGTGCTGCACACAGTTGGCAAACAGACCATGCCATGGACTCAAGGGGAAAAAAACCCCACAAAATTATGATGCCTGTTCTAAGCTTGGGGTAATTCCATCATCACTGCTTCTTACACGGTTAAGCACAGAGAACAATGTGTTCTTAAGTGATCTAACACCGTAAAAAAAATGAGCACTATAAAAGATTTCATTAAGAACATTGCCTTAGCTAAAGGTCAGGCTGTAAGACCGGGGCTGGATACTCACTGCGGCACTTTTCCAGGGGTTCTGTTTGCTTTTCACTGGGGTGAAAAGGCTATTATTTTGTGAAGCAGCAGCTCTAAATGTAGATATTAGCACTATGAATTTAAGTGTAATTCATTAATTAAAAAAAATTGAATATTTACGTAATAATAAAAAGCACTCGTTTTTCCGTCTGAGAGGATCACTCCCAGATTAAACTTAAGATCCATTCTTAGTGAAGGGGGGATATAATGCTTAATATCACCAGTTATGACATTGGCTGACTTGAGCAGAATATTTAAATTATAAAGGCAGACAGAAATTCCAACAGACACCAATAAATGCTGGAAGCAGCTTTTATGTATTTTATTGAACGGTTGTGCATCTGCTGGAGAAACCATTCAGATTTCAGGGCAATGCAGTTTTAGAAACCTCCGTAACTTGAATATTTATCAGAAGAATTTCCTCGTCCCCTGGCCTGCTGCGCGATGCAGGTGGATAGGAGTGAGGCCACTGGACAGACAGAGCTACAAACAATTTCAGTTGATGTGGGGTGGGGGACGGGGGGGGTTCATACAGATGTAGGAACTCAAATTCGAGTCAGCTGGTACCAGAAGCTGAAGGGCATGAAGCTCTCCATCTTGTCTATGAAGAAGCTCAGAGGTGCAAAGAGGGTGCTGAAGAACTGCAGAGAGAAGAGGGGAAAACTATCTCAGAAGAAGCGTAGCATTTAGCATTGGCATATCAAAGACTGAGGACTACATTCAAGCACTGTCCTATCCTGTCCTATGACTTTTAAAATATATACATATACACATACATACAAACATATATAAACACATGTATACCTACATATTTATATATATATACACACACACACACGTAAATATTAAATAACCACACAGAGTCAATCCAACAATGGAAACCTCTATTGTACCCTTGACAAGGACATATAACTTGAATAGTCTAAGAAAAATATAATATAATTTTAAAAGCAAACATCTAAATTTAACGACAGGGAGACTCCATCTTACTGAAGGATAAAGTTTCCCAGTACGCTCTTAGAGGTGATGTAAGACTTTGTACAGTCATGCTGTGATTTGTAGCTCGCAGAGTAGTTATATATCACTGGGCCCTTGAGCAAGGCCCTTAACCCTGACTGCTGCAGGGGCAGTTCACGCTGGCTGACCCCACACTCTGACCCCAAATCTTGCTTTCACCTGTCTGTGTCTCTCACAGATAGCAGGATGGGATATGTGAAAATTTACCCAATTTACCTCTATTCAACTAAACAAGGCAATCTCAGCCACATGTACAGTAAGGGCATAAATGTAATTGTCAACATTTTTCTCTAGATCTGCAATTGTCTGTAGCAATGTTTTGGTGTCTGCTAATGGAAAGACATTCCAGAATAAGGAGACCTCTGCCAATAAGGATTTGAGTTTTGTCATGCGCTCCTAGTAACTGTGAAATTCTTGTATTGACCAAGAAACTCATAACAAGCAACGTAGAGAGAATAAATACCAATAACAATGAGGACACAACAGACACCAAGTGGCATCCTGGAGTATGTGAAACATTACATGAGGAGAGATGACGTTGTGAGTGACTGCAGCGGTAGCTAGATTATGTAACAGTGTAGCAATATTACTATTAAAGTGCAGTGTAAATCAGGGCCTGTACAGCAGTCCTATGACCTTTGGATAAAAACTGTCCCTGAATCTTGATGTCCGGGTGTTTATGGTCTATAACTGCTTGCCAGAGGGGAAGAGGGAGAGAAGTGCCGGTGCAGGATGACTGGAATTCTTCAAGATGCGATCTGCTTTTCCGAAGTAGCATATGGTGTAAATGTCCTGGTCTGCCAAGTGCGGCTCCCGGTGATGCTCCGTCCCACATTCACTAGCCTTTATAGATGTTACCGTCCTGTGCTGAAGTCATGAAGACGTTTGCGAGGGCTGCTGCTGCCATCTGGGACCGTCCTCAGACGCCTGAGAAAATAAAGGCGCTGGTGGCTGGGGGTGGTGACCACTCAGGGTCAGTGGGGGCT
The DNA here is from genome assembly GCA_026776945.1 of Isichthys henryi. NCBI lineage: Eukaryota > Metazoa > Chordata > Actinopteri > Osteoglossiformes > Mormyridae > Isichthys > Isichthys henryi. Next base: position 8,306,517 of record JAODJX010000109.1, read on the forward strand.
TTACGGCTGCCGATTCTCTCCTCAGCTTCTCTGCCAATGTAGCCAGGACTGGGACCTGTTCCCTGAAGTCAACGGCCAGCTCTATAGTCTCGCTAACATAATCCTCTTGCTTCACCTCCTCCCTGTTGGCCATCTTGCCAGGAACAGGCCCATTAAGGTGGTGTCGTCAGCAAACTTGATAATTGAGTTGGTCCTGTGGCTGATAACATACAAAGATCCCAGGCAAAGAAATGTCCAGCCAAAGTTACAGGTCCAGTAAGGCAGCTCATTAATATCTTAACTGGACAGCAGTCCAGTGGTTTTGGACAGTGACTTCCTTCCCTGTGAACTACAAGTACAACTTTGGTCCAAAATGTGAATGAGAACTTGCGAGTGATTTACGGATACCTTGTTTTTTTTTTTTTTTTTTTTTTTTTTTTTTATAAATATCCTACACCACGAATTAAAATAAGGTCCTGCTTCAGTTCACCTCACTGCTGGAGGTCAACAGAGAAACCACAACTGGTCTTTCAGCTATCAAGCTCTTTTTAGCAACACATGGTTTTCCATTTAATTAACCACACTTACCCCAACCTTGCATGCTGTTACACAAATACTGCAAAATGTTTCAATTTCAACAATTACAGAAGCAATACATTTCAGTAGTTATGAGGCAATTTTGTCAGCAGTTAGACATGACTGAACAACAACAGGAGTTAATTGCCGATGGCTATGGTGATACTGCTGCAGAAAGGTGAGCCAGCCTAGTCTTTTTCTGGTTTCTGACTGGTCTGTTTAGAAATAATCATTCATCATGTATCATTTTCCATAACTAGTTATTCATCAGCACAGTTGAAGATCTAGAACTTATAAACATATATCAATCCTAATACATATTCTTCAGAATTAAAGCAAATAATATAGGTTAATGGAATACTATGGATAAGAGGTTTTCAAACGTGAAGGCATTTAGAACCATTTTTAATTCGATAGGGAAACTGAAGAAAGTTCAGACTTTATGTCTGGGAAAGTTTCCAGTAACTTGGCTGAAACGCTGCAAAAGGGGCCTTTCTGAGGTCAGAATGAAAGCTGAGGGGTGGACCCAGTGCAGAGATCCCTGCCTGTATTTGGCCTGACTGATGAATATTTCAATAAACACGCGTCCACTTTTGAGACGTAAACAGCGTGTGGAGATCGTGCTGCCCGTACGAGCCTCTCCCCACACCGTCGTCATTCCTTCAGCACCAATCAATCAATCAAATCACCCCAGTCCAAATGCTCCCACTGTTTATCAACACATATAATCCCTTTCACTGTGACCAGATTACAGACATGCTGCTTGTAAACACTGTAGATGCTGGGCAATCACAGTGCGCTCGGTTACATCTCGCCTGCTACATGCCTATCGCAGGATGCTGATACAGTACTGGGGGGGGGGGGGCATGTTTTCCCCAAGGTGCATAGATATGCTCTAGGTACCATGCATGTGCACTATAGAAGGAAAAAAAATGGATACCCTGGTTTTCAAGAGATGCATTTTGGCTAATTAGCATCTAAGAAAAGGAATGAGCATGTATATCCTGAAATGGACGGCTGGAAGGTGGATGACAGTGGAACTACTTTCTGTCTATGAGATGATAAGGAACCCAGAAAAAATGAATTACAATATTTGAGATGCCACAACAGCACAGTCACAAATTTAACCGTAATCTCAAGTTAACAAATGAACTCCTTGACAGATTACTCCACCTGCCACTGATAATGCACGCTGACAGAATCTGAAAACTACGTTCCTACACTTTAATCCAACGACCACCATTTGATACTCCAACCTTCGACAAACAGGCAGCTGTAGAAAAGTGGGTTGATTTTAAGGGAATTTTTCCTATAGAGGTTCCTTATAGAACTTGTATTAGAACCATTTCCTCTATAGGTCCAGCTCCTCAACCTCTACACTGTAAACAACACTGATCTTGAGTTCCAACATGTTAGGCAAACCATTATACAACATTAGGCAGAGGAAAACTATGTTTCACACAACCATAGTCACATGATCAATTACAAGATTATTGTTTTAGTAACTTCAGTTGTATTGTTTCCTCAACATTTGCACACCAACATGGGTTAATAATCATGGCCTACACACCATAATGGTAAAGACTGCCAGAAGCAGCTCTGGAGACGGCCCCTAGCCTTTCCTCCATCCCACCCCCCCCCCAAATACGAAGGCGATAGCGCCGCAGAACAGCCGGGGGAAGTCCTACCC
>JAODJX010000109.1:8315771-8335275 GCA_026776945.1 Isichthys henryi
GCCGCCCCCCCCCCCCCCCGGGGGCCCCCACCCCACGGCCGCCCCCCCCCCCCCCCCCCCCCCCCCCACCCCCCTCGACCTCTCCCAGGCTATCCCCCATGGCCTAGGGCACGGGAATTTGGTGAAAAAGTGATGCAATGTCACTCACATGTACTGTCATTCAGATTATAGTCTGTATAGATACATCTTAGAAGTCTCCTGAATTTCTCGTTTAAGACATTTGGCTGCTAAATGGTAAAAATGCTAAAAAAAAAATTAAAAATCCCAAATTCTAATATCTACTAATTCTTCAAGGCAAGTGGCTACTTCTCCTACTACAAAAGCTCTGGTATATATGAAGCACACGCTCCACTCTCATCACACCATGGAAACACATCCACACATTCCCACACATTGCAATATGAGAGTTCCTGGTTCCTGAACCATGTGAGAACAGAAGGTACAAGGCCGGCCGACCTGCTTTCACCTTTCCCTGCATGTATATTTGTGTGTATCCATAAGCATGCTAAAATATTTGGGCTCAGCAGAGAACGAGGGTTGGGGGGGGGGGTGGATGATGGGTGTTTGAGTGGCACGTACCAGCAAAGAGGAGCAATGCTGGCGCTGACAGAAAGTCACAGCTCATTTCTTGCCCTTCTGTGCTGGGCCTTTGATGGTCGGATCGCATTTCAGCCACGTTGCCCATTTTATCCCACAGACACCAGTGAGCCTAAAGAGAGGACCATGAGGTGCGGTCTGGTTTTAATCTCCAGTGTGTAGCACAATGGAAGGCATGCGCCAGCGGAAAGGGCCTGGAGCAGCCGCTAGTGAGCTCACACAGGTGTCTGGGGCACTTTCTCAGAGCAGCGAGGCATCACCGCAGAGCAGGTTATCGGGCTGCCAGGCCCAGTGTGTGATGCTCGGGCAGGAAACTAACCATCCCAAATTAAGCACAGCCTGTAAGGCGAAGATCGGCCCTTTACCTTCCATTACAGCTTGAAATATACACACATATATACACCTGTAACCAACTAAGGAGGTGACAAAAATTTAACATCCATGTCCTGAGAGAAAGTCATGACAGAGAAGAAAATATATACTAAGATATACTTCAATAGGAGCTGGCTACCAGGCCTCAATAAGTCATATTATTGTTCCGTCTCAAGTACACATAGTAATTAGGGACTAATTTAAAAGTGCGCATGGTCATGATGCGCCTTGCTGGCCTTCAGATGAGTCCATGTAGATTAGCAGAAGCTAAACCCCAAAGCTTACACTCATACATCCCAATTCAAACGCACAGCTAGATAGCATTTCAAGTTGGTGAGCCAGACTATGGACACAGAAGACATTACCATGTGCATTCAGATCCAGGCCATCAGCCCCCCCAGCCACCCAGCCAGCAAAGTCAAGCATGTCAATCCATCTGAGATACCATGAGAGGCCAAGGAACCCAAGGGGAAGCATATCTGTCTCTAAACACAAGTTCGCCTGGGCCAGAGTAAAACAGGGCCGTCACAGAGGCCCCGCTGGCACCAGATCAGTCAAGCAGACAGGCCCCGCTTCTTCCAGCAATTACTCCGCCCCTGCCAGAGGTTTATCAGGCTGGACGGGAAGAAGTGAGTGGGGGGCTTTGGAGGGTGCGGCAGAGCCTGGACCAGTTCCTACAGAGCAGCTGGATCCCTGCGTGTGGAAGGTCCTGACTGGTGTAGAGAATCCTTTGGGACCCGGGTGTGATGTTAGCCCAGGGGGAATATCTGGCTGCCGTAAATCTGTCTCCTGCTCACAATCCGTCTTGGATGTGGTGTGATGTGAGGGGACTGGGGGGGGGGACTATCATCTGACAACCACAACAGTGAACCTCAACAGCTGCTCTGTGCCCAGGAACACCTTCAGCTTCCACATCATTCCTTAAGCACCCGTCAGGACACGGATGCTCGTCAGAGAAGAACATTTCATTCGGCTTTGTGTGAAAGGGATGTGTGCCTGATATTTCTGGCCTAATGGGTCCACTGATCCACACCCCCTCTTTTTACATTTCCTCAAACAGAAACGGCCACAGTCGTTCAAGTCCTGGAAGCTGTTTGATGCACACAGTGTAAACTTTAGCTATATGGCTTCAACTGAAAGCTCCAATGTTTGTGTAAATGTATAGGGAAAAAAAAGATGATCTATGTGAAACCTTACTTTCCATGGCCAGTCGTTGCTATTGAAACGGTCCGGATGACTCTAACAGATCAGATGTGTCACTGTGGATTTGGCCAATAGCCCTCAGACCAAACAAAGGCAGCACCTTGTCTCTCGTCTGAATGAGGGAAACTACGTAAAACTACCATGCTGTCTAACTTATCTATCCTAGCAGCAGATAACGCAGTTTCCCTGGGGCTCGGGGTTGGGTTTCATTAGTGCCAACCAGTGGGATGGACATCTAGGAATTATAGCCCTCCAAGTCAAAGACCTCATCCTGTTTGCACGGTTGATATTTCCCCCTTTTTGAACTCGGCAATGAGCAATGGGAATTACAGGGGATTTCACCACAATTTAATAAAAGTACCTATAAAGTTCCGATTGCTCCGGTCTTTAGCAAACCAATGTCAAAAACCCATTAATAAAATAACTTGACACAAATAATCCTTAACAGTGTGAAACAGATACAGATGAGGCAAATGGGTTAGATGTCAGCATTGTTATTATTGTCATTATTTTTGGTTTTAGCATAGTGGGAAAATGAGGTAAGCGGAGGACAGAGACATCGGCATTCAGACACCGTCCTTCACCCATCATGGCAGTAAGTTGACTGAAGTTGAAAGGGTTTGTGATGTGGAATTGCCAGCTCTCCAAACCATATGAAAGTTAACGCAAGTGCATATCCAGCATGCTGTCAGGTTACAGTTTGTTCTTCCACCTCCCAGACTTCCAAGTCTAACCCTTGTGAGAAGTACTTTTTTGGGCCCACTTTAAGTCCAGAACCAAGAGAACATGTCCAATGGGCTTCTGGCACCACCGATATACTGGCAAGACCAAGAGGATCTGGAAAGGCCAAACATCTCAAGCACCATCACGAGCAAGATCTGGGAACAGCACAGGCTGAGATGAACCTGACCGGGGTCAGGCTCACGCTACTCCAAAATGCACCATGAAACAGATGTTATACAGCGAGGTCGAAAGCAGCTCTGCCGGATTCAAGCTGAGAACCGCCTCAGTTCCCCACCAGTTTTGCCAAATGGACGTCATCCCCACCGCCCATGACCCCATCGCCTCTCCCAGACTCCCCAAATGACGTCCACGCAGCTCACACGGAGCTTCCTGATGTCGGATGGCCTCTCCAGCGGACTCAGACCTGGGCGGCGAGTCTCGGATACCACCGGCACACCTTCGGCAACGAGATTGCGCCGAGGTATGGAGTCTGCGGACGCGTAGCCCCAGCCGGCTGGGAATTTTCACAGAATCGTTAGAAAAGCAGAGGCGGTGAGTTCGGCTGCTGGGAGAGGCGGCCCCCGGCAAGGCATGATATGTCTGCATTTGCCAGTTTAACAATTTCCTACGGGCCGGCCGCATCTCCAGCTAAATTAGTTCCAGGATATTAGAGCGAAGGTGGAGGTGCTAGTCGTCTCATCACCTCTGCTTCACTATAAAGCTGTATCCACAGGGTGCAGTTCATTCGTTGAAAAATTAAATTAACTACTAGCTATTTCACGCTTCATTGGTGATGCGATTGTGCAGTGAAACTAAAAGGGGTGAAAATTAAAAACAGAAATATATAACAACTTGTGAATCGTGAACCACTATCAGTGGTACACACACAGTTACAATTCAGTAGAGAAATGCTGGATAATTATACTTGGGATCACTCTATCACTTCTAGCACGTCATAATGACCTTTGTTCATATGTCGAACCAAGGGTGACATCTGCTGGTCACCTGAAGTGAAACATGCTAATAGGTTTATTCACACACAGTCCACTCTCTGTCAGAGATGTTCATCTTCTAGAAGTGATCTGCATGTTCCGTCCCCTCTTATGTACCCAGATTATCAGCTTCATCTAATACAAGTTCCCCGGTGAGTGTGTAGCATACGCTTTATTTCACTTCAGTACTTTTGGAAGAAGGAAATAGCATCAATGTCATGTATAATAGGCTAAAAAAATCTGGGTAGCTGGTGGCCTCCCCTCTGTGGTCTGTTTTGGAGACAGCGATGCAGTCTTGATATCTATAGGTCCTGACCTTTGGCACATGTGGGTTGAATTCCACGGCCCTGTGGATGGCCTCCACTGCATTCATCTCTGCTGTGTTGAGGCCCCTCCGTGATGCTGCCTCCGGGGAGAACCTACAGGGGGGAGGGCGAGTTTGAGAGATACCGAGCACAGGTGAGGTATTCCTCCTCCAGGTTAGACCCACGCTTTGGATCTGGTGACCAAAGCTGCAAATGCCTTCACGTTCTGAGCTATATAGCATTAGTTTAGATTTGAGCAGTAATACATTACAAAAAACAGGTCAAATTAAAAAACTGCATAGAATTGGTCTGGTTACCCACTACAAGGCTTCCGAACTCTGGAATTCTTTTACCAGGTTATCCGGTACGTACTTGTCTGAGACGGCCCGCGCTTTGAGCAGTGCTGATGTGTAGCATATAGATGCCGACTTTGGCAAGCTGATGTCTGAAATCCGCAACACAGAGGAAACACAATCAGTGTATTCGGTGAAGAATAATTCAGATAAACTTAAGGAAGGATTTCAGGTCACAGGGATGTCCTGGGCAAAAATTATCACACTTGTGCTTCCCAACCTTGACTAGTGACACCTTTATGACTATAAAACAAAACAAGCTCCGCATTATCACTGACAACAAAAATGCAAGCAAGCTCAGAATCAGCTGAATCTTAATGAAGTTATAATATTCACTGTGCAACAATATTAATTGACATCAACTTGTAAATCCTATTTCTATTTAATTATAGTTCAGACCAAAACGATTCTGTCCATCTCCCTCTTGGCCTGAGAAGCTGTATAAGATTATAATCCCCAAGGCCCATCTTACCATCATATTTTGCAAGGACAGCTTGCACATCTGCATAAGCTTGCATCTCCAGGAGTGCTTCTAGTAAATTTTCATGGATATTTAACATTCCCAGGAGAGGAAACTCTTTCATTAACTGTCAGAAAGGGGACAATGCAATATGAAGCAAGAGCTAGATGCTGTTTCTCAATATTCAAATGCTTTGTTGAGTCCCTAAGATAAAAATTCAGATTACCAGGGCAAACACACACGCGCAAGGCACCTTACTTGAACTGCAAGCCACTGCAGTAATCCTAGCAAACACACCCATTTCTCCCATCTCACGCACGTTAGCTATCAGATTATAGCAGCCCCCCTAGTTGCAGCTGACGTTCGGTCGGCCTTTACGAGCTGCATGCCGCTGACTCACTTCTCGTATCATCTTCACGGCCTCTTTGACTCTGCCCAGTTTGCGTGCGCACATCGCCAGCCTACGCTTGATGTAGGCCAACACGTTGGTGTCTTTTCCAGCTGCGGGAAAAAACCCATTAAAACAGGCCTGGTCCTAATCTTGGGATAAAAGGCCTGCTCCTTCAGTGTTTTACAGTGCGCATCTGCAAGGTGCATTAACACAATGAAAGTGCTCGCTTGAACAAACATATATTGACCTGGCCACACTGTAAGCGATATACAGTGCATTTGTAATAAATAATTACTTAATTACTTAAATAAGCTATGTATACAAAGTATATCCGAAGTATGAATCATATGACATCAGGTTCCAAAATTAACCAAAAGCTACTGCTGACAATCACATAAGAGTTCAGATGCAGAAAAGAATGTTCCAGCAAGTTCTTCAGTTGAAATCCCAACAAAATCAGCAGTCAGAGGTTTTATTTTTAGCCAGCCAGAGGTCCCACCCCCCTCCTCACCGCTCCTGAGGGCCTGCTTGAGGAGTCGCTCGGCCTCCGTAATCGTGGTGGCCTGCTCCTCCGCCAGCAGCACGTACGCCGAGGCACACCTGGAAAGCAGAACATGCAGAACCGAGCAGCAAAACCTGCATTATTTCTGTTATGAAATCTGATGATTCCACTCTATCCTGGCAATGTCGCACTGGGATATCAAAAAGAACCAATTGCAAAATATTAACTTACTTTTTGATTAATATATCGAACAACATTCGAAATTTTTATTCCAATAAAGCACAGTAATGCATAAAAAAAAAAAAATTAAAACCTAAATGCATGATGTAAGGATTACAAAATTCAACTAAAAAAATGTGCTGACCTTCTCCCAATGGAAGTGAAGTTAGATGGTAGTTGGTAGTTGAAGGTAGTAAAGTGGTACAGTAACAGATACCTAGATACTGAATTCCCTGTTACCTCGTATAGTAATATGTCACACGAGATGACAAAAAAAAAACTGATGTCATATGACTGAACACGACATAACACTATAATCTAATAGCAATGAGCGAGGGATGGACGACTCACTCGCTATTCAGCTCAATCGCCTGGTACGCGGCCTTGATCCGGGCCTGGGGGTTCCGCTCCCTCCAGGCTTTCTGCATCACTGGAGGACAGGGGGAATTAGAAGTCTTTTGTGTTCTGTGATGTAACTGGAGTTGATATTTGGACAGGTATGTCATCTCACCTGGTGTTTCAACTACAAAAGAGTCACTAAGTGAACAGCAAAACGTGAACAGCTGTTGGCTCTCACAGACTGAACTGGAGCATAACTGGTCAAACAAAAGGGGGAATAATGACCAATTGCCAGAGGTATGATGTGGCTGTTCTTGTCCACTGGCCACACTACCAACAGCATTTATGTGTATTTTCCCCGTGACTGTGAGGCTCAGCTTCCCTCACTTGTGCATCTTCAATGTGTTGGTGTCCACATCAAAGGGGGGGGGGGGGGCTGTCAGATTCATTGGTTACGGAGATGAACTGCAGAGTTGGGGGGAGTGGGCAAGTTTTCAAGAAGAAAGCTGGAGGCCGAAAGTCTGGGGGGGAAGGGAGTGGATACCGGTCAAGCTGATATCACACGCCGCCCTGACAAGTTAAGGCCTTGGACTGCAGCCTGATAATTACAGTCTTCGGTTCAAGCTGCTTTCCGTTTTATTAGTTTGTGCAGCTCTGGGTTATGAGCCCTTGCCACTGATTTGGATGCCAGCCGAGAACTTTACCCATGAATTACCTAAGACTGGCCTTTAGTGATAATGACCTGCTTTCGGATAAATATGGAAATAGGAAGAATTTCATGGATTTCATTCCCACGGCTCTTAGTTCACTTTGGAAATCGTACGGACTTTTCCACATCCAGTTCCAAAGTGACTGTTCATTAGTGAAGCCTGCTTGTGTGACAAGGTAACAGCTGACCATCAAGAGAAAGAAGACAGGTGGGATGGAGTACTTCCAAGAAGGGAAGCACAAAAACCGAGGAAGAACTGCAACATATGAGGACCATTTAGTTTTCATGCATTCCAGAGTTCACATACTCGCAGTGGTAATTCCAAAGAGAAATGGTCATCGCCTGAAGGCAGAAAGAGAATCTGCTCTGGGTCCAGATGGACAGAACATAGCAGGGGCCCTGCAGGCTGTCTGGCGGCCCCTGGAAACATACTCCAGGGCAAAGTCTGACTGTTGAAAGGTGGTGACATGTCAACAGAAAGGGAGTGGAAAAACCGTCTAATAAAGAGCATTTCGGATTTGTCTGGATGGAGCTTTCTGTACATCACTCCAGAAAATATAGAGAATGTGACACCCAGGGCCTACTCAGCTCTGCCTTGCTGACTGGTGACTGAAGCTTCAGCAGCACAAGATGCTGCAGACCATGAATCCTGAGTGGGAACGAAGGCGTATGACCTTTATAAAACATGCTGCAAATCCACACATCTGGGGCAGAAGTTCACCAATGAGAATGCAGCAGCTTCTCCCAGAAGTAAACAGGGGAACTTATGATTGGACAAAAAATACACTTGCTGTGGTTCCTCTAACTGTGGAAAGCAGACCTTAAAGTGCAAATGAAAAAATAATATAATACGCAGGGAAAAAATTGCGAATATTACATAAGGATACACAGAAAAGCATACGAAGATATACAAACCTACATCCTCAGGTTTAAGCTGCTGTGTGTCACAGGTGAAGAAAGTTTGATGGTCTTGTGCAGACAGGTTCATGTCATAGTATGTGAGGGGTTCCTTCCCAGTGACCCAGGTATACCTTCAGACAACACAAAAGCAAGATGCTGCCTCAATGGATGGACATCCGTTTGCCACATCACCTGGACGTCTGCTTTGAGGAGGGATGGTGCAAAATATCCAGCTGAAACACCACTGAGTGAGTGTGGATGGAGCACAATGAAAGTAGACGATGCTTTTATTAATACCATTCTTAAGGACTGCTGCTGCATGCATTTCCTGTTGCCATTTGTGACCGTGGCATAAACTGCACACATTTATGGGTAATCAGCGAAATGGCTTCCTGTCAGTGGTACCCGAGTGAACCCACAGTAAGCATGATGAAGACTCTAACCATGAATAATGTGATCTGCCTGATTTACATACATTCATTTTCCATACCCAATAAATCAATCGAGGGTCACGGTGGGTCTGCAGATTGCGTCAGGAAGCGCAAGGCACATGCCTGGGTAGACTAACAATATGTCCACGTGATGGATTCCATAGAGAGCCACTGAGCAAATGCAGGTGAATTATCTGCAAGGCTTTGTGTCTGTTGGCTCTCACAGCAATACCACCAACTTATGGTTGACTCTGTTGGTACTAATCACTTCTATTTGGCTTTATTTTATTTTGGGTGATTTTTTTTTTTATAGATATCTCAGTATTTTTCACAAAAATGTCAAATATTGTGATGTGAATTTCTTTCAGTAACATACAGCCCTAACTCATACGCATTTTGTTTGAAAAGATCTACACATCTAACTATATAAGTATACCAAATTATCGAAAGGAACCGAGCTAATACATCCTAATCAAAATTTCGGATTAAATTTGTATTATGTAAAATAAAATATAAATTGAGTGCCTATTAATTAATGTATTTAGCCTTTTCCTTCAAGCATAAGAGTGGTGGCTCTGAGGCTAGGCATCTGTGCAGCAATCTGAAGGTTGCTGGTTTGAATCCCATGAATGCCAGGAGCGATCCTACTCCGCTGAACCTTTGAGCAATGCCCTTAACCTGCAACCCGTCCTGGGTATGAACATTAATCCATATCCAACTCCAGCCCTGAAGGCAGGTCCTCCAACTTACAGGGAAATTTTGGGGGTTCGTGGCAGGATTGACACCCCAGCCACTAGAAAAACCCCACACTGTTCCATTCGGACTAACGTGGTGCTGAGGTATCACCCACTGCACGGCTGCACTCAGGTTCTCATTCCTGAGGTGGTTTGTCGTGTGGTGGGGGCAGCAACGCGCTGTAATCAGCGCACGCTCCTTACCTCTCTTCAACCACATGTTTAAATTAAACTTACAGGCTACAATGATTTCAAAAACTGCACAACCCCTTAATTAGACCATAAACATGAAAAGTGTTTATTCTTCATACCTGCTGTACTCTGATCCTCTGAATAAGTTTAACGGATTCCTCCAGACTTTGCATTCTGAAAAAGATCACCAAAACATTTTTTTTATTAAGTGCATTTTTAGAATTCCAATTCCAACCATTTCTACTGGAATATTAATTGAAAATCAAATATTTACTTATGGAATTATGTATGAACCAGAATTTATTACTAGAAGAACTGAATGTAAAAAAAAGAGCTAATCTATACTGCATATAACTACTGTACAAAAAAAGTACCTGAAACACTCTGTCTAGATTCCGCATCTCCATTCACTGAGAACAAGCCTGCCGAGCTGCTATTTTCCATTCCACCCAGCAGAGGGCGCAAATGGCTGACAGAGACCTGCTCAATAAATGAGGTTCCATACTTTTGGAAGTACCACCATTCAAATATCTGACAATAGGGAAGAACACAAAGAGTTGCAGCGATCAAAAATTTTGTTCAAATAACATATAAAAGAAAAATTAACCAATCAAACAAACAAAAATGGATTAAGTAAACATACAGATTTTGAAAACACACACACACTTTCCAAAAGACATCAAAATACAAAATATCTCACCAAAATGAGGCCAGAAATTAGCGATGAGGTTCCAGTGAGTGCCACGTAAAATTTAGGCGTCAGTGTGTTCAGGAAGACAGAAGCTTTAGAAAAAGGAAATAATTTCCCACATAATTATAATTTAGTCAGCTTTTACAGATCTACAAAACTCATTATCCTTCGGTGTTATGCCTTAAATTGTGACCATCAGACTGTGAAGAAATAACATTTTTAGCAGGCCGGATAAATGAGTTGTTTTGTGGAAATAAAGTTTTACTTTAAGGTAAGTTTAAAAGCCACAGAAAGTGTAGCAGCATGCAAAATTTCATAAAATATGAATGCTTCTGAAATCTTCAATGTCAGATGGCATGGTCATCTTTAAATATTTAATCTACAAATAACTCAATGTACAAGGTAGTTTAAAACCATGACTAATGGTCTGAAGATAAAAATTCGTAACAAAAAAGAGAGGAGAAAAGAAACCTTCACCTTACATATAAGGCCTGGTCACCCCACATTTAGCACCAAATAACAAACATGCTGTTAACAAACAGTCTTTCATAAGGCCAGTAGACATACTCCTACGTGCCTCATTAAAGTTATCTTCGCAAGCATTTTCCACTTCGCAACTTGCATTAATTCCTTAATTATTCCCGAGATATACAAGTAACCCAGGCTATGAATAGATATCTACAAACCGTGAATGCTGTTTGAGTATATTCATTTGAATATCCTAGACGATTTAGCCGTTTAATCGTGGCATTTGTGGAAATATTCATTACTGTCCCTTATTTGCATATTTTACTTAATTTGTACATTGAGGTTTTTTTTTTAAAGGGGGTGGGGGTGTAAATAGTAATGTCTTTATTCCCTGTCAGATTCACTCTGCATGAGAGGTGGTGTTCTGACGAGTTGAGCTACTTTGTCGAGTTAGGTTAATCGATAACCCTAACCCTAACCCTAAAACCTAACATTAATCCCAAAACACTGGAACTGCACATGCGCAGAAAGGCTCGACAGCACGTCTCAATAGGTAGCATTGGTCGACAGAACAGTGGCAGTTACAGACCACACTGGCGGGAGGTATCCTGCTGAGTACTTAATTATTTAGCCTAGCTGGATTCATTAGTACGACGTCAAGATGTGTGCGTGTGCACAGCATGGAAAGAAACATTCCATGTGCATATTAACTTGCATTACGCGTATGTCATCCATAAACGAACGAACAAACAAATAAATAAAGTTAATACAATCCCGATTTCTTTTTGTGTTCCGTAGTCAGAATTCATGCAATTGTTAAAATCATACACTGGATAGAAATTATTGTAAAATGTAGTCCCTGCGCAGCAGCGGACTTCTCTCTCATTATCACGTGCCTGACAACCCCACGCCATTTGCGTAAAGCGGGCCGCCTGCGTACGGGCGCAGCTACACTGCGGCTGCACGCGCCGAACAAGCCCTCAGTGTTACACTCCGGATGTCAGAAACCGTTCCCAGGGCTAACTGTGTAAATACAGCCCATTAACCGAAAATAATTCAAAAGCTAAGTATGCCTATGCAGGAAAACCTATTATTAATATTTCAAAGTACAACACCTCTAAATATAATGAAAAATAACTACTTAGCGTAACTGGCAATAATTATCTTAACATATACTGCCAGCTACATATTGGTAGCTGACTGTTAAAAACAATCTTAGTCAGTAGCCATTTAATATTATCCATTTTGGAATGTAAGATTTCTTTTGAAAATGCCGCAGTCCTAAGGGTATTAGGTGTAGCAGCTAGAATGTCAGTGATAGCTAACTAGCTAGCCGGATCGTGTTAACTTCCTAGCGCCCCGTCGCCTAAGCCTGTCGGCTCAGTAGTTCCCCCGACACGGTTACCTGTTGACAGCGTTTCTTGGAGCTTCAGTGGACTCCGCAGCACGTAGATGAGAACTAAAACCATTGCGAACCAAAGAGCCCAGATGTAGGTCCATGACCAGGAAAGCCACGTTTTTAATTTCTCTGTGAATCCAAGATTCTGGCCATTGGGGTTACTGGTGTCCGCCATTTTTGCTTCAGTAACAATATAAACAGAAGAATCACGGGAATGAGGCGGAATCTCTTTGCTCGGTCGGGCCGGGCTGCGGGGGTGTGCGCCAGTGACAATGGAAGTGCCATTCATGAAATACTCCCGAGAGGACCAATCTTGTGCTCAGGCTAGATCTCACTATATACATGCAAATATATTTATTATGTATAAATTTACATGCGATGCACAACCTTTAGTAATATTCATGTGCCTATTTTTTATTATTTCGCAACCCGCCTATGTTTTCTGTAAACATTTTTAAGGTCACCGTTAATATGGAATCTCACCCAGACAGTCTTTTTTTGTGTATGTTTTCCTACTTTCGGTCTTCATCTCCTTTTTTAAGGCCGTGTGTGCTTATGCTTTCCAGCAAAATGTTATCTAATCGGTACTGTCTGTATATCCACCCACTCGACTTTCACCTTATATAATACGGAGTAGCGGAGCACAAGGGGATGTACTTAAATGATGTTCCGCAATTCGTCAATAGGAATGAAGAAACACGTACTTTATTTATATAGGATTATTTTCTTTAGTTAGGTGAAAGTAACTTTATAAAAGAAAGCATACTTCCACGTGATTGGAAAGAGGACGAACGCTGAGGCAGTGAGCACAGATTATCACTTTCTCAGCGCAATTATAGGGCTTTCGCGATTTACGGGACAGCTGCACAACCTTGAGATACTTTTGTCTGTTTCTCTAGACTTGACAGAACATCCCATCTCGAGCTTTTGCGACTGTCTTTAGCTTTGCGGTTAATTAGTTCTATCTTATCATGCCAAGGTCGAACGGTTAGTAAAACAGGTGGGTTTCATTTTCGTACATCAATACGGTCACGTGGCTGCAGATGAATATATTTCAGCACTCCATACTGTATGTACGTGAAAGCAAAAAATAAGTGGAATAAGGACAATTTATGGCTCTATCTGTCTGTTTTAGAGGAATGCAATTATTAAATGACATTCCTTGAAATATATGTCTAATCTGATATCCCCAAAGGCTAGCAACATAAATAACGGTAATAATGAGGTAGTACTACGGTTCAGCTGGTACATTTTGATATAATGCACCTTTGGGATCATAGGCATTGAATGTGCATATTCAATCTACCCATATGCATGTGGGTTTCTGTCTTCTTTTCATAGTCAGGATGGGTAAATTGTTCACTATAAACTAATCTCAATTATGATTGAATGTTATTGTGTGCATTTCTGAGTATTATATACTTCCATTCCATTTGGTGTAATCTTACCTTGTAGCTTATAATGATCTTTATAGGTGGTTATTAAAATTAATGATTGTGCGCTCTATTATGGACTACATGTCTCATGCTTTCCAGACTATGCTGTCTACTGTAGCAAATATAATTAGATGTCGTTACCAAAGATGAATCATAAATATTACTAATCTTCACAGCCACATTCCAACTGTTGTAGTAAATCTACGTAAGCAGGCTATGCTAAGAGCATACATATTTTAAAAGGTTTAAAATGAAAAATAATACTCCCGATATACTCATTAGATGATAAGATGAATACTGAAATAAGTTAATAGGGGAAACCTATTTCAAATCTACACTATGTGGAAGAAAAATTTGAAGGAATTACAGAGAGTAATATAACCTTGTTATTCATGAGTGAACTAATATACATGCACATATTGTGAGGTTGACTGATTCTAGAAAATATCAGAAATATAATGTTCATAAAGCATACAGGAGTGCTCATGCAAGAATGACAAAAAAATTAATAAAATTGTTAGTCTGCCAAAGTCTTAAATAGAGTGTGGAAAAGAAACGCAATGTCACCAGAAGGGCAAGATCAATCATAAGATAACATTCCAGGTCTTGAGACAGAAGTTATGCGAAAGATGTGGTTATTTGAAGAAACTGAGAAGCATTTTAAAATATGCTTAGAGAATTAAAAAGCCAAGAGGTGATATGAAGCGTATATTGAATATGAGAAGTTTCAAAATAGTTGGGGAGCCAATGTCACATTAGCTGAATTAAGCAATCCTGGCTGGCGACCCCCCAGGCAGATACACGGTCCAGTCCCACCCTCCGGAGATGGTCATCCATGTGCCGCAGCCAGGTGTTACGTGGGCGTCCCCTTGGCCTGGTCAAGTAAAAGAATCAAAACCAAAAAAAGCGAAAAGGTAAAACGAGAAGCAAAGCAAACTGTAAAATAGGAAAACGGAAACCAAAAAGAAAAAAGTGTATTAAAATGATGTGAGAGGGATATGGGGCTTTAGAATGAACAAAGAGGCATGCTTGGGTCCAAACAGAAACGCTTTATTAAAAGTAATACAAAATAACCTTGAATTAAAATCAATACCAAGTTATTGTATCAAAAGCAATGCAAAATAACCTCGTATTACAAGTGATATCAAATAGTATTATATATCATAGCCAATAATAGTAGGTGCAAAGATGCAAATGATGCACGCTCTATCCCATGGCTACGCTCCGGTCGACACTGAGAGATCCCCCTTTCTTTATACTAATTTTGGGCGCTGCGTGCGGGCAGGGGATGAGCTGGCTGGGCTCACCCCTCCCCTCAGGCAATGCGTTCTTAAACTTCCAATTTTGGCCAGGTAATACTACTTGCGGTTTAAATCAGAAATGATAAGACAAGTTCCCATAATCAATGCGTCCCCCTCCTCCTGAGGATGGGGTAAGTGTCTCACACACCGACCGCTAGGTACGGTTTCAATCAGAAATAAGTGTCCTTGAGCAATGCTTCCCTTCTTCCTGAAGACAAGGCAGGTGTCTCATACACCGATCAGGCGTGTGCAAAACATATCGGCAACACCTTTCCTTGTCCTCAGGAAATCCCCCCAGAAAAACACGGTAAGCGTCCTTGAACAGGGTAAGCATCCCAGAACAAGGATTTTTTCGGACAAGATTATTATACTCCTTTCTTTGAGTTTTTTGTTAAAAACAAGTTATATAATTGATCAGGAAGAAAAAACATGCATATGCAGTTCAGCCTTGACACAGTAATATTATAGGTGAATCATGAACCATTTCTGGGTGCTTTTAGAGGTATGTTTGGGGTCATTGTCCTGCTGGAACACCCATGACCTCTGATGCAGACCCAGCTTTCAGACACTGGGCCCTACATTGCGCCCAAAATCTTTTGATAATCTTCAGATTTCATGATGCATTGCACACAGGCAAGGCATCCAGTGCCAGAGGCAGCAAAACATCCCCAAAACATCTTAGAACCTCCACCATGTTTGACTGTAGGTACTGTGTTCTTTTCTTCGTAGGCCTCATTCCATTTTCTGTAAACAGTAGAATGATGTGCTTTACCAAAAAGCTCTACCTTGGTCTCATCTGTCCACAAGACGTTCTCCCAGAAGGATTTTGGCTTCCTCAAGTACATTTAAGCAAACTCCAATTCCGGCTTTTTATGTTTCTGTGTCAGCATAGTCATTATTATTACACCAATAAATAGGTTAATTTATTTTGGACTTGAATTTGTTTGAATTAGTGTGTTGTTTTTATTGATTTTCAAATTTTTACATTTGCATGTCTGCTGTGACAATCATGCAACATATTTCACCATTGAAATACGTGGGTCCGCTTTTCCTGTTATCGACAGTCTGTGCTTTTCTTACGCGAATGTCGCGGAGGAGCCAACAAAGTATAAACTTAATTAAGTAAGTTAATTCTGGAATAAGGTAGGGTTTTGAGAAACACTCACATCACTACATCAGTCGTTATTTTATTTATGTCGTTTGTTATCTCGTTCGTTATTCGCTAAAATCAATCGGTTTCTGGAAACCCACCCCAGACTAGTAAATGACCGGCGAATTACTGAAATTTAGCACTGAGACGTAATGGTTATGTATTTTAAATCTTAATCGTGTTGTATTTTTGAATATATCTGTCAAATTATTTTTTTAGGCCTACGTATTTTAAAGTGTCGGAGACACAGGAAACCGTTCAACTGTATAAGGCGACTGAATGCTGACGATCTCATAATTTAAGTTTCGTTTCCTCGCTCGGCGGAGGTTGCTGTAATAAACTACTTAAGTGCGTACTTCCGTCATTATCTGTGTTAGTTGTCTTGAGTACTGCAGGTCATCAACTATGGGACCGAAATTTAAGAAATCTCTTGATGCTGGACTACGTTTCATTGACTACCTTGAGGGGTCCGATGAAAACTGGGAAAATAAAAAACAACTGAAGGAAATCTACAACAAGGACTTTAGAAACAGGTTAATGCATTTACTGCAAAACTGTCTATCTCTCTCTCTGTCTCTCTCTCTCTCTATTTAAATATAAATATATATTTATAGACACACACACGCACACAGCATTTATCGATAGTGATAATTCATCTGTTACTCAACAGGTATGAAGTCAGTTATCCGAATTTCTCAAGTGTTCTTTATGCTCTGGTGAGGTCCCGGAAAGCTATTGTGCGTGGAGATTGGGTAAGTAAAACCAGTAATCATATTTGCGTTATATAAAATAACATTTAATAATGGCTGTCTAATGGAACTCACAACATTATTACGAAATACAAGTCTAAAATTATAAGGAGAAGACAAGCGTTATTATGAAACATATTAAGTATTTAATTAGTTTAATATAAAACGACGCAATTAATTGAAATGATCTTATTCATGTATTTATTAATATAGGTATATATTTATTCCATTTTGAGCATTACGGCGTTCCGTAGCTACAGTATACACCTTTTAATCAATGGTAGGAGTAGTGGAACCCACTGGAAGGGACGCACATCATACTCACATAGACATTGAAACCCCATTCGAAGTTCAGAAATGGCAGTTAAACAAATCATATTTATTTGTATTGTGGGAGGAAACCACAATACCCAGAAGGGACCTGTGTAACATGCAAGGAGTTTGCAGACTCCATGCACATAGGATTGCAGTGGTCATTGAAAACGTAGCCCTGGAGCTGTGAAAATGGAATTTTCGCAATGATTTGCCATAGTGGTCTTGAAAATTTTACAGATCCGTTTATTTGATTATTTGAGAGAGGTGCTGTCCCATAATGCTTGTTAACTGGTATGTTCTTTTGTCTTCCAATATGCTTGTCATGGGTTTAATAATAGAACTCAAATTAATCCTTCTATGTATGTATGATGTACACATCAATCAGTGCGTTTACATGCACATCTAAGTCGAGCGAAGGTTATAGCTCGACTATGCCGTTTAATCGGACTACTGTCCTTGTCCCAGGGTACATGCACGGGAGGGGAATCGATTTATTGACCGAAGTATGTTTGACTATGCTACGTGCTAGGTGCCGATATGGCTCCTAAATAACGGATTCGTGGACAGATGGAGTGACAGAAGCTTTACCTACGATCTATTCCGAAGAATAGATACAATAGCATCAGGGTAACATAATAAGAAATAAACAGTTTGGTATAATATACTATGACAGCTTGGTATTGAGAATATTTCCATATATTTGAATGTGATTTTGTTGTAATAAATACTGAAGTATTTATGAAACAAAAAAAAAAAAACAGTTCAACATAAATTTTCCACAAACCAGTGTAGGAGTGTTTAAAACAGCAAGGAATGATTGAGAACGCATGCGGCGCTCATGCAAAAGCAGCGGAGGTAAACTTTAAACTGATTTTTAAACACATACTGAAAAGGAATAATAATTAGAATTGCAAAACTTGTATTTTTTTTTCCTATGACAGAAAAAAAAAATGTTTTAGCATGACTTAAACTCCCTGCGCTATAATATCCGTGCCAAATTGAAAGTAAGAAAAAGCCTGAGTTTAATCTAGCTGAGTAGTAATGTAAGAATTGGATGTGCATGACATGCAGTGTTGGCATTTACAGTATATCGCACGTGTTCCATTCCTACTACTACAGGCATTTTTCGAATTCAATACAAAATACCCCGCCTAATGTGCAGTCGGTGCCGGTACTAGTGTTTACACCAGTGGAAAACCAATAAATTGAAGTATCGTACTTTCTTAAAGTACCAAAAGTACAGTAGCAGGTACGGTGGAAAAGCGCCTTTTAGTTGGGCGGTGAATGTGACAGCTTTACAGTGCTGTACATCTCGTACGAGCCGTACGTCCTCTGCTATGCCCCAAACATCTTCTGTGTACTGACTTCTGGGTAACGGGGGGGAGGGGGGGGGGGCAAGGCTGTGGAGCATGTCAGCCTAGGGCAGTGTGAATCCGCACACATGCAGTGTAAACGCACACATGCAGAAGTAAATCCCTCCCAGTCGCATTATCTAGGTGTCCATCAGTCCGTCATGGTCCTGTTCACACCTGGCATTAACATGCGTGTCCGGATGCATCTCAACTGATCGCTTGTAATTGGATCTCACTTTGCTGTGTGATAGAAAATTCATGATTATGCTAATCTGTAATCAATAATGGAACATAGATGATTATGCAAAATGAATATCTAATCAGTAATTAACAATGAAATTTATAATGGTGCTGTTGATTTGCACATAATGGTTGAAACAATATAATCTCACTTGAATTAATTATATGTATCAAGCACAATGTACTAATGCAAGTTTGCTTAAGTAAGGAATTTCTATTTTCTATTAAGGAACTAGCATGTTTGCCATGATGAAGCTTGTTCAGTAAGGGGCCCCGGTCAAGGCAAAGGCATGACCTGAGAAGTAAGCTGTTGCAGAAGATATTATAAATGCATGTATGTTATTGGATAAAGAATAATGTAGAAAAGAGAACGAGGGGCACATGAGGGAAGTAAGATGAAGTAATTGGAAAAAATTAATTCGACTCAGAATGATATTGCAAAAGGAAAATTCCTGAATAGATGGACTTATCTGAGCTGATAAGCGAGCCCCAAATAAGCAGAAGTAACTGGTGTCTCCAGATATCCGACCTTTTCGTGAACTGTCTGATCTTTCCTTGAACTGTCTGATGACTGGCGCATTTTTGGCTATAAGAGATGTATGCACTTGTTGTTCGGGGAGCAGAACACCAGACGCATGATTGCTGAGTGTCTGTTCCCTTTGAGCTCATCGGATAATAAAGATTGTCAAACACTTAAACATCCCACTTCAAGAAATGTCTTCCAGAATTGCAACTTACTTAAATAAGCACGTAAATAGCTAATGTTTGCAATCTGTCAAACATTAAAAGTAGGAGAGTTAATCAGAGCAATTTGCGCACTTCCCAAACCACCTAAAATGTTTGTATGGAATGCCATAATACTCAAAACGTAATAAATATAAATAAATTAATATTTTTATAATTAATGTGGGGGCGGCATGGTGGTGCAGTGGTTAGCACTGTCGCCTCACACCTCTGGGACCCGGGTTCGAATCCCCGCCT
>JAODJX010000109.1:8348029-8372253 GCA_026776945.1 Isichthys henryi
TGTCCCATCTGTATATTTGGGTTCGGTGCTCGTCGGGTGCCTGTTGTGGTCCTTCTATCTACAATTGCACGCGGTGCATGCTGGGACATGCTGTAACATGCGCCCCGCCGGAGCTACACTAGTATAAAAAAAATTAATCTAGTCGAGGAATCTGTTCGTCAACCAATTTTTGTACGCGAACCAATGCATTTTTTTCACGAAATTTTTGGTCGTGAAGCAAATTGTTCGTAGACCACAGTGTTCGTGAACCGCAGGCACCACTTTATCATGAATGAAGCGGTAGGAAGTCTGGATATCTGAAGGTACCTAAAAATTTTGATTCTGGGGAGGTAGTTGAGGAAGTTCGGGCACCTTATAAGGATACCACATGGTCAGATCCCAAGGGAGCTGTTCAGGAGATGTCTTTCTGAATGACTGAATTCTCATTTCCAACCAGGTCCCAGGTTTGGCTGAAAACAGACCCTCTCTTTTGAGGGGTGATTGCATTTTGGCATCCAAAGCAGAAAACAAGGGGCCTCTCATTAAGTACAGGGGCTATGTGCATGGGGTGGAACTTAATGAAGTTCTCCTGGGATTCTCCGAGACGTAAGAGCTAAACGTTTCACTCTCCATTGCCTGTATCTGTCTTTACTGCCCTTGGTGTAGATGTTATACAGGTAAATTTTGTGTAACAAATGTCCCTACAGTCAGTAAAATTCATGGCTGATTAATGAATCTTTCGTGAAAGATCATTGGAGTAAACCTCTTCCCTAGATCTCTAAACCTTTTTCATTATTGCAGTACAGTTGATGTTGGCCACCTATTTATCAGCCATTCTCTTTGTTTATTTTAGTTATGGCCTCTGCAGCAAATCATGTGAGGCATTTAGAGTCTGTCTGCCTGTCTGTTCATAGGCTGCTGCGGAGCTTCTTGAGCAACATGAAGTTCAACGTGCAGTTTACCATCAGCCGCCTGCTGCTGCGCTTGCAGCACCGTGCCGTGGACCTAGCAGTGCAGGCCAACTTGGAACAGGTGCTCTTCCCCACAGGATGTGCATCAGAGAATGTGCCCCCCCATCCCCCAAGGTTAGCCTCTCCTCCGTGATACTTGGAGGACATGATCAGCCTAAATCAGTAAAAAAAAAAAAGTGGAAGTTAGAATAAAGTAATATCAGGTGTTATCAGTATTGTTATTAACAGGCATCGCTCCTATAGAATCATAGGATTTAGTCTCGCTCCTAATGTGGGTTTGTGGAGCTGCATTATCTCCTTGTGTCTGCATTGAACTCTGAATTGTTTTGCTGAATTGATGACTTAAAATAGTAGTAGTGTTTGTGTGGGTATGACTGTGAATGTACTGTGGTGGACAGTGTGGGCTTTACCTTTTGTGTTTAAGATTGTAGAAGAAAAGTTTGAAGTAAAGCACGAGAATGATAGTCTTGTTATGCATGAGAGAACTAATCGAAATTTACATACACATCATGAAGCATATTAATTTGACACGATTAAGGTTGATTGATATACCAGATATCACTGAAGTTATGCATATATGGAATTTTATCGGCCAGTTTATGTACAGAAATGTGATGAAGCTAAAATATTGAACCAAACTCTGTTGTCAGCTTGTTCCTAGAGATGCACTTGGGTTTTTAAGGACATATTTTGTTTGATGAAAAGTTGCTTGGGCAGCAACCATATTGGAAATGTCAGTTAAGAGTTTTCTCTTGGTGTCCCTGCAGGTTATTTGATAAAAAGTTAGAGAGTAATAAAGAACAGCGTTCCGCAATCCAGCACATTGTGTCTGGGTCATCCCGGCCAGCACCCTACCTCGTGTTTGGGCCTCCTGGAACCGGCAAGACCGTTACCCTAGTTGAAGCCATCAAACAGGTTCCCTAACTTTTTATTTTACTGTCCTATCATCAATCTATCATGTTTGAATATCTCATGTTTATCTTCAACAAATTATTGTAAGTCTATGATGGGTTGGTTCCTATCTTGGGTTACTCCTTGCCTTGCGCCCCGAGTTTCTGGGATAGGCTAAGGACCCCCCATGACCCTGAATGGGACAAGCAGTTACACGAAATGATAGATGGATGGAAATTACTATGAGTAATTTTATTTATTGTTATTTGCAATTATGAAGGACACATACACACGTATAAAAACACATACTATACACTCTAGCACAAAACAAATAACAGCAGTTATATACTGGTGAATAACATCTTGCTGTATGTACGCATATTGTACACTGTATCATAGTGCTTCATATCTCTGTATGCTTGTGTGCCCATCTCAGGTGGGGAGAAACAAGTCTGCACGCATTCTCGCCTGCGCCCCCAGCAATAGTGCTGCAGACCTGCTCTGTGAGCGCCTACTCGGGGATCACATGGAACCCCGCAATGTGTACCGTCTATATGCCAGCTGTGTGGACCCAAAAACCATACCGGACAAACTACTGGTAAGGCTCCTTCAGCACAAATTAGGGTTCATTTATACCCCTGGCTCCGTTAAAAACTGTTTTTTTTAAGGGTTTACATTCAAATTTATTTTAAATAGCAATGGAAAAAATCAGAGTCTATCTATTCATTAGCCCACATATTGAGAAGATGTAAACCAGGGGTGTTCACACTTTTTCAGCTTGCGAGCTACTTATACAGTAAATGACCAAGTCAAAATGATCTACCTACTATAAAAACGCAAAAATAAATGAAAAAATAAATTAATTTAAAAATTCTTTATTATTATTATTTATAATAATAACAATTATTATTATTATAATTACTATACTTATCAATTTCCCTTTGGGATAAATAAAGTATTTTTTAATTGAGCTGGGATTTTAGTTCCTTCACCTTTCTCTTTCTCAGCTCGCTATTCGGAGGTAAGTTAACGTCATAGTTTCTATGAACAGTCCCAAAATGCCGCTCCTCCACATTTCCCTTCTTCGGAATTGCAGTGGTAGACTGACAGATGAGGCAAACGCACTTCGAATATGACATTGTGAAAAAAATTCCTCCTCCCATTCCGTATGGAAGTGGTAGGTTTTTGGCTTCATTCCTGGTCCAGCTCCCTCATTCATTTTTAGCCCAACCTATGAGAAACAAACCCCACAACATAATCCTCCCTGCACCAAACTTTAAATTTGGCACAATGCAGTCAGGCAAGTACCGTTCTCCTGGCAACCGCCAAACCCAGACTCGTTCATTGGATTGCCAGACAGAGAAGAGTGACTCGTCCCTCCAGAGAACACGTCTCCACTCCTCTGGAGTCCAGTGGCAGCGTGCTTTACACCACTGCATGCGATGTAAAGCTTAGATGCAGCTGCTCGGCCATAGAAACCCATTCCATGAATTTCTCTACACACTGTTCTTGAGCTAATCTGAAGGCCATATGAAGTTTGGAGGTCCGTAGCTATTGACTCTGCAGACAGTTGGCGACTTCTGCACACTGTGCGTCTCAGCATGCGTTGTCCCCGCTCTGTGATTTTACGTTGCCTACCGCTTCGTGGCTGAGTCGCTGTACTGTGCTTTTAGACTTACCATAGCTTGGCATTGGTTAAGTGATCATGTAAGATGGATTACTGAAAGTATGTCATTTGAACCCCTGTATTTATCTTTTATTGTGCCTTTATGTGTTGTGTCAAACAGGAATGCTGTAACTTCAAAAATGATGGATTTGTGTTCCCCTCCAAGGAGAAACTTATGAACTACAATGTCCTGGTCACCACACTATACACTGCAGGACGGTAAGGCTGGTGACTGAGTCAGCGATACGTTTCACGCCTTGGGGATGCACTGGTGTATTTGTTAAGGACCAGAACTCCTAAATAAAACTCACAAATTCCAGTCCCAAAAGGGAAGCTTCTGCTATACCCTCTGTTCAGGGACTTAATAACTATTCAGATTTCAGCCACTCTTAGTAAAGACAAGATGCTTATATTAGTAAAAAAAAAATTACTTTGCACTTTATTTCAAGGACAGAAACATAATCCAATAATCCATAATCCAATTTTTTTTTTTATTTTGGGGGTGGTGTGGCAGATTAGGATGGTTATGGTTAGCAGTCCTGTCTTTGGTAAAATGATGTCAATGTTAGGTCCTTGAACAAAACCCTTAACACCAGCTGCTCCAGAGTCTGGCTTACTTTGTATGTCGCATAAGAGAAGGAAAGAAACAGTTTGAATTATGTCTTTTGTGTGGAATTCAACTTGACCCCAGCAGTAGTTTCTCGGAACGGATTTTATACATATTTAGCATGTGGAGACCTATTGTGAATTACCTGCCCAACATCTTCCAGGTTTCTCCAGTTTGTCCAGCTAACAGTTGTCCCCCACAGATTTGTGACCGGAGGCTTTCCCCAGAACCACTTCACCTACATTTTTGTGGATGAGGCTGGTCATGCCACTGAGCCAGAGACCATCATTAGCATAGCAGGTAAGGGGTGTTGCAGTGGCTCACATAAACAGTCAACTACAGAAGGATGCCTATTCAAGGGTTACCACTGACTGCTCGGAAATTGATTGTCTAATAGTGCATCTATTTCACGGAACACGGTAAACCAATATGTGTTTTAAGTGAACTATTTTCTCACAACCCTCCCCAGGGTAAACGGTTAGAAGATGTATGATGGCAAACCATTTCTTTTAATGATTACATTCCTCCCAAATGAAATGCTGCACATGTGAACTGATACCTTGTCATTGCCCTGAATTTGTGTGAGTGAATTTGTGTTTCATGAGTACCCTACAATTCATTAGTCTCATGTTTAGAATGCCCCCAACATGCACATCTCTGTCTCTCTGGATAGGATTCATATTTTCGTAACCAAAATTTAAGGAGGTACAGGAAATGAACTGATTCATGATTTGGTGTAAAACCCATACTGGGATTTTTAAAAGCAGTACGCTTTCAGTTTAATTTCAGTTCCATAGGAGGTCACTGTTGAGTTACGGATCACTGTTGAGCGTACTCTAGTGGTTAAAGTTGAGGAAAATGTAATACTAGTATTCACTGATGTTGTAATGTTTTGTTTTGTTAGATATAAGTGCAAGACTTTTTTTACTTTGTTAGTAAAGTGCCGGAGAATGGAAGACAGAAAGATATAAATAAATTGAAATACAGCAAGTGTACAATTAAGGCCTCAGAAAAGAAGTGAAAGACAGACCTTCACAAGATGTTATGGGGAGTTTGAAGACTACCCTTATTGAGAAATGGGGCCTCGATAAACTGAGCATCTAGCTGGTGTGGAAGATTACTGATGCCAAACAAATAATCCTAACTATCACTTGTTATTTCATTAGCAGCGGCTTGATAAATATGTACTGTACTTCTTCTTATCGGAGCTTAAGCATTAGCATAACATTAGCATACATGCTGTAAGCTCTGGAGACATTGCCGGCGCTGGGTTCCTTTCTGAAGTGCTCTGTGAGAAGGCACCATTTTTACTATTCAACAACAGCGCGTGAACATAAGGTATTGTGAAATTAAAAAAAAATCCATAAACCTCTACAGACAGTCTTCATTAGGGTCTGCATTTAATACTGAGAGCACCAACCGATGCAAGGACCATCAGTGTGAAGCTGATGACTGCTATTTCAAAGCCTTTACATGATCTGAACCTTTGTTAAATATTTTATTTGAAACGTTTGAAAGAGAAGAAAGAGAAACTGTTATGCTGTGACTTTTCCAGTATATTTGGAAAGAAAGCAAGGGTTGAGTGGTAAAAATGAGATTTTATTTAGTTTGTTTAGTTCTGCATTTGATTTGAAGTATTTGTGAGAGCACGATGATGAGTTAATATGGAGTAACAACTGATAGATGTGTCTCGAGTTAATATGGAGTAACAACTGATAGATGTGTCTCGAGTTAATATGGAGTAACAACTGATAGATGTGTCTCGAGAAATTATGGAGTAACAACGGATAGACGTGTCTCTTGAGTTAATATGGAGTAACAACTGATAGATGTGTCTCGAGTTAATATGGAGTAACAACTGATAGATGTGTCTCTTCAGGTGGTCTGTTAAATTCATTCCATATGCAGTGTTGGTCTGCCCATTTGGTGACATTGGCTGCCCAATACCACCCTACCAACACCTCCTCCCAGATTCTGATTAATATCAGTTCATTTCTGTAACATAAAGATATACATAAGTATTCTGCTTTCTTTGATTAGTCTCATTAATTACATTTATTATTCAGATAAGAGGTCAGGTTTACTGTCTTCATCTAAAAGATCATAATATTTAGCGCCATCTATTACCTTTATTGTGTAGACCCCGAATATAAGACACCACTTTCTTCTCTCTTCAGATGGATTTTGAGAGGGAAAAAAATCCTGTCTCATATTAAGCTTGCAGTAACATTACTTGTGAAAATGTTGTTATTTGAACATTATGAACTGGAGAACTGCTGTCCTCTAACTTCAGGGATATGGGTGTGATTCTGTGTGTGTGTCCTGCCAGTTTCAGCATACATTTCATCTGGGTACTTTCATTTCCTCCCACAGACCAAAGGCACGTGGGTTAGGTTAATTGGAGTCTCCAAATTGTGATTTGTGTCTGTGCACATTTCCCAAAGTGCACAATGCCTTATATCTTGCTCCCATCAATAAATTAATTTCATAGATGCTCCACACACAAATTTACCAGTGCGACTGTATAACTAATTACTTTATCTTCATCCTGGGACTTTAACCTGTGGTGCTTAGAAACTGCATTTGGTAAAATGATGCTGTCACAGTAAACGAGTTAAACGTAAATTACCTTGGTTTGGAGAATTTTCACTTTGAAGACCGATGTTGCAACAGTTTCATATGATTGTTGACTGTAGTGTTTGACTTGAATGCTACGATTGTAGTTTCTGCTGTCATGTCTCTGATGAAAGATACATTGTTGGTAGTAGTCTGGTTTGATGATCTCTTTCACATTTTCCACAGGACTCCTTCAGGCAAAGACTGGGCAGGTGGTCCTGGCGGGGGACCCCAAGCAGCTGGGTCCCATTATAAGGTCCTCACTGGCCATTAAGTATGGATTAGGTGAGAACAACAATGTGATGAACATTGTCAAGTAGGAACAGCGTACATGAACAGAGACATATCTGTTAGTTGCTCCCTGAGGCTGAAAACTGGGTTGCCAGACTTGTTAGCAATGTACAGTGTGTGTCATTTTCAAAGCTGCTTGTTAGAAACTAAGATTAGTGGCTCTGTGAGTTTCAATGAGAAAACAGACCCTACCGGAGCTCAGGAGTCAGTAAGTTTCCACAAGGGCCAGCGTTGGCAGCCTCATTTTCAGTGCATTGCTGGTCACTTCATTCACATCATATTCAAGTGCACAAAGTGATTTTCATCAATAACGGTGTTCTATTTATGTCTGCACATGCCCCTTTGTTTTGCTTAATAAGTGCAAATACTGTTTTGGCTTACAAATTTGTCATAGGCATGTCCCTACTGGAGAGACTGATGTCACACATTGAACTATACAAGAAGAATTCTGAAATGCGGTTTGATGAACGCTGTGTCACTAAGTTGGTGAAGAACTACAGGTAGTATGAAAGTTCTTCTCTTTTCCCAAAGGTGGAAAGTTCAGGTCCAGAAAGTAAAAATTAGTTGAATACTATGTGACTATGACTCTTTATATTCAACTGGTTGTTTGAGAGAAAATTTTGGCCTGGATTTGTACTTTCCGGACCTGATTTTCCCCATGACTGCATTAGGCTCTCGGCAGCGTCTCCGTGGATACTCTCCATTAGCATCTCTTGCTAAAGGATTTCCTGGGGTCTGCACTTGTTCTCAGTGACATCTCCTTTCCTCAGGTCCCATCCCGCCATACTCAAGATCCCAAATGAGCTCTTTTATGATGGTGAGCTGCAGGCGCATGCCAACGAGATTCTACGCAATTCCTATTGCAACTGGGAGCACCTTCCCAAAAAGGTAAGTGCTGTAGTGCATGACTTTGAGACAAATGTCCATTCATTCATCCATCTTCTAACTTCTCTAGTACAGTGTTTCAGAGGGCCTAGAAGCTTGAATTTATTTTACTGTACTCGGGTATATGTTAGATAGTACCAAGATATTTACTCTGACTTTTAAAATTTAAAATCGAAGAATCTTTCAAACACTAAGATAGCAAATCATCCTACCAAAGCAATTTTGCGTCATATCTTAATAAGTGCATTTCGGCGAACAGCACTTTTCTGGTAATATTTAAGGAGTTACACATTTTCAGTGAGCAGGGCATTTTCAGTGCACCAGCTTCTGCATCTTCCATTAAAGCCACATATTTTCTCCCTGTCTGTTGTAGAGGTCCAGTAATTCATCACAATTTGTTATATAGTTATATATTTGTATTTTTAAGTAGGTCATTGTGTCCTATTTTGGCTGGCGGGGGTCATACTGAAACAAAATGGATGTTATGTGGGAAAAAAAGCAAGTTTGTCCCCTGTGTTGCCCCCCTCCCCTCCTGGCGACTTTGGTTTTATCTTTAGTCAATGCCAGACCCGTCTCACCAAGGTCTTAAAATGCAGAGACAAAATGGAAATATTTGGATTCTCTTAAAATATAATCTGCTATATTTTTAGGCAGAATCCGTCATGATGTCTAGTACCATGCAAAAGGGGGGATCATTTAAACATCATGGCACTGTGTATTATTTTATGAACTGTAGCTACTATAGGTACAGACTTTAAAAATGTTCACGCTACCCTGCATGACGTCAGCGTTGGTCATTAACTAGTGAAGTTCCATTGGAGGTGGCGGTCATTATCAGTACTGATCAAAACTCCCCGACAGTGTCTTATAGTCTTCTACTTCTGTTTGTAATTTTATTTGCTGCAGGCTCTCTGGGCTGCTGTAAAAACACGCAGTTTAATAATAGCTGAGCAGTTCAGTTTTTTCCTGTATTTCTGGGTTAAAGTAATATATTATGGTACTGGCACACACACCTGTACTAATGTAGGTCAGCATCTTCTACAGCTCCTTTAGTCGTCGTAGTTTTAATGCCTGTTTTTGGTTAAATGGTGCTACAAACCCAAACCCAAAAGTTAGTTGAGTAAATTTTTCCTGGTACAGCCTGTTTGGTCCGGTAAACATGTAACTAGTCTGAGACAGGAAGCTTCTCTATGGTGTGAAAGGCCTGCTGTTGTATAAAAGAAACTTATTTAATGATTAGGCACATGAAAATTGTGTACTGTTTCCCGCCCTAGGAATCTGAGGAGGAAAGAAAGGAATGACTTCGGTTTGGAAATCACTAACATTTGAGGAGCCATATTGAATTGTAAATGTAGGCTGTTTTAATTTAACCTCCCCCTTTTTGACTTTTTAGGATTTTCCTGTCATATTCGATGGAGTAACAGGGAAAGAACAAAGAGAGCAAAACAGCCCATCTTTCTTCAATGTGACTGAGGTCGAAATCATTGTGAAATACCTGAAGAAGCTATTTGAGACTCAAGCCAAAAAGGGTTTGCAAACCCTGTCACCCAAGGACATTGGCATCATTGCACCATATAGGAAACAAGTGAGTTAAGGGACAATTTTAAAATACTTTCAATGACAGCATTTAAATTACAAAAACTAAGACACCTGATGCTTGGACACATGGGTGTTGCTAAAGATTTTGGACCCCATGAACTCATATCTTACTGGGCCCCCCAGGCCAGACCGATCCGTTGTTTTTGTAAAATTTTAGGAATCAAGGGCCCCTAATGGTGCCCCTGCTAGGGCATATTGAGAAACCTTGTCCTCTGGTGTAAGGGGAGAATTATTGGACAGTCCTCAAAATAAACTGTAACCTTGTTGTAAATGCACAATGTCACATCATACCACAGAATACAAAGGAAGCCAAATGAGTTTTTTGGATTTCCATAGCAAAAATTTGACATTTCTTAAACGATCCTGTATTTTAATGTTTCCACAGTTTAATTTCTCATTTTCATTTTGTTGTGCATCTTACGTGTGATTTGGCTATGTTGTACATTTTGATCATTTGTAGGTCCAGAAAATCAAAACGGCCATCACAGTGGCTGACAGGGAGCTGAGAAAACTGAAGGACATCAAAGATCTTAAGGTATATTCCTGTAAATAAAACACCGATCACTCTATTAGTACCTGTAGCATGTGTCACAGTAAATATGGAAATGTCACGTTATCAGCACTATTAGTTATTACTTATCCATGTTGTTACTTATAAACTATTACTTACCAATGGTCATCTTCAGTAATTTTCAGAGTCATACTTGAATTACACAATTACCCATGTAGGCTTTCTAAGACCTTTTGAAAACACAGCCTGAAAATGCAGACCTATTATTTTAATAATGAAACTTTTTCAAAGCATGGCAATTAATCTCGTTATTAATTGCATATTGAATCATTTAGAAATACCAAAAACTCTCAAAATAAGTCCATAAATAATGCCTTTATCGGTGTGGCATAGGTCTGATGAAGTGGCCACAACATAAGTGTTTCACCCACCTATGTCCATGAACACGTGTTTTCTCAGTTTATGACATCTCTCGTAATAGAAGGTGAATGTTCAGCAGCAGAAAAAAATCATGTAAAACCTATTTGGCAAATGGCTCCAAAAACAGAAGCCTGACAACCATTGAAAGTGCACTTAACATGAATAATCCTCATTTTAAGGTATTACTGCAAATTTTTTTACAGAAAATTGTCCTGTGAGCCATCTGCCAATTTTTCAAAAATGAAACGAAACAAGTGACCACGTCCTTTTGCCTTTCCCGTCGATCAGTGAAAGGCGTTCAGTGAATGTTAAGATTTTAGCTGTGATTCCTGAAATCACGTCTGAAGCTCTTGCATTGTATACTTTTAGGAGATACTTCGGGTCTCGTTAACATAACTGGCTTTAATACTGAGTTACTACTGAAGGACCTAATTATCTATATCAGGTGTGTTATATTAGCGCTGTACCTACGCTCTGCAGGGTGGTAGCTCTCCTGCAGCAGCAATGAACAGCCCTGGTATAGAATGATGTAACGAGTAGCGACTATAAAGGAGCTGGTATATGCCATATTGACGCCCATCCCCCCTCTCAAATGAATAAGGTCGGCTCAGTGGAGGAATTCCAAGGCCAGGAGCGCAAGGTGATCCTGATATCCACTGTGCGCAGTGACATCAACCACATCAAGATGGATCATAAATTCCAAATGGGCTTCCTTAGTAATAAGAAGGTACTGTACCATGCACACTACTTAAGCTGGGCATACACTGTGCGATTTTTCCAGTCGTTTTTTCTAAACACCCAGCTCAGATTGTACGACTAAATCGCATGCGATGAAAAGGCAAAGCTCACGATTTATGAACGCACACTATACTGTCCGATACTCGGATGCAACCTTACTACTCGCACTACACGTATCCGGAACAGTAACCATCGAAAAAAAACACAGAGGCAGAAGAACCCGCATCAGTGGCGATGCTCACCAAACGTGCTGCTTTGGCCATTTGTGCAATTTTGTGCGCAGAAAAATCCAAAAACATGAGGTGCCGGTGTGTATGGACATGAAGACGGCTGGGAAAACGTGGACAGTACGGCCAGTGTCTTGTACAAGCAGCGACAGATACATTACATTGCAGATGGCCTGATACCTACACAGAACTTGTAATGCAAACAATGACATACCTGCTTGTTCTTGCTTGCTCGCTCAAACGTTCAGGCCAGTTATGTTGAGTTTATTCAGGTGCAATTTGAAGATCCCACCACCAATCAGTTTCAGACAACAGGCTAGAATAACATTCAATACCTATCCTGCCTTGCTGTATTAATCTAAGTTTTGTATAAATAGATGGATGATATGAAGGGTTTTCAGGACCTTCTTGGAATGTCTGTGGAGGACTTCAGTTTCCTCCTTGAGAGGGTAACTCCACATATCATAAAGAGGGATACCTACCTAAGAAAGGCGATCAGCCCCAAGGACAGGCTTTCTGTTACAATACGGTTTCTGGCGACAGGCAAGTGTGCGGACTTATCTAATCTAATTCCTGAGTACTTCAGTTCTGTGTTCGCACGTGTCCAGTGAGGCCAACCCACACAGGCTGAAGGGAGTCGCTCAAACAGGTTTGATTTTCTCATGATCATTCGATTGCCCGTCTGGACCTGGTCGGGAGGGGCGAATCGGTGCACCTTACATCCTGCACACTATACGACATACGACGCACGATCACGCTGAAATTCGGTCCAACTCCAGGAATCATCGCACGAGTGAAAAATCGGCTCAAAATGGGCTGAAAAATCACAGTGTATACCCAGCTTTACCTTGACACTACATGACGTGTTATAGTGAAATGGTCCACTTATGCTACCTTTGGTTTCTTTAGTAAATGTATAAATTGACAGATTACTGTGTTGCTTCATGAGAACATCTGATAAGCAACCAAATTAAGTAATTTCTCAAAGTAATGGGTGATTTTGCATCATGTAAACAAATTAACTTGGGACCATTCGAGAGCAAAGTAAGCCGATAGAAAATGTTGTCCACAGTCATATATCATGTCCATCTTCACACAGAGGTTCAATGTGGCTGTAACCAGGGCCAAGGCTCTCTTGATTGTGGTGGGCAATCCTATCGTTCTCAACAAGGACCGCATTTGGAAACGGTATGGTTCACCTAGAATTAATACTGACGTCCTATATTTTGTCAGGCGGCTTGGCAGCATGTTGTTATAACCCTGTCTTATTGGTTTTGGTGAAATAGTGGTTTGACCTCATCATATGTGTCAGTTAAATGATATGTTATCATGAACTCATTTTAGCGATGTGGTGCCATGATCTTTTTTCCCCTCTATCATTAATTCCTTGTCAGCCTGTCATTGAGCAGAAATGTAGCAAGCGTTGTCATAAGAGTTACGTAACAATTCCCACAACAGTTGTCCATGATGATGAACTGCTGTACAAAGGGGCATAGGGTGAACACTGTACCACCCGGCCATCGCACGTAACGCCGACTTTTCCTCAGATTCATCCAGTACTGCACTGATGAGCACGGGTACATTGGAGTTAAATACTGGGAGTCAGAGAGTGAAGCCTTAAATATTGGAGCAGTCCTGGGAGGTAAGATTACATATGTATATAATATGCCTTCAGTGACCACTTTATTAGGTACATCTTCTCAATAACACAAACAGCCTGCTTCGAACAGCAGATCATCTGGCTGCAACTGAATACCTACAGCATGCTGATGCATGACATCTGATCTCACTATTTAAAATTGGTGTGTGACTGTTAGTACAAGAGTTGGTGGATCTCAAAGAGAGTCACCCTCCTGGAATTTTCACACACTACTGCATCTAGACTTTACACAGAATGGTGTGATGAACAAAAAAAACACCTTCTTGATGAGAGTGATCATAGGAGAATGACCAGTATCATTAAGGCTAAAAAGGAAGTGTGTGAACATTTGCCCAACTAAAGTCTCGAACACCCACCCATCATAAACACTGCATGCTTCCCAATCCATTGATGTACTAACTGCTTATCCTGGTTTGGGTAACGAGGTGGGCAGGATCCTATCCCAAAGTCCATCACATGCACATACAAGAGAAGAGGAGAACATGCACACTGTCACAATGGAGATGGATTTCATGCCCCCAGCCCCAACCATGGCACAACCTCTGTACCACCTCATGGGTTCATAAGAATAACAAAAATTATTACAAATTGTTAAACTTATTACACTGCCATGTCATTCCCTGTCACATCATGGTGTATTCTACTATGTAAAACATGTTTATAGATATAGTAGCTAATGGAGGTGTTTCATAAGTCTTATACAAGATTTGGAACACAAACAATGAATGTTACATGTAAGTTCTCCTCTGTTGCAGAGGGACACAGAGGATAAAATTATTATTGTTGCTTTTAAAAACAAAACAATAATAATCACAAATATACAACAAAGGTCCCAAAGTTCAGATCCAGAAAGTACAAATCCAGACTGAAGTTTTGTTTCAACCACCCAATTCAGTATAGAGAGTCACATAATACTCAACTGATTGGGTGAAATAAAACCTTGGTCTGGATTTGTACTTTCTGGACCTGAACTTTCCATCTCTGGTGTGCACAAGGTCCTGTCATATCTTGTCTCACAATATTTACCCTTGTCTTACCTCAGAAGACGAAACAGAGGACCCACCATTTCGGAGGGAGGAGTGAACCAGCAGATCTCATACACTGGCTTATTGAATATTGTGCAGGATTTTGAAGGGATACTAATAATTCAATTGCTGCCATAGTTCACACAGAACTTTTGCCATCAATATTTAACTATTAGCCAGGATATCTGCAAATTCTTGTTCAAAGGAATACAGCAGCAATCTTCATAACTAGTACAATTTTATTTTGAAAGTATTCCCCCCCCCCAATTTTGTCATTTTTCTGCATTTTATAAAAACTAGAAAATATGTTGTCAGAAAAGCTACAATGCATTCCTCGGTCACCCCCTCACCCTGTCCAATCCATGCTCCTCACCCCCCCCACCCCCAGCTTCTTCAATTTCTAGAATTACTGGATAGATCAACTGGAAACATGACAGCCCATTCATTTACCTGAATGCCGAGTCCTATTTGTGACACGTAACTCTGATATTCACCTACTCATTTATTGCACGTTCCACTTACATACTAATTTGCACCGTTTTCCCACCAATTAGGTGGTTACCTGTATTTCTTCATGTACGTCTTAAAATGTCATTTATGTTAAATATGCATATTCATTAGTTTCTCATTTGTACTTTAACCAACATTTTCCATGACATAACCGCAATAGCTAGGGATGTCCCGATCCTATCTCAAGATGCAAAAGAAAAAAAAAATAAAATTATATTTTTTTATTTATATATATATATATATATATATAAAAATAAAACATTAGAATATTCTGAAAATCTTCTCATGCCCAAAAATTTGAGAATCACTGACCTGTACAATGTTTCTGGGAAGTTTGCAAATAAAATCCATCTATTTTCCAAACTGCTTACCCTTCTGGGTCGTGGGGAGTCTGGAGCCTATCCCAGAAGCTATGGGCACAAGGCAGGGAACAACCCAGGATGGGTTAAAGGGATCTGCTGAAAACCATTCACTCACACATGCACTCCAACAGGCAATTTAGCAACTCCAATTAGCCTCAGCATGTCTTTGGACCGTGGGGGGAATCCAGAGTACCTAGAGCAAACCCCACGAGGACATGAGAACATGCAAACTCCGCACACATGTAACCTAGGCGGAGACTCGAACGCAGGTCCCAGAGGTGTGAGGCAACAGTGCTAACCACTGCACCACCACGCCGCCCCTGCAAAAAGATCCATGGAATATATTTAGATGTCTGTGTTCATAAGATGGAAGCTGCAAGCTCCCTTTTCACCTTTTGCTGCTCCATGTCGCTGCAATTACAATTCTAGGGCCATTTGTCTCAGGTCTATTAGGGTTAGATTTTCTTCCATGTCATGTTTTTGTGAAGTGTTAAGAACTATAAAATGGAGCAATAATAGCTGAGTTATCCTGTTCACAAGGTTTCAGTTCATGAGCCGTACAATACCTCTGCAAAGTTGGAAACCATCAAATACTTTGAGTTACTGTCATATCGAGATCAAGCGTCTGAAACTGCCCCTTTTCTGCTATCACTATGTGGCATTAATTCAATTTTACGATGATCAGTCTCAAAATTTAATCAGTTCCAGTTTGCCACTCAATACAATGCTTCTACGAAGTTTGAAAAATCTCTCTTATTGTCTTAATGACAAAGTATCTGCAATGGCAGTCCCAAAAACTATATGTATTCCCCGGGGAAATAAAATGAAAATTCAGCAGTTGTCCCTGGTCTCCCCCAAGTCATTGCTAATTTCACTCTGCTAGTATTAGGCATATGGATTATTCTGAGAGTATTAAAGAGTATTCTGAGCCTAAGATGGCTTACTGAGAGTTGATAAAAGTATAAAGTTCCATTTCTATTGCATCAAATCTTTTGTTACTCATTACAAATAAGCAGCAGAAATCAAACATTCACTTTCAAGATTTTAAAGACTCCTTTTGACTCAAGTAAATTGAAGCAACCGGATGTAAAAAGTATGGTTTAAAGATGCCATTAAAAAATGTGATGGTGTTCTCTTTATTTGAACATTTGCTACAACACTAGTTCAGTTTACAAAGCATTGACAATCAGCATTTATACAAATCTCCATTATTTTAGCACTTTTAATTAATCCTGGAAAATTAAGGAAAACAAATCAGTGCCAGGAAAACAATCCAACAAGCAAAGTTGTCCCAAAACACAAATACAGTAGCAAAAGGAGGTCAGGTACAGACCATGCAAACAAAGGGATACAATTTGTATATGTATGTATTGGTGTTTAATCTCAGACACATATAAAATTCTCACAAACACTTTACTCGGCACAGTACATGCTCCACTAGTACAAAGGCCATTGGGGTGGTCTTCAAATCTGTGGTGAATTCAGAGGGTCTTCCTTCTGTGTCCTCTCTGAAATCCATTACAGATGGCCCCATACTTTAATCCCTAGAATCCCTGCAGAACTTTGACCTTTAAAAAGGACAGATGACTGTACTGCTTTGGCCAACAATTAAATCCTTGTAAATGGATGTATTGTATGTAATGGCAATGTTACCGGCCTGAAATATTTGTTTTTCCTCAGTCAATGGAATACCTTTCTTGCATGCCTTTTCTTTGAGTTTAGACTACACCATTCTTTGAAAAACTAAAAATATTCAAGTTTGTTCAGTCTAAAATTCAATATGCGATATATAAGGCTGTTGCACCCCGATTCCCTCTCATTTATGGACTCCAGGGGGCAGTGTTCTTCAGATGCTGATCATTAAATGAAAACGCTTTATTTCCTTTGTAGGGATTTGCTGAAAACCACATGACACAAAAGCCTATCTAATGCACATGTTGTGGTTCTAGCATTCCCAGGTATTAGGTCTATACAGCATATTTTGACTTTTGTGCTCTGCACATTTCTTAACCCACATCTACATCCTTTCATCTAATGTATTTCTGGGTTTGGTCTGAAGCATCATTAAACAAGTTCTTCCCTGCACTTTAGCCTCCGCTTGGCCAAACACACTATTACTACATCACGTCAGACACGTCAGACGAGCGCATCTGAGCAGGCTGACCATTTGCTAACCAGTGCTGCAGTTTGATGTCACCATCATAGTGTGATGTTCAATTGGAGGAATGTAAGGGAAAAGTTTCGGGCCTATACTGAATGGTCTGGAGCCACTGCAGGCTGAGATACATGCCAGCATTAGTTGTACCTCACAGCTTAACTCCAGAAGGTGTGTG
The DNA here is from genome assembly GCA_026776945.1 of Isichthys henryi. Classification (NCBI taxonomy): domain Eukaryota; kingdom Metazoa; phylum Chordata; class Actinopteri; order Osteoglossiformes; family Mormyridae; genus Isichthys; species Isichthys henryi. The sequence continues at coordinate 8,365,321 of JAODJX010000109.1, forward strand.
TGTACATTTTTAGGGAGACCCAACTTGTATAGATAAGCAAGTGTTGCTCAGTATTACTTTGAGTGAGTAATCAAGAAATTCACTTTGCAACTAGCAACCCTACGAAGCAAAACCCAGCTGTATAGTCACCTTCTAATTCCTGCCATGTGAGGTTCAAAAACAAGACTTAGCACAGCTTAGCATCTGAATGGCACACTTTATAAGAATGGGATAAAAGTCTAAGTAGGCGATACAGGTGCCACGAAAAGGCTAGAAGACCAGCTACCATGATCAGCTCAGACAGTAAACACTGGAGTATCTCTGGCCTCTTTACCTGAAGGACTGCAGCCTTATGCAAGCAGTACTAACATGTCAAGGATGTCAAACACTAGCAAGCATTCAGCACTTACAGAAAGTCAATCTGTCATATCAAAAGGGTAAGGCAAACAGGTCACAGACAATTATGGCTATCATACTGACAAAAACAACATGCTTGACTGGCCTTAGTCCACCTGGAGTGGAGCGTTGAGCAGAAGTTTTGATATGTTGATTTAGAACAGGTGACGCACAGCTTACACTCACAGACTTAGTATTCCATAGTCATCTCAATGCATTACAGCAGTGCTGTGGGGGTTTATGGGGGGAAACTGAGGCATGAAGAAAAACCCTCCAGGTAACCCACTGCTCACCCAGTCAGTCATTCTAATTACCCAGAACCCCTACAGGTCCTAAATAAGCCTGCAAGGTAGGAAAGCCCATCAAACCAGAACCCAGAAGGAAAGAAGAGTTAAAGGCCTACATTCATCATTATGATTATACATTATAGCTGTAATGCAAAGTCTTATCCAAATAGTGAAGTGCAGGAGTAAAATTTCAGTTTATAAATGAGAAACAAAATCAGGCAGCTTTCTACAACCGCAGAATTCTTCTTGGTACCTGAATTCCCAGTCATCCACTCATAAGTCTAGTTTGTAAACCATTTAGGCTGGCTGCAGCCCTGGAAAAACTACTCAGTGTATTCTGAATTGCTGTGCTGGTTAATATTCTGTCTCTTGGCACTCTCAGATCCATATCACTTCCTATAATTTATTTAAAAGGTTCAGAATTCTGCCAGTTATTTACCTTACATTTCACCCTTCTTTCCTTTCATTGAGATTACATTTGACAGAAAGATACTGCCCTACAGAGAACTTGAAAGGTACAATGATAGGAGGCTGTGCTATCATCTTATCCTTGGACAGTCTTCTCTGACCATATGGCAATATCTTATAACAGTGTTTCCCAACCCGACCCTAAGACACCCCCAGATTTTGCTGCCTCACAACTCCCTGCCAAACAGTCCTTGTTTTTGGTCCCTCTGTTTCCTACATTTTTGCAAAAACATGGACTGTCTGGGGAGGTCCGTGTGGACCGGGTTGGGAAACAGCCTCATAGCTTTGCAGCTTATGATCAGAACACACTGCACCCTCTGTCCAAAACAGGACTGGTTTTCTCATGTTGATAAGTGGGGATGCTATAGAGTCCATTTGACTACACTGAGGTGTGGTGTGACAGGAGACAGACAGCTTCCCTGCAGCTTTCTACACCTCCGTGACAGCTTGGAGAGTGCCATGGGGGTTGCGGGGGTGTGGCAGGAATTGGTTGACAGGTTCAATCCGCACATGCCACTTCAAATGTAAAACGTTAAGGCTGAAAGGTACTGAGCACAGCTGGCTTCTGTCAGACCAACTCATGACACTCATTTGATCGTCACACCATCCACTTCACCCGTTCGACAAGGAAGCTGGCACAATCCACCCGATTTGCCCCCCAACCTATTATTTATATGACGTCAAGCAAAGCTCACAAATCAATGTGCTGCTAACTTGTGGGTGAGCTGAAGAGACATGCGTGTGCATAAAAACATGCATGCAGACAGACATATAACATACTATCCATTTCCTCACTTAAACAGAACGAGAAGCTGCAGAAACAAACTGAATAGGAGAAAACCAGGTGAAAAACAGAAAAGCAAATATAAAATATCCAACCTATGGATCTGCCCAGTTTGCCTTGTTTTCGGTATTTGCTTTTCTTCTCTTGTGTTTGCTTGTGAAAAACATGGGGCAGATGTTACTTAGGGATCCTTCTTGTGTTTTATTAATGCTAGGCCACCCCCAACAACCCCCACAACCCTCATTGTTTCAGACCCCACAACCTTCACAACAATAAACAGCCACTTCTCTTCTTGCGCTTGCGCACTTGTAGCGCCGCCCTGGTGGCCATCTCAAATACTTCACGAACTCCATCTTTAGTCTTGGCTGAGCACTCCAGGTAGCCAAAAGCCCCTATGCGGTTAGCCATGTCCCTGCCCTCGTCTGACTTGACAGGCTCCTGAGTGAACAAAGACACCTGTGTTAGACTACTGAACTGCATTCTGTAGCTAGGGCTGGTGTTTGTGCCACGTTTGCAAATATACCGTCTCCAATAACCACTGCAGAAAGGTGTCCCCTGTCAAGTGGACCTGTCCCCCCGTCCCCCCCCCCCATGGCATACCTCATAGCCTTGGTGGGTGGGACACTTCATCTACCTCTGAATATCAGGTATTAAGTGAATAAAATCGAACCAGGACCACCCTTAGCTTTCCAGGCTGCTGCTTACACACATACTATGCAAGACAAGCTGTTCAGTTTCAGGAAGTCAGTATGAACCGAGCTTTCGTTGGGATGAATATTTCCAAAAATGTGCTGAAAATGCTAAACGCTAGAGGCAATTAGCACACAGGAAACAGTATCCCATAAATGCTAATAATAAATAAGGAAATTTTCAGCAAAACATAAAATTCTCTCTTCTTAGAGGAACATGCATTCTCCCCAGCATCTCGTGCGATTAACCTATAATGTAAAGTATGTAAAAATTATTCAAAAATAGCAATTACAATTATATAATTGTTAATATTATTTAGGTGTTCTAGTTGCATTACATCTAGCACAGGAGTGATGAAGCCACTTCAACGCCGCATAATGTTAGGAGTGTGGTACTAACCTGCTTAGTCACCTCAAGACTAGAGTGTATCATTGGTTCTGCCCTTTCAAATAGAGGGAAAGTAGGGTATACCTGCTTCATCTTGGCCAGTTCCCTCCTCGTGTGGTCATCATTTCTCAAGTCCTTCTTGTTGCCCACGAGAATAATGGGGACATTGGGGCAGAAGTGTTTCACCTCGGGGGTCCACTTCTCTGGGATGTTCTCTACCACGTTTGATCAATGACAATGGGCATGAGCAATAGAGACACAGAGAACGAACAGTAAGCAGCTAAAAGCAGCAGATAAGAATATGTGCTAGTCGTTATGTAGGTGGTGGAATTTAACATTTCAACTTTACACAGACACATAAGACTAGACTCAGAATAAGAACCTATCAGCTTATAAGTAGTGGGTGGCTGACCGTCAAATTAAAAAAAAGTGGCAAGTCCCCCTCCCCCCAGGAATTAATCTGACATATCATTATTCAAATAATTACACAAGGTATTAATAACAACTTCCTGGATTAAGTGAAGCCCACCATAACGGAGATAAATGTATAGCAGAGACCTCAGACCCTTTACCTAAACTGTCAGGACTATCGATGGAGAAGCACATGAGGATGACGTCAGTGTCGGGGTAGGAGAGGGGCCGCAGGCGGTCGTAGTCCTCCTGGCCGGCTGTGTCCCATAGAGCCAGCTCCACCTGTGGGCCGGCGATAGCAAGCTGGTGAGACTGCAAGACTGCACTACGGGGCCCTAGGGTAGACATCTGTACTATGCCAGCCAGAAGAGCATTAGCCATCCTAGGCTACATGATAAATGTAAAGATGAACATCTAAGGACAGGCAATGTAATGGGAGTGATGTATAAAAACAAGCCTATTACTCATGGTTTACTACAATTGCATTGCAGAGGACAGTAAGTACAGGAGGAACATCTATAAGCTTACCCAATGCAATCTACAATAGGTGAAACAACCCTTTCTCAGAATCCAGAATGTTACGGAATCGACACCAGAGGGTATGTATAATGGTTTGGGCTTAAATTTAGTCCTCAACCTAAACTCACAGTAAAACCACAGCCACTAAGTAAGGGTCTGTAGGCAACAGTGATTAATGATCCAGAGTAACAGGATCTGAGCAACAGGGCTAAAATCGTAGCAGGGAAACTGTTCTTGTGCCCCTAAGGGGAGGCATTTCACCTGAAGGCCCGTCACTCCGCATGGCCATATAGAGATACTATAACGGAACTAAAGTGGACAATAAGCAACTGAGTAATGGAGTGCAGTAACATGTTCACAGGCTACAAAGAATGTGCAGCCTGAAAGCAGCAGGCATGATGTGTCACAACTAACAAGTACTAGCAGAGTGAGACCATCTTATTGCAGAAGCCCATATCACAAGGAATATACCCTAAGCTGACGATAGCACCGAGTATGTGATCCAGGAAAAATGCTAATAAAAATGAAATAATGATACATACTTAAAGAAACCAAGACACAGAGAGAGGCAGATATCACACAATGTGTGGGGTAAAATAGTTGCAGTGTAATACACAGGAAATGTGTATGAATTGGAAGTTTCCCTCATCATCCTTTCTGCTTCCATTTGTAACCCTGCATGGTAGGTTTCCTTTTTACAGCAAACTCGATTGCTTCTATATACATCCTGAAGCTGTGTTGGACAAGATATATTTTCTCTCTCTCTCTCTCTCACACACACACACACACACACACTTTAGAAAAAACTGATGCAATCAAAATTTACATTATTTTTTGGTTACTTACGGTTAAGATTAGGACTAGGTAGGATTAACGTTGTCATAATTGGGATTAGGGTTATTCCTGTAGAAAATGAAGAGAGTCCCCACAAAGATAAAGATACCTTATTTGTGTGTGTGTGTGTACACATATGTACACACATTCTGAGGAAAATGTCTGCCAGACATCAAAATTTAAAAGGATGTTTATGCTATGACAATTACTGGTCCCTTGGTAAGAGATATCTTGTTTGTTAAATCTGCTATTGATGACAGTAGCATTTTAGAGCAGCATTTGAAGTCTGGATCCATCTTCTTAACTTCTCTTCACTCCCGTTGCTTGATCAGAGAAGTCGGCTGGGCCAGATGGACTGAAGCTAGAGCTGGCCTCAAGTTGAGATGAAGTGTGAAAACAACGGAACTAACCACCATGATTTGATGCGACATTTTGTTTCAAAATGACAAAATGTAGTCAGTAGCACAAAAGCAGTTAGACATCAAAAAGTTCAGGGACTGGTCGTGGCGATCATAGCCGGTGCTATTGCTCCTTTACTTACCTGCTTTCCATCCACTTCGATGTCTGCGATGTAGTTCTCAAACACAGTGGGCACATACACCTCAGGAAACTGGTCTTTACTGAAGACTATGAGTAGGCAGGTCTTTCCACATGCTCCATCTCCCACAATAACCAGTTTCTTCCTGATTGCTGCCATCTCTCTGGGAAGGAGAAGGGTAACAGGAGTGAAACCAATGCTTATGTAAGAGCAGTGCGGAGCGGCACATATACAACACAGCGTACAACAACAGCCGCCATCTCTCTGGGAATCACGGGAGCTTAGGCTGTTGTAAGGCCTGAAATACAGGAGTTTTCATTGTAGGGCCAAGTGAGTAATTTTTGGAATTATTCATTGAGGATGTAATTTACTTTGGGGGGAGCCTACAACTCATGCCTGGAAGGACGCAAACATATAAAGACATCAACATTTAAAAAAAAAAAAAAGAGAGAAGCAAGTGATTATGGAGCAGTGAAGTCATTCTGATGTTTAGACCGAAATGTGTGCAGCAACACTAAGACAGGAAAACGTAAAAATGCCACCATTTCTCCTTATTTGACCGTGGAAATGAAGAAATCTTCACCTAGCAGGTACAGGCAGAGCATCAGCTCCTGGCACTTGTTCACTTCTGGAGGAACGCATTAGAGGTAGAACTAGAATCGCTTCAGCGCTTCTTGCCAGTAGCTACCTTTCAGCACTCATTTAGCTCTGATTGCAACAACGGTGCTTTGTAAGGCTGCCTCGACACAGAGGAGGAAGGACAATAGGACACTGTGCTCGATAAGCTCGCTTGAACGTCGGTATCCCATTGTTTAAGAGGTGCTGGGCTCATGCTCGGAACCCCAGAGCATTGAATTAATGACAGAGCAGCCAGCCCAGAACATCCTAACCAGGCCATATTGACCAAACAGCAGAGTGCTGGACGATATTCTCACGAAGTGTCATATGGCAGTCTACTGGACAGACCTGGAGAACCTGGTTCATGAAAGGTCTGCCTTTTTGTATTTCTCATATATTTCCCCATGGAAGGTAAAGAAATTTACAAAAAAAAACACTGCATTAGTTTGAAGTAAATGAGGAAATGCATTTTCAACTGCAAGCTCACTTATTCTAAAAAAAAAAAAAAAAAAAAAAAGTTTGGTAACACTTTACATTAACTACACCTTCATAATGTATTCATTAAAACATTCATAAACATCATGTATGTATACCTTAACATCCTAACATCCCCTATCAGCTGTAATATACATTAATAGTATATTATAGTAATATACACTATAACAACAAACATTATACTATTAAAGTATACTAAAGCTGTTAAGGATGTTAAGGTGTACTTGAATGCTGCTTATGAATGTTCTATGAATACATTATAAATGCATTATGAAGGTGCACTTAATGCAAAGCGTTACCAAAAGTTCATTAAAAAAAAAAAAGTTCAGTTCAGTATACCAAAGAAAGTGTCATGTGACTATGGCATAGATTTCACATCATAACACCACCTTCACTCTGATCAACCATTCCCTGTATAAGCATTTCCGACAGTGCCAACTTCAGGACATACATGTATCATTGATATCTGTCTATCCTTCTTTGTGGGTGCGTGCGTGGGGGGGGGGGGCCACTGGGAAGTTCAGACA
>JAODJX010000109.1:8374125-8423720 GCA_026776945.1 Isichthys henryi
CCAGGCGGAGACTCGAACCCGGGTCCCAGAGGTGTGAGGCGACAGTGCTAACCACTGCACCACCATGCCGCCCCTAATTCTTAACATGTCACAACATTTTTTTATTTTATACCAAAAACTAAGTAAAATTTACAAAAAAACTCAAAAATCAATAAATTATTTTAACTTCATTCATCCCCAGGATTTGAAACCCTGGGTTACTAAAACAAGTTGAAACAAAACCACAAAAGCCCACCCCCACAAAGACCGATTACCCAGACTCCGGGATTCCCAGCCAAAGTGGACAATGGTCCAACTGGTCCTTTCATGAAAAAGGACAAGGGCAGCAAATTACCTAAACCAGTGATTCTCAAACCAGTCCTTGGGGAGTTGGGAGGGATCAAAACCAAGGACTGGTCTGAGAAATACTCACCTAAACCAAACGCGAAAGCAGTTTGGTAGTCAGCGCATTTAGCACCGTACTTCGAGGGGACTGGGTCACTTGCATGAACTACACCTGGTTTTATTTATATTGTGTGTCCATGTCTAACATTGATGTGAGTGTTCCCAGCAAAATGCACATGTTCCAGTTTTTCATAACTAAAAAGCTTTGTTAGAAGAGCTTTGGCTTCCAAGAACAGTTTTGTTACATCATTCATAATTGAGAATTATTCTGTGTGGACCCCAGGCTATGTGGACCCATGTGATTTTCAGGTCTCCAACACAGACTGACCTTTCAGAGTCCAGCCTCTCTGGTAAAACCCCAGTCAGTGTCACACACAGAGGAAAGCGACTCACTATCTTTCCGAGTGCGTTGGCGAGATGGCATAAGCTGGTACCATTCCCAGCATGAACAGATCGTGGCTTGAAACATGATATTCCCTTGTACCAGCCCACAAAACTGATCTATCTAGAACATAAGTAATCCTGAAGAAAGTCTTTTTCTAATGTTTACAATCCAGATCAAGAAGGATTTTTTGTCTGGAAGTTTTCAAAACGCGAATTCTGGATTTTTAAGATGTATAATGCATAAAAAAAATTGCAGAGAAATGCATGAATTCAAGTCAATTGCATCATTTTTGTTCTTGAAGAAACTACGTTGCTTGTGATAAATGGAGAGCAAGAACCAGTGTTTTATGAACATCACAAAAAAAGATGAATGCTTAGGAATGAAAGCGATAAGCAGTCTACCATCCTTTAAAATTATATACAAAAATCAAGGTAGGTATGAAATTTGTACAGCTGATGTCTGGTTGATGGCCGATGTCCATCTCCTGCTTGCACAGCAGTGGCATGTTTGGTGAGCCGACAGAGGACCTTTCAAGAGAAACCACACTTTACAGTGGTAAATTCTTCCAGCTAGTTGACGTGACACAATTGGCAGTCATTTATTCAGACAGACTTCTGGTGGTCAGTATTTACTAGTCTTGAATAAGTGAGNNNNGAGCTGCAAGAAAAAAAAAAAAAGTAGCAAGACAGGACAGCAGCCACAGTGGAAGTAAAGCCAGCCCTGCTGGGATAGAGGAATCCAAAATGAGCACCTGCAGTGGTACATTTTCAGCCAGTTCAAGCAGTTAAATAAACAGGCACTGCAGCAGCGAAACACATTGGCCTACTTGTTAAGTTTTGGGGCATGATCGCAACCAGATAAAGCTACTGTGGTTTTTCTCTCAACTCTGCAAATTGATGATGATCAGGTGGGGGTCACAAAATCACTCCAAGTGGGATCAGTCCTCAGTCCGAAACAACCAACATTAAAACAATTTCAAAGTGCTTACACAGTAGGGCACATTTCAGGACCTAAGCCAAAACATACAAGTAAAGCCCCTTACAGACTGTGAAAGAAAACATCCATTTATGGCACAGCAGCCTGAGTTCAAAAGTTCGAGATGCAAAACTGTAACTGATTCTTCAAAATATATAGGTGTCTGCAGGAAGGATGACAAGAAGACTGGCAGATAAAACATTACTGTCACGCTGATTTCCACAAAGTAAGTTAATATCAAAGCAACATTCACTTCTAAGGCAACACAGATTCTCCCCCACTGCTCTGTCCAGACGGTCACAAGTTTGCACCCGTGTGCCTCAGAGGACTGGGGGTGGCCAGACATCAACAGGCCAAAGAATTAGCAATGGTCAGAAACCTGCCCTGTGAAATACAATTCTCTTCCTGCGCTTTGGGAAGTCTGACAGGCTGCTCTTTTCATAATAACCCTGAAGTACAACCATGGACCAGCCAGGCTGGGCCAGGCCAGAGAGGTGGGGCTCAGATAAGCCTCTGCCAAATAGCAGCCTACTCAGCAAGCCACCATTCCTCTTGGACCTCAAGTAATTATGACTGGCAGAAAAGGAGGGAGGCAGGGGACTGTGTGTTTCCACAAATAAAGTGTGCGTTAAACCCATCTCTAATAGGATCAGGACATGAAACGGCACAGCTTGTAGCACTGTGGTTAAAAAAATAAAAAATAAACAAAAACACTTACAAAAAACGGCTAAAGGTGCAGATACAGGTCCCAGGACAGACTGAAAATGTATCCCGGAGGATGGTGCTTAACCTGACGTACTTCAATATACCTCTACTTACAATATACTGTATATACTGTATGTATGAACAGGCTAAAGAAAATGATAAAATGACAACTGCATATCACAGGACACCTCAGAAGTCATTAAACAATGGGATGCTGAAGAGGAGAGGATGTAATTAAGTCCCAGAATCCTTTTAGGTCATGTCCCAATTCAGGACAAGGAAACATTTTGAATTTGCTCCCATGAAAGACAAGTAAAACAGGCACCATGGACAGAACAACTGACACTTCAATCAGAATAATACAGAAGTAGCACAACTGTTAACAGACAAACTACATTTTACCCCCTGCCCCCAAATTTAATCCATACTCCTCCCACCAACTTCAACAAGTCACTCCTACCCAGCACACTCTCCCTACCTCTACAAAAAAAATAAATAAAACGCGTGACTTGTTTCAATGTTAGCAGGCAGAGCAGATCAGTGTCTGTGGCCGTCTTCCATGTGCCACCGCTAAGTGTCACAATTGGTGTGATGAAATAGGTTCCAGGTCACCACCTCCACCAAGGACCCCCAATTGCAGCCCAGGAGAGCCAGTTTGCAGCACAGATTGCAGAGTTCCCTGCTCATAAACACACCTACCAAACCTGATAATTAGCTGGTTAACTGAATAAGGTGTTTCCGCAGGGAAATCTATAAACGGTGTTGCAGACTGACCATCCAGGATCAGAACTGGGGTACCCTGACCTACACAATGTTCCTGGGAAGTCTGACGAAGATTCATTAAACACCGAGTTACTTTGTCACAAGATCAAGCATCTTCTACAGCCACCCACTTAACTGATGTTCTTGCACTCATACTGTAAATGGAATGTGCATGACATCACAGCAGGCAGAATTAACTGCGCTCACACCCACTGAGTGGCAGCGTTAGTGTTCAGCTTGAATACAGCAAAAAAAAAGCAGCTCTTTCCCCTTTTTAGATGTGTTCTGTGATTCATTGTACAAAAAGAATTAACAGAAAATAGCTCTTTTACGAAAAAAACTAAGCAAGTATTGGACATGGATCGGTCACGTACGGCCGATACCCGATTTGTCAAACTATCGGTGCCAATCCAGACCTAATATGGGATCGGTGCATCTCTGGTCTGAAGCTACTTCTCTTTGCCATTACCGTGTGGTGCTGCTTCAATTTTGGTGCGAAGTCTCACAATTTGATCATTTCCAGATCTTCACCCATGCAATATGCCTGCAAAGTTTGAAAAATATGCATCAAATACTTTTGAGTTATTGTGCTAACAAGATAAGCATCTGTTGCAGTGACCCTATGCCAAAACTATATAATGTACATTCCCTTGCCAGGGAACACAACAATGCTAAACTAGAAAACACACACATTAGCAGCAAAAAGGTAAAGCCAAATTGTAATGCATGTAGCATTACATTGACCAAATTCTCTCTAATACTAAGCCTGGGGCATATCCTCATTAGCCTTTGGTCTTTTCAAGCAGGTTTAATCTCACTAGGTTTAAACGTCAGGGCAGCAGATGGTGCAGATGTCCATCAAACCAAGGAAAAAGCGTAAAACTCCAAGCTGATTTTAAAAATAAGAATTTCATGTTCATTAGCATATTTCATACTCAAGGAGTTGGCATGCTAAGTGGCCCAATGAATTTCCATCCACAGAACAGCTGAATGGGAAGGTAACCAGAGAGCCATGAGAGCAAACTAATGAGAGATGAGAAATGAGGGGAAGCCACATTGGCCCACTGGGTCATTCCATACCTGCCAGGCTAACGACCCACAAAGTTCATTGTGTCATTCCAAAGGAAGAAAATTTCTTGGATTTAGGCATTGAGCACCTGCAACAGTGTCACCATCAACACCAATTAGACTCGTGTTAATACTTTTAATTCAGTTCCTGATTTATTTTTGAATAATTCACCACGGCACTTTGTACTATAAATGATTTGCATAGTTTAGTCCCAAAGCACCCAGGGGGAGAAAGAAAAATAAAATAAATAAAAAATCAGAAGACTCAATTTCCATATACAGCAGTGATTAACAAATTCACATTTTGTCAGGAAAATCAACTGGAAAAAGGTTATCAAACATAGCAGTCATGTAAAAGTTTGTGAATATCCATCAATCCATACTTCCGTCCTCTACGGGTGCTTTTCCACCGCCCAAAGTACAGTACTTTCGCTTTTCCATTGACTTCCGGTCGAGTACCAGTACTGAAAGTTCCATTACCGAAAGGGCCAAACCAGTACTTTGGTACTTTGGGGTTGGACTTTCAAACGTATTTGCTGTAGATTGGTTATGCAAATAGCCTGCCGCTGAAACATAAAATATAACCGCCATCTTTAGAAACATACAGCGAACAACGGAAATGAAATAAAAAGCAGTAGAAACAAAAACATGAAAAAGTAAAATGGAAGGATGGGCAAATGAGAAAAAAAAAAAAAACAAGCTTTAAATTGCCATATGGTCGGATGAACAGATCCAGCGGGATTTGGATGGTACGACTCGAAGTATGTGCTGTAATAGCAAGTCGCTTGGAAGAAATGGGGCAAACGCAAAACACCGAACAATGCTGCATGAAAATCCAAAAACTTAAGCAGGCCTACAGGAAAGTGAAGGATCATAACGATATGTTTGTATTCAGCGAAAGAAATATCACGCCGCGCTTTGCGATGATGTCAGTCAGGGGCGGTCACTGATGATGTCATTTCGCCCCGGTACCAGTTTTTACGCCAGTGGAAAACCGACGCAAAAGTACCACCATACTTTTGGTACTTTATGGACGTACCGTAGTACCGAAAGTACAGTACCTGGTGCGGTGGAAAAGTGCCCTAAGTGCTTCTCCAGGTTAGCGTCACTGGGGATCTTTTGACCATAGGACACAAGGCTGGGCTATACCCTAGAATGGACGCCAGGGTCTGTGAATTTGCAGAACAAAACATTTAAAAATTACAATGAAGTGAGGCAAATATTATGCAGACTGTAATGCAGCATAAAAAGGTCCAAAATCCAGAGACCCTTTGTAAGATCCAAGCGCAAAAAAAAAAAAAAAAAAAAAGTCAAAACTCATTACAGAAATTAAATTCAAGTAGCTTTAATTACCCTAGTCTTTAAAATGGTGATTACATTTATTGTGTTACTTGGTTAGTTAGTTAAAACAAAAACTGTTTTTGAGCTAGAATAAAACTACATAAAGCCAGAATGGCACCATGCCTAATTAGTAAAGGAAATGCAGGCACTACTGTTTTCTGAAGCTTTGAAACCTGCAGGCAAATACCTTCTCTGCAGAGAAGCAGCTGCAGCAGGAAAATGTTATAGGGAAAAAGTGGGGGGGGGGTTACATGTTTCGTGCAGGACACCTCCTATAGTTTGCTGACCATATTGCTGATCACCTACTCTGGCAATACAGTAAATGCAGATTTAAAGTAGATTTAAAGCAGATTTAAAGCCAGCGCAAAGATCTTAGAATTAGTGCAAAACTCATGTGAAAGCCTCACCAAGTAATAAAATAGATTAATATGCGGAGCTGGTTCAACGAGATAAGAATTATGTGTTTACTGCTTCTGAAATTCAGCTTAAATCAAAAAGCACTGAGGAGAATTTTCAATTACAGGCAATATTAAAACCATTTATAGAAAAGGAATTATTGTTCTTTCAAAACAGGTATACAAAACTGAATGACAACAGTTGCTCATATTACAAAACAATCTGAAATGGCACACACACACACTTCCAGACAAATCACTAAGACCTGACAGCAACAATTTAGTTTATATTAATTTGAAGCTATAGTTAGTTAAGATGTCATTCAATGCAGCATCTGCTTTTAAAAACAATATATTACACAGAAAATTGTTTTAAAGACTTGACAGATTCGTGCAATAATGATAGATCTAACAGTTTATGACTAACAGGCCATATAACTCCTGTCATTTTCTGTTGAATGAATGTTAAAGCATTTCACCTTTGTATAATGCTGTGTGTTATTCAAGTCATGATTCTGTATGTTTGTTATTAGATAAAAAGTCACACAACTATCAAAATTTCTTACAAATGCTTATAGCAAATGATCAGCAAGTGTGTGTGTGTGTGTGTATGAAGTAGTAGTAAATAATTTCCAATTAATCGTCTGATCTCAGCCTACAGCCCCCTGAGATAATAAAGTGAAAAGGCATTAATGAGAGAAAACTTATCCCACAAAAATCTGACAAGGCTCAAGATTAAAAATAAATGTCATTATGAGACAAATCAATCTGCATTAAAACACCATTCACCGTTAAGCACGACGGGTCCACCCAATATGGTCTGCGTTTCTGTGGTTATTCGTTACAGCCATTAATAGTTTGATAATTATTAAAAAGGAACTCAATTTAAAATTAATGATGCCAAGCGTGCATACACAGAAGCCATTACAGCTGGAAGCTTCCAAAAATGCTGAAGATGATTTAACATTATGAAGCAAGAGGCCATTTCCTTTTGGTGAACCATTTGCAAAAGCATCTTACAACTAGCAATTATATGATGCAAATTAAGGCCATTACAACACACTGGCTTTAAGATTTTTCTTCTTGGCTTTAAGTTTTGGGATGTTTTTTGAGCAGAAGAAAAAAAACCTTTGGTGCAGCCTCCTTCAGGGTTAATCCCAGGTAATTTTTCCCCCCAAAGCATATTTTGTAGACAGTCTATTTCAAGCACTCCAACCAAGGCAGAAATCTGTCCGCTTTTGCAGGCTGGAAGGAAAGAAAAAAAAAAGTTTGTGGATCTCTTTGTGGAATGCACATCTTATCTAACAGGATTATCTTTGTGTCACCATACCAATCATCATATTTTGATCTCTGGGCTGTCCATACCTGACCTGCTCTGTTACACCAATCCTCTTATCTCTGGCATTTGGCGCAGTAGTAGACACATAAAAGAAAGATTGTGGTTTTTAAAAGATACCAAAAAACAGGCAGTGTTTGAACATGTAAACCAGAAGAGAAGGGGAAATGATACTGCTGTATCCTACATCAGTTTAAGTATTTATGCTTTTCTTGCTCACATTAATGAAAGAAAAACATCTTTTCAGTTTGATAGTCCCAGATGCTATTGAAAATATTTCTGACTGAGGTCTTGGAAATACCCAGAATGGAATTTAAATTGACAGGGCAGTTAAAATCGAGTACTTTCCAGCCCCAAAATACATCATATAAATGACTTGACAGGCCAAATCAGTTTCTGACATTCAGACTTATTCACCCTTCAAATGACTGACAGCCAAATCTGAGCAGCAGTGCTTAGGTTTACAAGGGGTCCAAAAGCACAGGATCCTCAAATCGGCTACAGTGGTTTCGCTTTTTCTGCTGTTCACAAGGGAATTTTACTCAGACCGACGGCTTGTCTAGCGTCAATGCAGGAAGTGCATTCAGCAATTCATTGTACACCCAGGGTCAGACACTTGAAATTTGGTTTCCACAAAACAAACCAACCACGGGGAACTGCTGGATGAAAACATGTTAAGATTAAGTAGTCGTCAATGGAGCAAACATCGAAATCTTGTTCATTACTGCATCATGTAACCTGGCTCAAATCGTCCCCCCAAATACACTTCTCTTGTGCATATCTAAAATGCGGCCAAAATGAAAAGCCATTTGGCTTCTCACTCCCCTCGTCGGAGTACAATAGTGGTGGAGTGTAAAGCCGGGGGGGTTCAGAATTAGTTTTTGGTTACCAGGAGACATTTGTGGAAATGAGGTACAGTTCACAGACAGCTATGGAATTAAACCAGGGCTTTTGAATTGTTCAATGTGTCTCCCTGTCCCAGGTTTAAGAAAATATGTATTAAATGGTAGTCTGGCTTCTCAGTGCTCACTCATGTAATTATGGAAAAAGAAAAGTTTTTTTTTTTTTTAAAAAAAAAAAAAGTTAGTGCACTCCAATATAAGTTTGCTTGCTAAAGCAAGCATTAAGTCATTTAATGCAGACCTGGACAACAGAAGAGAGATCAAAGTTCAGCTACAGGCAGCAAAGGTTCAGAAAGCTTTCCTCATCCTCAATACTTAAACCCCTCCTTCGTTTGTCAAGTCATTCTAAAACACTTCCCACCCCTCATGAAATAAAGGAATGGTTCTGCCAAATTGTGATTCATGCTCGCTACACAACCCAAAGGCAGACTTTTAAAATTTTAGATATCCCCAAGCTATATTAGACTAACTACAGGAAATCATTAGCTATGTTTTAAGATGATAAATTATCAACGCCTTCATCTTCTAGCAGGTTTACAGCTCCACAGGGTCATTAGATTCTTAGTGAATCTACTGGCAAACATGGAGAAGAAAGCACTACTGGACCATCAGGGACCACCAAGGGAAGTGCATTGTGGAATTTATTTGAAATGTTTCTTTTGAAAAGGTTTCTCTGAGTGGTCTATATAAGCAACAAGCAGAGCAACAAATGGATTGAAGGGAAGTTTAAAATGACAATGTTCTAATGGTAAAGAAGTAAAGAAATTCTGTGACAATTTAGTAAAATATTCATGCATTTTCAGAACCAAGTATAATGTCCCATCCAATAAACCAGTAACTTTAGATACATTAGCATCCGTAAATCTCGATCTTCATAGGAACGAAATATAATTTAAAAATTTAAAAATTTAAAAATTTAAAAATTGTTTCGATTTTAATGTTAAGTCTTAAAACTGCTGCAGTGTCCCCCACTGCCCCCATTAATATTGCACACACATTCATTGACAGTAGTGGGCATAGCCATCATTGCTAGGTGGAGTAGTCGGGGGGACCAAAGCAGTAACAGGTTGTACAAAACGCCACCAAATATGCCACGGTTCTGTTTCTTTGAGGTACAGACCAGACACCAGTTCTTTTGAGTATCTTAA
This sequence comes from Isichthys henryi, assembly GCA_026776945.1. Classification (NCBI taxonomy): domain Eukaryota; kingdom Metazoa; phylum Chordata; class Actinopteri; order Osteoglossiformes; family Mormyridae; genus Isichthys; species Isichthys henryi. Next base: position 8,383,527 of record JAODJX010000109.1, read on the forward strand.
AAAGTCATTGTTTACTAGACTAACTCTCCAATGTCTTCCGCATTTAGAAATGACTACAGGCCATTATAAAATGACAGTCACAATACAACACACATATGTACAAAAGTTACTCCATGGTTTAAGATCAAGAAAGAGAAAATCCTTATTGCATTTTCCTCTATTTAAATTGGATCTCACAGGAATACCTCTACCCTGTGTACTTTACATTAAATGTACAATTTTTAGTCAACAGAGCTTCACTAGGCCCCCCCTGCACTTCATTTCCGACTTATTGGGACCCTTCTTTGCATTCGGCCACATAACCTGCCAAATATTTCTAAATACATCCACCAGCGAAGCAGTTCCTGTCACTAGATAGATGCCTCAAAATGCACGATGCAAAGCATTGGGGACAATTAGGTATTTGCACAATTTTAACCACAATATTTACTCCAGAAATATTACTTTTAAATAAATATTACTAGAATAAATTAACTATGCAGCTATAGTCCAGTTGTAAGAATCTTTTGTGATGTCATAATAATTTTTTAAATTGTTCCTTGTAGGTTGGGAACCCCAAAAATTGGACACCAGCAAAGCCATAAATTATTGTTGCAACTGAAGTAGTCAAGCTTATCTTTACTAACTGAACAGCTCCTTTGTAACAGTGCTCGGCAGATTAAAAAACGAGGACGGTGCCGTTAATCAGTTGAGGAGGCTCACATGGGCCTGCATGCCTGCCGGTCTCCATTTTCAATCAAGCCTCGTTAACGTACTTTGCTAGGCCCCTAGGCAGTCATAGTGAGAGGCCATTAAACTTCCACATATTTCTTAATCTCTGCATAATAGCTCCATGTCACATAGACAGTATAAATCTAACCATGTGGTTAGGAAACTGGGCCGCAAAAGCGCCGGCATGACCTTCCACTTTCACAAAATATGACAATATGACTCAAAATGGCAGGGGCTTGCTGATCTCCTGAAGGACAAGCAAAGTCAAAAAAGATTATACTCCTGGAAAATTCTTCCTTTTCCAAGTTCAAGAATAGATATGAACAAGATTACAACCAGAAAATCATATTGTTTTTAAAAAAAAAAAAAAAAACCTGGCAAATGTTGGGGCAAAATGGATAAAGGGACAGACTAAAACTGACCACAATTGCATGGGTATGAGCATATTCAGGTAAACAGCCAATGTAGGCCAGAGTTGCTGAGACTCTCATGCTGCTTACTGATGCTTTAAACCAGCATTAGAGGAAGAAAATAAACCTCAGATTTAAGTACCCAGAGCTCTTTGCGCTCTCTATAGCAGAGAAACCTCAGAGCAGCATTTGGAGACCAGAAAAGAGCCTTAAATATACAGAAATGGAAACACTTTGATTAATATTCAATTACATCAAATAAATAAATGAATGAATGAATACGTCATGCAGTTTCTCTGGTTGCTCCTATACTTGCCGTCCTACACCAGCTCTCACTTGGTGAATGATTTTGGAAGGGTAGTTCTGAGGTTGTGGTAGTACAGAGCAGGCATGCATAATTAATATTAAACATCACATGTTATACACATACAATTGCCACACTGCATGGACTGCAATACTGATGGTCTCAAGCCAGGTAACTATGACACCAAAACATTTTTCAGTCGTAGGAAACTAAAAACTTTGCGAGATTTGCTATTTTAATGATTGTTCCCTTTCAAGCTTTTCATGCACTCGCTGAGCCCATTAATTATATTTATCCTTGCTGTGGACTCAGTGGGGTGCATTTGTGAGAAATAAAAAAATAATAATAAAATAAAAAAATAAAAAAAAGTGAGAAGAACAAGAACTGGTCACTGAAAGATATTCGTCTTCCGCTGTACAGAAATATATTGGATTCCATGGAGATGATATAGGAGAAAACCAAGGGATTTGTTAGCACTGCGTTGCGTCTGTTGGCACAACTCAATTCAACACCACCATCTTATTTGACAGACTATTAGTAGATCTGAGTTCTATTTCGCTATATTTTTATTTTGTGTAAGTATTCAACTCCTTGTTTCACAAATACTAAGTTATTAATTTACCCCCCCCCCCCACCATATCATTCTTCCATAGCAGACTGAAGAGTTTTTCACATTATAGAGTAGGTGCGACACCTTCCCAATGACTAAGCTCTGTCTGCAGATGACGCCACAAATTATGTAGAAATCTCAAGGGCAGTGACCATTAATTCAGTTAAAGCTCTATGACCCACTGGGACTGGTATCCTGGCAAGAGAGCTCTCATTTTACATGACCTGGCTCCAGGTGGCTTACCTTTATAAGGAGCATGGTACACAGTAACTGGCACAGTAATGCCTGGTTAAGAAAGGAATAATTATCCTTTACCCTCTAAGAGGCTTTTCTACGTCAGTGTGAACATCCAATAGAGTTGTGGCTTTCAAATCCAGATTCCTTTCCACAGCCCAACTTGTTTTTCCCCATTGTCCAGATTTCTGGGCATGTTGCTCAACCAAGTTTTCACTGCAGCAAACCTTAGACAGACCACATGCCACCATTGCCTGCAGTCCAGTAGGACTGCAGACCTCACTCTCCATATTCAAAAACACCCCCCCCCAGTCTATTTTGATCCTGTGCTAGTAGAGAGTGGCCCATTTAGATACTGCATTGCCCTTGTCCCTGCACCCATTTTCCGCACACTAGACATGCAGTTGCAAACTTCCTGAATTTCTGAAATTTTATCCCCTCTCCACCACTAACAATGAACAGAGCAGCTACTGGATAAACTATGATGTTTGTACATATTGACACACCTTTTACCAACATTCCCAGTATAATGGCATATCAGATTAGGTCCTTAAAGAAAGTACAAGAGGGAAAATAAATAGATAGAAAGAAAATTAAGATAAAGGCTGTCAATTTTTAGGGGCGTCAGTGAACTAAAACGAGGACCTCAGAGTAGAAGTCAACGAATTTCAATGGATCACCTTTGATGATGTATATCTCATTCCCACCTCCTTTCCAGACTTTAACAGATGGCTCAGCCCTGGAGGCAACCCATTTTCAGAGGCCCTGCCACCACCACCGACAGCCTGCAATGTGAGAGCCATCAAAATAAATAAAATGGTTATTACACACGCAGTTCCCATGCAAGTCACAAACTCGCATGCAGGCTCGCCGTCCTCCCTTCTAGGAGAGACCGCTCAAGAACCAGGCCCTGGCTTCAGTCAAGCCTCCCATGCGTAATCCTGTCAGGTAGTTTCCAAGCTCAACATGCTAGACGTTAAGGGGGGAGGAAGGAGGGTGCAATCATCCAACAGGTACTTCCTTCAAACCAGCTTGGCATCCTGTCAAAGACACCGAGGTGCTCTTAACAGATTACATTGTCATTGCTCATCTTCCCACCCCCTTCAGGCACCTCGAGGCGCTGTCATATTTCACTAGGACAATCTCTAAGCATGTGAAGGCTAACAAATGTCAGGAAACAAACACAAATAAATAAAACACAGAATAACAGGGGCCAAGCTGCTGCCACACAAATAAGTCCAGCAACCAAGTCAAGCGAAAGTTTGAAATGCTCAAAGAAAAACCTCCGCCTTTTTGCCAGCACATAACAGGCTCAAACTAGGGACAAACCATTCCCCTCATTCAACAGCAAAGCACTAGATTTGTCCAAAGAAATGCTGGATTAAGCAGCCAGACAACAGTAAGTTATCACTGGCTTTGGGGTGATAGAACAATTACCCATTCCTATGGCACTTGGGTTGCTGACATCCCCCTCCCCGAGAGAGTCAGAAATCGATCAAGGAAAGTGCATATGGCAAATTACAATAGATACCAATCTGCACTGTCACAACAACAGAGCTTAGACCACTCCTCCAGAATAAAAATACAGTGGAAGCCATGTAGTAAATTATATATATCTGATTACACATTCAATGCTGTTGCCATTGTCATGCAAAATAGTAATCAAAAAGGTGAAATCCAGCAGCCCATGTGGCCTAGCATCAGGTTACATATTTAAAAGATTAAAGGCAAAATAAATAATAAATAATTCAGCAATTATTTTCCTCTTTCATCTAAGTGGGTTGGTCCTGAAAGAAACTGGCTGTTCACAGTTCATGACCTAATTTGCCATTGATGCCTACTAGATGCATCAAGCCCTGTCTGAATAATACAAAATGTGAGCAAACCTGGTATTAATACCAATGAAAATCAATATAGCTACACGTCCCAAAATAACTCCCTCTGGCATTGTCGTAACACCATTTTCATATTCAAGCAGCACTTGCTACAAATCAGGAAAAGCTATTGAAACAAACTCAAAACAAAACTGGGGTGGAATTTTGTTTCATCATAACTGAATTTTAAATCCTGCCAGTTGAATTTTACAATCAAATCAGGGCTTTAAAATCTACACTTCATAAAGATGCATTTCACCTAATCTATAAACACAATGAACAAGACATACAAATTCTGGAGAAAATACTGAAAATGTTCAGTGAAACTAGGCAAAGATATTTTAAACAAACAACAATTTGTTAAAGAAACCACTAGCAAACTCAAGTCTTAGTTTCAGACATCATGTAATACCAGACAACATGCAGTATGCATAACACATTCAGTTTAAATACTTTTCTTAAAAAGGTAAAAGATCCATTACAATTTAGCAGCTAATTGTAATAGATTAGAGGAAAGTGTAAATCTGATGTTGGTCATTATTTTGGCCGGAACATTTACAGAGGTGATGCAGTTCCTGTAGCATTCAGGTTATAGAACACAGCCGCTATATTTGATAAAAACATGGATCCTTAATCTTCAAAAGTCCAGCAACTGGTACATCAATTGCTGCCCTAGATACAAACTGTTCTCTTACAGAGACTCAATACTTTTGATAAATCGACATCGGCTGATACAGATGCCACCCCAATGAAAATGAACAATTCATTAACTCGGACAGATGCTTAGAATAGACAGAACCAGCCTTCCTTAGCTTGGTTTTTAAAATAGTGATAGTGTGTAGAAAAATTAGAAATTGACTGCATCTTCCTAAGAGCAGTATTTTAAAACCAGGCTCCAACCCCTGCTGCCAGATTCAGAGAGGGGAAAAAAAGCATAAATTTATTACATATACTTTCAAATTCCACTGCAATGACCTTCATAAATAAACATGCATTTAAAAACCAGAATACAACTACCCCCAATTGCTTGTAGGAATTAAAAGAATTGTACAAATTTCAACAAAGTTAGCAATATCCAACCACATATGCAAGCAAAGAGTCCAACTGACATGCTACACTAAGAAACCATAAAACAGAACATCACAATGTCAGTTACTCATAAACTTGTTAGTTAATACTGGTCCTGGGCAGAACCAACATAATGAACAACTGTGACACATTTTGGTAAGACCACTGTTACAAATACAGCACACTAGTTGTGCATGATTATGACTGAGAAAAAAAAATTTGAAACCCGAAAAACCAGAAACACAATGCAAATCTTGTACTTAATACGTCAGGCTACCTATACGTACACTAGAAGTGGTGGTTTAGCATTTGGACTGAAAGGTAGACTGAAGAATAGACAGGCTGTGGAGCACCAATACAGGTCAAGGAAGACAAGTTAACTTGGCGAGTGAGGCACTAACGTCATTAAAAATTTGGGACTTAACACTGATTTGACATAATGAAACTCACATATGAAGTGCAGCTCCCTGACCAAAGTGAACTTATCAACCTTTGTTGCAGTAATAAGGGTTTATCAGGCCAAATGCTCACTGGACACCATTGCAACACAGCAGAATCAGGGCTAGACCCACACAACCTGGTTACTTTGTTGCAATCAGCTTCTCGGAGGCGTGACACCACGAATGCTACCCAGCATGGAGAGCAGTTCCTGAAATTGCTTACAGAGCAGTCCACTGCTCCACTTTTAACCACAAAGTCTACAAACAGTATCCATTCTATTGAAGTCAGGCTCAAATCAAGATGGTGCAACATCAGCCATAATGAGCATTTAAGTCAGGAAAGACAGCATGTCTGAAATGCCATTCGGTCTATGCCAGCATATGTACAAACAATAACTGCTTATGACAGTTTTCACTTTAGGTTTGAAAAGCACTGAATCTATTATGTACAAACATATCAATTATAAAAAAAGTCAACTGATCAAATGGCAAAAAAAGAAGAAGAAATTAACATTTACACTTATTATAACTAACAGCCTGGAGACAATAGAATAGGTCAGGATGACTCACTGGCAGAAACTAAGAAATTCCTTCCAAAAGAAATCAGTGAAACTACTGGCAAGTCATACAACTCTGCCCAAAACTCCGGTAAAACCATAAAATCTGTTGTTAGCCTACTTCAAATTTGCCATTAGAGCGCACAGAATGTACACATTCCTTTGAACAGGTCCGACTGTGGTTAAGTTTTCTGTATTGGGGCTAGTGGACGAATTCCTGTAAAATGAAAGGCTTGCAGTGGAGGTGTAATTGAGTGCTGTCCCGAGAGCAAGTCAAGAAATGGCATCGAAGTCTGAAAGGCTCTGTGTGAGTGTGTGGATTATGTGTACATTACATTGTGGGGTTGTGGGGACCAAAATGTCCGCCACAATTTTATAAAAACCTGTTATTTTGACATTGTGGGGACCATTTTTCAGATTTCAACAAAGATCTGTGAATGCAATCAAAAAAGGATAAATGTGAGAAGGGTTGTATTTAATTTGGTTACTTATGTATAAGGTTAGGGCTGGGTAGGGATTAAGGTTGTCATGTTGGGATTAGAGTTTTCCCCTTAGAAATGAATGGAGAGTCCCCACAAAAGATACAATTACAAACATGTGTCTGTGTCTGTTTGTGTGTGTCTCACAGACAGCAACACCACTGGCCAGTTCAGTCTAACTTCAGCATCGATATACCACTATGCGACTCACATTAAGAGGCTTCCTTGGTTAACTTGTTACTTCGAAGCAACAGATCCACTGACACTTCGACTAACGCTAACAAAGGCTTGCAGTTCTACATCTTCCCCTCGAGGAATATGACCGGCACCGCACACCAAGTCTTTCTGTTTGTTTACCACCGTGTAACATGAGTGGGAGACACCCTGCGTCCGCAAACGGCTAGAAAGGGTTAAAGGAGAGCTCTGATAAAACTTTGCTGTCTCCATTCAAAATAGAAGTCAGTAACCAGACAGAAAATACCACGCCCACAAACAACCATCGCCGTCCATTATCATTACGTCTAACAGGTTAATGTTCAATCTGAAACAAAAACTTTTTTTACCATCATGCAGGCAACAGGAATGTTGCTATGTCGTGAGCAGTCCATTTCACTATCGCTTAGTGTCACAACATAGTTACCCCGTTTAGCGAACCAGAACCGAAGCAAGGCTCGATCAAGGGGGGTTCGGACATACCGCCGCCTCTCGATCAAGCTACACAAACTCAATCTGTCATACAGCAACATCTGCACATTTTACGTAAACTATTTAAAAACCAATTCAGTCTTTTCAGATCATATTTATCCCATCGCCCGCCCCCACCCCTGCAATTACCAACTGTTGGAACTGATGTTTTTGCATACAACAGTAGATAGGTCTACGACAATTAAAAAGCACTGAAGTTTCTAATGTGGTAAAGTATCGCTGTTAGCGTATGTATTTTTTTCTTAAAAATGAACACATCTGGACATCAGACAGGAACACCTCAAATAACCGGTGTAAATGCTCAGATTTGAACAGTTCATGTCGCTGTGCCGAACGCTGCTTAATAAGTATTTACAGCATCAAAACAGTGAGAACAGGTGTTTGTAGTCCGCAGAAAAGAAAAGTTTTTCCTAAGACGCATCACATAATGTACTACGGACCCCTTCAATTAAAAAAAATTTAAATAAAAATACGAAACGAAAGCAAAGCTAAGATTCAAGTTGTTTATTGTCAAAGTACCGACTATAGCAGCCACCACCTACTTTTTTCCCCCCTTCACGTAAAGTACCGTTCGCTACTTATACAAATCGCAAAATCGCCAAATTTAAGCGGCCTCCCCCGAAAACGTTCGCGTCTTACCGTTTCCGCAGAAATTATGCCGAGGATCCCACTCCGGCTTTCCGTTTCTCACGATTTCGCTACCTTGCTGCAGCGTATTTCAAGCGAGTAAAATTTCTAAGGAACGAAACTGAGAAATATAAGGCCCTCCCACCCATCCAGGGAACGGCCGCTCCGCGTATCCGCGCCCCGTCCCTATTGGCTGGGGAGGCGGTGCAGCCCTCGGAATAATTTAGATCTCCTCCTTTCCCAGTTAAAAAATAATGACATCATTGGGACAACAAGGATTGTGGGAGAAAAGGAAGCTCGAGGAGCGCGGCGTAGGACGCGCGCGAGCCGCATCCGCCAAAACGGCGCGCCTTCTTGCTTTTCAGTGGCTAATTTTGTTTTATGGATTATTTTAAATGCATTACAGCCTTACTGACCCTATGGCACCAAATTATTTCCCGTTGTACAGTAAATAGCTGTCCGAGCAACGTATTTTGTTTGTCCAGCTAATAGCTAATTATTGGAAATTGACAAACACTGAACCGTACACTAGATCATACCCATATTAATTCGCTATAATTCATTTTATAACTTTTTAAAGACTTCAGCAACCCGCATCCCTGGGATACTTGTCCGGCACCTAGTAACTGACATGAAATAAAAATGAACAGTGTAAACAAATTAGTAAATAAAAGCATTACCATCTCGTGTTGAGTCGACTAACCTTGTTTTCCTATTTTAAAAAATGGGTGGGGACGAGCTAAGAGATCTAATTAATCGTTTTAAATTGTATAAGTTTACCCTCGTGACGTATAAATGATAAATTCTTAAATACCCAGTAACCGAGCCAAGGAAGGTTAAGATGCTTCTTTTGTAAGCTTTGTTCTTTAGAGTTTAAAGGGCTCTGCAGCGTAAAATGTAGGTTTACGTAACCAAAACGCGTTTGCTTAAAATGGCTATGCGTTCTGATGTGTGCAAATATTTTCTCGAAGTGTATAAATACTAAGATATAAGTTAAAAAGTGATATGCGATCAGATATTCTCAACAATTTAATTTCTTTCCGGTAAGGATAAAATTACTTGTGATGCGAACATATTTGACACTGCTGTGACAACTGATGAATCTGAATCAGCGTTATCAGCTTACACTTTTCGCATTACGTGTTAAAATCCAAGAATGTGCCGATCACCTCTGTCTGTATTCTGGAGTGTCGTTATGTTACCATAGTAATAAAACACTTCTATGAGTAGAGCCTGATGAGGTCCTTCACACAGCCTTTTCTGGTACTGTGTGGACGTGTAGCAATATGTATAATAGACAACTCTGTTCACATAGTAAAATGTGGACGTAGGCTTGGTCATTCATTTAAAATGTCATAGGTCTTCATGTTCCTTTGCATCACACGTTTTCCCCAAACAATGAGGCACACATAGACCAAATTTCCCACAGAGCAGACAAAAAGTCGTTCTCAATTTCATTTTTTTTTAAAGTACCATTCAAATTGCAGTAGTCAGACTATCCAGCATTGAAAGAAAAGGCCTTTAATTCAGAGTAAAAAAACAGGATCTCAATAATTTATTAGTACACTTTACAGTTTTTACATTGAAGATTACTTATCTTTGTTGTTGGATTACTTCACCTAACTGCAGGGCGTGAGAAAACAATGAATTAAAGTTGATAAGATCGGTGTGTACGGTGTTCTCAAAGGAATGGGAAAGCAGCAAATGTGCAATTATCACTTTACATTCACTGGGTAGATAACTTGTCCATCGGTTACTAATACTGCTTACATTTTTATGTGCTAATCGCTTGGGGGGAAATGATATGTCTCATTTTGCATAAGAAGCAGATTAAGTACCTTGCTTACAGGCTTAGCAGCAATGTTCCGAAAGGGGTTGACACTACTACTCTCAAAGTACGAGCTGAGCTGTCAGAGCACCGCTTCATGTCACTTGAATATAACATGAGGTACAAGTGCATAGAATGTGTGTCTGACGGGCCAGTGCTTTGTAATGAAACCTCAGCAAAATATGGATTTACTCATTTATGCAGTTGGGTGATTACTGAGGTGATTCGCTTCATGTGAGTCACTCGAGGTTGCAATAGCAGGGTTACTCCTCCTGGGAACCTGTCTTTTGTGTACAAATCAGCATTCTCAACATGTAGGTTGCCCAATGGTCAGTTGCACCAGATCCTATGTTATGCTCGCTTGTGAAAATGCAGATTCAGACTCCTTTACTTCAGCCCACACAAATAGTCCACTTGGTCATTAATTAGGATTTCATACACTTAGTTATTGTCATGAACTTGTTATTACATAAATGTATTTATTGTGAAATGTACAGTTTAAATAACTGCAACATGTTTTATTGTGGCATAATTAAATATGTTTTCAAAATATTTGTAAGTTGGTCCATAAATTCATCCATCTGTCTTCTATAAATGCTTCTCTCTATTCAGAGGCTTGTTGAGGCTGGCATCTGTCCCAGAAAGTGCATGACACAAGGGAAGGGAAACCCTAGATTGGATGCCAGTCCATCGCAGGGCAAATACACACACATAGGATATTTTAACACACACACACACGGTACGGTGGTGCAGTGGTTAGTACGGTTGCCTCACACCACTGTGTGTAGTTTATATGTTCTCCCCATGTTATCGTGGTGTTTCCTCCAGCCACTACGGTTTCGACACACCGTCCAAAAAACATGCTGAGGTTGTTTGGAATGACCATTGGGGGCAGAGAGTGGTTTGGATGCTTGTCTCTGGACCAAGAGAGTGTGGGTTCAAGTCCCACCTCTGGCACTACAATCATTGGCTCCCTAAGCAAGACCCTTAACCCCAACTTGCTCCAGGGGGACTGTCCCTGAATTTAGAAAAATGGACGTTGCCCTGGATAAGAGCTTATGCTGTAAATGTAAATTTACCTCACTGCATATTTTCAGGATACACAAACAGAGGGAGAATGTGCATTGTCCAGCACACCGGGCTAAAGTCGAGATTCAGAGCCATCAACCCTGAAGCTATGAGGCTATAGCACTAACCACTAAAGAGGAAAACCAAAGTGAGAAGGAATGGCACTGGAAGCAGTCTCTCTCCGTGGTATGACTCGGGTACGGCACAGTTCCTGTGTGGCAGTGGAAAAGCAACATGAGTCGTCGTGATTCCTGAACAGGGGCATAGGGGACAGGGGGTTGCATGCCCCCCCAACATTTAATTTGGCTTCATTCACCCCCACCCCCACCCTCCAACAAAAAATAAACCCTTGCCTCCCATATGAAACTCTCTCATACACCTTTGCTCCAGGAGCAAAGAGTATTAATATATAGTTTCCCAAAACCCATTATTAACTTCATTAGTACTTTTTTATCTTTCACCATTAAATAAAATCTGAAACATTTTACATGTTTTCTACTGATACCCTAGCTGGATATAGATTATCAACGATTGGAATTTTGACTATGCATTACATACTTCCATCATATACTACTATGTATAAATAAAATAATACAGGGCAAATTGCAACAAAGCCTTTAAAAGATTCATATTTCCCATACACAAAATTTAAAACATCTAAGAAACCAATAAATCATCTGTATTTTCATAATATGTCTAGAATTAGTTTCCATGTTTTTACAATGGGAATAACATTTTTGTCCACTTGACTTAAGATGATGATTCCTTTAGTTTCTTTTTAATAGCAGCATTATTAAAGGGCATCGTAGTGACATTTGTACATGAGTGAGTGCTAAGACTACAAGTTGACACTTGATGAATTTTTTAAATATTCATGCCCACATGCAAGTCTGGAAAATATTATTACAGGAGTTTCTGGAAGTTTACAAAGGAGTTTCATGTTTTTCATCACTGTGTTGTGTGATAAGATGACTAATGCATCAGTCGTGGAGTCTGCATGATAATGGATGAAACGTGGCTTTCCCACATACTTAATGATCATGTGGGCAAATGAAGAAGAATAGAATAATTTTCTTCGTGTTGCTGGAATTCATTTCTGTCAAAATGAAACTGAAGATGCAGCATAAAGACAATAGACTTTGTCAGCAGAAAGAAGCTGGCCACTCTTGATAAAATGGGTGAGAGTAATACCAAAACAATGAGAGTATTACCAAAACAATGAGAGTATTACCAAAACAATGAGAGTATTACCAAAATGTGGGGCTGTAATGGTAAATGGGCAAGTGAAGAGTGCAAGATCATATTACGATGTGCCTGAGATTCTTGTGTAATTCTCAGTATAAACCCACATCCATAATTAGGGTAGTGTCATGAAAACAGTTATATCTTGAATGCTTCTGGACTGTGTAAGGATGAAACGACATTAGAAATGAAAAGATGAGAGTTCACTCCTTGACGGATGCTGATATAAGCCCTGACCCCCAGGGACTCATTTAGTGTAATTAGCTAGATAGATGATAGAACCATTTGTTTCACTGACGAGAAACGAAGCCAACATTCAACCTGGATGTTGACAGTGATGTAACAAGGTTCTGAATGAGACGAAAAACTTTCCGCAACGTCGGTCAGTTCCCATTCAGCTAGCCTGTCCCACAATCCATCAGTGCCCATGAAATCATTAGCAACGTTATAAATGTTGTACAACATGTTTTGTGAGTAAACATTTTTATAGGGACATTTTATTATGATATCTTTCAGTAAAGGCCAAGGCCACACAGCTCTTGAGCTGAATCATTTGTGGGGGAACAGGGAAAGAAAGAATTAAGCTACACAGGGCTCTGACTCTCCAGGACTGGAGTTTGACACCCCTGGCCTACTGCCTGCTGCCTGCTGTACAAAACGGCCCCTATTGGACCTCTGACACTTGCTCCACGATAGACTTTGCCTCTTCTGAAACACTGGTCTGTACCTAGTGTCTCCTGTGTCTCCTTGACCCACAATAAGATGTACATGGATTATACTTTGTGTCGACATCCTGTCTGGTATTTTTGACCCTACAGCTACATGACTGACCTCAAGGGGCAGGCAGATTCTTCCTACCCATGCAAAAATATTGGAAATGACGATGGACTTACTGTATGTATCAGAAACACTCATAACTAATTTTCCCATATACAGTTAATGAGCCTTCTACTTTAAATATGTATTTTGTGAACTTTTTTTAACCATATGTAGATATTTTATACATACATACATTACACTTAATGAACTCATGAAAGACTAGCAATATCATGAAAATGTTATGTTAAAAACAACCACTGAAATCCTATTCATTAATTAGTACATACTTTCTTTATTAAAAAGAATTCAGTATTGAAGAATAATCCCAAGTCTAATTAATAAAATCCCTTGATTGCCATATTATAGTTATATATCAGGTATATAATCTATAATTACCATATAAAAGTAATTAACACCTTTAAATAAAAGAACATCGTTTCTCCGTGAAGGAAAATGCATGATTTATGCGTTATTTATTTTGCAGACAAGTTAGACACAGTTTTCCCTTTCAAAGGAACGCTTATCTTTGCTGGCTCTTTGTTAATGGAGTATGCAGAGTGCCGGCTGATTTACGTGACCTGCGCTGCTCTCTCGAGCGTCACCCTCCGCGGCGCGCATTACAGATCCACGGTCATGCGAAAACGATTATCTGACGGCGGCCACTTTCTGCTCGGCTACTTGTCCAGGACAGGAAGGGCTGATTGTAGTGGCTGTGATACCCCATAATTCTATGTTACCGGTACTGTATTTGGTGATGGCATTTGTATTTACTAGATAAAGATAATTAATGATGAACTTTATTAATCTCTATTACAGAACACAAGGCAGGAGAAACCCTGAATATAATTGTAACAACCTATCTGTTTTTACTTTATGTGCATACTTGCGTCAAAATAACATTACAGCAACCTGTGATATCCATTTTCCCTACAATAAAAAAAGTGAAAAAGAGGGTGAATCTTCACAATAGATGTATTTTTGTAGTTTACTAATTATTATTTTTTTTTATGTCTGTTACATATATATATATATTTTTTTTAACTTGCCCGCAGAGATAGCTACAAGTATACTGTATTCCTTCGCCCTCTGCCCTTCTTCGATTCCCTGCCCCAGGAAATGCCTTCCTACGATCCCGAGTTTCACTCCTCCCGTCGCCAGCAAATGGATGCTTCGGGAGCAGCCTGCAGGTTCTGTCCCCCGCTAAACACTCGGTGCCCCTGCCTTCCGATTTACCTGCTGTCTTGCTCTACTGTCATCCAGCCTTTTAGTGTCCTCTGTTTCCCAGTTCCGTCTCACTGTTTTGTTTGTCCTCTTGTCACATATAAATATTAATGCATCAAAGTTTATGTCGCAAATAAAAATATGCTGTACGTTAGGCATAATAATCTGCTTTCAGTTAAGAATGCTCTGCTTTGCAGGACAAACTGCACATGGAGATGCTGATTCCAATGCACCTTTTTCGGCAGCCTGAAAAAATGTGGACCACGCGACTTAAACTCGATATTCTAGTGAGCAGCCCACCAGTACTTCTCTAGTGTCTACCTTTGAACCTAAAGACTGGTTGTACAACCATTTGTTACTCATTTCCGCCATCTTCTGGACATATTTTTTTAACGAACGACCCCCAAAGGATGTAGGACAAACCCTTGCTGAACTCTGTGATGAAGATCACACCTTTGTGTGTGTATTACCTGTGACCAACAGCATAATGTGCAGTGGTGTCATTCACCTTCACATTCAGTTCATTTGTTGATATCAGGATATTATTGGTTTCCATTATTTGCATGAAGGGAAGATGCTTAGTATTTTTGGAAAGAGTGAATTAATGGCATAGACGTCTTTTGATGATCTCTCGGAACACTTGCCATTCACCAATGCTTGCCGTGCCACAGAGTATATTTCCAACTACCCTAATACTGGGTTAGGTTTTCTGTGGATACAGATTGTTGTAGTAAAAATGTTCTATCATTAAAAACAACTTGCATTATTTTTTACGTATTTTTTTGATGCTCGGGCACTAGCTACCACTGCTCTACTTTTTTCAGATGCTCATATTTTGCTGATATTCGAGTTACATCAACCCGTTCCATAATGTGATCCGGGCGAATTTAACTCCTTAGGCTTACAGTGTTATTAGATGCAGACAAAGAAAGATGCTCTGCCTAGTATTTTTTTTTTGGTAACTCTGCAAAAATTAATTTCCTTCCTGACCCGGTGATGATTGTACCTGGTCGCCACGCCAGGGGGAAGCAGTGAGCACAGATTGACGGTGCATATTAAGGGGCGGCTGCTGAAGGGTAATAAATCAGACAGCATGTGTCTAGGGAAGAAGGTCCGTATCAGCGTGGAAAAAAAGACAAGCTTCATAATATATATATATATATATATATATATATTGTCAGTGCATGTTTCACTTTAAATGGACTCAAACACATCTGTCAATTTTTAAGTATTTTAAGTATTCCAATCAGCGTTTAAAATGACCCCCCTCATTTCCAGTTTTGTTTACGGGTGTCTGCCCAGTAATCCTGAGTGATGCCAAATGTACTTCCCCACAAACATTAAATTTAATACCCATACTGCCATCCTACTGTGCTTTAACGTGAGGAAGAAGCTGTTCCCAGTAATTTCATGCACCCTTGAAAATTTGACTTTTCTTAAATAGATTAACCCTATCTATGTGATTTTAATGATATTTAAATGTATCATTCTGCCTTTGTAAAGCGCTTTGAATTGCCTTGTGTCTGAATTGTGCTATATATAAATAAACTTGCCTTTCCTTGCATCTCATACAATCATTAAGACATCCAAGTAACACCAGGTACACAAATCATCACCGAAAAACTTATGGTAACTGCAGGACCTGAGTCCGCCCCCGCCCCCCCACACTCCAAAGCATAAGGGAAGCCAGCTCATTAATAAGCCCCCGGATGTTTTAGCCATATCACAAGGAACATATAAGTCAGTGTCACACCTTATAATCCGCACAGTGTGTAATTACACCCGGTCAGGGCCAACCCATCATTTCTTTGTCACTTTTATATTAAGCTAAACCCTGTGTAAATTCCATGGACATTTGGATAGAATAATAATGTTACATCCATTTTCACTGCATTATAACAGCAATTATCAGATACAAATGAGCTTGAAAAAAATATAGCAGTGAGTCACTGCAAATCACTGCTAAATCTGGACTGCAGCTTCCCATCCATGGAAACGCAAGCATGACAGCCAGTTATAAGTTCAGTGGAACATAGTGACAGGGCATCTGACATCCCTCAGAACAGGACGTTACAGCCAGAAATGTGTAACTTACTCCACCAAAAGGCTGTTGCAGGGGTTTGGTGATGCCCAACTGCTAGGAGGTCGCGAGCAGTCGGCTCAAACTGCAGGGTAAAACTGGGAAGATACAAGATGGATACAAATAAAGGGGAAGATGGTGGTGCAGGAGGTAGTGCTGTTGTCCTGCAACCGGATGGTTGCAGGTTCGAGCCCTGGTTTCTCCTGACCCCATCAAAGTGTCCTTGAGCAAGATACTGAACCCCAAATTGCTCCCAGTGAGCAGGTTGGCTCCTTGCATGGCAGCCTCTGCCACCGGTGTGTGAATGGGTGAATGTGAGGCATAACATGTAAAGTGCTTTGGAAAAAGCGCTATATAAATGCAGTCCATTTACCAAATGTGACAGTTTGTGGAATTTTGAGAAACTATGAGGGTTTACTGTAAAGGAGGTTTGCATAGTCATTGTTTTAACTTTACTGTATGTAATGTATAATAGCACTTTATATAAGTATATATATATTACAAGCATCCTTCCATCTTCCGACCACTTAGCTTGATAAGGGTCATAGAAGGTCCGGGATCAGAACAGGGCACTGGGGTACAGCCTAGACAGGGTGCCGGTCCATCACAGAGCACAGGGCTGGGGTACAGCCTGGACGGGGTGCCGGTCCATCACAGGGCACAGGGCTGGGGTACAGCCTGGACGGGGTGCCGGTCCATCACAGGGCACAGGGCTGGGGTACAGCCTGGACGGGGTGCCAGTCAAATATAGAATATGGGACATTTTCTTATACCACAAATATAAGTATATATATAATTTATATACATTTTATATGTATACTTAAGTATCGGGGAAAAGTGATTTGAAATAAGGTAACACACAATGAGTCATATCAATATTCAGAAAAATATATTTTGCCTCAAAAAGTCATTCAAACTAGTACAATGATCTAAATCAAACTGTTACACAGAGAAAAAATGGAAATCACGGTGCATTAAAGATACATGACGTGATCACTCACTTAAAGCACAGTAATACACAAAGGGAAAGGGCTAAATCTTTAGTTAGAATGAGCAGTGGGCTGATTACCCGCCAACACCATGTTTAATACACGTTATAATTATCCCTTTACCTGCATTTAAAAATTATACTATACTTGCCACAAAAGCAGGGTCGATAGTTAAACTTGAAAAGGGATTTGCTACAAGGAAAAATCATTTACAGCTTTTCAATTTCCACCTACCCAGTATTATATTAGTATTGGAAGCACCATGGTCACCACAATGCCAAAGCTTTTGTCCCTATAAGTCACAGTGTCACATATGCATATGCGTGTGTGCTGCCCCGTTACGGTCACTACTGATGAACAAATGAGAAGTGTGTTTGACCGAATCAGTTCAAAAGGTTTCAGGCACTTTGTAATGGAATGCACTGTTAGTGTGTCTGTGTACGTGTTGACAATGTGCCATTCATATCTGCAGAAAATTAATGCAAAAATCTTTCAGCCATCTCCGAATTAATGTCATCAAAATCCTCCAGCATGAGTTACTGGTACGACTTCAGTGTTCTCTTAAATAACAAAAATTAAACTCAAAATGTTAAATAAAACAAACTACAGATTTAAACATGCCCTGGCAATAGCTGATCCAAACCACATTATTTGTGCGATATACTGGACACCTCAGAAAATAAATGATATCTTTCTCTATTAGATATGCCTCCATCCCTGAGGGAATACCTAACATAGATAAGAAGTTTCCAGGTGCTTTTATTATTTATATAATGCAGCAGTAATTAAATCCACTTCTACTGATAATTAAGGAAGTAGCGTTGTTCTCAGAACCATAAATCATTTACTTATCAGATTTTGGCTACAGTATTTTCTAAGGCCAAACTAAAACAGCTATAATGCATTCAGCTTGGTAAAATACACTCTTTGTAGTGAATGACAATATTTCCTGAGGGAAAATAAACACAATGGCTGACTGAACTACGGAACAATTTCCTCTGTCACGTTATCGAGTTGCTTATTGCAGTTATCACCACAAGGTGGTGCTAGCTATATTCTAGCGCAATATTTCGTTCCATGTATTTAAATGTGAGAGAAATGAAAACATTGGTCACAGTGGAAGATTTTTCCTCCATCAAATCATAAGCGAAGAGGAAACCAACGTGTAACCTCAAATAATCACAGTACAGGAATTGTGTAAATATCTCGCTTTTCAAATGCAGAAAAGGCAGATGTCTTTGAGGATTAGAATTGAAAAGGAAAACTCTTCTACCACTTATCAAACGTCGACAGGATGGAAAATGTACACAAATCAACTTGTCTCATATGCTGCGCAGTTTTCTCCACAGTCAACCGACAGTTTTTGCGTCACCTAGGAAACAACTATATATGGCTTTATAAAAAGAAAAAAAAAAATTCTACATGATCCCTTTTCTACTTAAGTACATGAAATTCACCGCGGCAATGAAACTGAAATGTTTGTGCTCCCTTTAACCTGAGAACTAAAATACGATTAATAAACATTCAGGTAAAAGGGTGACGCAATGGCACGTTCACAAACTGGGGGCGGGGGTGTTAAAGGAAGAGAACTGAAAGATGCAGTAGATTAGCACCAAAAATGTGCTGATAAGGGATAAAAAAGGCCACCTCTAACATAGAGAGCTTTGCCTGACGCGATGGGCACCTCAGTGCTGCTTTGGAAGAACGAAGATTCACATAAACAGGACGGGCATGCAATAAAGCTAAAGGTTAAACAGTGAGACCTAGAAATAATAATGAACTGCAATAAATAATACAAAACATTGACAAAAGCATAAATAATTGGATATGAAGAGACTAACGTAAGGAAAATAAATAAACACAGCGAGGGACTCCAAATGGTAGAGTTACTTGAACCATTGGATAAGTCTCCCTTCTGAAATATTAATTAACAAACATACAACTGTACGCTTCTTGATAAAATTATATGAGCATACCGGGAAAATGTATGTATGTGTCGACACACCTAGCATTTTTGGCATTACACTCTAAAAATTACTACACAGATATTGGTGGTAATGTTTATAAACAATCAAAGAATGTGACAAATATCATACACTGGATGATTAAATAAGTAACTTGAGCAATAGTTGAATAAAGTTCAGCAGTCTCTAAAAATTGCTTCCACAATGTTGACCAGTGGTGTATATGTGTGTATACATGAGTAAATGACCACACAATGTAATAATAGCTTGATATTTTGATGTTGTGGGGACCATTTTTAGGCCTCCACAAGTGGAAACTGAATTTTATAAACATCTGTGACTGCAATCAAAATAACTGTCAAATATCAAACGTCATATTTTGTTTGATTACTTTTGGTTCAGAATAGATCTGGGTAAGGCTGTCATAGTTGGGACTGGTTGGTCCCACAGAAATATGAAAATGAATGTGTGTGTGTGTCTGGATTATGTTTATATTACATTGTGGGGACCAAATATTTCTTTTCAGACATTCTTTTTTCAGAAATGAGTCTGGGGAAAAATGGACATTTCTACAAACAATGGTTGTCATTCTCTTTACCAGAGCTGGACTCCAGAGATACAAGATCTCCAGGTAGTAGAAGCCTGGCTGTACATTATGTACCATCAAGCATGTGGAGCAGTAACAAATAAAATCTGGTATTGCGTAAACTGAAACATATGTGTGTAGCATTAACAGATGTGAGTTCATAAAGACACGACAGCAAATAAGAACCGTATGATTATCAAGAACAACAAGGAATGCCTTCGATTGTAGGAAAGCTGCTGGCAGAGGTGGATGGAAGCCGGGTTCGAGGTGCGGAGCGGCCCATCCATTAGAGATCTTATTGTGTCTGACTGCTCTGGGGTGTCGCTCTGCTTCTTGGTGACCTTGTCTGACCTTGTTTGCATTCGCTGGCAGGCGGGCCCCCTGATCAGGGCTGCTGCGCCAGCCGACGGTAGTGTGGCATGACTTTGCTCTCGGGAAGGTATAGCGCCATCTCTAGGGCCACCAGGACTGTGAACTCGAAGGAGATCAGCTCCCGCCGATTGATTCGGAACTGCTCCTCCAGTTTCTGTTCCGAGCACAGGAAAGAATTTAAAAAGGCAATGAATATTTTAATAGAACAGATAGCTAAAGAAGTAAGAAAATCACAATTCTCACACAGATACACATGCATCTACATGTCTGTCTTTGTGAGCCAATGAGAGGCGAAATGAAACATTCTCAGACTTCCGTTTCGCCCACAGAGAGACCCACATGCACACACGCACATGCAGTGATGACACTCACATCGATGAGCTGCTTGACCTCAGGCTTCCGAAGGTCACTGCTGATCTTGGCAGCCAGCAGCACGCATGCAGCAGACACTAGCTTGCGATTCTGCTTGTTGAGTCGCCCTTGGAGCGCAAGCTTCTCGAAGTACACAAAGGCCATCGCCACGGTGACAGGCTGCAGGCCGCATTCGTTGCTAACAGCCCGCATCTCTCGCTTCAGGCTGACGACAGAAGACACGCGGACGGAGTTGACATACATGCATTAAACACAGTTGAGTCTATTGTCGCGTGACTGAACTGCACCATTTCACTGCTCCACAAGCCTAATAGCTGTTACACATGAGATTGTTATCATGGAATTTGCTTGCTTGCGCTATAAAAATAAAAAGAAGCTTATAAGACACAGAGCACAACCTTCTAATCTTGCTCAGCGTCAGCTTGATGTGTGGAAACTTCTCCTTGAACGTCTCATTCATGTCCTTCTTCAAATCAGACGGTTTCACATATTCTATAACAGTTGTCTGGGGAAGGAGGTGGAGATAAAAACCAGGTTTTTAATTAAAAAAGAGAATCTAGGACTGAAGCCAGATTAAATTTGAATACACAAATAAACCAATAAACAAATTACCTACAAACAAGGTCATGTAACAAAAAAAAAGTGCATATAAAAAAAACAAGATGGGGGGGTGTATCTTTCTGGGTCATGTGTACCTCATTAATTACACCGTACAAGACAATCGAGCCCCCAGGCCTGAGCTCAGGAGTCAAAAATAGAATATGTTCATCCCTGAAAAGGTCTAGCAGTCAGAAACAGTGCAAGCAAAGTAATTAAAGTCAATTCCTTCCCACTTGATAGTCCCTCTGCATAACTGACTCGTAAAACTGGCGCAGAGGCAGCGGAGGCTGCGTGTTCAGTACGGGAAGGTCGGCAAGGCCCGTGTTTATATTTAGTGTGAGGTGGAATTAGAGGCGCTTTGAGACTTGAGCCTCTTTGCCAGCTTGGCAGCTTCTCAATGACAATGCAGTCAAGGGCCTATGAGGCAGTCAGCCTGAGCGGTGAATAGAGGGGGACTGGGTTTGACTGCGGCGCTGACAGGACAAGCCTGTTCACGAGGCAAATACAGCCCTGAGCAAAAGGGGCAACTCTCTTACGGTCTGAGGTCTTCCAGGCGGCCAGCAGGGGCACCGGCGGACAAAGCTAATCAGAAGAGGAAGCAGCCTGACAGGAATCGCTTCGCAGTGGGATTAGTGATCGCTCAGGTTCAGTTGGGAACATTCATTCAGATGCCAAGTCAATGGTGGTTTGCGAGCCCGACAACTTAAAATTGCACTGCAAAGCAGTTTAGAAAAACAAAACGAAGATATGATATTTACTATATATACAGGTATAGAGGAACACATCAGCTTGCTCTCTATGAGAGACACACACCAGTATAGCTCTGGGGAAAAATTAAGAGACCATAGATGTTCAGTTTCACTCATTTCTCAATTTATGGGTGATTAGATTAGCGATTAGTTGTCCTTGTTGACACTCCACAGTACACAGTGCACAACAACAAAATGCATCTTCTGCATTTAACCCATTGTGACATAGCTGGAGGCAGCTAATTCAGCGCCCGGGGAGCAGTGATTGGGGGCGGTGCCTTGCTCAGGGTACCTCAGTGGTGCCTGGCTGCTCGGGGATTCAAGCCGATTTTAAGTACGCTTCCATAATCATTAGGCCACCACTGCTCACATGGTCTGGTGCCCACAGGGTATTTTGCTGTGTAAAATATACATTTTTTTGCTAACTCCAGCCTGGCTTGTCCCTGCTTCCCATTGATGAAAGGGTTCTTCTCTGCTTTATGGGTCCAGCTTCTAGGAGCCTGTTATGAATTATCCTACCAGTGCACGTCACACCACTTGATATTTCCCATTCTCTTTGAAGGTCACTTGAGGTCATCCTCCAATTCATAAGGCACTGTTGAATAAGTTGACAGTCATCTCTGGTATTAGTAAGTAGCTTCTGCCCTCAACCTGGCTGGTTTTTCATCGTTCCCAATGTTTCCTGTTCCACACTGTTCTCATGTACTGTGGACTTAAAAATTTTGAGCCTGGAAGTGTCCTGCCTTACAGTGTCGCCTTCTGCCAGCAGAACCAAGATTTTCAAAACAAGGTGGTGGTCTCAATTTTTTTCCAGAGCTATATATACAGGCGAGAACAAGCTTTGGGGTCAGAGCACAGGATCAGCCAGCGACTGGTGTTAAGGGCCTTGCTCAAGGGCCCAATGACATATAGCTACTTCACCAGCCACAGGATTTGAGCCCATGACCTTCCGGATACAGACACAGCACTCTAACCTGTTAAGCCACACAGCATCCCAACAACCGACCACTGCTGCTACAAAAATACCAAAGAAAGCCAGTAATATGGCAAATAAATATATGGTCCATTTCAAAGATGATTTAGGTATTAATTGAGAGTAAGTTCATGAAAACAACTTCAAAAAGTCACACAAAACACTTATTAAGCCTCTAAGACAATCACTGTGTTGTGCACATGTCACAATGACAAGATGGAGTAACACACGAGGTCGACAGTGAGCTCAGACACACTCGGACATTCCTCGGGGGGCTGCCTCACCATATAAGAGGCGAATATGAGAACCCGCTTGTGCTTTCCGCAGGGCCACTGGGGGTCACTCAGCAGATTGGGGTCATACTCCAAAACATCATCCCCACCTGAGAACAAATGCAATGAAGAGCTACACTGGAAACTGGATCCCGCTGAGTGGAAGTGACCCGTTCACCAGCTACGGTTCTCTCATGGACACAGCCTTCACAAGCCGACAGCAGCATGAAACACGGAAGGAGCATAATGGAATGGTTTCCATCCAGTCAGTCAACTACATCCATGTGTCTGGATATCATGACATACCCATGTCCAAACCTACGGTGCTGCTGGGCCTAGAAGGTGCACAGTTCTTCTGAGTACTGGTGCGAGGGATGGGCATTTGTATAGTGATGTCTACTGGTGCATTCTTCTGTCTCACCAAGGCATTGGTTGGGTACAGGAACCTGGCGTAGGACACGGTCTGCGGGAGATCGACAAAGCTGTCAGTCTGATTGTAACATGCCATATTTCACTTAGAAGGCTCCATAGTGAGATAATGACAGCAGAGAGGCTGCTTGGCATGCACCATATTTCACTGAGAAGCTGAAAAAAAGAGAAACAGTATTATTACGGGAACCAATGTGTTCCTGGAGCATCAGGTACTCGAAAAGCACACGACAGACCTAACACCATGTGACCAGCAACAAAACGATCCCCCGAAACCCTGAACTTCAAGAAAGATTCCTGTTTGCAAAACAAGAACTATCAACGTATAAATCCCTAAAACTTCTGTGTATAAACATTATGTCCAACAAGAGAAGGGGGGGTTACATAACTATCATTTCATATAATCACTTGTCACAGATGATGGAGCTGAAACTGAAATGTCCAGAGGGCTCTCTTCTGGCTGACCTTGCCGTATGCACCCAGCTCCACACCGTCCAGACCAGGGAACATCTCCAGGGTTGTGGTAGAGGAGCGCCTGTGCTTTGGAATGTCCAGCTGTGGTTCACTGAAACGGCAAAGGAGCGAGCAGCAGAGTGTGGCAGTCAGCTCGGCCGCACACTGGCTTCTCTCAAGCAGTCACACTATGCCAAAAACATCGAAAAGGAAATCAGAGGTAGAACAAAGTATCGATTTTATTGATTTATTTTGTGTAATATCACTTTTGTTTGTTTTTTTGTTTTTTTATTTTTGATTACTTTCAAATTTCACCCTGCCATAATCTCAGCTCATGTCCTGTCAGCAGAAAATCATCATCCATCCATCCATTCTACAAGTGCTTATCCTGGACAGGGATACAAGAGAATATTATCATGACTGAAAATAACTATCCAGTAGGCGTTCGGCACCTTTAAGCCGGGAGAAGTCCTTCACTGGAATTGTAAATCTGTCCAGTGACAGGTTCTGTGACCATCACAATGAGACTCTGTTAACATGTAGAGGTGACTAAAATCTCAGAGCCTGGCACAGCGTCGCTCCTGCTGCCCCCCCCCCCACCATCCCAGCGCCATTTTGGGTGCGTGGGCAGCAGAAATCCCCTCGCTGACCACTTGTATAACACGATCGGCAGTTTGCTTTCTGAGTAAGTGTATGACCACAGACACCTTTTCCCCTAAATGTGCAGATGGGAGGGGGGAGGGGCACTCGGGGGGCGGGGCTGTTGGGGTCGAAGTTCAGCAGCTCTCCGCACCAAAGTCTGGGAAGCCAGGCGTGGGAAAGCACTCTCCACGTCTCTCTCGCCCACTGACCCAGTGTGAGCGCGTACACAGCATACACGTACACACTGCAACTTTAAGCTTGAGGGTTTATTTTGTCAAAGGAAAAATTCATTATGGAGAGCGGAGGGAGCGTACGGTGCATCAAGGACACATTCTGGGAACTGCCGGTACCCAGGGGACAAGCGGAAGACGATTTTTTACATTTTACAAGAGGAATGTTTTTCCCAGCAGTTTACAGGACCTGTATAGGACGGCTTACAAAATGACAAAATATGTATATTTTTGAAACCAGGCGCTTTGTCGGAATATTCAAATACTCAAACATTACACCACAAGGGAGAACTTTCCTAAACAGAGCCCTAAACACGGAATTTATGGGTATTTCATACCGTGTCCCATTCTAAGAACTATAAACTTGTAAATTAATTCCAGAAGGGAGAGATCAGTTTTAGAACCTGGATATTTGATGAAACACTCATTCCCATTTCTATTCCATCTTTCATGCAAAACATAAACTACTTGTGGCATTCATTGTATGTAGTTACTTCAGCAATATAATACAGACAATATAAAAACAGTGTCATTTTACGTGTGTGTGTTCAGTGTCTATTGGAAGGGTTTCCTCCAGCGGTCTAAATGAGCAATTATGCTAACTGGCATCTCTAAACAGCTCGTAGAGTGTCATTGCACATGTGTGGGTATGAGTATGCAGGTGCCCTGCGATGGATGGGCATCCTGTCCAGGGTGCACCCCAGTCTTATGCCCTTGGCTGCCTGGGAGGAGGTCCAGCGCCCCCATGACCTTGATCAGGATAGGCAGTAGGTCCATGGATGGATGGATGGAATAAAAATCAGAAATGTTCTAGGGCCCTATTGTGCACCAGTGGAAAGCATGACGGAAAACAGTTTTGCTAGTTTCGTACCAGCACAGTAACAGTGCAGAATAAACCATATCATTAAAAAGTCTTTCAAGTTCATTATCAGAATTATCTATTGATGATAGGCTATGTGACCAATTTACATGCATGGATATTTAAACACACCAGGGTAAGCAGCGAGCTTCTGTTTTCCCCATCTTCTGACATCATTATACTGCGTTCGGTACTGTGCAGATGGTCTGGTGATGCCAGAAATTGAGGACACACTTGCTGCTACCTCATCCCATGGCTGCTTCACCCCGAAAGGCCAGTGAAAAGTGCTGCTCGATATAAAATTTGGTGAAATGATTTCAGTAGTGTGTCAGTACTTCTTGAATGTTTTCAGCACATTTGAATGATACCGTGGCAATACTGATAACCATAATTATTTTGATCACTATAATCGTGAAATTATACCATTTTATCTGTAATTACAACCAAATTTCACAATTAGTAAATTGCTGGGCTATTAAAAGAAGCCGTCAATCGGTATCACTTCCATGTAAATCTTCAGATTTACTTTTGGCCTCTTGCCGAACCTTTTCTTCTTTTGTTTTTGGGGGTTGGAGAACAATACTACCACCTTCTGAAAAGGAGTGTGGATCTGTGTGACTTCAGGTTAAGCTGTTTGACTGATGTTCACTTGATGTTCAGTTAAGGGAAGCAGCCATTCAAGGACATTTTTGGAAAGAACATAATCACGGTAATAATATTAGGGTTAGATGACTTATCAAGGGAACCAAGTTCTTTTGAAAAAAAGGAACAAAGATTTTTTTTTTTCCCTCAAACATCCATCCATCCATCCATTTTCCAAACTGCTTATCCCACTGGGTCGCAGGGGGTCCAGAGCCTATCCCGGAAGCAATGGGCACGAGGCAGGGAACAACCCAGTATGGGGGGCCAGCCCATCGCAGGGCACACTCACACACCATACACTCACTCATTCACACCTACGGGCAATTTTTAGTAACTCCAATTAGCCTCAGCATGTTTTAGGAAACCGGAGTACCCGGAAGAAATCCCACGACGACATGGGGAGAACATACAAACTCCACACACATGTGACCCAGGCGGAGACTCGAACCCGGGTGCCAGAGGTCTGAGGCGACAGTGCTAACCACTGCACCACCATGCCGCCCCTTTCCTCAAACAATTATTTTTAATTTTCTTCCAGAATTCACTTACAGATAAGCAGAACCCAACTCTTTTAAACAGAAAACTTCAGTCTTATAACAGTGTAGAGGAATAAACATTTACATTCGAAACCCGAAGCTACCTGTTAGACAGGCTGCAAGATCACTCAATTTCAGGTCAAATTTCCATCAGATTTCACTTTAAATTTATCTCAGTAAAATGAAAGAGTGGGAGAAGATGCGGGGATGGGAGGCACCGAGAGGGTGCATGGGCCATACGGTACCTGATGTGGAAGCTCTCACCGTACGGCAGCACTGAAAAGGCGGCCAGCAGGGACCTTTTGGCACATATCAGCACAATCCTGCAACAGGGAGCACAGGAATTCTGTTCACTTTACGTCTTTAGAAACAGGAACACATGACAAGAAGCAAGGAAGCAAAGGACGTGAGAAAACCCAAAGCCTGCTACATCCAAGGCGTGTCCCACAACAGCAGAGTGTGGTTAAGCTGTAAAGAGAAAGACACATGCCTATGCAACATAAAATCTCACTTTTCCCCTGATAACATGTGAGCCAGGAAATACCGGCATTAAAATGACCCCTGCATTTGCAGTGGTTCTATTCAGTGATTTCTGGCATCTTACAGACAAAGTTGAAAAAAATTACACACATATAAAACGTATATAAAATTAAAATCCCCTTTCAGACAAATACGTCACATTGCAAGTGCCAGAGTCTTATCTGCTTTTTTTGGGAGTGGAGGGGGGCAAAGGGGGGAAAAAAAACCTTGGGAAAACTTTTCAAGAGGAAAACAAACAATAACAATCAGAAACATCATCATGTGGTCACTACTGTCGCCCTTTTGTGACTTAATTTTTCCATTGGACCCAAGCCAAGACTCTTAAACCATGGATTCATTTTCATCTATTTTAGGAAGAAGGGATGAGAAAATCACCCGAATAAGACTGCTATATTCATTTCTCTTGAACCAGCTGAAATTTAGGCTCACTTTGGGATGACCTGCCATACGGATCAAGTCTCTGATTGGACCATAGACTAGTAGCATGCTACATTGGGCCAAACCGTAAACTGGGCCGAGAGATCTGAAAAGACACTTAAAAGCCGGTCCCTAAAGGCTTTAGCTAAACTGTGGGGTCCTCAGAAATGACTGTCTCGAGGATCTGGCTCCCTGACATGGGACATGCGGTCTTGTGGCTCACCTGCTCCCGCGAGTGTCATACTGCCTCATGTTCTTGATGAAATGCACCTTCTTTACAGCTCTCGGCCTGGTGGATCCTGACAGGGTGCGTGACCTGAGCCAACAGAGAGAGAGATGTATGAAACACGGCAGGGAAGGCAATCCTGTTATACCCTAAAAATGTGATTTCAGTGTACCTTTAAATACTAAAGGTCATGTAATTCAACACTTATTACTAAGAAGTTTGTTTTGTTGGCTACATTTGGCTTCAACAGATGGACCATTGTCAAAACAAGGAATAAATTTTGCCTTTACATACCGTTACCAGTATTTGGGGACATACTGTCCCTGTTTTCGTTCGTGATTACTGGCAAGCTAACATGCTGCCACACTGCCGATTTAAGATTGAGCGGTGAGTCCATCCATCCATTTTTCTGCTGGGGTCACGGGGGGGGAACCAGAGACTATCACAGGAACGATGGGTGCAGACGGGAACCAACATCAGTTTTTCTGTTAAAGTACCGTGAAGTTCTCCTAAAGTAGCGATTCATTTTCCACATCGTCATACATTTACATCGATTTTTAACCGATTCGCAATTCATCGTTACATGCCTAGTGTGAAGTCACGACTCGTTACACGACACTGCATAGCACTGGGGATAAGCACAGGACATTCCCTCATATGACCTAACAATGGCATCTACAGACTGGCTGTGGATAGTAATTAGATGAGTGATAACTTTTATTTCATTATTTAAATTACAAACCTTCATCACAGCAAACATTCCACACACTTTACAAGCAAGAGACTCACCCAGCTCTTCAATATTTCATGCAACTATCAATTACAACATTTACTTATCACAATTAAAACGTGCAAGTCACCAGAGCAGTACATCTGCTTATCACTGATATAAAAATGCAAATGGGAATTGGAGAAAGAGTCTTTGTGTACTTAATCCCTTAGAATGAGGGATGTACAGACTCAGCGGCTGTTTAGTTCATAATCGCACATTTCCAAACAACAGACAGGCCCAATGGCAGCAACCCCCCCCCCCCCAGAAAATTTCAGGCCATTAAAAGACCAGGAAACAGGGGACTCCTGAAACATGAAGCAGCTGCATCCAGAGAGTATGATCCTTTCCACAAAGAAATTAGAAACCTAACAGGCAGTTCAGCGAATTTTCCCTAATATGGAAATCAATGTGTAGCATTAATCTGCTCTCTCTTAATCCTAAACATCCAGTTGCATTTCACTGTGTACATAAACTGCAGATATTATTTGTATACGTTCAGGCCTATTTAACATAAGATCATTAATACTCGATATCAAAAGTTCCGGGTGTTTCGCCCCACATTCATGTTTTAACCATTCAAAAGGTAGAACGATTATGTTAATTGCTCAATAACAACATCCTAACTGATCACATATGCAAGTTACTTGCACTTACCCATTATATTAGAGGCAAAAACGTGCAGTACCCTGGTGCCCTTAAAATAAAATCTGGCAAACAACCCAGCAGCATCATCTATGGTCAGAGAGATGCTGCAGCTCTTTCCACTGGCTGTTGCATAAGAGGCCATTAAAGGCTCACCCCTCCAAGACAGGGACCTCAGCCACAGACCGTGGGCCAGGCATTAGGGCAAATACCTTCTGCTTGGAAATGCCTGGACTGGACAATGTTATGCAACCGTTCCCCAGCCCTTCTCCCCCAGAGTGCTCTCCATCTGCTCTGTATTTCTGTGCCCGACCAACCAGAGGTACTGGGCTTTAAGTATTAAAAGCAGAAAGACTTCCAGACCACAGACTGCAGAAGGAGCTATCAGTACCTTTTGCACAACATCTCACACCTTTTGCCAGGACAATTTTTTTTTTAACCCACACACCGAAAACCAACTACACTCCCATACACACATATATATACACGCATGCACAAAAGGACTAACTATTCGCTTTAAATATTTAGATTATGACCAAATATTTAAAGATGTTCTATATAAATTTTTGAAATTGCATGACAAACAATTCTTGTGAATTGCAAATAATTGAGGATGACAGTTCAACTCCAGATGCTTAGATGCAACGCATTATAAAGTAAATACAGATACTCAGTGTGCCTCTACGGGACTAACTATGTTTTAACCATGTCAACAAATATAAATCAGCATTATACTATAGTGATTCACACTGCCAAATGGCTGCTCACAGTTGTATATTCCAAATGCGCTTTAGTATGTCAGTCATTAAATGTTGTCTGATTATACAGTATATGTGTATATATTGAACTTGTCTGATTTTCTGCTTTGGGTGATGTCATGGAGTTGACACTCAAAACTGAAGCAGGAATTGTTCGGCAAATTCACACAGGATTCTGCATGGGAACTGAAGCTGGTTACCATAAGTTGCTACTGCACTTTTGGAAATGTCTTCTCCCTGGAAATCTGGGCTGGTTGTTTCTGGTGAACCCTACTTGATGACTTCCTTTTTTGTTTATATTATAACTCCAGGGGAAAAGGCTCCGTGACCCCCAGATGCTACCATGTACCCAAAGTGGAGCTGGTTGTAGATTTAGTTAAATAGTTTGATGCCTGGATGTCATTAAAACTGACAGAATGCACAGGAAACAACCATTAGCCCTACAACCTCACTAAAGCTAAAATTTCAGTTTTAAAATTCAGGTTTCGCCAGTTGAACTACCAAACCTCAGCAATATCTTCCAGTTTGTATAATTAACATGTGATGTGGGCAACAATTAAACAAATGAGTCAAGCACAGTTCAACAGAAATGATCCATTTTCAAAAAACTTGAGTCTTCTCCAAACTAACAAAATGTAATAATCAACCTTCAGGGGTTCAGATATGCAATTTTTTGGTCTATGGGAACTCTGACTTTTAAAATTAATGGTTTAATCGTGTTAAAAATTGCATCTTTCCCCACTTGAAGATCAAAATTTTACTTTGAAGGAGACATGACAGTTTTGCAACCTGACAAAAGGTTTATGTATTGTTTTAAAAAAAACATTCTCAGTACAATGAGAATACAGTATAAAATTGTCCATGAAATATCTTTTGCAAATGATTAAAAAATTAAACACTCCTAATAGCCAATTGTCAAGAATAACATAACTACATAATGACTTCCTGGAAATCAGACTTGCTTTCAAACTATTAACTAACTTTCAAAGTAATTCCCGATGTTTAGATCACTCCTAATTAAAATGTCTTGGATTGTAAACATCGCAGGTCAAAGAAAAAAGGACACTCTCTAATCTTTAACATGTGCATTTACCACTGGCGCTGACAAAATCAACACCGGATGGCAAAACAGTCGGCTGTGCTTATAATCAGGAGGGCGGTAGTTTAACTTTGAGATTCCACTTAGCATTTTCATGCATGATGTTCAACTCAAAAATTGTTTGTGCCATGAGTTGAATTCGTTGTATTTTTACCAATAAACCACCCCACAAACATGCACCACCTACAGTCAAACCTGAAACCAAATGGGTTTCTTTTTGTAATGTTCAGGCATGCACACAATGACCCCTTTGACAAATGCAACAAGTTGGAATTTGCCAAAGCCAAAAGCACAGATACAGCTGTGCCCAGGAGAGAACCCATTGCAATTAAAAGAACTCTTATCTCTGTTCTAAAAGACACACAAACCAGTGAAAACAGCCTTGTTTGGGCACGCATTGAATCAATGTATAATGTCATGTGGAAGCATGTGAGTGGGATTTTTAACAAACAGGAAGTAATGCTTCACATTTCTAAATAATTTCCAACTTTCCTATCGTTTACCACTTATTAAATTATCACGGAGAAGGATAATCATCGTTATAAAATCTTTAATACACAATCAGACTGTCCATAAGGTGCCCTTGAATGTAACTCAGTGTGCTCAATGACTGATTCATGTGTATTTACAAACGAGGCGTATACATTGCTTATTCAAGAGTGTGACTTTCAAAAAATACAAATGACATACGTAGTAGCAGATAATCGATTTTAACTACAGTATCCGTATGTCTCAAATGAAATGATTGTTTTTCAGGCGAGGTGAGTGATATCCTATTTGTTTAGAATTGGTATGGATATCCAACCCAAACGAAAGCGGAAATTATTTCATACGTAAAGCATGACACCTTTTAGGGAAAAAAATAGCTAGCAAACGTATTAATATGCCGGTTTCCATACAGCAAAGCCCACGATAAAGTATTTAAAAAGTGATGATAAATACTAGATACACCCTATATACTTGAATATATAGCAAAGGTACTGTTGGGGGGGGGGGTGTCTGGGACAGTCTATAACATCATATTTTACATAAGCAACAGTGTCAAAGGACCAGTCGCATCACCAGTAATTATCTAACAAGGACCTGTTGGCAGACACAGAGCATCCCTGTGTTTATTACCATGAAAATATCTAAGTAATTTGCTCGGAAAAATAACTCCGGAGACTAAAATAGCCCTTGAACTTGCACTTGCTGCAGGATGAGGTCTGTTCAACTTGGAAAAAATACTGATATAACTATGCAAGAAACATGATGCTATGAATCGAAAACTTAATATTGCACATTTTAAGCGAGCGTCAAATACCTCTGCCTGGAATCCAGAGTCATCGGATTGAAAGTCTGCACCGAGAGCAGAGTCGGCGATTTGCGAGCCCCTAGGAGAGTCTGCCCGCTCGGGGAGAGAAGGTTCCCCTGGGACGAGAAAGCGCCCCGGTCTCTCTCCAGGAACATTTCACCCCTTTCAACAGGATTAAAGCCTGAGTCCGTGGGCAGAACCCGAATCGGGGGGACGTTGAAAACCCCGATCCTCGGTGCGGTGCTACAGGAGCCACTGCTGGCGGAGGGTGACAGACCGGGGAAGGTCCCATAGCTGCTAGCCGCACCGAGTCTCCCTGCTGCCGCTCCGGCTTCGGAACCCTGAAATTCCGTCTCTTTCTCATCGTTCTCCCCATTGCTGTAGTGGTAAATAGGCCGTCCGTCAAGTGAGATATTATTAAGAAACAGGAGGGCAGCCTGTCTCCTGCGCGAATCTTTACTCTTCCGCAGGTGGTCTTTGTGAGGACTAACTGAACTATTTCCCGAAACACCCCGCTCGCCGAAGGCAGCAGTCGCCATCCTCAAGTGACGGAAATATCACGAACCGAAGGTATTCTACCAGGCGTGCTGATAAAGCCACGCCCATTGCGCGCTAATTGGATCGGACCAGTTATTATGTAAAGTAGGACGACTTCGGCTACAGCTGATTGGCTGTTGAATGTGTTCGCGCGAGGAACTGCCCAGAATTCTTTCATAAAAGACTGCCCGGAGCGCTGGATGGCCGTGAAAAGAGAATACTGGGCTGGTTGAAGTCATGTGCAGATACGCGTCTTTCCCATTCAGATTTACTGCTTCATTTTTACTTGTACTTTGCAATAATATGATATAGTTTGGGTGGCTTTTAAAACCACAGCAGCGCTTATTAATTGACACGCACCGTGTTCGTTATAAGATGCATAAACTTAAAACACCTCATCTGTAATCATACGAGATGAAGCATGTTATGAGAATTACAACACCTCATCTTATTAACCTGATGGGATCGAGGCGGTGTCACCATGCAGTCATGCCTGCGCAGCGCTGGCAGGAGGATGTCATCAGAGTTACGTGAGTGGCTTCACGCAGAAGGCAGCTGTAGTGGGATGTGCAACATTAGTTTGGGGGGGGAAATTCACGATAAATTGCTCAGTAGTTCTTGAGAGTAAGAACGTATGTGATATGAAACAAGAAATACAACAAAAGAAGCTCTCTAGACTGAATAGGATAGGAGTTGTAGCGAAGCTATGTGATAAGTATCTGGTTGCATTTGAATTTATATATTACATATAAAGATATATGAGATTTTCGACAAAGATTTTCTGGTTTTCTGACACTGATGTCCGTTTACCATAATGAGTGAAGTGATATGGTCATGTGAGATAAGCGCTTGGCTCTCTGTACCCATATAAGATAACTGCTGAGCTTTCATATCATATATGGGCTGTTTCATATCACATAACATCCCGTTTGGTATTCTGAAAACATGCCTGTTGTGTGTAATCCTGTACACACAAAGGAGCTCTTCCTCGGACTAAACAATGCACACTCAGTTTTGCATCAGTTAACTTTAGAGTAAGAAAAGGTGACAAAAAGCAAGTTAGCCATAACTCTATACTCATAGTCCTCTGCACTTTCATGGATACCACACAGGTTTTAGTTTCTCTTGTTATTGATGAATGTCTGATTCGGCTTGTGAACTCTTGTAAATCTGATGCCCCCTGTGTAAACTCAATATCCAGGAATTCTGTTGTTTACTTCCCTGTCTGTTCAATATTATCCTTCTTATGTGGTTGTTATATCCAGTGATATTACAGTATATGTGCAAAAATCGAAGGCAGTCAAAGAAAATGTTTAAATCTATTTATCTGGGTAGTAAGTGTATACGTGCACAGGACACACAACACGGTTTATCATTACAACGTATGCCAATTAAAAGTAACACAATAAATATTCAAAGGGATTTCTTCTGTTATCCAAAAAGTTACTGATATCTCATGGGTAGAAGAACATGGCTTCAGTTCCCAAAACTCACCTCAGGGGCACCCCAGCCATTCCATGTATTTGTTAAATTTCACTACTAGCTCACTTAATTAATGCAATTAGTTATTACAAAAAAACCAATGAGATATTGATTAGCTATGCGAGGTGTGCTAGTGGTCAAGTCAAAAAATATATGGGCGTTATAGTTTTACACCAACATGACAATTATTTAAACATCACTTTCTTTAACTGCCTAAGACTTTTGCACAGTACTGTATAGTTTGTTGTGCTCTAAATATTCACATTAAACAATAAAAATACTTTTGCTGGTGCAGCTTTTCTTGGTATTCTTATTCAATTACATGTCCATTACATGTTTTGCTTAGTTACAATGTATGTGCACATTACACGATGCGATCTTTGGGAGTCGTATGCTTGAGCGCCACCATCTGGGAAAACTATAATCACAGAGTGGAACAGACAGTCATACTGTCTTCACATTATAAATGTTTAATTCCATTGCTCTCCTAAACAGTCCGAATGCACTAAAACAGTGTGCATGCAGGTTTTTAGGAAAATCTTTAGGTCAGCTGTTCAAACCCTGGAGTGAGGACTTTTCAGCAAGCCAGTCTAATTAGTAATTAATTAGGGAGCTACAGAGACACTTTATGCGGTCACTGTGACTCTTTATGCGGTCACTGTGACTCTTTATGCGGTCACTGTGACTCTTTATGCTGTGATTGGTCGAAACAAAATCTTGATCTAGATTTGTACTTTCTGGACCTGGACTATCCACTGCTGCACATCAGTCTGAAACTATTCACCTGTTCATTACAGGGTTTTTATAGAACTGGAAAGATGTCCTAACCAGGTCTCAGTGAATCTTTGTCACGTTTATATTCCAAAAGGAAGGATGGGAGGATGGGAGGCTAGCCTCACAGGTAGTAGTCCTCTTCCTCTATGTCTCCTTCACACTCCTCGAAGCCCAGCGCCTCAATGTCATGCGTGATGTCAGTGATCATCCTGTTGAAGTCCTGCGAGCCAGAAGGGAGGGACCAGCTGTCGTAGCCACGCAAGGCTGTTGCAGAGGTGCTACTCATGCTGCGCTTGATGCGGCCAAAGCTGTCTGTCAGGATCCCACCTTCCCGTATCCCAATGCCTTCTAGAAAGCTCTCAAAGATGCCAACGTCTTTGTCTGGGATGAAGGGCCTCATGCCTGTATTTGAAGCAGGGATATTGCATATGGACAAATTAATTATTATTATTATTGGCTCAAAGAATGTCCGACGTGTGGGAACAGATTCCCAAAAGATCGTTCCGTCGGACAAAATTCTGTGCTATCACTACTAATGTCGTGTAATAAATATAATGAAGCCTATAAAAAAATCACATCTCAGAACTCCAATTAATTCCAGAGTGATTAAAATAGAAGCGTACCCATGTTACAAAGGTCAAACATGAAATGCAATAACTGAAACTAAATAAACTAAATCAGATAAAATAATATGAACAGGAAGATATTTTTATATTTTGTTTAGTCACAGTCTACTTTGAAAGTTTATTAGTAAAAAGCAAAGACAAGATACGGTTATTTATGCAGAACATTTCACAGAGATGCGATTGAAAGTATTTACGACAAGCAAAGAATAAAGATTATACAGTAAGAATGACATGTGAACTCAAACCAGAAGGTTCCCCATTGGCTACGGGGATTGAACCAGGAACTTTTGCAGTGTTAGGCGACAGCATGAAGCACTGCACCACCGTGCCACTGTACCAGGCACTTGTAACATTTATGTAACATTTAGCGATTACATCTTTGTATTCTTCATACAGCTCCGTCAGCAGCGATTGTTCTGCAGCGGTACAAAATACTGCTCTCGTTTTACGTGCTTTCCGACTCATTTGATCGATCTATCGTTCATCCACTCATTTGGGCTTCTTAAATATCTCGTGTGTGCACACAAGTGAGACTATGCAAGTCTGTCTTGTATGACCCTTGATTAGTTAAAGCTGAACTGCGTTAGTGGAACGACATGAGGCTAAGTTTAGAGATGGTGCTAGTTTGAGTCTGACTTTTTTTGGAAAGTCTGGCTTTCTTTAGCTACTTTCATGTAATATCCCCCCAGAATGTCTTACTTAGCCAGATAACTTGTCAGATTTAAGGTAGTCTGGTCTAAATGCAAAAGAACAAAGGTAAAGTCCATTTAAACTGGGATACCTTAAGTCTGATAGGTTATCTGGGTAAGCAAGGAGTCAGGTTTTATGATTCAGGCCCCTGGTCTGTGATACTGTCATTATTCTGGGAGATACCCATACAGTACATGCACGGGATCTGCAAATGTAACTACACTGCTCTCTGTACCGTGGGGCTGGCCCACTCCCAAGCATATTCCTGAACAAAAGAGCTTGTTTGATCAAGTGAAGACTTGAATTTGACAAAGGCTCATCTGTTCATATCAACTGAGAGCCCAGGAAAAATTAAACATTTGTTTTGAGAATCTTTGCGAGTACAAATGTGTGTTCTCATCTTGTAAACAATCTCTGCAAGTTCATGGAAACGTGACAGCAGACCATTGCCCACTGCTGCTGTAAGCAATTATAATCTGGACCAGTGACATACAGTCTACAGCTGCATCTTCCATAGCCAACAAGTAGACCCTTTGGGCTGCCCAATGCTGTAGACTCTGGTTAATGGATGAACTGGATCCTAGTTATGCAAACAAGGAAATCGGATTAAGGGTCCAGATAGGGCAATTTTTCCATTGCTTCTCTCCTTATCTGCACAGTTCTTGTAAGTTTGGGCAGTAATAAATATTTATTAGTAGGGAGTCCTGGTTTGCAATACTAACCGTCATCGAGAAAACATGTTTCAGGATGTTCACTTATGAATATTTATGAGTCTTCACCAGATCTTTGTAGCACAGGCTAGAAACTTTTAGCAGAGGTAGGAACAGAAGACACTTTGTCTTTCTAGGAAAATTAAATCTATTTGGCACAGTTCCCTCACCAAGCAACAGGAATTTTCTGGTATCTCCGTACAGCTGGAGGAGGTCTGAACAAAACTCCTGGATAGGTGCACCCATTCGGTATTCCCGCAGGAGGAGTGCAAACTGCTGAATCTCCTGGGGACTCAGTCTACTTCTTAGCTGTGAAGGACAAAGGGACACTGAGGATTGGAGATGCCATAAATAGCTCTAATTACTATACTATTGAGTCACATTATGTTTAATCATGAGATGTACAGGAACAGGTTTGCCTTGATTTAAAAAAATGTTAGAAATTTGTTTTACTTAAATAAAATGTATTTAAATTATATACTGATAATAAAATTAGTACAATGTTTCTCTGTTATTTTGTACATTTTGCCTAACTGTTGGTTTCTGTTATTCTGGATGAATCTACTGCAGGGCTCTTCAAATCTAGCCCTAGATCCCAAATCCAGGCCTTGTTTTCAGTTCTCCCAAGTATTTCATTTAATAATTCTGATTCTGATTGGCCTCAGAGGCTACATACCCAGCTCACGGGTAAAGGAAGGCTGGAAAACCAGCAGTGCTTGGCCCTTGAGGACCATGATTACGAATAGCCCAGATATAGTGTGTGAAATAGATCGCCCACCGGTGGGCATGCATTCAGACACTGTAGGCAAATCCTGGGCCTCACTGTAATCATGTACTCCTGCATGAGCTGTAAGCCTTCACTGCTGGGCTCTCCATCACTGTGTATTGAGGCAGCACTGCAGTAGGAGTCATGGAGGGAGAGGGAGGAGCTCTCACTGTAGTTCTCACTGTAGTAAGGGTCAAAGGTCTCATGTGATCCATCGCTATGGGGAAAGAGCACAGAGATTTCAGGACAAGTCGTAAAAACACACTTGTCCAATGCTGGGTATATAAATAAACTTCCCCACCTGAGCTTCTACTTCCAAATCAATTTCCTAGGAAAATGTCATAAATTTACATGGCGATGGGGAAGACTGTCAGTGCAAAATGCCTGGGGTCAGCAGGTACTGTTTGATTTAGGAAAAGTGACACACTCACAAAGAACTGCAGCAGCTGAAATCTGCATCATAACCATATGTCATATCTGTCAGGCAGCTGTCACCTGAGAATCCAAAGGCCACAGAAAAATTTATGAAAGGGATGTACATACAGTTCTCTCAGCATATTTGCAAAATAATTTTTCACCCAGAAAGCTTGGTTGGGCTATACTAATTATTAAATATGATCTCTTTATCAGAAGTGATAATGCTTGTACCTGTATCCTAAATGATGTGTATATTGTGTGTGAACCTATATTGCATGTACTTATATATGAGATTGAATGTATGAGCGTGAGGCTAACCCCATACTTGTAAGCATGATGCTAACCCCATGCTGATGAGCGTGAGGCTAACATTACGAGCATGAGGCTAACCCCAGGCTAGCGAGTGTGAGGTTAACCCCATGCTATCAAGTGTGTGGATAACCCCATGGTTCTGAGTGTGAGGCTAACCCTGTGAACAGGAGGCTAACCCCCTGCTTGTAAGCATGATGCTAAATCCATGCTGACGAGCGTGAGGCTAACCCCATGCTTACGAGAGTGATGCTAACCCCATGCTAATGAGCGTGAGGCTAACATTGTGAGCATGAGGCTAACCCCATGCTATCTAGTGTGTGGATAACCCCATGGTTCTGAGTATGAGGCTAACCCTGCAAGCAGGAGGCTAACCCCAGGCTAACGAGTGTGAGGTTAACCCCATGCTAGCAAGTGTGTGGATAATCCCATGGTTCTGAGTGTAAGGCTAACCCTGCAAGCAGGAGGCTAACCCCATGCTAACGAGTGTGAGGTTAACCCCATGCTAGCAAGTTTGTGGATAACCCCATGGTTCTGAGTGTGAGGCTAACCCTGCGAGCAGGAAGCTAAACCCCTGATTGCAAACGTGATGCTAACTCCATGCTGACGAGCGTGAGGCAAACACTGCATGCATGAGACTAACCTCAGGCTAGCAAGCTTGAGGATAACCCCATGCTTGTACATACAGTATGTCTGACCATGTACGTGACTAAGTTTATACGTGTATGAGGGGTCCCGGGTGCCAGTTTCACGCTGAGCTGACTCACTCCTCTGTATCCAGTAGTTGTCAGGGGTAGTGTAATGGTAGCCAGCTCGATCCACACACTCAATACTTTGGTGTCCATATATGATCTGAAACATCTGGCAGATCAAAGCACAGTACTCCTCCGCAGCATCCTGAGGAAGATTATCAATGCGGTCAGCTGGTGAGCTCAACATCCCCCCAGCTGAGGACTGTTACTTTTGAGAAAAAACTTCAGCAGAGGGTGTCCTATTTCCAGGTGGCACACACATATTATTGGCTTACACTAATATTGGATATTACATAAAAGCCACGTTATATAACAGTGACAGACATCCCACCTCTCCTGGAAGTTCAGAGAGTCTCCTGCAAATGGACACCCCCCCGGCGGGCGCGGGGGGGGGGGGGGGGGGGGGGGGGGGGGGGGGGGGGGGGGGGGGGGGGGGGG
>JAODJX010000109.1:8429052-8445496 GCA_026776945.1 Isichthys henryi
CTTCCGGGATAGGCTCCGGACCCCCCGCGACCCAGTAGGATAAGCGGTTTGGAAAATGGATGGATGGATGGATGTTGTTTTAGATAAAACCACACGCTGACAAAGGCTAGCCACTAGGAATTGAGCGACAGTTCTCATGATGTCCACAAGATGGCAATGTCTACCTGAAACAGAGGTTAGGGTTAGCAGTCTCGTCAAACAAGCGGATAAAGAGATTATCCATCTATCTGTCCGTCCATTACTCATCCAATCTGCTTATCCTGGACAGGGGGCCTGGAATTTTTAGGCAGCATAGCGTAAAAGACCTGGGTACACCCAGGAGGGGATACCAGTCCATTACAAGGTAAACACATGATTTTAGAAACACGAGGTCACATAACTGCCCGTCTTTGCATGGAGTTTTCAGAGGAAACCCAGATTACACACAGAGAACATGAATACAGATGGTGGCAAAACTATACTTTATTTCTGTAATGTTTTGCTTTTCTTCTCCATTTCCATTAATCTGTTTTAATTTTCTACAGACTTTTTATGCTTCTGAAAAAGTTTAACAATAAGTAAATACTATTGTAAATAATTTTAAGCTATTTGAAACCCTTGAGTGGGCAGTGTGATGTCACCATGGGGCCCCTGAGCGAGGCCCTTTACCCCATAGCTCCAGGGACTGGCTGACCCGACTTTTAATTGTATGTCACTTCAGATAAAGGCATCTTC
Organism: Isichthys henryi; assembly: GCA_026776945.1. Taxonomy (NCBI): domain Eukaryota; kingdom Metazoa; phylum Chordata; class Actinopteri; order Osteoglossiformes; family Mormyridae; genus Isichthys; species Isichthys henryi. The sequence continues at coordinate 8,429,767 of JAODJX010000109.1, forward strand.
TAAATCAGGGGTGTCAAACTCATTTCACATCGTGGGCCACATACGTACATAATGTAAAAATGTATAACTGAATATATGGGAGTGCAGCAATCCATCAGAGAGAGGGCAGTGAATTCTCTCTGTATGCACAGACACACACACGCATACACACACACACACACACACACACACCTGTAGACTTTAAAACTGGCTCATATACTCCACATAAAACACAAAATTCAGAGCAAAAATGGTATTGGCTGGAATGGTTTCCTCTGAAGTATAATTAGTCAGTACCCGATGAAAGGTAAATATATTGAAATTTTAATTACTGAGCTCCTGGAAAGGTGAATTGAACTGGAACACCCAGAACGCTGATATCACTTTCAATTCTCCTTTACTCCATTTTGCCTTGCAGTACTAAACAAGTGAAATTAACTGCACGTCATGGTCTCATGAGACTTTCCAGAACTCTGCAGAAGCCACATGAAAATCTGGGCATGTTTCTTTGATGAAGAAAAACATGAAAGTCGAGTTATTTTCTGTCCCAGGTGCATAGGGGGATCCCATTGCATCTTTAAAATCAATGACTTAACAATTGCCGGCATTGTGTCATAGACAGCTGCTTGCCATCCAATCATGAGAGATTATGAATAAATTCAGATTTTTTTTTTCTTCTCAAACACAGGCTGTGATTTTTACACAGTTTCCCACGACGTTTCAAAGGTGAAAATAACAGAGGCGACATCTCTCTGTATGATAACCACAACTGTCATCTATAGCCACATCAAGCCTTTTAAAAGTCTTTTAACCCCTGTTATATATCACTGAAGAACAGATCAACTTTATAAATATATGAAATTCTTGGAGAATGAGAAGACCATGAAATTTGATGTTATTGGTGTTCATGTTCAGTCTGAATAACATTATTTCATCATCATAAAAAAAGTGAACTTGCTAAATCTTAGGAACAAAAATGTACCGAATTCCTTGCAAATTAACCAGGCTTAACATCAAATACCAGACAGCATTTACATACATCAAGTCAAGCAGGGAGACTCAAAACATTGGTAAGGGCTTCTTTTAATAACTGCTACAATTTGGTGAAGAGAAATAGAGACAGACATTGCAAACTTGATAGAGTTAAGACCTTATTTATTCAAAACCATGTATTAATCAGCATTTCGACCCTATTGGGGCACTCGCCGTAAAGATGAATAAATGAGAATTTGAATCATAACAGCAAGCGTGCAGGTCTACTCTACTAACATCCCACTATTCACAAATAAGTGTGCCTGAGTTGGCAACTGGCTCCATTGGTGTGGGGAGGATTGAAATGGTGGGAAACCATTGTACCACCTGCAGCCCATTTTAGGGTAGAGGGTAGGTTGAGAGATTCCAGCCCTGCATGTCATTTGCCTTTGAATGGTCATAATGAGAGTGCCTGAACATTACAGGCAAGGTCAAGAATAAAAGGAAGAAAAGGACTTTCTGTTGCCTTGGGTTACAATGAGGACTCGACAAACAGAGTACTTTTCTGGTACACTAAACATTTGCGAAAAAAACAAGAAATGTGTCAGGGACAATTACCCCTGTGTCTTTTGTATTGTTTTTTTCTCTGCCTCTCAAATATCAAAAGAAAGTCCTTAAAGGACCTTCAAACCAAACCAAAAGAAATTTCCCACTTGAGTTTCAGTCTAAAAAGTAGGGTGGAGGTCTGTAGCAAACAAGGCCTGGTAGAAACTGCATTTAAGATGTTGACGTATGAGGAATAAATAGCTGGTTAAAATTAAAAACAGATAAATCCTCAATTTGGTCTTTTTCACAAAGTGGAAACTGAACTCCACAATCCGAGAACAACTGGGAAAGCCAAATCAGCACCAGAACAACTGGATGTAGACAGCCAGTACTCCCCACTGAAGTGGTCGGTCTGTCAGATGGGAGAGGGGGTCCAGTGGAAAAGCATTCTGGGGAACCATGTCCAATGTTCCTGCGGCACTGTCCCTCTGGGAGAAAAGGGGGAATGAGTGAGCTTTAAGTTAAAATGCTTACAGCATTTTGCATTTTTCTTTTTTATTGTGATTGATGCTGAATGTTTACGTTGACATACAACCAAGAAACAACTGAGACTCATTTATCAACATACAAATCTTTAACGATTCAGCACCAGTATGGAATATGATGCTCATAATGCAGAGGGCACATGCAGGAACAATTGTGGAGAGGATGTTTTAAAAGACTTTGAGAAGAATCCTACTGAGTATAAAACAAAGTAAGGCTTGTTGATCACACTTCGTTTCAAATGCTGAGTGGTCTCAGACAGCACCATATTCAGCCCATAAGTACTTTTCTGTAAAGATACTCATAAATTATATCAGGCATCGTCTTTAAATTGAATATACCTCTAATATACCTCTAATATACCTCCAGGTGCATTATTACTTATTTCAGTAGTATATTGATGATGATGATGACAATTGTGAACATTATTTTTTATTGTTTTCACTGCAGATCCTTCAAATACTGTATATGCCAACGTTTCCTTCTCTAAAGAGAAAGCTCAACATAAGTACAATGTTTTCATTCGGCTGTTACTGTTGAAAACAGAAGAGTTGATTTGCGAAAGATCAGTTCCTAGTTGTGTGGGATGAGAGATCATGGTGTCCTTACAGTAAACTTCTATGTATTGGGGGTAGATAGAATAAAGAAAACACCCAATAATGTATTAATATCAAGGTCCTAATGGGAGTAGGCCTCCCACTGGCTCCAGAATGGCTTCATTCCTTCCTGGAATGCTGTCATATACTGTAAGTCCCAAACTGTCTGTGCCCAGATCTTCTAATACATTTTATATTTTTTACATCTGCTGATTGAGAAGACCTTGTAGGGCATTTCATGCCTCTCTTGATTCATTCAGCAGTGTGTACTTTCTCATTATCCTCCAGGAATATGGGAAAAGTAAAGGGAACAGTATTTGCACCAGAGTGCAAAAGGTCCAGTAAATTAGCCTCATATTCCTTGGCCTTTACACACCTGTGCAGAACAAGTACACTGGTTGTTGCCAATACCAATACATACTGTAGGTTGACTGCATCCCTTGACAAACCCAAGGAAAAGGCATGAAAGAGTAACTTATGATGCACAATTTCTGCCGTGGCAAGATCACAGAGCTGCCGATTCAGTTCTGTGGGCATTTTTGGGGTTGCACTTCCGTAATGGTTACCAACAATCTTGCCAAGCTTCCATCCAACCCTGTTGGTGAGCATTAACTTGCAACCCTGATGTATCTTTTTTGGTATATGCTGTTGTGACTTTTGGGGCTGCCTCTGTATCTATATTTGTAATTTGCGAAATGTTTTCTGTTATCTTATCCACTCGCAGCTTGTAAACAGAAGCCATTTGCGACGAAGTGGTGATGCCTTGTACTTAAGGATCAATTTGTCCTAAAAGTTTCGTATAGTTAGAGCGTTTTGGTGAAGCTGCTGAGAGTGCATTGTTGGATTAAAGACAGAGCTCAGAATTTATGAATAGTGCAAAGGAAATAAAGTATAGAATTAAATATGTAATATGCATGACATATCCAACACATACCTATTATTACCACAGTTCATCGTGAAATGTAGAATACATTTACATGAAGTTGCAATAATTGTCATGCTTGTAATATATGCCAGACATATTGATTATATGTACATATTTCTTAGATTTTTTTGGGGGCTACTTTGTTTTCCTTGTGCTGACAGCAAAAAGATGGATACTAGCTGTGAGAAGGTCTTGGGTCGCTAACAAGCTTGTAATGAAGTTTATAGACATGGTAGTTACAAATGACACACAGATAGGACAGACCCTTCAGAATCTCGAGAATTTCATTTGGCTCCAATTTACAGTATCAAGAACACTGATTCTTCATCTTTCCTAAACTACTTTGGTTACACCTTTTGTCTTACTTGGCTTTAATCCTGGACAATACGGTTTCGGTTCCAACATTCACACATACAGAACATTTATGTGTGACTTGGATCCTGGCACAAAGCGTCTATCACATAAACAAAGTGAATCATGGTTTATTGCATTCGTTTAGTTTTAAAGGACCCTAAAGCACAGAGCTGTGTTAGTTCAGTCAATACACAGCACTAGAAAACAGAAGGTATGGACTGACATATGTACATTAACCAGCTGGCACACAAACACAGTTTATTCTTTCCTAATTAAATATGAACTTCGTATTCTAATTTCTATCTTGTAATTAGGAACAGTCTGCCCATGGTCAGGAATTCGGCGCATAAGGCTTTTGCAAGTCACATGTTGTCTACAGTTGTGATTTCACTGAGAAAAACCAGCACAATTCAATGTTGTCTGCTAAAGTGATGTGAACCAGACTTCTAGTTACTGTGAGACAGTCCATTAAACTAATGTTATAAGTCGTCAACAGTGTAACAATGTTAAGTGACAATACTGCTGGCTTCCTAAATCCTGCTTTCTAAGATCCCACCCAACACCTCAGCCGGCTGTATTTCTGTATTAAGTGTGATGTATTTTGTTTCTGTCATAACAGAAAGAGGGCAGTTCATATGTGCTTTTTGAGACTGTTCAGTTTTAACTTTTGCTATAGTTCACGTTCAGCTACATTTCAGTTAAAATATACCCTATAATGTTTACGTCCGTACTGCCATAATCCAGTGCATACGAATTTGGCAAAATTAATTTAATCAACCAATAAACAAAATATCATATCATTCTACACAATAAAAAAAAGTATTTGTATAGTTATATCAATTATATCAAAAGAAGTGAACCTTGAGTATAAAAATAAATACTTACACACAGAATGATAAAATCTCTCACGATACGGAAACAAATCAAGAAGAAGCCATTTTCTCGTCACATTTACTGCAAGGGTGTAATTATGCGAATTTCATAGGGCCAGTATTTATTAAGCACTACTGAGCTAAGGGTTTTTCATAATCATTGTCATCATCATCATCGCTGTCATAGACATTGCTCACCCTCTTTGTGGAGCCTGTCATCCGTCTCCAAAGTTCTATAGCTCCTCCCCTAATTACTTCTCCTGCAGTGTCTGTAGTTGCAGCTCAGCTAGACACCCGATCGTTCTCTTAGGTCCCATTGCCTTATATAGTCTCTGCAGTACACATACATACACATAGCCCAGTCCCAGTAACATCCAAGATGCACAGAAGCAGAAATCACACGGGCGCAAAACATTGCCGGATAAAGATAGGCTCTCGACACGAGCCGTCTTTCACCAGCCCCCTTTCTCAAACTGTTTGGGTGGAACCCCAAAGGGTAGATGAGTTACACTGTAGTTTCATACTCCATCACTTCCTTTGGGGAGCCAAGGCTGCGGTACTGCAAGCGAGGCGTCACGGGGGAGGTGTTCTCTAACACCAAGATTGTCCTACGCAACCTCCGGTCGATGAAGTGAGCATCCCAGGCCGGGTACTTCTTCCTGGGCAGGTCTATACGAATGACTGGCCCTTCTGTCCGGGGGATTCGGGCGACCTGGCTCGGGGGAACACTGGGTCGGACTTGGAACACAGACAGGCAACTGTCTCTGTCACCTGGACCATGCTCCCGCTCCTGTCCTGTAGTCCTTGGCAACGTCCGAGGGGGGCTGGTAACCACGTCCGGAGTAGGAGTCAGCACCACGAAAGGTTCGCCCAAATCTTCATCTGCACCCCTCCACTGGCCTCCAAAGATGGGGCCGTTGGGGTGAAGCAGGCAGTAATAAACAAACATGAAGAACATCCCCAAAGCAAAACTGCACACCACCACACACACTACAATCAGGGAGCTGAAGTCAGAGGCCTGTGGCCCACGATACAGGTACCAGAGCATGGTGAGTGCCGCGTTCTCCACCAGTATGATGAAGTAGTAAATGAACATACGGTAGCGGGTCTGCCCCTCCTTCACATTGAACCAGCAGAAGATGTAGATGATGCCCACCACCATGTTGTAGATAATCTCCTCCCACTTGGACATACAGAAGTCTGTCTCCCCCTGGATGATCCAGAAGGTCATGATGCACCAGTGTGTCACGATGAAGATGCCAAAGTAGAGCTGGAACACTGAGGCGAACAGCGCAAAAGCAATGGTGCGTGCTCCGATGGAGAAGAAGTGCCACAGCATCTGAACCACCACTGCCTTGTAGGACATCGACATCTTATCGTCCCGAGACTCCCGCAGCACCTTCTGGTAGGATGCAATCATCCAGGCCAATGACACCAGAGAAGCAGAGGCAGATAAGCCTGAGAAGACAGGGAGGTAAGGGAGACAAAGAGGAGTAGAAGGTAAGTTTAATTGAAAGACAGAGAGGGACAGTGCTGAGAGGAAAATATGTAGGGAATTCATTGAGAAGTGGGCTAACCAGATATATGAGATGTTAAGACGTCCACGATTTGCTGTCACATATGGTAATGCTGTCCCCGGGCATTCAGAAGGATTTGGATGTCTTTGAAAACTGCTTTTGATGTCTTAGAGATAGAAGTTCAATCATACATACAGGGCTCCAAAGTATACATAACATGACTGTGACCTGATTTTAGAAGAAGAGTGTGACTGTAATTGCATTAACAAACTAGGTATACAGCAACTATATATAATCGCTGTTAAAGTGGTTCAGTATGCATTTGTTCATGTATTCAGTTTTAATTTAATGTGATTGATTACTAATTGTACATTTAATTAAAGTATTAATATTACCCAATGAATAATTGATAGTTCAAATTATGTCTCTTCCCTCTTCTGGCCTGTGCTATGAGCTTACTTATATGTAAGGATAAAGACTGAAAGAAAGATATTCAGAATTGATTTAGAAGCATGTTTTTTATATAATGGAATTTAGATACTGCGATGGGCTGCCCCCCCATCCAGGGTTGTTCCCTGCCTCGTGCCCATTGCTTCCGGGACAGGCTCCGGGCCCCCCCCCCCGCGACCCAGTAAGGATAAGTGGTTTGGAAAATGGATGGATGGATGAATTCAGATATCTGACATTACATATGAACATTTTCCTTAGCTTTATAGTTGTCTTACCTCTAAGATGGATTTCAATACAGAACACATACATGGATAAAAGGGGCACTTTTCCAACTAACGGTTCCTGATCGAATTCTAGGAAAACTACACTAAATTGCAGGTGATTATAAAATAGATCAATATGCCACCCCCTTCCCCTCAAAGAGAAATACAAATATAGTATTCACATGCTTTCAAATGGTCTCATACATGTCATTTTCTGTTACGTTTGCTGAAATCTGTCACATTTACATGACTGGGCAGAGCAACAATGTACACAAAACCATATTGAATTACTGCTCTCAAAAAGGATGAAACTATAATTATCTGTGAATGTGACATTTGTGTGTGTAATTGTTGTCCCCCACCATGAACACACACACACACACACACCCCATGGTTTCTAATGGCAGGAAATACGTTCATTATTCCACTTTTCAGACAGACACAGACCAGCAGAATCTCATCATCTTTCTTAGTGTTCCTCATAGGATAGAGATTGTCTATTGAATACATTTCCAAATGACTGTGTATTTAGTCTGCAGACCTGTACCACACTGCTTTTGTTCATGCATGAGTCCCATAGCCCCCTACAGCTCTTTAAGGATTTACAACCACGAAAGACAAACTGTCCACTATGATGCTATAAAATTTGGAACGTTAAAACAGAAATTCATTATAGAAATTACAGTAACTGTACGTATTTTGTGTTGTGGGTAGTAGAACCTTAGCATAACTTCCAATACACCTGGGGACACCTGCTTCAGTGTAAAAGTCGAAGTAGAATCACATGCTCTATGACATTTGGAACTGGGATTATTCACATCATTTCATTCAGCATTATGTACAGTAGCTGTTTTCGCCATGTATACAAAAAAGGACACTATACTGGATCAATGGAAATCTGACAGGACCCAGTGAGATACCCATTGTAGGAGCTGAAGCTTCAGTTCTCCCATCAGAATTCCTGTTACTGTATGTTACTTGTGATGTGCTATTATATACTATGACCATGACAATACTGATTTCATTCATTAATGATAAAGCCTGTTTCCCAGTCTATTCCAGATACATTCTGCTGCAATTTGCTTATTTGATTAAAATCAGGAGAGAAACGAACTTTCATAAAAAGGAAAAAATGGTCAGTGTTGAGCGTTTAAAGATTCTAAAGGAGCCATTAATATTTGATGTGTTTCCTCTGCCTGTCTCTGCCCCTCCATTTGGAGAAGATCCAGATTAAGAAACATCTTAATTAGCAGCTTGACTGAACGCGTTAGTCAACACTTTAAAGTCTTTGGCTCCTTTCACTGTCCCAGCGTGCTGGAGCCTCTTGGACAGGAAGTGGCTGACAATCTTAATTGAATCTAGCATTACAGAGAGCATATCTGACTCGTGCATAAAGGCAGGAAGATCAGAGGTAAATAAAGCATCCAGGCGAAGTGGGAGCTCGGCGTGCTGCATTGTCAGGCGGCTGCGCAGCTGCCTGCACTGTGATGAGGGGGGGGGGGGGGAACTATCACATGAAAAACAGGATCACGATGGGTTTGTGTTGTGGCTGCATCATGAGCGATCTGGCACTAGTCAACAGCGCAACGCACCAACGTGCTCGCATTCAGAAAAAAAAAACCAAAAAACGCTATTTACTCTCTTTTATTTGGTGGCTGTCACTGCACTTTCATACTTGGACGGGCTTCACACACCCTGTATGGCTGATTAAAGCCTCTGCCAAGACCTATGTTGACAGCTCTGTCTGCGGCCATTGTGTGCATTTGGGATGCTGGCCTGGCATCGGTCAGCTCCATTCTCCATGAACCTGGCCTTTACAAGCCTGCCGCTGAGGAGCTGGCGGAGGGGGACCCACGTCCTGTGACAACACTGGGTACCAACGGAGACTTATGGCGAGGCATGGCGGAAAGATGGTCCACAGTACAGCTTACTGACAAAAGGGGATTTTATTAGCAGAACTCACAGAACCAAAAGGGACCACAAAATGGCAATTAGGCAGAACAAGCGTCAATCGAACACAAGGACTCAGAATTGGGCTCCAATCAAGGAACATCTAACAGCAGGACATACAGGAAACAAAGACTGGCTAGTAATACGTAACCACATACCCTCCACAATGACCAACTGAAGGACAAGGGCAGCCACTTTCTCTACATAGACTCGTGACAAGGCTAGACAAGAAACAGGACATAGACAATTAACCAAACATTAATGACTGCCAACAAGGTAGGGGTGCAGGTAATTAACACTAGGACTAGAACCAACAAGGTTCAGGTACAGAGGTGGACATTTCAGGTCCAGAAAGTAAAAATCCAGACCAGGATTTTGTTTCAACCAACCAGCTGAGTATAAAGAGTCACAGTCACAGAGTACTCAACTGGTTGGTTGAAACAAAATCCTGGTCTGGATTTGTACTTTCTGGGCCTGAAATGTTCGACTATGTTCAGGTATGGGGTATAATCATGAAGGACTCAAACGCTAGAAAGGAGGCTACCAGCGACACCAGCTGTCCGGGCAGGGAAACAACATGGCAGGGACAGATCTTAATAAGAATTTGTGATAACAAAGAGGCACCAACTGTGATTTAGTGATGGAGAGCACATAGTTCACACTCTTCCATAGTCCCATCTATCTTTTTCCATCTTACATCTTTTACATCAGTGTAGAAAACAGGAAAAGCAGGCAGTTAAATCTATCTTAACGTATCCAAGGGATCACAACACAATGCAAACAGAAAACGCAAAAGCAATAATGGATTTAAACAATTATGCACTGAATAGGCCGTTGTGTTTGTGTATGTGTGTCAATGCATGTGTGTCATCCTGCCTTGTACTGCTATTTCCAGTTGAAAACTCTACGGATAATGGCAAATGAAAAACATAAACGTGTCATGTGTGCCAAATGATTACGTTTGCTTAAGAGCCCTGAAACGCTACATAGCAGGCCAAATCAATGGCAGGGTACAGTCTGTTCCTAAGTTACCATGGAACTCATAGGGTTACAGTGTCAGAGCCCACAGAAATGATCACGGGACAAAGCAGTACCCCCTGCAAAGCAGCATAAGGTCGAAAGAAGCCAGAACTTTCAGAAAGCGACAGTGAAGAGGCCGGCCTCCAGTTAATAGGACCTACTGCTCTGCTGGAATCTAGTAGCACAATGCTGGATGAAACAGCTTTCCAGCACCTTCTACCACCTTTGGTGTAGCAACACGGGGAATATCACTCTTCAGAAGTGCACGACGACGTCTGCTGCATTTATCATGGGCCAACATGCTCATGTGTGAGACAATAGTAACCCACCCATTCATCATAGTGTAGAACAAATCATGACAAAGGGTTTGGGAGTTTCCTCTGTTTCTGCACGTCAGATCTGAGGATCATTTAGCTCCAGTGTACTACTGACAGTGAGTGAATTGCCTGTGTTGATTAAAGGTTAACTGTCAAAAATTTTCAGCGCCAACTGGCCCCTAACAGGATAAGGAGAAAGATCACGTGTGCCTTTCTCACAGAGCGTAACAGCATTATTAATGAGATAATACTTTGAATCAGACGAGTATGACTGTACTTCTAGCCCAAAGGGGAAGATGAAATAAGCTCAGAAGAGGCTAAAGGAGAACATGGATTAAGAGGAATGATTTATGACGGAACACTTCTCACTGCACAATGATCATCGCTGTTGGCCGGGTAAGACTTCTTTTTCCTTCGCTTTATGCATTAATGGGTGTTTGCTCACGCTGCCATTCCGTACCATTATCTCCTGGTTGTTGTGCTCAATGATCATTAAGGCAATTTTAACATGGCAATTACAAGGACATTAATTTGCTGTTTGGTGGTGGTGCTGTTGGTGGGGTGACGGGGAGTTGTGCTCTCAGACTGAGATCTCTGTGCGCGTCGATCCGCATAAGGCTCCAGCACGCAGCTGCCAGCCTCCCGCTGATGCCCGTGAGCGTCACGGGGTCTGGGACGGCCCCTTACCCTGCAGTGGGTGCATTTGCTGACTGTGAACCATGATGCTGAGCTGCAGCACTAACTGGGGGGCGCTCTTGAGGAAGGTCTCCAGCAGACGCAGCATGTTGATGTCGGCGCTCTCGAACATCATACGCCAGTAAAAATGCCGCCGCCGACTGTCTCCGTGCCAGCGACTCTGGGTGCCCAGGTACAAGGCATGGACATACCTGCAGCGACAGGGAGAAAAGAGCAGCTCAGTTTCCAGGCTTTGTTGAAACTCAGACTTGTGGGGTTGGTGGCTATGCTGCTCAATACCCTTGTGATCTTGGACTATATAAATCTTTTCGCCAAAAAAGCGATAACTGGGACAACGCTCCCTTCTAGCCAAAATTAATGATGAAAATACCTTATTTGCAATTTGCACATACAAGTTCTCCAGTTTTTGCATACCGCACCTTGCTGACTTATGAGAGACACAGATAATATACAGGTCAGACTGAAGAATGGGGTCAGAGCATAGGGGTCAGCTGTTTATCTGTTGCCTCGGAGCAGTTTTCTGGGTTAAGGGCTTCACTCAAAGGCCCAATGACAAGGTGATGTCCGATCACAGGCACAGAGTGATGTTCCTGCACATTCCCCCCGCACGCAGGGTTAAATAATGATGCTCTTCCATGACAGAAACAAAGAAAGATATGGCTTCCAACTTATTTTCCATTTGTCGTCACAGATGCACCAAAATAAAACAAAAGTGGTCAATTGTCTATTTCCCTTACAAATGCTTATTTCTACCACAACTATGAACATGACCGCCAACCGGGTGGGGGGTGGAGACCAGGTCAGTTATCCTCATGCCCTGGGTCAAGGGGGGCCCAAAAATGCCCTCTAACATTTATATAATTTCCCAGAATAATTTGTCAAAAATACATATTTGTGAAAACTTCATATGGTATATCTTCCTAATTTTGCTTGACATAGTGCTTCAAAACATTTTTCCCTTTCCCTCCCTACAATGCGAATAATGGTTTAGTCTGCCGTGTGCAAACGGTACATGCATTGTGTGCATTATAGCCAGTCAGTGACCTGTAAGCAGTCGGGACATATGTGTGTAGGGGTAAGGGGGAGATGGGAGGCTTGCAGACCATCTCATTCCCAGGCATGAGCAAGACCCACGGGTGGGCCTGATTTCCCACCTTTTATCTCTGATAATTATTATAATTGCAAGGCATGAGATGTCAGGTGCTGAGTGTATTTTTATGCTGTGTCATTGAAATCAGGCTCATGCTGTACAGTACATACTACATACAGATGTTAACATTATAGCAGTGTCTTTCGGTAACGTTCCATGATCCTGACCACCATCAGGATCTGTGAAGGTCAGTGGGCATTTCCTTCTGCTGCCATTCCGGTGCCCACACGTGCCCCCGCTCCCAAATGCCCAGGCATATTTGTGGAGAATATGCAAATGGAAGCCGTGAAATGAACAGTTACCTATTCTAGGATTCTTCAGATATTTGCCTTGCAATCTGTTATTTTTTTTGCCTTCAATTTTACTAGCATATATTAGCTACATAAAGTATTGCCTATTAAACAATGTTCAGTTTTCTAAGTGGTTTACTTTGACTTACAAAGAAATAAGATTTCACAGATCATAACCCATCTCTGACCCAATCCTGTTCCCAATTGAAAACAAATTCCGTGTGGTGTTCCGAAATTCTAGGCAGTCAAAAGCACTATACAAATAATTACTGAACAGCTGTGGCATCTCAACAGGTTGAAAAGGCATTGACTGCCTTGCAGAAACGTGAGCAGCCCCACTGTGGCCACACTGAGTGCAACACTCTCCTTGTTCAGTTTTACCTTAAAACCCCCCAAACACTGGTGCTTTGTGGCATCGGCTGTTGTTTGGCTCCAAGCTTTTCTCCAAGGGGTCTGGAAGCCCAAAACCCCATAACGGAGCCAGGCAATGAAAACACAAGGAAAAGAGCAGAGAATCTACCGCACAAGGGAGAACGGAGACTGATTCTCGTGCCTCCTTCCCCTCTCTCCCTCCCACCCCCTCCCTTTACTGCCGTTGAAGCGAGTCTCATCTTCTCTGTTACACTCCGAGCAGCTTGAGGCAACCTCGATTATCTGCAAGGCTGCAGTTGTTTGTCGGAGCGCAAAAAAACACTGTGGGGAACTTTGGCACGGCTGCTTCTAGGGGTTTTAGGGGAAGCTCTCGCTAAGCATTCCAGCTGAACTCATCGGGTAAAATATGCCATCCAAAATGGCTGTCACTGGCAGACACACTTGAAGTACAAAAACCCGCTGATATCTCTGTACACAGCGGCACCTCCCTTGGCTTTTAGAGATGTGCCGGGCCCACTGAAAGCTTGCAACAGGGTCCTGTATTCATCCACAGCAATATGTGGACCCCAAGCTGTGTACAGTGTTGTCACATCCAACCTCAACCACATCCAGTCTCACCTGATTGCCCCCACCTACAGTGATCGTCACCCCAAGAATTCTGAAAAGCTGCAGCTCATTTCACCTGATCACTGCTTCTAAGTGAAGTACTGAATGTTTGCACCTTACTGAGAGTCTTGAGGGATCTTTGTTACTGAACTGCGTATGTGTATGTATAACTTATTTTCACCTGTGTGTTTTCCAGGTTTTTATCATGTCAAGGATTGCTTTCTTGCTACGGTACCAGCAATACCTGCATTTGCTCCTTGGACCATGTCTTTTGATTGACTCGATTATTTCAACCGTGCCATGTTTGGCAACATTAAATGACAACCACCTGGACACTTGGACCTTCTCAGCTTCTTCCCTACAAGTTTCCCATCTCTCCACTCTTAGGCGGGCTGGTGCGACATATCTGCACAGCCTGGACAGCCCAGGGACAAAGGTTATGGAAGGGCTACAGGCCAGGCTCCAGAACTCCTTGGACCAAAGTAAGTCCAAGATTGGTTTTTCCACACTTAAATATAGTGTGGATGCTGAATACTTCATTACTACATTCAAAATATTCACGAAGCAATTCCATACATTTATGTCACTTTACTGTCATAGAAGACTGTGGTCTGGAATCCAACTCAAAAAGGTAAAATTAATACATCAGGTTGGCTCATGATGCAACTGTGCATCAGTGTGGGGGGACGGGGAGGGTTTGCTTGCTGCAGTAACAGTTGAACGCTGGAAAAAATTGGAGAATGAGCCCTGCACTCACCCCAGGCTGCTATAACATATACAAATAAGGCAGAGGCAGGCCGAGCTCAGGCTAACGTTCCACATGCAGACAGCAAGCCTGACTGGCAATGACAGGCATCCCCAGGCTCTCCCCCAGCAGCCGCTTGCTGCCAGCACTACAGGAGGAGATCGACAGCCCGTGGCGGAGGGCTCGGCTGCGCGCAGAGGCAGCCCTGACGCTCTATCCACGCGGCATTTAGCACTCAGCGTCCCCGAAGGTGTGAGCTGTGAAGAGGCCCGACTGCCGCTCTCGAAAAAGCCTCTCATGCTGGCCGAGTCGCTCCAGCGCTGCTGCCTGACGCTCGACACCAGAGACACTCGCCTCATAAACCAAAACAAACATTAATAGGGAAGTGTGAGTGTGCTGCTTCACTGTCGCCTTTCACAAACGCACAGCTAAAAGGAAAAATAAGGCTTCACGTTTCAATGCCGGGACTATTACCTGTTTTAATGCATAAAAACAACAAGTAAGCAGTGCTTTCTGGCCTGAACTATGTGCTTCCCCCTCCACCCCCAATCTCTTCTATGGATTCTATCTATTGAGGGCATTGAATCAATTCGTTTCTGGCACTGCCGCTCTTGCTTGGAGTCTCACTGGAGCACTGGGGACACCAGGCTGCAGCTGCTGCTTATTTTAAACACAGATACCAGCCCTGGCTGCTCGAGGCCCTAACAGGGAAAATTACTACGTCGTTCTGGACTCCATAAACTGCTCCAGAAACTGATCGCAGGTTATAACGTGCTGCTTCTGACCTGAGCCAAATTTAATATGTTGCCGAGATTGGTGCCATCCCTTGAGTCCATTAAGACATACAGAATTATGCTTAGCATAATACCACCTCTCTACGGAATGGCGTTTTTGTCTTGTGTGCACCAGAGGACAAAGACTCTCACTGTGGGGTTATGAAGGGTCCAAGATGCAAACTGTATTTGCATAATGACCGCCGAAAGTTACACAGGAAAACTTGTAAGGAATAAGGGGACGGAGCAGCTTTATGTCATAATGATTTTTATTTGAGGCTACAGGACTCTTCTTTTGAAAGAATCCTGGCATATTTCACAATAAGAGCAGCTGTTCAGTCTTCCTGAACAAAAAAAGTTTTTAAAATTATGTTTGATGTTCCTGTCATATGGTTTTCTAAAGGGACGCAGTGTGTACAGGCCAGTGATATCTATGCTTGTCATTACAATGATAATCCTGCTTTTCTTCTGCATGTCACATAATCCAGTCATGAAAAATGCATTCTTGCCATCGCCTCTCTCTGTACAAAGCCGTGCACTCAGCAGCCACACTTTCGGTCCAGAGCTATTGTGCATGATGTCCTGCTAAACAGTTCATCAAGCTACTTAGTCACTCAAAGTCTTATAGTTTTCTTCAGTTGGCTATTTTTATTTTTGAAACAGCACTAACAAATATGGAGATATTCCTACGTGAAGAAAAAAAAAAATGCAAATGAAATCCATCCATCCATCCATTTTCCAAACCGCTTATCCTTACTGGGTCGTGGGGGGTCCGGAGCCTATCCCGGAAGCAA
>JAODJX010000109.1:8445596-8465709 GCA_026776945.1 Isichthys henryi
CTGGGTTGTTCCCTGCCTCGTGCCCATTGCTTCCGGGATAGGCTCCGGACCCCCCGCGACCCAGTAGGATAAGTGGTGTGGAAAATGGATGGATAGTGCAGAAACTATCTGGGCAGACAAAGCAGTGTATAAATAGTCAGCATGATATTTTCATCTCAACTGATCAAAGGGGTCGGGCGTAACACCCTCCAAACCCCAAACGCTGGCTTCTTTTAGGGGATAAATACTGGGACATAACCTTCCAATCAAATATACTCTAATTATACATCTTAATCATTCTAGCCTGACATGAAAGAGCTGTGCAACTTGATTGTGTCTGACTTGCATGAGTGAGTGACTGAGTGAGTGAGCGAGCGAGAGAGGGAGAATAAATTATTATTACAGAACTGGAAGTACTGAGAGGTTTGAATAAGAACACGTTATTAATTTTTTTTATCTTTAACCAAAGATCCAAGTAATTAATGAATGGGCTGGTATGTGAGACCAAGAGCTTAATGATGACCAATTACTATTTACTGCATTTTTTTTTTTCACAATTCCATATGTCGCCCCAAAGACCAAGGCGCTTTCATTTTCACTCCAACAACATTCATGAAAATACAGACTTCAAGCACCAATCAAAATTGGTGATTGCCTGGCTAATACACTTTGCTCAGTTCAACGCATTTTTTGTGATGAACTGAAAATAATCAAAACAGCTTGAGAAAATTCCTGCCGCAAACTTAAGAGGCGGCTGAATTCTGGCCACAGATTTTAGCAGCAGTTTATCCTGAAGCGATGCCAGTTAGCAGAGAGGAGCTTGCTGCTTATGTCTGCCTGGCTGGCAGCGATACCATCAAGATCACAAGCTGACTGCTAGACACAGACATGTCAGCTTGAAGGTGGGACAAACACAGTGACTTACCTCACTAATTACCAGCATATGTACACTGTATAAACTCCTCATAGTCGGCAAATTGCTTGCTTTACCACAATCGAGACAAAATTACATTTAAATACATGACTGAAGAAGCCTTACAGCATAGACTGAAGAACGTGAGCTGACCACACTGAGCCTTAATGAAACTAACCCTACAGCAAGCCTACAGCTTCATTTACATAAAATCTTTTTTTGCAACAATCATTTTCCCAATTTTCATGCTATCAGTCATAAGCAGGAAGTCTGTATAACTGGCCTGTGAGAACCATTTGCTCAAGCTGCCATTGTAAGTTTTATAAGCAGCTATGAAGTATGTATGAAAGCTCAATACCCTCAAGATTTCATAAGACTAAGATAAGGAAAGGTAATCAAGACAGACATCATGTTTGGCCTATTTTATAACAAAGGACCGAGCCTTAAGCTAGTAAAGTTTAGAACCAATCATCTATGACAGTGTATTGTTGTTCAGTAATAGTACAGTAGAACGTCAGGTTACGCTGTATTCTGGCTGAGAATTGTAATCTTGTTCTTTCTTTAATCGATTAATTTTTTTTGACAGTGTCACATTATTAATGCCTGGAATGTGATAAATGTATACCCATCAGCTCCCGTCAACGCTTGAAAAAAATAAAGTGATTGTTTAAACCAAGGAGGCAATAACATAGAGAAATCTCACTGTAACATAACTCTGCTAATTACCACAAGTTCGTACTGTCTCCGTAGGGACAGCTGTGTAGTCAGCTACACAGCTGGAGCACTCAGTGTAAAATGAACACTGTACAGCACACAGGCTACCTGCGGAGGCACCATAAGATGTACCGTAGTACAGCATCTCCCTCTCATTCCTTAAAGCGGAAATCATCACTGCGACCATGCAGGAATGTATTCCTTACTATGGCTCCCTCCACAGTGCCACACTTACTTAGATGCTCATACATCTCAGAGAAGCAGCTGAAGGGGAGGCAGGTAGATCCATGTGAAGTGACAGTGTGGAGCGCGAGGCTGGTCTGCCTTCTCCCGGCGCGGTTTCTGCGGCTCTCGTATGCATGATGCTGAGGTTAAGGTTGCCAAAACGGAACTGACACCTCAGACAGGTGAGCTACTGTGACAAAACCCCCTCCAGAGGCACCGGGGTTCAGCAGCCGGCGTCTCTAATTTCAAATGAGCCGCTGTAGTCTAAGAGTTGATGTGCTAACTCCACATTCCAACTATTTGTGGGTGTTTTTTAAAAAAATGATACAGTTCTCTATAATATTACAATATAATGATAAGAATAAGGGAATCGTTTCACAAGTATCCATGGGGTAATATTAGGGACAAAACAAAAATGGGGAATGAGATATTCTGTACTTAAAAAGTGGTGGCAATACTTTGTTTTTTCCCCTTTCCATCTAGTTCTGTCATTAGCAAGGTTCTCAATATGTGTGGAGCTGAAGGGAACAATGAGTGGGAAACAATGACAGGCACGCAGGGAGAAACACAAGCACCCTATCCTTCCAGTGTCACCATCAAGAGGCTGTATGCATGGTTGCCTAAGCTGAAGACAGATGCTGTCATGCTAGACCTCTCATAAACACTGTACAGTTGACAGTGCGATAGCTTATTTTACTGCACAAAGAGTGGTGCCATTGAGCGAGTAGACTATGCAAGCCATATTCATAAAGTCTCTCCATACCTTCTCACTGGTGAAAGACACCTTTGCTTCTTTTTTTGAAGCTTCTAGGAGTTTTACTTTACACAAAACTGTTCTGAGGGCAGAAGGAAAAATGATTGGTTCAGAGAGACAATGAGTCAGGCTATAGAGGAGCTGGGTCCAGGTGGGTTATCTGACAATACAAAAAATTTCCCCATATCAAAAATTACTGGATTGTTTGGGATGACTGTTTTATTAACACTGGATTTGACTACGGGCTACTGGATAATTCTGTTTTTGCCAAAGTCAAAAGGAGAAACCTGTCTTTATCCCTATGAATTATGTTCAATTTATACTTTTCTATTCAGTCTGCATGTTTCACGAATCACCTTTCCATAACTAATGCATCGCATTCACCTTCTTAAGTTATTTGTGATATAACCTATCTGGGTGACATCACTGAGTATAGCAATGATTAGTTTTGGCATTTGAAACACTTGAGAGTGATCCTGCTTTCAGTGAGGGAGGCAGACCTAACAGGTTATTGTGAGAAATGTGCAATTATGTGAAGGATTCCTTCTGAGCCGCTGACAGGTTCGACCCACATAGATAAAAAGGTAGAGATCACTGCCTGCCTGAAATCCAAGTCTAGAAAAGAAAAATGGTTGAAGTCGGTTGAAGGGGTTAGAAGTTTATTTTTCAGCCCTGGACAGCCTTCTCATGGATGTCAACACTAAAAAAAAGGATTTGCAGATCTACAGTAGCCCAGTGGGAAATGATTGTGCAAGATGGTGTTCTTCTAATGAAGAACTTTCGGTTCTTTGCGGGGGGGCTGTTCCGTGGGTAAATTGCATTGAGGACGTGGTGGTATAGCCTTTTCCCTTCATGGTGGTCTACAAGCTAAGGAGAGACCAGATCTGAGCAGTCTTTCACTATAGAGGTATGAACGGGGGTAGGTGTGGCCTACTGCTAATTTGGGAAGAAGAAACCGGTGACTAAAATTAATCAATACTTTATTGGTCCCTGTGGGGAAATTCTCTTTCCACCTCCTCCAAATTGCTCTACATGACAGCAGGCAAAACCATAAATGGCAGCCACCCATTGACCCATTGCGGCACCCAGGGAACTGGGCGTTAAGGACCTTGCTCGAGGACCCACAGACACACTCAGGCCAGGCTTGAACCAACCACCTTCCAATGAGAAGCACAAAGGCTTAGCCCACTGAGCCACATGCTACTATCAAGAGCTACTTATATCTGACCCTCGTTCTCCACGTTATATACATACACCATTGTTTTCTGTTTTGCTTTAACACCGATAACTTGGACAGCAGTTCCAGTTCAAGTTAATAGACGTGTAGTCAAAGCCCTATCCAGGAATTCTGGGCCCCCAGACAAAACTTCACTTTGCCCGCTGCACTCGTTCGACTCCTTTCATCCCTGAGACACATGCTGCAGTTTGGGCTCCTCTCTCTCTTTTCCTTCTTTTCTTTTGTGCTCTGTTGATTTTCTCCCTGTCCAGACCCTGTCTGCTCTGAAAAGGAAAACCCATCTGAAACAAATGCACCCCATTCTGCGCAATACCCTGCCCAGTGTTATGCAATTCCGTTTGCGACTGAAGAGCTACTCGCACCGTCTGGCTGCCGGCGAATCACTGACATAGAAGTCACTGCAACTCCTCACTCCTGCAGCTTCGACGTCAGACCCATAATCAATACATTACATCTCACCCTCAAAACTCTTTCATGATTACTAATGATACACATTTCTCACCAGATGCAAAAAAAAAAATGTACTTATTGTGCCTCGGAGACCATCCATTCAAATGGCCATTTTAACAATAATGTGCTGTGGTAAAATTGCGATGCCTTAAATTTCATACGAAGATAATAAATCATGCATCAAATCCAGAGAAGTGTTTTCTGGGAAAATACTAACACTACTTTAAAATTCTCAGTGATTCCCAGCATCCCATGTACAGCAGTTCAGAAATCAAGTTCACCAAAGGTAACTGCCAAGGTAAAGTAGATGTACACTGATTTTTATCTATCCATCTCCCAGCCACATGTCTGGTACAAGGTCACCTGGCACCCTTCCCAGGTAGCTAAGGTTTCAAGCCAGGGAACGTCATGGTTGAGATAGCAGTTCATCACATCACATCAAACACACTCACACACTATTTAGGTTTGCCAAGTCACCTAACTGCACACATTTGGATTAAAGGAAGAAATCAGTATACCAGTATAAGCTAGGGAGACGATGCATATCCCACACACTCATGATGGTGATGGAATTTGAGCCTCAGATGTGGAGGTGAGGGACAGCACTGCCATGCCTGATTCACACAGAATCCATATGTACGGTACTCTGCAAGAGGCTTAAGCAGTCAAGCAAAATGTTTAAAGCTGATTATCTAAGTAGTCAGTGCACATTTTCTCCAAATAGAAAACATTAGAACATATTCAAATTAAGAATAACACAGTAATAACTAGCAAGAATTTCTTCTGTTCTCCCAAAAGTTATTCGTATCTCGCTGGATGGCTTGAAGAACACCACTGATGTTCCGAAACCCCTCCTCAAGGGCGCCTCAGACATTCCATGTATTTGTTAAAAATGTAACCACCGGCTCACATAATAATTTAAGTTAATTAGCTGAATCACTCAATGAGGTATTGTTTCACCAGAGCAGCAGACGTGTTAGAGGCTGAGTCCAAAAAATACACAGGTGTGTTAGATGGTTGCTGCAAATACTGGGGTGACTTTCGGGGAGGTTTTGAAATGGTTATGTTAACACACTTTTACAGACATAATATCATAGTTTTACACCAACATAAAGATCATTTAAACATCATTTTCTTGTAGATATGTATGTATGTGTGTATGAACAGTAATGTGAAGAAGAAAGCAAACCCTATGACAATTTACATATCAGGGCGTAATAAAATCACCAGATACTTAACGGGTCTTAAAATTAGGTAAATACAACCTCAAATGAACAACAACACATGACATATTTCCCCATTTATTTAATAAAAAACTAAACCAAAATGCAGAAGCAGTGTGAGAAAAATTAAGTGCATCCTTACTGCTTCCATAGGAATTAAGGGGGTAAGTATCAGTCAGGTGCTGCTAATCAAATTAACTGATGATCAGCAAGTGTGGCCACCTCTATAAAAGCAGAAGTTTTGGAAGTTTGCTGGTCTGGAGCATTCAGGTGTGTTTTAACACAATGTCATAAAGGAAAGACGTCAGCGATCATCTTAGAGAAGCAAATGTTGCTGCCGTCAATCTGGGAAGGGTTATAAGGTCAATTCCAAAAAAATTTGAAGTGCATCATTCTACAGTGAGATGGATAATTCACAACTGGGAAACATTCAAGACAATTGCCAATCTACCCAGGAGTGCACGCCCCAGCAAATTCACCCCAATGCTCAGAGAAATCACAAAAAGCACACAAGAGCTACAATTTTACTGGACCCAGTTAGCATGTTAAATGCTAAACTCCATGACAGCACAATTAGAAAAAGACTGAACAAGTGTGGCTTGTTTGGAAGGGTTGCCAGGAGAAACCTCTCTTCTCAAAAAGAACATGGCAGCATGGCTTAGGCTTGCAAAGTTGCATATGAACAAACCACAAGACTTCTGGAACAATGTCCTTTGAACAAATGAGACCAAAGTGGAGATATTTGGCCATAATGCACAGCGCCAGGTGTGGTGAAAACCAAACACTGTCGGACAAATGGCCTCACATTTGACTGTACAATCCTTTGGTATACACAGGAGTTTATGGTCGACTCAGCGACTCCAAGGTGCCCAGGTCCTGTGGCTGCAAGACGAGCCCAAATCATCACCCCTCCACCACCATGCTTGATGTCAGGCAGTTGTGCTTATTGGCTGCTAAAATTGGGTCATGCGACAGGACAATGATCCCAATCACACCAGCAAATCTACAACAGAATGGCTATAAAAGAAAAGAATCAAGGTGTAGCAACAGCCCTGTCAAAGTCCAAACTTCAACCTGATTGAAATGTTGTGGCAGGACTTTGAGAGAGCTGGGCGTAAACAAATGCCCACAAACCTCAATGAACTGAAGCAACAATGTAAAGAAGAGTGAGCCAGAATTCCTCCACAATGATGTGAGAAACTGATAAAATCATGCTGGGTACATTTATGTCTAGTTATTGCTGCTAAAGGTGGTTCTACAAGCTATTGGGTTTACTTAGTTTTTTACACAAGGCTTCTCCATTTCGGCTTCATTTTTGTTAAATAATTATTGACATGGTGGAATCTGTGTGTCGTTTTACACCGGAGTTTAGACTTAAATAATTTTAGAACCTGGTAAGAACCAGACGATTGTTTTATGTCGCGATGCAAGAAACAATAGAATAAGGCTGTATATTGTCACGTATTATACTACTTTTACCCTGAGGAACACCTAGACGGAACAGAAACACAGAATAGCAAAAGGCAAGCAGGAGTGCTGGCTGGTCACAGCCTGACAGGCATCTAAACTGTGACAAAATGGCAAGCGGGGCGAGCTGGCGTGGCGTGACGAGCTCTTACTCGGCACCTGGGACCCTCACGGAGCAGCTGTCATGCGGGGCAGAGAGTCGCGCTCATGCCATCAGGCTCACGGCACCGCGCTTCCCTTGCTCGCTCACCTTCAGCTGCACTCACATGATCCCTGGGGCGTGTGGCTCCCCCAGGGGGAGGGCAGAGCACGCTGGCTGCGCTGATTGGCCGCACATTTTGGCAGGCCTTTAAAAAAATCATCCCCCTCCCCCACGTTCCCCGCATCCCCCAGCCCTGCAAATAGACTCCTGCTCATTGACTTTGATAGTGCGCTGCACATGTTGGCAAATAAAATTACAGTTTCAATCAAATTGCTAATTGGCCACCCAAACTAGCCAGAATGAAATACCGTATTACAGAGCTGAAATTCCCAAGAAAAGGTTCAAGCCCCATGAGGCTTTTATGATGTGCCCTTCTAGGAAGTGCGTAACCTAGATTGCGTCAGTAACCTAACCAGCTGCAAAAAGGAGCTAAGCTCAGAGAGACTATAGGAGCCAAATGCAAAATGACACAATAGGTTTTTCGTTGCACGAACGACATAGATGTTTAAATCAATGACATCAAAATAAATCTCTGGATTAAACTAAGTGTCAGATTAGTAAATGTAGTTTGCATTTAAGGACGTGAAAATGCATTTACAATTCAATGTACTACAAATGCTTAAGGTGCATATATTTTTAGACAGACAATATACAAATGACATTGAATAAAGGGACAAAAGGCAGTTAGTAAAAAAAAATAAAAATTTCCAGACAATTACAAAAATGAAGAAAGCCACAGTGGGTAGAGGTGGGTTACACATCTGCACAGCAATTAAGGCCAATTATCTTGGCGAGTGTGTGCCGCGGAATGGCGGATAGAAGGCCCCCGTCTGAATTAGCCAATACCGTGCCTGTCGGTTTCCATGGAGATGGAAAAACAAGTACGGCAGCAAGTTCTGATTCACTTTGCCATTGCGCTGACAAATGGGATGGCTTCTTATTAAAGTTACATAGGAGTTTCATTCTAAACAATAGGTCCTTGGGGGGAAAAAGCATAGCTTAAGGGACTTGACACTGTGAAAAAGAATCCTCTGGCAAAAAGACATCCAAAATAATGTTCCGGGGTGCACAGAAGTCAATTTAACACAGAATAACAGGCCGAATCATTTCACGCAGCATTTAGCGTCCTTCACAAAGCACGCTGATAAGGGACGGCTGAGAAACGGAAATATGCTTTTCAAGAATTCATAGATGACGGATTTCTTCCTTTCAGATTTCTTAGCCAATAAGGGACTCATCAAAAACAGTTAATAAATAGTCCTGATTTCTATATTTAGATCAGTAAGATATTTCACCGGAACGCAGAAAATCAGAAAATAGAGGTGCTGTTCTGAAGAATGCTCTAACCATAAGAACTTTCAGGAAAATAAAGCACTTCTTGTTCTACCTGCGTATAAACAATAACTAACTTTATGATAAAAACTAATGACACAATAACAAAGGGGGCAAATAACTAGATAACACAGAACCAAAGAATATGAATCAGTATAGACATTAATTGTTACCTACGGCGGGTTTAAATATGGTGCAGTACTAAAATTCTGCAGTGACAATGCCTTAAAAATACATCCTAGCCACTGGATTGCTTGAAATCTGGAAATTAAATGAGTTACGGCAGGGTGTATCTAACTATGGTTCCCAATCTTGCTGGTGTCATTGAGATCTGCTCAGCATGGTTTGTTTGATAGACTACTGGTTACGGAACACTGTGTATATATATTAGAATTTGACTTGGCAGCAGAGCCTCAGCGGATCTCCTTATGTAAATGGGAAGTTGCAGATTCTTTGGAATGTGCCTAGAATTATTTGCTTACAGCATTGTTTAAAGTCAGTGCTGCTGCTGGAGAGACAAATATTACTAATGAAACAAATGTAAATCCCCGAAACCCTGTGAAGTATGAGATGGAGTTTGCAATGTGGTCAGGCAGCATTGTTTGCCACCATTCAGGATTCTCATACGCCTGTCTGCCAATATCATGCCATTCTCTCTGTCCCTTTAAGAATTCCATAATCACCCATGCCCTTCTGTGCCCTACTGGCATTTATCGCCTTTCCCAATGCAACTTGCAGCGAGTTCTCAATCACACACACACACACAAGGACATTCTTTTGAGTGTGCACACGACAACAAACTGAGTTCTGTTAGAGTCGCTGAAATGGTGGCAGTCCAAGGAGGTGGTCGGATCATTTACATTCACATGTACTTTATGTGGCAGACGCTTCTGTCCAAAGAAGCATATGAGTGGGGGGGGGGTCACCTCCAGGCTTCTGCCTTGCAGACTTGGAGAAACAGAGTGTCTGTCAGTGCTCTTCCGGATGCCTCTGTTTCTGGCTGTCAGTCTTGTGGTTGACAAAAGAATGGTGTGGGTGGGGAGATAGGGCGGAGGGGGTGCTATTTGAATCAATTCTAATTCACAAAAATCACACTGTGGTAAATCTGCCAGGATATGAAATGTCTTGAACTGCTGAATCCGGAGACATGAGGATCAAGAAACAGAAGGAAGAAGTGCTGAGGAAACCCAAGAAGAGGAGGCAAATGTTCTTCAATGGAGGCAAATGCTCTTCAATGGAGGCAGAGACGCTCTTCGATGGAGGCAGAGACGCTCTGCGATGGAGGCAGAGACGCTCTGCGATGGAGGCAGAGACGCTCAGCGATGGAGGCAAACGCTCTTCAATGGAGGCAGAGACGCTCTTCGATGGAGGCAGAGACGCTCTTCAATGGAGGCAAACGCTCTTCAATGGAGGCAGAGACGCTCTTCAATGGAGGCAAACGCTCTTCAATGGAGGCAGAGACGCTCTTCAATGGAGGCAGAGACGCTCTTCAATGGAGGCAAACGCTCTTCGATGGAGGCAGAGACACTCTTCAATGGAGGCAGAGATACTCTTCAATGGAGGCAAAGATGCCCTTAAATAAAGGCAAAGACGCTTGTAAATGTGATTCACTGTTCTCTGCAACCATACAGCCCACCCAGAGTGTTCCCCTTCCCTGGGCCCTGTGTTTCCTGGATAGGCCTCAGGCTCGCTGTGACTGCCTTGGATACGTTGTCAGGTGAATGGATGGATTAATGGATCGATGGATGGTCAGAGACATGCTTACTAATATGCATGTGCACGCTCGCGCACACACACACAATGAACACACATGCATTGATCACTCAATTTAGGAACAATGGATCAATATGCTGTGCATGAATAATTGTACTAAAGCACAGACACTGTACCTGTGACTTGACATAAACTTATACTTACTAAAGTATAATAATAACATGAACCGTGTCCAAACCCTGGCCCATTTGGCATACTTACTTGTAGGATTGATTTTAGCTTATGTTTGTCCTGAAAAGGGCTGTTTTATGAACAAGCGATGTGCTAAAAATAATAAAAATATCTAAACTAGTACTTAGGAGATCATAAATCATTTTATAGTAGGGACCATTGTTCTCATTTGTAACCAAACTATATATAGCACTGTGTTAACTAACTAAATTACAGTTTCAATTTGAAAAAGAGAGACAGTACCAACATCCTGTACACCAACCCTGAGGGTGTCTTGAAAAGCACTATTCGTTCGTTCATTCATTCATTCATTCATTCATTCATTCATTCATTCATTCACAAGTGCCCTGTGTAACAGGTCCTCTCTGACCCTGAACAGAGTACGTGATTGGAAGATTGGTGGATGGATGAGAGAGAGAGATAGACAGAAAGGTTTCATCTCTGTTGGTCTGTCTAGCCCCCTGGGATGATTCAGCCCTGGTTCTTTGTTCTTCTGGGCATAGTGCAAGCTCACTGTGGAATTCTCCTGATGTAGGATTGTACTCTTCCATTAAATCCACACCGTACTACAGGCACTTGCCGCAGGCCATAGATACGAATGTGTGGCAAACAGGACGGGCAGCCATTCACAGGAAGCTAATGGCTCCTGCATAAATACAGAAGTATACACAGAGTAACGCCACTATCCATTAAACACCATTAAGCAAGTGCACCTTGGCAGCCTTTTTTGGGTTCACTCTAGTATCCTGCAGTTGTAGATAATTTAGCCATCATTAGTAATTACAGCTTTCATACTGAATCTGTTATTTTGGTCATTTTTGTCCTCCACTTTAATTTACATTTGAACTGCAATTAAATGCTCTATTATAAACCACTACATCTCTCTGATGATAATTCAGTCACCTATGTTGATTACCCAATAGCTTACTATTCATTTTTCTCAAAATTTAAACAACAGGCTCAGCTGAACAAAGATACATTTATGGAACAGTAAAAATGTGCTTGACTGAAATATGAAATATATCCATCCTTCTACCGATTGCTCATCCTGACATTCTAGTGCCTATCCCAGGGAATTCAGGTCAGTTTTATTTCTATAGCACATTTTCATTCAAGATTACATTGTCTCAAAGTGCTTTACATTGTCTCGGCCCAAAAGCCCCCAGTGAGCAAGCCAGAAGTCACAGTGGCAAGGAGAAACTCCCTGGAAGGGAGAAACCTAAGGAGGAACCAGACTCAAAGGGGGAGCCCATCCTCCAGGGGCCAGTAGAGGAAGCCCTAACCCTAACCAGACTCAAAGGGGGAGCCCATCCTCCAGGGGCCAGTAGAGGAAGCCCTAACCCTAACCAGACTCAAAGGGGGAGCCCATCCTCCTGGGGCCGGCAGATGGATTCAAATGAACAAACTCCTAATATATATGCTCCAAACTGTTCAAGTGAGGCAGGTGATGGTGCTTTAGAAATGTTTTTTTTTTTTTTTAATCAGCACCGTATTCTAGTGCCCTTATTCTTTAACAGAAATACAAAGAATCCCTTTTCGTACTATGAACAGTAGACATTTCTTTTAACAATCTGGTACTCTTTTGATTTGCACCATTTTCACTATACATCACCCAGAATATAAACATGCATCAATGCAAATTATTAGGTTTTCATTTCCTTGGTCAGTCTATTGTTTGACCTAAACACTCCACAAAAGTGCTTCAAAAGGTAAATCACCTAGAGGAGAAATGCACCGAAATAAATAAGCAATGAAACAAAGTGGTCTTTGCGCTGAGCATTGGAATCTGAGGCATTCGGTTTCTGCCAGTGCTTCTGCGATACACATCCTGAAGTGAGCTACGTGCAAGTGTATATAGGTGACGGTTGCGCAGCTGCCAAACACGATGAAAGTGATTTTGTAAGAGAAGCAGGTGTTGGCCTGTGCTACAGCCCAGTGCAGGGGCATATGGCCCGCACAGCACTGTGGCAGGCATGCCAAATTGAAACGTTATAGGCCTCCTCTCCCTTGGATTAATTCCAGAAAAAAAAATGGTTTACTCCGTTGTTTCCCCTAGCTATCGCACCATAGGTGTGTGCTCGCAGTTTACCTGGCTGTGCGCGTCAGCCATCTGCTTAGCGGATAATACGTGCTTGAAGGTCTCCCTGTGAATGAATGCGCAGGCAGACTGGGAACCGCACCCCATTCCCACTTTCACACGCTCCAAAGGTGCGGAGGATATGACAGCGAGCACGAACCGACGATGAGTCTGTGTTTGTGTAGTCTGGCACTCTCCTGTAATCCTCTGAATAAACAAATAAAATAAAAAAAAAAAGTAAAAACTGAGACTCAACGTCAGCTGGCTCCTCAATATTCAATGCCAGATGACAAAGCTGTTCTTTTTTAGTCTGAATTTGCAGGTCTGTCCAAAAGGCTTCCTGCCAATTGTTTTGTAATGTTCTGTGCAATGCTAAAGCTCTCTTCTCCATATCACACATAGCCAATGTGGCGGAAATATCAGGCATTCATAATACTTAGACAGGTTCCCCGGTAAATTCCCACCTCATTGTGTTCTATCCACAAAATTACATTACATTTAATTCCATGCTGCTAACTCATACATTAAGGATACTGGAATTCCTCAAATGTTATTGCATGGACCAACTGAAGCCTGTGAAAATTGGGATTCCAGAATGAACTGAAAAATATAAAAAATATGCATGAACTGATAGTATAAGAAATAGCTATAAATCACTAGTAGCAGCTGTAGTTCTTTGCAGTCAAATCCTGGGAAACTCCTGGCTCCTTTACAACCAAGCCAAGGAGATATTTAGAGTGATATTTACTTAAATCCATAAATCCATACCTTCTGAGGACTTGCTGATGCAGCTGTTACACGACCTCCTTCTGTGTGCAATAAAAAATGTCTCAGCTATAGTCGCTCTTCCATTACATTTTGAGTCACATTATAAATGGACCTTTTTCAACACATGAACAATCATAAACAAGTACATCGAGCACCCAAGAGACTGTTATCGTGATTTGATAACTTTCCTGAAGCTGTCATACCAAAGAGCTATATATAATTTTAAAGTCTGTACAGAATACTATGCCAAACTCCTCATGTCCAGTTTCATACAATCCCATGATGAGGCCTTAAGGCAAATGTGCAACATGATGGTCAGTATGAAGACTTAATGCTTCGGTAGCAGAGGTCAATAGACCAGGTAGAAGGTTTTGTGACACTGTGCCGTGAAAGCACAGCAGGCTGGCAAGAACATCTACTCAAAATATGAAACTATCATTGCTGACAGTATCGCTTACAGAGGGCCAATTAAGACAACCTGTTCTCACATTTACCAGATCATCAGAGTGTGAAGTATTTTTTTACGTCTTGAACATGCCTTCGTACTACCTCTTGAAAGGCAGTAGGAAGGCATGCTCCTTAATAAGTATACATAAAATTTCATAAAGAAAATGAAATCGCTATGGGCTTGGATGGGAAATCTCCTGTTACCCTTTGGATTTTCCCCAGAACATTGAAGCTCACGGACAGGCTAAAGGTCTCTATAGTTAGATGTATTTTGTAACTGCTCTGCTGCCAATTCATGCTTGAAGAATTTGTAGCGATTGAACATGTGATTTCAATCCGACTCCCAGCTGCACTTTATGATGTAATCCTGCTGAGTTGTATACAGCTATATGTTCCCCTAGTTGCTGTAAATCAGCACATCAAAGGACAGGGATCAAATGGCATGAAGGCAAAGGACTTAAATGAATACAATGCACAGATTTAAACTCCGGTTGCAGATAAACCGCTTAAGCTCTGACCCTCAGCATTCGCAGAGCAAAGTAACGCACATGAATTCTTATTCTTTTGATGCTGTCATAGGTGATCTCCACTGAATCACATCCAGACATTGAAAAGTTTCAGCAGAATGAATTTCAGAACAACTGCAATAAAAATGCTCAGATATCTCTCTGGTCTCTGGGCAAAGAGCACATGGCTTAAGTATAGCTAATTGTCTACTTCCTCCCTGTTCCACCTTCATATCAGCATTCAGCATTGTTTTGTTTTTCGTTTCTTCTTTCAGCCGTTCAAGATACGATGATTATGGATCCGACGTCGAACTCAAACTCACTGTCTCCAGACTTTGAAGCCACGTTGGAAGAAATTGAAGAAAACAAAATATATCAAGCAAAGAACACAGCATACAGCCACCTCTGCACACATCTGCGTCCTCTTTCTCAATTTATTTCTCTCCTTTTCTCTACCTTTTTTTCCCTGCTTTCCTGCGTTCTCTGCCTCTTAAGCGCATGCCTGAGAAAATGCTTCAATAAAGGAAAGAAACATTCCACTGGAGCAGGGCATTCTAATTACCCTTATAATTACGCCTTTCTTGATAGAACTCCAACCCCGCAAGTTCTGCCTTCTATTGAGCATAATTCAGACTGAGATTGCAGAAGGGTGGAGGAGGGCTGGAGTGTGCGGCTAGCATCGGTCTGCCAGTGCAGGTGGTTCAAACGAATGGGAAGTGAAAAATAGCTTTTGGATTTATTATGCAGTTCAGCTCATACAGAAATTTTAAATCCTCCCACCATTCATTATGTCCTTCTACCTACTGCCGTTACTTTTTTGTAAGTGCGGCGCCTTGGCTCAGTGGGAGGCGCCATGCTGTTAGGCCCGCAGAGCCCTGTGCTTCAGTCCCGCTTGCACTCCCTGCATGGAACTTGCCTGGTCCCCCTCTCTCACCATCGGCGGTTCCTGTGGGGATTCTGGTGCCTTTCCACAGTCAAAAGGCAAGGATTTCAAGTGAGTTGTGGTTTCTAAATCCTCCTTAACGTGTGGGTGCTGTGCAATAGATTGGCACCATGCACAAGGTACCCTCTGAACAGGATATGCGACTGATGGAAGGATGGATGGATGGATGGATGGATGGACGGCTTCCAGTCACTTAGTCTGATGAGAGTCATGGTGAGGTCTGGTGCTTATTCCAGGCCACACCTATGATACCCAGTCCATCATATACACTACATTCAACTTAGAGACCCCAAATAGTCTAACTGTTACCGAACATTCAAACACCATACAGACAAAAAGGGGGGGGGATCAAGCCTCCAACCCTATGAGTCTGAGGCAAATGTTACATGGCCAACAGCCTAATAATAGCTAAGTTAATACCTAATAATATCAGTTATGTATTTCTTTTCCATAACTATCAGCGGTATATTCAGCCAGCACATAAATATGGCTAACAGACAGAACACCCCCTCTTGCTGCAAGTGTGTAGGACTGTCTAGTGCCCTTCTTGCTGCTTATCATCCTCTACGGGCTGCATCTCACATAGCTGCCCCACATGCCCATTCAACTGCACCGCATTACCACACGCGTCTGCCCACATGGCTCTGCGGTCCGGCGGCCCGACAGCCCGCCGCGCCAACGGCGCTATGCATCACCGCCCAGCCCCCACGCTCATCCTCCACCCCGCAACCTGTCCCCGGGACATGCTAAAGCTTCATCATTACACTCATGACCAGAACTGCACATTATTCACAGTGTCCTGCCCATCTCCTTCAGTTTACTTCCTTGACATTTTCCTTCCATTGACTGACAAGAGGTGGGAGCCACAGCAAAGCAGTGAAGAGATCTACAATAACAAAAGCAATCTCACGCCTCTTTTTCCATGATGGTAAATAACACAGTAATTGGCATTTTAATTAGTTCCATTATGACATGGTTCAGCATATAGAACAACAGTATATCTTAGCTTACCAGGCATTGCTATGCAAAGACACCATGTACCACATTCACACATACTGCATAACTACTTTCTAAGATTTTTTCCTCCTCCAGATTTTTCTCTATTAAGCGACAAGTACAGGAATGTTAATCAAAGAGAAGTCTGCAATGAACTCCAACAGAAATTCAAATATTTAAATACTGACTTTCATCTGGTTTGATTTTCATTCAACATATATCTGTTGATGTGCCCATATGTGATGCAGGCATTTCATTTTTTCAACAAGTTACCTGTTTGAACCATCATTATGCAAATTAAATCAGATACGTAATAATGCTGCCGATTGTTCCTCTTTTTACTGCAAATGAAAAAAACAACTGGGAGATTTAAAAACCATGTCTGAAGATTGAAGGGAGTTTACATGCTGGATTCGCAAAACACCAAACTCGAAAACACAGCTGCAAACATATTTTGCAACTGAGCAGGATTTCTCCATTGTCTTACATTTTATGGCAACCTGGATGAGCACCTCAGCTAAAAGGGTAAAGCGTTTATGTTAAAGAATCCGGTGAGTCACAGGATGTCCTCTTCATTACTATAACTGCTGGGCAGGCAGGCCGAAGGAAATTACTTTCTCTGTGGTTTAGAAAATTCTGTGTGTCAATTCCCCTGCTAATTAGGCAATATAATAGTAATACAATTAATACATTATTACAGATATTGGATGTAATTTTGTTTTTAATACGCCCCCCTGTATGAAAATCTGTAAATGTGTTAACTGGGTATTTCCCCCCACATACAGTAACTGTACAAATTGACAGCAGGCATTTTCCTACAGCAAACAGACCACAGAGGATTTTGTTTCCCGTATGTCCATGGTGACTCTGAGACTGTGCCTGCAGGGTGCACGCATGCACACACATGCACACACATACACACGCACACACACGCACACACACACACACACGCTGACCTGTACTTATATCTTTGTGGGGATCAGACATTCATTTCTACGGGCAAAACTACTGAATGGGCAATGCCTACAATGACACCCTTAACCCCTACCCAGCCCTAACTTAAACCACAAGTAGCCAAACAAAATACAAGCATTTTGATGTTTTTAGTTTTTTTTTTTTTTTTGCAGTCACAGATTTTTATAAGACTGAGTTTCCCCTTATGGTGACCAAAAAAGAGAAATTCACATAATGTCAAAATAACAGGTTTTTATCACATTGTGGGGACATTTGGTCCCCACCATGTACTGTATACATAACCCACTCATATGCGTGCGCGAGCACGCACCCTGACAGAAGCTGAGCCCCCTTCACCCACCCACTACAGTGGCTATCCCTGTGTATCCTGGGACGAAGGGTGTGGGTGTATACTCCAGTCCAGCACTCCCCTACCAGGCTAAATGAACCAGGCAGAGCCACGTGCCCACAGGAGCCTGCTCCTGCAACATGGCGTGCAATATGACAAGCCCTCCACAGGACAGCATGCCTGCATAGCATTACTGCATTCCACGCAAACACACACACACACACACACACACACACACACACACACACAAACGCACTCTCACACTCACTGGTATCCAAAGCACATATGTGGCTGCAGATAGAGTGTAAAACCTTACCCAATATATGCTAAATGGTTTACTTCAGGCATGGACAATTATTTCCTATGTAGGGCCAAATCCAGCCTTCAGCAAGTCAACAGGGGCTGTTTATAAATGATGGTTTCAACGAATGTGCTAGATATTGCTTTTTTGAAAGTATGTGCTTAAATCAATAGAATCTGTGTATTATATTTGATCTTAAGTCATCCAATTATTTTTAATAAAAAAAAAATGTGAGCAAGCATCTGTCCACCTCCATAGATTTCAACATATAACTTCTAAAAAAATAGCTGAGCTTTTGCCCAGGTTTGGTTTAATTCCATGCATTTGAAAACTTAGCAAGCTAGAAACACTTTCAGCAGTGTGATCAGATTTCTCTGGAAAGGGAAGGCAGACTCCCAGTTCCTCAACACCACTAGACTAAAGGATTGTCATTATTTAATATGACTGGGCATGTTTTATGCTGGAGTCTTTAAACTGTCCCTAACAGTGTGTAGTAACACGGTGACCATTTTCAAGCTGGTGGTCCAATTAAATGTATCCAATTAAATGTGTGCAAGAATGGGACTTTTTAATCACTTACACGACGATCGACTACAATACCATAGTGTACCAGAAGCATGTACTTAATTACACTTACATGTGAAAAGAACTGTGCCTTTTATTAAAAGTAAATTTGGGTGAACATCAGATGTTTTAGATATTTATAATGTGTCATTTATGGTGCCATCGTGATCTGTGATCCAAAAGATCACCCATAAACTGTATCTCTACTCAATAAAGTCTCAATTGTTAACAATGTAAAAAATGAAGCACGAGTAGGAGTACAGAGCTGTTAGCGTTCACCCGTAACCTGAATGTAATTGCCCTAGAGAAATCTTCCTAAAAAAAAGATTTCCTTCCTTAGACTTCAAGGGGAAAATCACAATGAAAAATAACAATTTAGGAAAATTCAGGGACAGCAGGTAACATAATGTTAGGAGACGAAGCCATGGGTCTGTCCCATTGCTGCCTGTACCTGTGAGAAGGTACTTAACATGGACCAGTCATCTGGCTTTTTAAATTGGTAAATAGCTGTGAGCTGTGAAATTTGCTTTGGATAAAAGTATTGTTTAAGCAATTACCATAAATAAATAAGTTTACACTTGAGTAGTACTTCATATTCAGAGACAACAGCTTGAACATAAATCGCATTTCCGTCAGAATGGAACTGTAATTATTACTTCATGTTGCTTCCAGAACTTGAAAAATGTATCTAAACGCATTTTCTTTTTAAGCAAGTCTAACTTCAACGGCAACATGACTGACGCTGCTTGACACACACTGTCCACAAAAGGTCTGGAAAGAGTGAGACATTGTTAAAACGTAAACATCTTTCCTAAAACAAGCATGCTGATTTGCTCAATGAGAAAGGGATTTATGCAGCGAAATGTTACGTTCAAGTTCCTTTACGGTGCCGGTGGCGCAGCTGGGTCGATACGGACCCCCCCCCCCCCAAATTTGCAATTACTTTCGTATGAAAGAGGGAGGAAAGAGAAGGGCTGTAAGCCATTAGAAAAAGTGCAGTGTAAATCCTAAGGGGAGAAAGGGAGGCTGTTTGGGCAGTGGCCTTTAAATCAGCCACGGAAAGAAGCACATCAATAGAGCCCATTAGCTGTGGATGCCGGTGCGTGAATGAAAAACTTTATGCTTACACTTTCAAACCATTTATCAGGACAGAAGGTATCACACAGCTTGCTGCTGCACTGTGACTGAACCAAGGTCCAGGCCCGTGTCCCCACAAAGCAGCTGCCTCATTTCGGTGTTCCACGCCTTCAGTGACTTCCTGTATCTCATCCCTGCTTGTTTAATCATATTTCACTGATGCCCCATTCTGCCCCTAACATTGTCCATTCCACAATCCCATGAGGATTCATAACCCACTGGCTTCATCTCAGACATTATGTTGGGTGCTTAGTTTTTCATCCTCTCCATGACAGAGTTTTGTATTTCTTTCATTTACATTAAAAAAAAACTGTCTGGATTCTTGGCTCTGGGCAGAAGGCAGTAGGATGAAAAACACAGAAGGTTACTGCTGGTTCAAATCTTGGAAAGCCATCTGCTATCACAAAAGGACATACAATATAAGTGAAAAGGGTAAACAAACAAAATGTCTGTCATTTGCGTGGGACAAAAGGATCTCATGCAGCTATTAAAATATAAAATGATTTTCAAGCTAGAAAATGACCTCAGAGTTGCTAAATTGCCCGTTGGTGTGAATGTATGAGTGACTGGTGTGTGAGTGTGCCCTGCGATGGGCTGGCCCCCCATCCTGGGTTGTTCCCTGCCTCGTGCC